>JAJJWW010005720.1:0-638740 GCA_023531295.1 Papaver armeniacum | reverse complement strand
ATAAATTTCTACTCACATATCCAATATATCATTCTTGATCATTACATTTCTCTAGTAATACATGGTTTAAACAAATATGCTTACCTTATGCCATTAATTCGTTAATATAAGCATTTTGGTATTGGGCCCCATACATACAACTCATAGTGCAATTATATAGTCTCCAAACAAACCATCATGATATTTGTGTCATAGTTAGAAAATTGACCTTAGAACAACAATTTTGTCGATTAAAACATATGGTTACTGAAGCTTAAACCTAAATAATGTTTGTTTAATCACGTTGATGGATGAGGTAATTTGTTTGTCTGTAATATTTAGTGAAAGAACATAATCTCATATGTTGTTTATAATAACATAATTATAGACGGTTAGTGAAAAACTAAGCCTCGGGTATGATTGCATCATATTAAGCTAATTTTTAGTGGAGTATATTCATATAGCTTCTTAATTATTTAATACATGAAGAAAGAGAAGGAGGAACTAAAAATAAAATAATTTACAACTCCATTAAGTTGTACGTCATTTTGTACGGTAATATACGCCACTTTATTTGTAGTATATATTGTTATTGTGATGTCATTAATAATTAAATAAAATGATTTTACATTCCTTATATGATATTTTTTGTAGTCAACATATGTGATGAGTCAACCAATTCAGAAAATGAACCCAGTCATTTTGCAAATTATGTATGTTCAACAGTAATTTTAATGAGACTCAAAACTCATATAATTTTTAGTTCTTATGTGATTAATACTAGGAAATATGTTTCACGTACCATCCATCCAGTATGTATTCGAGTGGATTGGTCATTCCAACCCGACCTAATAGAAATCTCAACTAAGTATATTGGTCCGAGGTCACGTTTAGTTGCCACACACTCATGTTAGCCGTTGCCCCATACAACTTTCCATCTTTATTTTGATATACCATACCTGCAAACTGAGGAGTTCTTGATTTACATAAGAAAATGTATAAATAAACAACTTGCAACATCATATAAATAGTGAAGGAAACATATTCGTACATATTCTGATGGATAATTTGATACAAATATTGTTGATGACACTGATGTGGCTCTAATCAAGTCTTGTTTATTTGTCCTTCTTATGGGTATTGATCCTTCTGGGCACCTCTCAACTCTAGTTCTAAAAATTGATGTTTCAACTCTATCTTGTTCCAACTCCAAAATAGGCTTAATCTGAAAATCAAACCCAAAAATAATTACATGAAAACAAAGTAAAAAGTATAAGGTTGACGACATCCTCCTAACCTGAATTTTATGATTCCTAAGTAAAGGATGATCAAGTGCAGGTTGTTTGTAGATATCGATACAATCATAGGTATCTCCCCATGTCGACTATCAATATAACAAACAAGTATAAGTTAGTTCATCATATATATATAATATATAAACAAGTATAAGTTAGTTCATCATATATATATATATATAACAAGATTAGTAGATAAAATAACTGGTGAATAGGTTTTAAAATATAACTAGTTATCAGAGGTTCTTAGTTTATATTCATACAATAACCGGGTTCTACTAAGTTTTCTTCTAGGTGGTGATTATTCTTCAAAGATATTAATTGTACATTTTATATGAGATTGTTATATTTATATTATACTATAAGTTTGAAAGAAAATAAAGATTAAATTTTATTGCTATATATATTATATATAACTAAAAAGTATTTCGCGCGTGGTTTATTAGCAAAGAGATTACTCCTCCTTCATTCTTCTTTTTTTCTACCTTTTTTCGATAAAACAATATAAACCAAATACAATTTTTTCCAAGATAGGTTAGATATGTAGGTACTCAATATTTAGTTTTTACAGTCAATTGGGAAAAATATCTAGTCGGAGAATATCCCCATTTTCTTATTAGTATGGCCTAGTTATTTCAAAATTTTCCCCATAAAATATTATTTTTTCTGAGAATGTATTGGGTACCTCAGTGTGGGTTTTTATTGTTTTTCAATTTGCTTGTTTTCGTTTTAAATATTGGTGGTGGTGATGATGAATTCGAAGCAATGTTCATAAGAATAAAATAAGAGAATTTACTTTGGGTGATGCTTTAAGATAAATGAATATATAATTCCAGTTTACAAATAATCCTGGTAGCATTGTCTTTACAGGGAAAATTAGAAAACCAAAATTAATGTCCATCTTCAGTTATTGTTAATAAGGGTGTTAGACTTAAAGCATAAACATCGCGTGAGTTAATATAGCACGTATGCCGTATTAAGGGTGGAAATGAAAAATATATTAAACTACTTATACCATATATGGTAAGATGAAGTGGTATAAACCATTCTAGCTAGTTTATCTATAACAAATATAGCACATGATTTTTTAGACACTGAATGAGAATTGAAACCTCGTTCACAAAATAAATAAAATCTAGTTGTTGTTTAGGACACCACATTAAATTTTTGCGTTGTTTAAAAGACGACCTAAGGTTTTGGTGTAGTTTAAAAATATGCCGAATATTTAGGTTTTTTTTAAAGCACAACCTAATATTTTGGTGCTGGTTAAAGCACCGCCTAAGGTATTTTGGTGGCATCAAAACTTCGCATAGGTTTATAAAATCCAAAAAGCAAGCCCATCATTTCTATGAAAATATATATATATATATCCTTTGCACTTTATAAGTAGTATTAAATGTTATCAAAAGATACATCGTCTAGGTAGCCACTATACCATCGATAGAAAAAAAAAAACAAAGACAAAAAAGATGGTACCTGCTACAACGACAGAGGTGGCTCAATTAATCTAATTCTTGTCAAATTTGAAATAGGTATTGAACGACGATTTTTTTGTGAACACCTTGTTATTAAAAAAGATTGTCGATTTAGGGAAAGGTTAGTGATTAACAATCATATCATTGTTTTGGAAAAAATAATTAATAACGATATGAAATCAATTTTTTTTTTGTAAAAAAGATATGTAACTCTTGAATGAAAAAACCAAAGTTCTATAAGCATAAATAGTTAGGTAAAATCTTAAGAGAATTGTTTTGACAGGAGGTTTATTAAGAATCTTGAGTTGTGTTCCTAATTCCATGTCTTCTTCTTTTGATATACTTTGTGCTCCTTCAACCACATAGTTTACAATATTCCTAGCAAAAACATTAAGTATCACCACCACCAACAGAAAATTGACAAACATACCTAGAGTGATTCCCATTTAGAAATAATATGATAATCGTTTGATATGTTGTTTTATACTGAGCAATAGTTATATTATATATATTTACGATGGGGATCGGCTAAAAAAAAACTTTTAACAAAACATAATGACCATAGGATCCCTAACATCTAACGGTCCAAATATTTGATGACATGGCATATTAATCTTTTTTAGTTTGTGTTTGGTTGTGATTCGCTCTAGGAATATTAATCAAAACTAAATATCAGTATATATTCTTCTCCTACCTACATCTCTATTCTCTTTGGCATGAAAAGAAATAGTTTGAAATACCAGTCATGAAGCCTTCATCTACAAACTATAATCCTTACTCCCCAAACCACCACCATCCCTGCTACCAAATCCATGACAAGAGTAACCACCAACCCTTCTACTGCCATAGATTTCACCACCATGATCAATCTGCTCCATCTAAATAAATCAACCAAATGACCAACTTTGCTCGTCATTAATTAATCACCATTCCAATATCAAAATTCTTATGTTATTGCTTAAAACGATTTTTACTAACCCTAGACGTGACTAGGGCTTGAAAAAACTTTCCACTACTATTTATTTATGAATCCATTCAACCCTGCTACTCATTCCAGTAATTTATTCAATTAATATCGTAGGATTGTGATCAATTGGAAAGTTGTAAATAATGGACAATTCATATTTTTCGATCTGATCAATCACATATGTAACGAGAAATTGTCTATTAAATTGTCTTCCCAATATTATCGGCTCAATTGCTAGTGATTAAACCAAACGCAGCCTAAAACCTAAATTTGTGCCATGTCATCAAAAATGTTAGCCATTAGATATATTATATCCATCGGTAAATAAGTTTTGTCAAATGGTTTTGTCAAAACCTTTTGTTAGTATATCCCGACCCATATATTTATACATGCAAGAAAAAGAAAATTATACATAAAGGTAGGACATTCCAAATTTGTGTTCATTAATGACTAGTGACTAGATTTTGTCATTAATGAATAGATTTTGTCATTAGTGATTGATTATAAAAATAAAATAAAAATACCAGCAACTGTAGACCATGTGAATAAACAAAATATTTCATTTTACCACTAACAAGTATGTGTTTATTGAGTGACCCTGTAGATGGTGAAATTTGGATAAAAGGAAAAAGTGTCATTTCAACCTTATAGACAGAATTCAACTCTCATGGGAGAGATTAAGCCCTTGGACCTCAAGGCATCCTTAGCCACGATTTCTAGTATACGTCCCCGTGAGACACTGCTGTCGTGATGTCGTGATTCCTAGCACACATCCTCAACGAGATACCGCCGGTCACGTAGGTTCTATAGAGCGTCAAACGTCCCCGACGGACTTATGAACAAGAACAACCACAATTCCAAAGATGTCTTCGCTAGACGCAGCCGATTGTGATGCCATGATTCCTAGTATACGTCCTCAACGAGATGCCGCCGGGTCATGTAGGATATGTAGATGCTTAAATACGTCCCCAATGAACTTATGACCCCGGAGCGGAGATATACGTATCTCCTGTAAGCAAGACTCACCCCTATTTGAGATCAAGGACTCATTCCTAGTACATCATCGCGAGATACATCGGTCATGTCCGCTATAGGCTCGACTCGACTTATTGAGGTTTCTTGATAACTCTTAGGACATCCCCGCGAGATACACTCGGTTATTCTACCTCTAAGCCTTTTCGACGGACTCCTAGAGCATCCTTTCGAGATACACTGGTCTTGTTGGCTCATCATATGGACACATATTTGATTCCTAGCACATCTCCGCAAGATACGCCGGTCAAAAGACAATTGAGCCAAAGTCTCGCAGAGACATTAATCGGGCGTACAAAGCCTTCTCTCTCTCCAGACGAGTCCCAGCTGACCATGGAGAGATACGGATCCGTTAAGAAAATCTTCGGAGAGATTTTGATCCGTCAGCAAAATCTCTCTGCAAAAATCTCGGAGAGATTCAAATCTCTCTGCAAAAATCACGGAGAGATTTTGAGCCGTCCGCTAGGAGAGATTTTGAGCTCTCGAAAATCTCCGAGATTCAAATCTCTTCACCAAATCTCGAGAGATTCAAATCTCTCCTCAAAATCTCGGATAGATTCACATGATAGGCACACGCCTTACCTAGTGCTCAAGCCTATTTCTCAGCTTCTCAAATATATACACTCACGGCTAGTAAATTGAGCCTGAACTATACATGGCTATCCAAAAACGTGGATAAGCTCCCTTGAGCTCCGTATGCTCAACAAAGGGACCCACAAACAATAATACGAACTTCATATGACATATGTGACCGGCCGTGATAGAGGGAGATCAGCCTCGGCCTCTCACACTATGCACACGATTCTCCGGGGAATTCCATACCCTTTCATGTGACTCATCCTAGTCATTCTCACAAATCAGAGAATATCTCTCTATCTTGGCCAACTCGGCTGAAGAGAATATTTATCTCTCAACACTTCATCACAAAGGTTGACTCAGCTTCACACAATGGGGGGATATCAATTAGGGTTTTGGTCTGGCGGTCTACGGCACGTGTGATAAATAACCGGCTTATTTCTCACCGCAGAAGAGAGTAAAGGCGGTCTTTTCTTTTATTTTTAGAACATGGGTAGTGAGCTTAGAGATTATGTCAAGCAAGATGGTTCTAGTAGTGTGGGTGGTGGGAAGCGCGTTAATCTTGTCGGTGATGGGTTCACGTAGCGTGTCAGACTTGATGTGGATGGATTTGTGCCGGCTTGGCGCCTGGAGAAGCGCTCTGATGCTCCTGATTCGTTGTTGGTCACTGAGGATGTTAAATTTCGCTTCTCAACAAGTGGTAGATGCTACCGATGCCGGTGTTGATCCGTCAACTTACAAGCGGTGCATGGCTTCGGGTGCCTTATACCTTGGTTGTCACTTATAGGGATATCGTGGAGCGGTGCGGCCATATGGTGAAGGAGGGAATCCTCGACATGATGACTATATGCTAAAAATATCTTCGAAGTAGCTGACCAAATTTTCACGGGTGAAGGATAGTCATATTACCGTTGATATGTTGCAAGGTTGGGAGGTTTCTATTCAATCAACACTTGTCCTTGGCTTTCCGTGGAGTGGTTGAATGAGTTGTTGGTTAAAGTGAAGAATCGAGTGATTCACGTGCACATCTTCCGTGCCGTATCGCCTGACCTAGAGAAAAAATTAGTTAAACTTTCCAAGGTGACTTCCGAGAAAAAGATGGCGTTGAATCAACTTGTTGATAGCGTAGCAACGGCGACTAGTGCGGCTCAAAGAAAGGCTGAGAATGAGATTCACGTAGAGCTTGACAAGAAGAGGAAAGAATGGTCTCGTTCCTACTATTTGGCGTGCTCTATTTTCATTCCTTCTTTCCCCCTCCTCTCTTTTTTTTTTTTTTTTTGAACAATGTGTCGTGCTTGGTTGTGCTCTTTGAGGATATTGGTGGATACTTTAATCTGTGTTTATTTGTTTTGAATCCTGCTATATTGGCTTTCTATCGTATCAGTTGTTGTGTAATATTGAAGGATGTTCACCCCCCCCCACACACACACCATTCCCCCCCCACCACCACAAATTTGTTTTTAGGTATTTGACATTAAAAGTTTTAGTTGCGTATCATTTGAGGTGGATCGAGGCGTTTTTATGAAAGCTGCTTGGACGGTGTCGTTGCGGAGCTTAGTCTATTGGCGTTGATGTGAGTGGCGCTATTGTGATAGCGAGTCATTGTAATAACGAGTTTTGTTTGAGAAGCTTTCGTTTATAAGGATCGTGATGCTGGCGTGTATGCCCTTTTAGGTTTATGTAAGAGGCATGACTACAGAGGAGAGTTTGACCATAGTGAAATCTTATTGATGTGGTTTATACGAAGTGTCTCTCTTTTTGAGAATGGTCTGTGTTAATTGTTGTATTTATCCCCGCAGAGTTGTGGACGGGGATGTTGCGCCTCATACGAGCTCAAAATGACCTCATTTCTTTTGTGTTGGCCTTGTAACTTCATTCACTAAAACATAGATCTGAACACTTGTGAATTTGATCGAATTCCACTTTGTTATTTGGTTCATCTTCACTTCTCGTCCATTTTGGCACTCTTTTGCTCTTTTTGGATGATTCTACCTAATTGAGACAAAAAAAAAAAGAGTAATACAAGATAATATACAAGAAATATAGCAAATACAAGCATGATATCAAAAATATAATCAATTATGCAGTTATCACCAGGTTAAACAAGATTTACTTTTAAAAACCCAGCCTGAAAAGGTTGGATTAATGTTTTTTTTACCTGTTTTTTGTCTTTTTTTTAACCTAGTCAAACCAGGTTTGATAATTATTTTCTTAAAGCCTTATTGGCTCTTCAGTGATAATCTATTTAGCATCATTCTCATACGAAACTCTTTCAACCTACTCGTCATCATACTAGAAACTAAGTTCATCTGAACAATATTCTGGATTAGTTTTCACAAAAGTCATAATCATCCCCACTCTCATAAATAATAAAAAAAAATTGGTGCTAATCTTAGTGATTATAGTCTCAATTCTTCATTTTGAATAGGTGATCAATTATTAATCTATGATCAAGAATTGAGTTAGCGCTATCTAAAGTAATCACATGTTCGTCGTTTTCGGAATATTCATCGACTTTATAATTTTCATCATCTATATGTCTTTTGTTTTCCGCACATATGTTCATTGTAATTTCTTGAAGATCAATCTCTTCTGCTGATCCTTTTTTTCCAGTTGTTCATACTTTTTAGGAAGTTTTTTCTTTATATGTATACATCTTTTTATTTTACCTATAACAAAATTTTCAAGACCGTATCTCTTCCCGTTGAATGGGTGATGATCATAAATACGATCAGGAATAAATCTAGATACACCACCACAAATTTCACTTTGTACAATACTCCGAAGCGTCTGCAAATGACTAGAAGACAACTAATAAGAAATGTAAATTAAGATTCCCTTATCTTTGTGCTTGTACATACCCATTATACGTATGATAATATGTATCAGAAATAACCAAAAGGTTATGTAAGATAATGATATTGACCAAAGAATTGATTGTACCAAACATACTAATTGAGTTTGATTGGACCATTGTGCATAAAGATAGATGACGACTACGCAAGAAAGGAAGACAAATAACTAAAATCTAAACGGCAAAACAAAAGTGATGTATAAAACCTATTTGTGGTATTTATTTCAAATTTTAATGGTTGTTGAACACCACCGTCAAATCGTCAACATCATGAAAACCTAAAAGGCACTAGGAGAAAAAAGTGAAAATCTACAAAGAAGAAATCTAAAACAAAAATAATGTTTACTCTCGGCAAAGACGCCAAAATTTAGTCGATTGTCAGCCGGTCAAATGCTCTTCTACTTATAAATCGTCGTCGAAATCTTTACCAACCAAGGGGGTTGTGTTGTTTTCTAAACTAACGAAATTAAAAGAAAAATATATAACTAAAGATCCTAATCAACAAGATGCAATGTTGGTCAAGGTTTCACCGTCCATCACTAAATATTTTATCAACCGACTAGAATTAAGAGTTTATCTTTCTAATGCCAATTATCCAATACCTCATGGCAAGATTACTCCAGTGATCGTCCTTATATCATCTTATATTGCAAACCGTATATAAGAAACATTTTCACTAGATAATTTCGTGCAAGAGCCACTAAAGTTTATATTGGTGTTTTGGGCTTAAGTATGAACACGAAATTTGTCAGTAATTAGTTGTTCATCAAAACATCCTGTTCAACGCATCATAAAAGCAGCTATACAAAAAGAATTTGTGACAGAAAAACAAAAACACGAAAAAACATTGTGTTATCTCTACAATTAGACCATTCAAAGGTTCTTATAAAAACCCGTGAATATGACCATTGTTGCGTTTTGGGTCCTAAAAAGTTTTAAATTAGAGTTTGGGTATCGGGATCAAAATTGACTCGGGTTGACCATTACAGAATCTAGTTAAATACAAAAATTACCTATTTAATATTAAATTTAAATTTATTTACTAACTTTGCCATCTAACAAAAGATCTTAGACGCGTATGGTGAGGGGCTACCCGAAAACAATGGCTGAAATTAATTGCACATGACATGAGTAAGATAACAATTATTTGGGGATTTAGGTTTCTTGGCTGAAAATAAGATTTGGGGACTTTCTGCTTGAATTAATTGAATTTCGTAGAGTAATTGTACAATTGGGTTAAATGGTTTTTGAGTTGATGATTGAATGAGGTCAAGATTACTATCGCTATTACTTCTTCTTGCGCCCATAGGAACGGCCGAAGAAGCTGAAGGTAGGGAATAAGATTTCATGATTGAATTAACTTTACCATCATCACCATCATAAATCTCTGAAATTCATGGCTTGTTCATCACAAAAACTATTATTAACAGATTTTCAATTCGACACTTGATATAGCCAACTGATTTTCATGTGTGATTCAAGGATAGACACACCACAAATCTCACGGTTTTTTCGACTGCCTCACGTGCTCTATTTTTCTTGCTTTACAAATTATTTAGATGGTGAGTTTTCACGTTTTACGATGGTGATGGGTTAATAATGCAATTTCTTCATCTGAACAGAAAGAGAAGGGGAAAGGAGGAAGATGATTGGTTAACCGTTGGATTAATCATCTTCAACTGTACACGTGTGTTACATAGAGGATATTTTAGTTAGTTCAAAACAAATGATTTTAGTTGTGCGCACACACATTTCGCACGGAAAACCTAACCAGAAGAATGGATGGAAAAACTAACGGCGTTAACTAAATATAGAAGAATTCGTTTAGGTTCGAATTAAAATAAAGTCATTAAGTAATTATACAAAACTGTTGGTCGGTAACCTAGCAAAAAGCTGGGCACCAACTCCCCTTTGAATAGCAATGCCTAGTCTATAAAAAATAAAACTACCCAAACCGCAACTAGCATCATTGCTGATAAGGCAATTCTTCAGACGCTTGAAGAAACTCAAAGTGTCATCGCCAAGTTCTCCTAAAGTGGAGAAAGCTAGGACCCCGAGGCCAAAACCATGTAAAACGCATTTGTCCAAATATTTAGCACGTTTTCGTGAAACCGCACTAGAAATGGCTTTACCTGGGACAAAAGAGCGAACACCTTCACCAAAGGAAAGGCGAGACACCTCGTGACATCCATACAAACATCTTGTCCATTATCCCGCTTAAGAACAAGGATATCAACTAAGCTTCGGATCTCTGCTGTCATCTCGTCGAGAAAACCAAGCGAAACCTCCTTGCGTGCGGGTACACTAGCCTTGTAACAAATATCAAAGAACAATATCTCGAACAACATCATGTCGAAACTTGTAACCAACATCTTTAGCCAAATGAAGCGCATGATCACCAAAGATATCCATAGACTTGCTACAACATGGACATAAACTATTCTCAACAAACAGAGGGATGCCAAGGCGATAGCAAAGTACAGCTCTGAATTGTCGTGGACCGAGGCACTAATTAAGTCCACTAAAGGTAATGCTAATAAATAATCTTGTGCATGCTTGACCCGGTTACACTGCCATAAGATAGAATCTCTTACATACATAGAAAAATGGTCTGGGATTTGCTTCTTAACGGTCAAGACGGTCAACTAGAGTCATGGGACCCAACCTCTAATATTTAACTTTTTGGGACCCAAACGCAACACTGGTCACATTTTTGGGACCCAAAATCAAAATATCCCAAAAAAAATTTGCATGACCATTGTTTTCGGCCTTAAATGTAGAAGATTCTTAATATTTGTTTTTTTTTTTTTTGGTTTTGACACGATCACCAGGGATTAAAGGGCCCCCAACCCAAACAAATGAAAAACCAAAGAAACAAAAAACAAAAAGAGAAAACAACATTCTGTTATAGAACACCAGATTGTAAACAATTACAATTTATAGTAAGTCTTCCCACTGCTGTCATCAAGCAAGATCTGATTAAACTCTTCTCCCAGATTCCTCCAAACAAGCACCTCATAAGGTGATGGTGGGTAGATACCAGCTAGCCAATCAGCAGCACGATTGGTCTCTCTATATATGTGATCAATCTTTAACCAGTCAAAGTGCTTTCTCAACAAACAGATATGTCTCCAAATGTACAACACATCCAAGGGACCTTTGGATTCCTGCTATTAAGAAGCACATTTACGGCCAAGAGTCCAAACCCTTACGGCCATAGAGTCCAAACCCAAGTGAGCTCTCCTACAACCCATAGACACATCAACCATTAATCCAATTTCAACCCCTGAAGTTCATGACCCAATACAGAGATAGCCATCCCAGAGCTGCAACAGCCATCAAACACTCACCAGGCCTATCCCTGATAATAGCACCATAACCTCCTAGAGAGTCTCTCATGGACCCATAAGTATTCTCAATATTTGTTGCTCGCAGATGCTTAGATTTACATTGTTCTAAGAATTCAGCAGGTCTGGGGTCCAGACTCTCCAGTACAAAATCGCCCAGCTGTCTATGCCGGCAAAACTCAACTTTGCTGGTTTAAAGATGTTCATTGTTTTTTTCCAAAGGGAAAAAAACGGTTTAGTCCAAAAACGCGTCAAAAAGTACGGATTAGTCCATCCCGAGTTAACTAGGTACAACTTAGTCCAAAAGTTATTTAAAATATGAAAAATACACATATAACCTCCTGATTTACAATTTAGTCCAAATATTTACGGTTTAGTCCAAAGTGACTCACGATGATGTCAGCAATATTAAATTATATAAAAAATAATTAAAAACAATATATCTTTCGAACCGTTTGTCCAAAATTCACAAACTTTATATATTCGGAAATCTCTTTCCGAGAGCTACAAAAAGAGTACCCGTATGACTATATAATTATCATTTTAAAAATCTTAGTTTACATTGGCGTAAAACATGTACATGTCTACGTAAATCCAAAAATCAAAAGACAAAACAAGGTGCACCAGCTTTGTACACCAACATAGCAAAAGTAGACTGCAGCTTGAATCTCATACGGTAACAAGTTAGCTAGGTGATCCATTCCCAAGGGTTTACCGAACGCTCCTCTCATACCGCCTTGAAGCCCGATGTAGCTCCTAAGACATGAAAGCATCTTGTTGATACGCAAGACATGAAAATGATGTATTTATACTGCTTCATCTATACATACAATGACGAAGAGGAAAAAGTGGTCAGCACAGAGATCAAACTATTGTTTCATGAAGTTTTTAACTGATAAGGAATCTAATAAAACAACAAAATAATTATACAGTGGGAGCTAGATATTGGTGACCCGTAAGCTAAAATACCGTTGTAGCACCAGTTTTTAACTTATTTTTGCACCTAGGCCTATATAATTGAGTAATCACCGATAGCACGAATAATGGGTAACACATTGATAAACCATCCACTTCTTACAAAGGCTACAACTTTAAAAAATGATTATACTAACTTACAAGTATGAGCTTAAATCTATTTATGTGTCTCACAGAGATTATTTTAATAAAATTGTTCGAAAAATGGCACTGAAGCTGCAACAAATATCCTAGAATGTACATTATCTTTGCCTAAGAGATGTTACAAGGATCTAAATTTCTAATGAGCTTGACAACTTTTGATGGTATAAGAAAGAGATGCAAGAACTTTTGATGTTTTGTGGTATAAAAATCCAACATTTATACCACAAAAATGCACATATTACTGTGATAACACAATAGTGTACAACTTTGTACACACCTATAGAAAATCCAATACCTGTACAATTAGTGCTTTCCTAATTTTTGGTATGTATACATAAATATAGTCCTACAAGTGTATAACTATTTACACCTAAATAATCAACATTTGGACTACTATGCACACTTAAATAACATAATATGTGTGTACAACTATGTACACATTAGTGCTTTCCTAATTTCTTAGACTTCAAAATGAATAACATGTATAAAACTATGTACACTTTAATAATCAACACGTGTAAATGAAAATGAAAATGAAACCACCAAACAGGGAGAATTTAATTGGTTGAATCGGAACAGCTAGACTACTAAGTGATAAAAGACGATTCTTCGATATACAAACAAAACGGATGATGGGCATATGGTATGTGTATATAAGAACAACAAGCTTTTAGAAATTCTTCAAGTAGTTTTATGCAAACAAAACTAATGATGGGCATTAAGTATGTGTGACAAGCTTTTTGCAAACCTTCATGTATTTTCTGACATGAGCCAAGTTCTCTGGAACACTCCAGCTCGAGGTGGTAAAACTTTGGCGCCAAATTCAATAGTATTAGCCATTAACAGGTGTACAACTATATGCACAATAACCATAAGAAGGTGAAATAAACAGAATTCTAAACTCAATGTTCACAAACAATATTCGCATGTGGTAAATAAACAGAATTCTAAACTCAATAGTTAGAGATTATGTGCATTATCCATTAACAAAGTACAACTATATGCACAATAACCATATATTGTTGAGATAACACAAAGGTGTACAACTATGTACACCTATAAAAAATCTAAAACAATAAACATCCATACCCACAAAACAAGTCATATATATTATTGAGATTGTACATGGTGTACAACTACGTACACACCTACAAAAACCCAACAAATCCAACATACATACGAAAAAAAGACCATCAAAAAATGAGAGACCACAATGATGGACAACTAGGTATACACTTACAAAATCCACCATCTATATCCAAAACATGCATATATATTATTGAGATAACAATTATATTAGATAGACAAAAGTATAAAGCAGGTTTCATGATGATGGCTTATCAATAAGCATGGAACTTTGTCTAGGATATTGCATTAGCTAAGTCAACTTTTTTCGATTAACAAATTATACCCTTCCCTTTGGTAACAAATCCGGCTATTTGGTTTCCATCCACATACTCAACCCAATCAATCTCTTTTACATTGATCTAGTGAGTCTAAACAGCTAAACCTAGCTTATGTCAACATGTGTTTCCTCCAGATTATGTCAGTTGGCCCACTTTTCTCATTAGGTATCTCGGTGATGCGAAAAACATACCAAAGATGTACACTTGTACTCCAGGTGCACTAATATGTACACTTGTAATACTGGTGTGCACCAATATGTACACTCATAGAAGGATGGTAACCTAATTTCCAAGAGAGACTCACAAGCTAAATCGGAACTCTATAGACCATGCACCGCTAGAATAAAGCATCCTTTATTGCATTTCAAGATCACTAGGCTTACACAATATCATTCTTCTGAGCATTATGTAAGAATGAACTAAGATCGGACCAAAGAGACCAAAGATATTAGAATTACAAAACATACCTCTCTTTGTCGAGTGGTAAGACATTCAAGTCAAAGTTAGACGTGGTAGCTCACCAATTCTTTTGCATGTTTGTTGTCAAACAAAAGCGGAAACAGATTAGAATAGGATTATCCGATCAAAAGCATGACAAGTCTATATAATGATACCAAGCATAAGCTTGTGGAGCCATTATTTTCACGTGTACCACTTTGTACACGCTATAAAACATGCATGAAATTGCTCATTCATGCCCACATTTGGACTTACTTTTTTCATGGAAAATACACTGGTGCACAAGTACGTACACACCTACAAAATATGGATGAAATAAAGCATTCTTACCCACAAACATGCCACTTCTCATAGAAAATAGACTGGTGCACCAGTTTGTACACCGGTTTAGACTCTCCTCATAAAAGAGACAGACTCCCGACTCCTCATCATAATACCAAACCGCGAAATTATGACTAATAAGAATTCGCGAAGACTTCGCAGTACTTAAAGAATGACGTAGCATGACATCGCATAATTCATGAGGAAAGTATGAGTAACTTGGAAATTATAAAGTGAACCCATGAGAAGGTGACAAGAGCTTGAGAATATGAGTCGTATGTGAGTCATCCACTATGTAAACACTATATAAAGAGGAGAGCAGAGAGAGAAAGGAAGAGACACATTTTTGGGGGAGAGAATTTTAGGAAGAGAGATATTTTTAGAGAGAAACTTTATTTTCTTTATCATCTTCTTCCCCTAAAACTAGATCTAGAGCTCTACAAAATATCCATTAATGGAGATTCTCAATGTAACCCAAATGTAATTTCAATAATCATAAAGTGAAGAACCCTAACCCCGTGATGTAGATCACATTGATCGAACCACGTAAATCTTGTGTCTTATTTTACAATTTTAGCACTTTAATCTTTATTTTGATTATGAAATAGATTAGATCTATGAAATATTACATGGGGTGTATTGTGGGATTTCCCAGAAACTACAAAACCAATTCAACTAAAAGTATCCAAAAGCAAAAAATCCATAATAAACCCCTTGAATGTCATAAGGTCACTGTAGTAGACAAGTTCGAATGCAAATATTAGTTTTATAATTTCTGATACATAAACGATGCAGAAACAAAGTGCACAACTTACAACCAGTATGATAAAACTGGTGCACTAAAAAGTACACTACGTAAAAATGGTGTACAAATAACTACACCTCGTATAGTGAAGTAAACTTATTCTATTGTAAACTGGTGTACAAATAAATTTACTACCGCACACTTCTTCTATTCTAAACTGTGATCTACATTTCCATGGCAGTAAAAGAAAAGAACCGCAAAAAAACTCTATCTCATCCTTTTCGTCCTAGTTCCAATCAATTACATAAAATCCAAAATTCAAAACGGCATTCCAATGGTCCAACCCATAAAAAATGTACATGACAAAATATCTAGCCAACATTCCGATTGTTTTCTCGTTTCCTTTCACTTGCCTATTCCTTTAAACCAAATCGAAAATGTAAGTACCGTATTCTTATAAGAAACAAAATATTCAAAAAGTTAAAGATCAAAATCCTTACTTGGCAGCCGGTGGAGATGCAACGGCAACAGGTGACTTTTGAACAGGTTCATGGAAGACATAATCAAAGTTAGAAATGATCTGCAAAGAACATTTGGAATGTTATGCTTAATATCGGAAACAGAAAATCCGAGGACCAATTTAAGATATCTCAATGTTTTTGTAACAACACAAAGGAAAACTACTACGTGTCAACTCATGTTTTCAGACCAGGTAGCTAAACTTCAAAAAATAGGAAATTAACATACATCAGTCTGTCCCTAATAACCCCAATAACATGTAGACAAATTGCATATCAAATTTCAGTTGGTTCTCAAACGATCTAAAATTTTAAATATAACAAATGATTAATCAATTAGTTGGAGTGCAAGACCACAAGTCAAGAGTGCACTGTTTAATGTTTACGGCCTGCAGGATGACGCTAGCTCGGCTGAAAGGTCTACTACATTTTTAGAGTGCTTTTTCATAGTTTACCAAGAGTGTCTGTTTAATGTTTTTTTGGTCAAACATTTCCCTTTGATCTGGCATATCTTTTTTTTTGTAGGTCGGATTCCTACCAATCAATACAATAAACTGAAGAGTATACTTTCATTTCTCTTTAACGACAAAAGCGCCACAATCAAACATAGTAAAGCTTCATATGAATGAGTATATTAAAGAGTTTGAGTGAAAATGAATTTGTCCACTACCCACTACTATGATAGAATAGAGTGTTACTGTGTGCTCAATTCTATGGATTCTTTGAATTAAGCTTAAAATAATAATAAATAAATAAAAAACTAAATGACAAATTTATCAAGATCGACAACCTAAAATAGTTCAATAGATCAAACTTACGGCGACGATGATACCGATTGTTGTTGGCTCCATCAATAAACTCCACCTACTCTGAATTCAGCATAGAACCAAAATTAAAAGTGTACAATAATATACACATGCTGTATAAACTAAAGGTTAATAAATACTCTATCAATTCATCTCCACTGATGAATTTCAGTGTGTTATTAAAGAAAACACACCTGATTAGCAAACATCTCACACGGATGATACTTCTAAGATTTGAATCACGTACAAAAAAATCAACATCTATTCTTAAATAAAGCTTACAATCAAAATTAAAGAACCACAAATGAAAAATCAAAGAGACAATCAAACGAATTACCTCATCCTACTATCACAATGAAAAAATTTGTATGAAATAATGATCATTAAATCAATCCGTTATAGATTCAAAAGCTTTAATTGAAACAAAAGAATCGATCCAATAATCCCGACGAAAGAAAAAATCAAACTTCAAAAGTTAAAATATGATGAAACAACAACAATATTAAAGATGAGGAATGAAAGATATGAGAATAAAATGAAAATCCGCAAGAATAAAATTATGAAAAATGGTTGGAAATTCCCTTTTTCTCACTTAAAAATCTTAGATCTGAAAATGTTTTCTAATAAAACACATTTTCGAAACCACCAACCACACCGCCACTTGTTAAGCATCCACTGTAACTAGAATCACCATCACCATCTTCAGCAGATCTAAGAGAGGAAGAAAGACGAGGTTTGCACGATGGATGAAAAGTAGAAAAACATATATGGGAAGAATATTAGACAGGGTTTGACAAGAGGGTTATTTTAGTCATCAGAAAAATTAGATTTGGACTGAACCGTTAGGATTTGGACTGACTCGTTCAGGATTTAGTAAATTTGGACCTCCTAATACTAGGCTTGAAGGGACAGGACTAGAGTGTCCAAAGCCACAAACTTTGGGACTAAACGTCAATTTCTACTTTTCCAAATTGTTTTGGCTGCTGCTTTCGACTAAGATTTGAACTATAATTTTAGAGTCGTTGGACCAAGACCGTAAAAGAAGCAAAGCTCGACCATCAACTTGCCCCACTTAAGAGGTACTTGAACCACCAAATAGTACTCAGGGAGTGAGGGACCAAAAAAACCTCCAGACAGATAGAGAGAATCTACAAAAGAACTCGAAATATTAAAAGAAAATTGTTCTCGTTTTTGATTTCTGTCTTCCTTCGTCGTTAAGATATGGGGATGAGTTCACTATTCATGCAATTCTGGTCTATATATCATCTCTTTTATTTAAACTTAAAACCAACAAACCCCAACTTTTCTCGCATAAAGGAGAGGAGAAGGAGGAGGAGAAGGAGAAGGAGAAGGAGAGAGTATCTTTCTTTGTCTATCAAAACTAATATATTCTACTAAGTACCAACCGAACCTTGAAAGTACATTCCCGTACTCATCAACAAGGGGGTCCCAAAGTTACTACCAACACCCAATATTTCCTTATTTGGTATGGTAGGCTGAGAATGTTGAAAACTTGAAATGCTGATCAAGCTATGCATGAAATATGAATTATGTATGCATGAAATGAAATGAATTACTTTAACAAGTTTTCTTTCTTTCTTTTTTGAGGTAAATATTTGAATATATATAAGAGAAGCAGCAAAAACAAAACCAAAGCAACAGTTTGTATTGCTCTCTGTTTTACTTTATAGATTTCATTTAAAGTTATTTAAGAACAAAGAACCAAAGACCAAATTTAAGAAAAAAGGAATAAAAGGATGAATGCAATATAAGCTTGGCCCATCATATTATGTGGCATCTCATTAAACTTGAAAGAAAGAAAAAAAAGCCAGATAAGGCCCTCATTGATGATCACAATGAATTTTGCCCAAAGTTAATCTTCAAGAACTTGTGCTTTAGTTGTTTTTTTTCTTCTTCTTGCCCTTGTCTAAGTAGCATGTAGTATTTGAGATCGATAAAGAGGAAAATAAAGATGGTCTACGGACAGCCAAAAAAGAGAGAGGCTTGTTATGGAGGTGGGACTCTTAATTGTTTGAACGAAGCTTTGAACGGAGGGCTTGGGGCTTAACACTCCAAAGAAGAGCAAGAAAAGCATAAAGAAAACACATTTAGCACATAAACCAAGTGGTGAAGAAGACTGCTTATCTATTTATTTTTTTGTTGCGTCGAGAATAGAGCTTGGAATTCTAAAGTTAATCAACAAGAGAAGAGAAGATCTATATGTGAGGAGATAAAGCAAGTGTTTGTTTTTTCTACTATTTTATTGTTAAGAGGCTTCTAATTCCCTCTCTTTGTCCCCCTTCGATTACCTTGCTTTATGCTTTTATGGCTTCCCCTCCATCTCTAACATCTTCTTCTTGCTCTTGCCTTGGCTTTCCTACCCATACACTGTATTTGGGTTACATTTTGAACTAGGACACTACAATGTGTCATAAAGATTGGCCAATTAGAGTGCATATGACATGACATGAGATTGGGTGCATATGTCCATGTCAAATACATTTAGTTGGCCAAACAACATATTGGAAAGTAAGAAGGGGAGTGACTGAGAAATGTAGAGAACTAATATAAATGATAAAGATACTTAGCTTCTCAAGGGTTTTGTTCCAAGTCTCTTTATTCATATATACCCTTCCTGTCAGAGTCTTCTAAAACACAGCCTTAATCTTTGCTTAGCTTATACAGGCAGGCAGGCTTATGATTGAGAAAAGAGAGAGCTGAACATCAACATCAACCAAAAAAAAAAAAACAAAAACAATCTCATTCTTTCTTTCTTTCATCGAGTGTTCATGGGTCCCTCTTCATCTTCTTTGCTCTCTTTTCTCTCTTTAAATCCTTCTCTAATTCCTCATCAAGGGAATAAATCACAAGCTTATATCTACAGGGAACATAAAGAATTTACTAGGGAAGGTTTTTAACTTGCAAGTTTCTTATTCTCTCTTATCAACAACAAGAGTAGTTAAGATACATACATTCTATCAATTCCATTTGTTCTAATCTCTTCGAGTACTCAAGTGGAAGAAAAAGAAGAAGAAGAAACAATTATGGTTTTCTATACTTATAATAGGTTGCTTATAGCACTTCTTGTTTGTAATGGGTTCTTTGTTTTTGTTGTGCAACCGGAGAAAGTTACTGCCATGACAAGTATAAGTCATGTACTTAGATTGGAGAAACAAGCTCATGAGCTAGTAATACTACTATCGACGAACCACCAACGGGTTCTTAAAGAAGTGAGTAATGTTTTTGTTACTCATCAAGACTTAAAACCAAGAACAAGAAGAAGAAATCTGAAGCAGCATCAACCTTACCGTCACCACCGAAATTCGATCCAAATCAGTCGAGTGAACGAAGATATCGAAAAGGATCAGACCCAATTCACAACAGGTGTTAAAACAGTTTAGTTCATTTATTTTGCTATTTATATATCCTTTAAAGATAAACTCGAGCCGAAGGAAGGGTGAATAAACATAAAACGAGCTATATATAAGGGAATTTAAATTTCTCTCGGCGTACATGATGATGCAGAGAGAGTATCAGACTCTCAGATATATTCTTCCTTCAGACGATCATTTCGTGATGGGTTGGTTGGAAATTTATCTATATGTAATAGTTTTTTTTAGCAGTTTTGCTATATATAGAGAGAGATAGACATGTGTATAGACAAGAGTTGCATGTTAAGGATGTAAAAAATCCTTACACGGAACCTTTCGAGTGAGCCAATCAACATTTTGTAAGCTGAAGATGTTTAACCAATGGATACAAATGCGAAAAAAGGTAAGATTCATGATTGTGGCTTACTAAAACAACATTACAAAGAGTTTTTTTTTTTTGTTTTTTTAACTCCTTTTGTTCTTTGTTTCTTTTAGAGAAAAAAAAATCAAAATCTGTTTGAGTTAGGAATTTTAGTTCTTACAGAATATAGTGGAATTCCTTAGTTTAAAGCTCTCTCTCTATGGTCTCTATTACGGTTTCACAGCATCAATAATGATATTCTCAATCCTTATCCCTTTTTTTCTTACAATTTGAATTGGCTGGCTTCAGAAGACCTGAAATTTGAATAGGCGAAAACATTTTCCTTTGAATCATTTTTTTAAGAACCACACACGGAAAAGATTCATTTTTCGTGCAAATGAGATTGAGCAGTTTTGTAGCTAACAATTGTGAGCCAACTTGAACTGAACAGGGCAGGAAACAGACAACATTTCAGCAGCCAAGACGTTTTTCGTCTTTTCCCTGTTCTGTCATATGTGGTCCTGTTGTAGACATCTAAAACCTTCTGAGAAAATATGTACCGCAAAGCGGAGAGTACCCTACGAGATGAAATGAAAACCTTAAATGATTGATAGAATAAACTATTTCTTGTCGGAGCTAGTGGTACCGCCAGAGAAGGTATGAAATGTCCCAGATGAGCTAAGGCCATGTAGGATTAAAATAATCCGCTCCAGAACTGTTATTTTCTCCATTGTGGTTTCACCACACCACATCTTATCTTCAGAGTTCAAAGATAATTTCACAGTATGACCAAAATAGCGGATTTTCAAATAAAAGACTACACAATACAACCTAGCACTACGACTGAAAAATTGGTAAAAAGATTCCCACTAGCTTTAGTTTTTTTTAGAGCAAAAAAAAAAAAAAAAAAAAACAAATCAACTTGTTTGCTTAATCAACTTGTTTTAGTATTTTGTGACTTATATGTGATCGGCCCATAGAGAACCATATTGACGCATATGTATTGTTTAGTCATAGAAGTCGATAATGTCAGGTCGATACATTTAACAAGAGTGGTTTTGGCTACATGGCAGTGGGGTGGCAGAGCATCGCTCCATTGCGATTTTTAGATATTGTCCCCTTCGTAGCTAACAATATACTCCATTGGAGTACGTATGTATACACGCACACAATCAAACAAAGAGAAGTATATGTACGCCTTACAGGGAGATTTATAATATTATGTCTTAATGATGATGGGAGATTTATAAAAGATAAGGTACAAGAACATATTCTCCTCTAAATTTTAACTAATAACATGATGGCAATGAAATTACTTTAGCCGAGAATCTACTTTCTCTGTTTTTTATCATACTAAAACTGCAAATATAGCTTTAAAGTATACTGCATGATTCCTTTTCTTAGCTAGATTTTCCACCAGATTGCAGTTACTCCCAAAGAAGGCTATTATTAGGCCACACTCCTTTAGAGGCTTCAATTGGATTCTTAGTGTCTAAAAAAGTGGTTATGGGATATCCTTCATTTAGGTACAAAATGTCTAGAATACCCTTTAACTAAAATAAAAACATAAAACCCTAATCTTTTCTAATCTAATCCTAAAAAAAAAACTGCTCCTCTTCCTTCCTTCATCTTTCTTCTCTTCCTCTCCTCCACCGTTAGTGCTACGTCTAGGTTCGCCAACCGTAATATTGGTTTATTAAAGAACTTACGTCCAAGTTAGATAAATTCCAACCGTATAAATAGTTTGCACGTTGGTTTACGTTTGGGTTCCCTTAGTTCCAACCGTATAACTGAATTTACGTCTAGGTTTATCTCATAGGCTAACCTAGACGTAATTGTTCCTGTATCTTTTGAGAATTTCGTTCATATTGGATTACGTCTAGGTTTTGTGAATTGATTTTTCAGACGTAATTGTGTACGTCTAGGTTCGTGGCTTATTTTTTCTGGACGTAATTATCTACACTACAAGGAAAGATAAATGGAAGCAACAAAACAACACTTAAAAAAAAAATTTACTTGTTAGACCTCTGAAATCAAGAAGTTTGGGGTAAGAAATGGAGAGAGAGACTATGGGAGGTTAAAGAGAGAAAATGGGAGGAAGGTGGATATGTACGAGGGGGTTAGACTTTGACTCTTTCCCTACCTAAACAAATTTTCTTTTAATGATAATAATAATAAATTTATATGAAGAAACAAATTATTACTCCCTCCGTCCCTAATTAGATGAGCTACTTGGTTTTTAGTTTTGTCCACAAATAGATGAGCTATTTCACTAATCAAGGGAATATTTCTAAAACTACCCTTTAATTGATTATTTTTTCTATAAGAAATATGTATAATTTGATAGTCATGTTTATATTCGCTATAGTAGGTGTTTTAAAATGCTTTTCAACTAAGTATAAAGTTTATAAAAAACCGTGGTATAGTTTAAGAGATAAATCGTTTCTAAATTTTACTAATTATTGCCCATAAGGGTATAATCGTAAAAAATACTTAAATATACTCCACTTTCCTCCTTGCCTTAAAATTTGTGCAAACTACAAGTAGCTCATCTAATTAGGGACGGAGGGAGTACAATTTAGCCACACCTACAATGAGTCCCGCGGCAGTAAACCATCATGTTGCCGCACACCCTGGCTTGTTGCGGCAAGAACCGGATGTTTTGCGTCATCAATTCAATTTCTTTCACGTGGCTAAAAATACGTTTATGCCACATCATGATGAAACTGTAGCAATACAGCTATGTGCTCAAATAAGTGGTGCGTCTATAGACTGTGTTTCTTGTTGTAAGTACACTTATTTATCTCCATTGCCACGTGTACTAGCAGAGCCCACGTGGAGGCCATGTCTCAAAGAAGGATGACACATAGGGGCATCCGTGGCGTTTAGGCAACGTGCCATCTGTCAAGACCAACAAATAAGATGAAGGAGCATCCAAAATAGATGATCCCACACAACACCAATGAGTTACTTTACCCCATCAAGAGGTAAGATGTAATCAACGGTTGGGGATAGTCCAACCGACACGTACGTGACAGAGAGGACCGACACCTTCCTAAGCACGGACCGGATAGCCCCAACCACTCGTATTTAATGCCGCTCAGGGCACGTGTCGACGACCTACGAAGGAAGCAAGGATAGGTCAAACGTAACGAGTGTGGGTAATATGTGGCCACTGGATGACAAGGAAGTCCGCGGACCATGCACGAGCACAAGAAGATAAGCTCCTCACAGCTCCCTTGTCGCGGACCCACTTGATTTAGTTATATATATGAATACCCCTTCCACGTAAAAAGGGGGTCGAGAGAAACTAAGAAATAGGAGAGAGAATAGAGAGAAGTAAGTATGTGTTTAGGGAGATCTCTCCCTGAACCATGTAATTCATCATCTCCCTTACTTTTGTAATCGTTTACTTTATAGTGGATACCTCCGGATCCGTGGATGTAGGCCTTAGTGCCGAACCACGTAAACCATCGTCTCTTTTACCTTTAGTACTCATATAGTTTCATTGATGTATCCATATCTCGTATCTATCACCTTGGGGATGATGACGAGATCATGACAAACTTAAGTGGTTTGAATCTATGAATCATCATCTACCTAGGCATACTATGTTTTATCCGCACTTTAATGCATGTATCTAAGTCATGCTAAGATTGTTTGTGATCACGCGGATCAACATCAGATTTCCGTGCTCACAATTTGGCGCTAGAAACAGGGACTTTGTCCCGGTAAAAAGATTTATCTTTCCCTGTGATTTTATAGCCTCTACCTCCAAAGTTTTACTTATAGAACATAGACAAGATCTCTCGTTTAAATTTATTTTTTCGCACGTATTTATGTTCTTTGTGCCGTCTAACAAAGAGATCCGGGTCTTTTACGATTTTTAACTAGCGAGATCCGGGTCCTGGGGCTATTTTTAGCACATACTTGTGTCTACCGTATTTTCTAACAACGGATCTGGGGCATTGAGTGACCCTTAAGCCAACAGATCCGTATTTTAACCGATATTTCAAACATAACTTCCACCAACAGATTTGAACTTTTTGCAAACAATAACCCATGGACCTTATCCCTTAAATCCGATCCGTCTATGTTTTTCGTACTATTCGCCAAACTAACAACCCGAGTACACTCATTACCACCGGAAATCGAGCTTATGAAATCAAAGTTGAACTAACAGACAACCCGTGGACTTTTGGTCTCGGATTACCTCCATGTTCTTTGTGCAGAGTATTGCAATGGAAAGGAACAAAGATGCCGGAAAGACAAAGGTACCTTCAAAAGAGGCACATAGGACTACGCCCCGTAGTAACAAGGAGTAAACAAAAGGGCGCGGACTCGTGACTGTGGACAAGGCAATGGAATGGAGCGAAAGCACATTCCTTTCGTATGCGGCATCATCGCAATGGAAGCAAGGAAGGCATGCGGCAGCAAAGGCCGCTACCCCTACCGAAGGAACTTCTCAAATGGTCGCCCAAAGTGACAAACACAACCAGGCCAACTAACCTCGAGAAACAAGCAAGTAATGCAATCCGAACCCCCCTATGGGACGCCACAAAATACCAACGAACAAAACGAACAACTGCACGCAGGATCCTACGAAATGATAGAGCCGGGTAGACAGATAGCCATGGAAATCAACACCGTGGCCCCCGAGGAACAAGCCCAGGCCCAGATAGGAACAAATCAAGCATCAAACCACCACAGTGATTTGGCGCAATTAGAAGAACTAAAACTACCAATGGACATACGCGGATGCGGCGGGCCTTACTAGCCCAAGAGAACCAAAGAATTAAGAGAAAGATCCTCCAAAGCGAGCTAGAAAATCAGCCAGGACGAGGCTAACTCGGCCGATGACAGAGACCGAGGATGATCCTCGAGAACACACCCGCAATAGTCAACCGAAGACGTGCGCGAATAATAAGGCCCGACCCTGACTATCACCCGACACATCGATTACTATGATGAGGAGGAGGCCACGACGTCAAAATCTACAAGGAAGGCACGCCCTTCCATTCAAGAAGAACACTGTTTGGCAATGGAGAGTCTCCGCGCAGAGATGTTATTGTAAATCAATCAAATCAAGACCAGACAGAGGAGGTGGAAGACTAGAACAGGTTATGAAGGAAGCCAACACCACCCCACTCGCCCAACAATACTTGGCCACCGCTATCATACCCTTATGCCCGGTCCCATCCTTCGAGTGTTACGACGGATCCACCGATCCCGCTGCTCACCTTCGATATTACAACAGGTAATGGCCGACGGGACCACGACGAAGCTATACTTTGCAGATACTTCCCTTCAAGCCTGAAAGGATCCGCCTATCTTGGTTTGATAACCTCAAGCCTTTGGATGTATCAATTCGTATGATCAACTCACTAAAAAAATTCTTGGCTACTTATATGTACAACAAGGTTGTAAACACGGGGATGGACAAGCTCTTCTCACTTGTCCAAGATATGTCAAGCCATAGGACATGTGGATCCCGTGGTGAGTATTAATTGTTACAAATGGGGCTCGATAGGATGAGACCTTTGTTTGTTGAAATCCACTGTACTCTCCAACCTACGTAAGAGATTTGAGGATAATCATCGAAAAACATGCAAGGTTGGAAGAAATTCAAAGAGAGAACCCGAGAGCACAGGCTCAACGACCCCACTGACCAATTCCGCTAATTAGCGAACAGATCAAGCGAACGCCAAAAGGATCGGAAAGATGACCACAAAAGGGGTGGAAGAAAATTTGAGGACCGAGTCTACACAAAGCTCATTACCAGCTTACTCACGATTCTAAAGGAGATCAAGGATCGTGAAGACCTAGACTGGCCTTGGGTCTAAGGGGAAACAACCACCGGCCTGTTGAGAATCCAAAGAGTATTGCGATTTCCATCGCCTTCTACGGCACTCAACCGAGAAGTGCAAAAATCTTAAGATAGCGATACAAAAGCCGATTGATGCAGGGACCTCAAAAAGTATATAGAAAAGGTCGGAACCGAGGACAGAACCAAACGCAGCAAACAGTCCAATTGCCGAGGGTAATCGTACACTCGAACACTATATCCTCGCTTCTGAAACAAAGAACCAACCCTAACCGCATGTATATGGAAAAGACTCGAGGAAACAATTTGAAGACTATTGCGAGCTCTACAACTTAGATGGAAAAGAAGTGGAAGAGCACGAAGAATGGATGAACGCACCCTAACCTTCGAGGCCGAGGACATTGAGGACGACATGGAAGATCACAACGACCCTTTAATCCTCACTCGCCAATCGCAGGATGCAACATAAAAAATACTCATTGATGGAGGAGCTCCGTAAACGTCCCGTTCTATGATACCTTCAAGCGTATGGAGCTTAATGACGAGCAACTCTTGACCTCGCACTACACCATCTACGGATTCAATGGCACGGCTACGGCCTATCGGGGATATTATTTTGCAAGTAGACGCAGTCCGATGAAAGTTAACGCCCGCCTTGGGGCTGTGGTGAACACGCCTTCACCCTACAATGCCATTATTGGACAAAAATGGGTCCACAAACTTAAGGGAGTCGCATCCACCTACCATCAATACCTTAGGTTTCCTACTCCTTTGGGGTGACGGAAATCAAGGGTGATCAAGTTTCCGCAAAGGAATGCCAGCAATGCAAATACGGCTAAACAATGAAGAAGATGAGAAAAGAAGAACCCGCAGGCCCTAACAAAGCAATATCCAAGGACAAAGCCATCGACGAATACTTGGAAGAGATCTCAGAAAAACTTGTCTAAGGGGAACTCCGTAGGGAACGCGAGGCATCAACATCAAATGCTAACCAGGGCGCCCACAAACAAAGAATCCGAGCCTACCAAATAGCAATTAAAGAAAGTCCCCCACCTTGGGGAACCGAAGCCCACGTTTACATCCTTGGAGGCAAAAGAAGGAAGTTAACATAGGGACCAATGAACCCAAGGAAGATCAAGATAGAACTCTAATGGGCGAGAGCGCGAAGCCTCACTAATAAAGCTATTAAAGGAATACGCGACATCTTCGCATGGAAACTATCTCGATATGCCCGGAATAGACCAAGACAACACAACATGAGCTACGCATTAAACCCGGCACACCCCCGTACGACAAAAGATACGAAAGGTGGCTACGTAGTATCACAAAGCAAGAGAAATGTAATCACAAAGCTGTTGGAGGCCTAGTTTATAAAAGAAGTCAAATATCCTACTTGGATCTCTAACATGGTAATAGTACCAAAGAAGAATGGAGGGTCGAATCGCATCGACTTCACCAATTTGAACAAAGCATGCCCCAAGGATAGTTATCCATTACCCAAGATTGATCAGCTTTGGTCGACGCAGCAGGCTGATATGAAGAGTTATCATTCATGGACTGATACTACGGGTATAACCAACTATTTTTAGCAGAAGAAGATCAAAGAACATACATTTTACACACCCCACGGTCTCTATTGCTTTATGTAAGGATGCCTTTCGGACTCAACGCGGAGCAACGTACCAAAGGATGGTCGATGCTATTTTCAAGCCGTGGATTGGCAAGACCCTGAGGTCTATGTTGACGATATGCTCGTCAAGAGCAGATTGAGGAAGAACCACCACCAGGACCCGAGGGACATCTTCAAAGCTATGAGAGAACACAATATGAAGGTCAACCCTTAAAAAATGCACGTTCGGAGTAACATCAGAAAATTCCTTGGGTACCCGGTGACAAAAAGGGGCATTGAAGTAGATCCCGCAAAGATCCGAGCCATAGTATACATGCCATCCCCAAAGAACCTAAAAGAAGTACAAAAAGCTCAATGGATCCCTAGCAGCCTGGGAAGATTCATCTCAAGATCTTCTGATAGTGCAAACTCTTTTTTAACATATTAAAAAAGGGGACGAAATTTGAGTGGACTATGCACGCGGAAGCTTTCCTAGGCGTCAAACAAGCACTAGCGAGATCCCTATCCTTCGTAAACTGCACTCCTCACGAAGTTTTGGCACTATACATTGCAGCAAATGACGATGCAAGAAGCGCAGATTTGTCGACCCACACAAAGGAGGAGCAATGATATATTATGTCAAGAAGACTATGAATTCCGTGAAAGAAACTACACAAGAATCGAACAACTCATCTTAGCCATCGTATGGTCTACATTAAACCGAGGACGTACTTAACCCATGACATACGTATCCCATGCCGAGCGCCCTTAGAAGCCATCCTCAAAGGGGCAGGAAAGGTAGGACGTATAGCGAAATGGAGCACATATCTCGACCAATTCAATATCCACTATGAACTTCAACACTCTCAGAAATCGCAAGTGTTAGCGGACTTTCTGTGCTGCACCTACCTTTGGACAACGAAGAAGAGGTGCGCATACAAGGATGGAGGGCCGCGGTGCCCCCGAAATGGAAAACAAAAGGAGCCAAATAACATTCTTGAACCAATGAACCCACGACAATGGGAGGTCTTTGTCGATGGCTCCAAAAATAGAGAGGGCGCGGGGATAGGCATCGTCATCACCACACCCACGGGAGATAGGATCGTGCATGCATTCATACTGGAAGTCGAAGGCCATACAAATAACATCGTAGAGTACGAAGGAGTGGTCCACGCTCCGCTTGATAATTGAATTGGGGATACAAGAAGTACGGTTAACAAGTGATTCACAACTAATCATACGGCAGATATAGGCTATGAATACAATGTGTATGACGAGACACCGATGGCATACATGGCTCGCACAAACGTTGGTTTCCCAAATACCAAAAATCAAATTTCGACATCTGCGTAGGAAGGAGCTCGTACACGTTGCATGCCCCGCATACATATCCCCATGCTTAAAAATGAGGATGTCGGGCAATCAAGATAACAAGAGTGTACGAACCATCCATCAAGCTCCCAAGAAACATGCGCTGCTAACCAACGCAAGTCTAAGGATGAAGATATTTCATGATGATGTCTGGAGAGCACATCTTCGACGACTTCCAAGACGATGACATCACGCGACAAGCCGATGAAGACGACGATTACAAACAAGAAGCAGATTGAGAACCGAAATCCACTCTTTCCTAAAAGAGGGGAAACTCCCCAGATACCAAACAAGCTAGGAAGGTACAATCCAGAAGCCAGTGGATGTACGAGCTAAGAAGCGGAACCTTATACGTAAAATCATTCCTCAGGCCACTTCGCCGCATTTATCCTGCCTCGATCGAGGGACATATCATCTGAAAGACATCCATAGAGGAGACGCGGGAAATCACAAGGAATGAGATCCCTGCGATAAGGCGAAGACGCAGGCTACTATCGGGCCGACCATGATCCGAGACGCGGCTAGGATGGCGCAAAGGTGCGAAGAATGTCAAAGATTCTAAGAAGCGAATCCATGCCCCACCACAAAACTGAATTCTATGGACAGTCCGTGGCCCTTTGGGAAATGGGGGATCGACATAAGAGGCCCACTCATATCGTGGACAGGGAAAAGAAGATTCCTAATAGTGGCGACTTTACTTGAGAAGTGGGTAGAAGCAAAAGCACCGGCTAGAATTCGGGATTCGACGTTTTTACTTTTATTTTTCAAAATATCATCTCGCAGTTTGGCATCCCCAGAGATAGTTTCGACAACCAGAACAACTACAAGGAAAGAATATTGACTTGTCGTTTGACACCTTCAAGATTCGAAAACAAATCCACCCCCATATACCCACAAAGCAATGGACAAGGTGCCTGAAACAAAACTTTGGCACTTATTCTTAAAAAAAAAATTAGACGAGTACAAGGGGCGTGGTGAACAACAGATAACGTTCTATGGGCATATAGACGACTAAGATCAGCACGGAGAATCCTCGTTTTACTCACCTACGGAGGCCGTATAGAATCCTCATGGAGATTCTACTTCCAACTACAAAAAACAGAAGCATGGGAAAAGAATCTCACCACTGGACATGATGTTAGAAAAGCTCGACGACCTCAAGAAAGGAGAGAAGCAGACCGCAAAGAATGGAAAACTACCAACGCAGTCGCGCAGAATATAACAAAAAGTAAAACTTAGGAATTTTGTAGAAGGGCGTGATGTGTTGAGGACCATTCCCAATACCAGCGAGAAAAGAAGTGGGGAAAATTAGCACCAACTTGGGAGGACCCTACGTAATACACGACATCGCAGAAATGGCTCTTACTATCTCAAGCAACCCGAAAGGGGAAATCCTCATGCATCCGTGGAACGCCAAATACCTCAAGCCATACTACCCATGACCAACCACTGCGTGTGCATATCGAAGAAGAAAAGGGACTTACTAGTCCACATGTTTCTATCTCCTGACAAAGGAGTAACACACCTTAACTTTTCAATCAATCCAAGCTTTCACTTTCAAGTATCATATCCCATTCATTACCCACGCGCATTTCAATTTATTCAAAACCCACAACCTATACCATATGAAACGCATATTCACACAATGTATATAAACCATATGAACCACATGTATATACTACTTACACAATGTACATTGAAAACCATGTCACACCTTAATAAAATATCGATACTATTGTTACCCCGTGGATGTAGGCTTTAAGGTCGAACCACGTAAATCATTGTGCAATACCATTATTAAGAACTGACATTTTGGGAGGGATATCCCGCACAAAGCGTGGATCTTACCCACCGCAATATACCGGCAATATCCCATACAAAGCACACGCATGCAACATACTCTGAGCATACACATGCAATCTCGTGAACTCCCCCGTAAGCGTCTATAAGTGTACGACGGGGCGACTTCCCACGTAACGAGATATCCGAGCAATATTACAAGCCGCGAACTCAATGGAATATATCCTTGAACGTCTGGCCAGACTCCACCGCTCGAACTTCGGCCAAGGAATTACTGGATCGGTGCAAGGTCACAAGGCAATTCCGGATATCAACCTACTAATGCCGCAAACAATACACTTTCAAATTCAAAGATCAACATCCTTGGATAGTAAATACTACTAAGTATTCATTACGTTAACTTATTTGAAAAGACAATAAATGCGAATTCAACAAAATTCAAATTCAGATTTAAACACCAAAGTTTGATCTAATACATGACAGTTGATTACAAGCCTAGCAAAAAGAGTAGCAAAAACGCCAAAAAGGATAAGCAACTGAGATCAATCCCTAGCATACTAGATGTGACCTACTGGGAAGGAGCGTTATCCGCGGTTTGTCCTTCAAATGAGGAAGGAACACTACCACCGCGAGGAGGGCCCAAGAGCCTGAAGGGAGCGCGGGTACAAGACGCCGAGTGTAACTCTTGTTTAACCCATGTTTTTTCCCCGAGATCCAACTCAATCTCACCAAGAGTTCTATTAATCTCCTCTCGCAAATCGCTACGAGCTACGAAGCCTATGGCTACACTCTTCATCTCGGCCTGACTCAAGGAAGTGGAAAGAAGGTCCACCTTTTGATTGGCATGCTTCAGCGTTTCTTCCCGAGACGAGGCCTGGCCACGATGGTAATTAACTTGGCCCTCCAATTGAACTACCTTAGCTTGAGCTTCGGCAAATTTGTCATCCGCAGCTCGAAGCCGCCCCCGGAGCTCTGCAGATAATGGAAAAAGAACAGCTTATAACAAATACAGATGTAAAGCACACTCGATGACAAAAACATATACCTTCACAATGATCAACCGCGGAATCCTTTGCTTCGCAGATAATCATATTCATTTGATAACCTATCATAATCTACCTGCAAGATTATGAGCATACCGACTCGCGCTAGATCATTTCAAGCATCGAGTCCGAATGACGATATCGATTAACCTCATCATTCTTCGATTCCAATCCCTTGTTAAGGCGATACATAGTCACCTCTAAGTCTCTCTCACGCTCAACCTGACGAGCCACATCAGCTCGAGACGCGGATAAAGCACTACTGAGAGCACTACATTCTTCCCTAGCATCGTCTCTTTCCTTGGCAAGACGCCGCATATAAGTCCGCACATCCGAGGGATGAGAAGACCGCGCCGCCGCAGCCTCGTCTTCCATAACATTAAGTTTAATTTCTAAAGAGGAAATCTCGCCGCGGCTTTCTCAAGATTATCCCGCGTCCATAAAAGAGCCCCGTTGAACAAGTGGCGGTCATGGTTATTTTGATTTCTTTTGCAGATCTACCAAGCAATGCTTTTTCTTACGCCATTCTTCGGCCATAGCGTTATGAACATCCGCGGGCATTCCATTTCGCCGACTCACTCTTAAGTTTTTCAACTAACTCAGCAATGCGACCTTTTGACGAGCCCTTTCACCCGGCCACAACAATTAGTGGACTCCGCCCACCGAAGACAAGACAAATGAGGAGGGAAGAAGGAGAAAACTCGTAACAAATAAGGAGCAGGAAACTACCAAAGAAGAGGAAGCGCAGACTGAATAGACGAGGAGTTCTTCTCGCAACCGCTAACTTGGCCTTAACCGAGGCCGCCCGAGCGCAGCTTTGCCTCCTCCAAGGTCCCGCTGCTCCTTACGCTTAAACCGCACCCTTCACCCTCCGCTATTTCCTCATCTTTAGCGGAGACCGAAGCTGACGCCCGAAAGCGTTTCTTCACAATGCCGAGCTTCCCTTCTAGCTCGAGACTTGGTCAAGAGACTGTAAAGATGATGTTACAATACTCACTCCTCATCATCTATCAATCAAAAAGAATAATTAGTTCACAACACATTTAAGCAAAATCGGGAAGAAAGAGTAGGACAAACCTCCAATAACCGGGATAATTGTCTGGACACCCATCAAGAATGGCCATCATACCAAGAACCGTAGGGGAGGATCCACCACGAGATCAATCCCGCCGGTCACCGTGATTCTCGCCCCACACTCGATCTACCACCTCCTCCGGAGTTAGTTCCATACGCCGACGAGTAAAAGAGTCCGAATACTTCTCCCCTCAATCACAAAAGGGCGGACGAGGCACGACAAGCAAGTTTTTCTTTTGCAGCCCACGCCAAAACAAAGATCATCACCATCCGCGACCAAGGACCGCGTAAAGTCATCTCGAAGGAGAGTCTAAGGACGTCCTACCAAGCGAGGCACCGGTTGTACTTAAGGCCAAAACCCCACCACGTGGGAGGAGGTGCCGACACAAACCTCGGGATGCACCGCCAAACCCCAAAGATCGGATCCACGTGTGGGGTCACCCCAGCCTATCCTTAAGGACATTCCAACTCATCACCATCGGGAAGCGTAGTGAAATCCGAGACAAGCCCCATAACTGTGGCCATGTCAAATGATTGCTCCCTGATAAAACCCTACCAAAGGAAAACTCGCAAGAAGCATCCCCATCTTTGTCACCACTGTCAAGAGCAATTTTCTTACCCTTGTCTCCAACATCCCCAGTACCTTTGTCTCCAACATCCCCAGTACCCTTGCCTCCACAATTCACAACAGGTGTTAAAACAGTTTAGTTCATTTATTTTGCTATTTATATATCCTTTAAAGAGAAACTCGAGCCGAAGGAAGGGTGAATAAACATAAAACGAGCTATATATAAGGGAATTTAAATTTCTCTCGGCGTACATGATGATGCAGAGAGAGTATCAGGCTCTCAGATATATTCTTCCTTCAGACGATCATTTCGTGATGGGTTGGTTGGAAATTTATCTATATGTAATAGTTTTTTTTTAGCAGTTTTGCTATATATAGAGAGAGATAGACATGTGTATAGACAAGAGTTGCATGTTAAGGACGTAAAAAATCCTTACACAGAACCTTTCGAGTGAGCCAATCAACATTTTGTAAGCTGAAGATGTTTAACCAATGGATACAAATGCGAAAAAAGGTAAGATTCATGATTGTGGCTTACTAAAACAACATTACAAAGAGTTTTTTTTTTGTTTTTTTTAACTCCTTTTGTTCTTTGTTTCTTTTAGAGAAAAAAAAAATCAAAATCTGTTTGAGTTAGGAATTTTAGTTCTTACAGAATATAGTGGAATTCCTTAGTTTAAAGCTCTCTCTCTATGGTCTCTATTACGGTTTCACAGCATCAATAATGATATTCTCAATCCTTATCTCTTTTTTTCTTACAATTTGAATTGGCTGGCTTCAGAAGACCTGAAATTTGAATAGGCGAAAACATTTTCCTTTGAATCATTTTTTTAAGAACCACACAAGGAAAAGATTCATTTTTCGTGCAAATGAGATTGAGCAGTTTTGTAGCTAACAATTGTGACATTTCAGCAGCCAAGACGTTTTTCGTCTTTTCCCTGTTCTGTCATATGTGGTCCTGTTGTAGACATCTTAAACCTTCTGAGAAAATATGTACCGCAAAGCGGAGAGTACCCTACGAGATGAAATGAAAACCTTAAATGATTGATAGAATAAACTATTTCTTGTCGGAGCTAGTGGTACCGCCAGAGAAGGTATGAAATGTCCCAGATGAGCTAAGGCCATGTAGGATTAAAATAATCCGCTCCAGAACTGTTATTTTCTCCATTGTGGTTTCACCACACCACATCTTATCTTCAGAGTTCAAAGATAATTTCACAGTATGACCAAAATAGCGGATTTTCAAATAAAAGACTACACAATACAACCTAGCACTACGACTGAAAAATTGGTAAAAGATTCCCACTAGCTTTAGTTTTTTTAGAGCAAAAAAAAAAAAAAAAACAAATCAACTTGTTTGCTTAATCAACTTGTTTTAGTATTTTGTGACTTATATGTGATCGGCCCATAGAGAACCATATTGACGCATATGTCAGGTCGATACATTTAACAAGAGTGGTTTTGGCTACATGGCAGTGGGGTGGCAGAGCATCGCTCCATTGCGATTTTTAGATATTGTCCCCTTCGTAGCTAACAATATACTCCATTGGAGTACGTATGTATACACGCACACAATCAAACAAAGAGAAGTATATGTACGCCTTACAGGGAGATTTATAATATTATGTCTTAATGATGATGGGAGATTTATAAAAGATAAGGTACAAGAACATATTCTCCCTCTAAATTTTAACTAATAACATGATGGCAATGAAATTACTTTAGCCGAGAATCTACTTTCTCTGTTTTTTATCATACTAAAACTGCAAATATAGCTTTAAAGTATACTGCATGATTCCTTTTCTTAGCTAGATTTTCCACCAGATTGGGTAGTTACTCCCAAAGAAGGCTATTATTAGGCGTCATACTCCTTTAGAGGGGCTTCACTTGGATTCTTAGTGTCTAAAAAAGTGGTTATGGGATATCCTTCATTTAGGTACAAAATGTCTAGAATACCCTTTAACTAAAATAAAAACATAAAACCCTAATCTTTTCTAATCTAATCCTAAAAAAAAAAACTGCTCCTCTTCCTTCCTTCATCTTTCTTCTCTTCCTCTCCTCCACTGTTAGTGCTACGTCTAGGTTCGCCAACCGTAATATTGGTTTATTAAAGAACTTACGTCCAAGTTAGATAAATTCCAACCGTATAAATAGTTTGCACGTTGGTTTACGTTTGGGTTCCCTTAGTTCCAACCGTATAATCAATTTACGCCTAGGTTTATCTCATAGGCTAACCTAGACGTAATTGTTCCTGTATCTTTTGAGAATTTCGTTCATATTGGATTACGTCTAGGTTTTGTGAATTGATTTTTCAGACGTAATTGTGTACGTCTAGGTTCGTGGCTTATTTTTTCTGGACGTAATTATCTACACTACAAGGAAAGATAAATGGAAGCAACAAAACAACACTTAAAAAAAATTTACTTGTTAGACCTCTGAACTCAGAAGTTTGGGGTAAGAAATGGAGAGAGAGACTATGGGAGGTTAAAGAGAGAAAATGGGAGGAAGGTGGATATGTACGAGGGGGTTAGACTTTGACTCTTTCCCTACCTAAACAAATTTTCTTTTAATGATAATAATAATAAATTTATATGAAGAAACAAATTATTACAATTTAGCCACACCTACAATGAGTCCCGCGGCAGTAAACCATCATGTTGCCGCACACCCTGGCTTGTTGCGGCAAGAACCGGATATTTTGCGTCATCAATTCAATTTCTTTCACGTGGCTAAAAATACGTTTATGCCACATCATGATGAAACTGTAGCAATACAGCTATGTGCTCAAATAAGTGGTGCGTCTATAGACTGTGTTTCTTGTAGTGCTACGTCTGGGTTTTTGAAGAAAATCTAACCTTAGGCGTTTTAGATTACTGATTGGAAATCCAAAAATCTAACCTCTAGACGTAAAACGGGTAATAAATACCCATGCAAAATATAATTATGGTTGGGTTGGGGAACCCTTGACGTAATTCAATTTTTGTCTTATTGAAACCGATTCACGGTTTGGAGTTCTTCCAAACCCAAAGCGTAAAATTGAATTACGGTTGGAAACGAAGCCCAACCCGTACGTAATTTGCCATGAAAGTCTAAAAATCTGAAATTATTTACGTACTTAAGTTAGTTTTGAGCGAAATTGAACCCATGGGAGATACTTTAGAGGTGTACATGTTGATTTTCAACCATTGGTTCTTCACTTTGTTGATTTATTTCTTCAATTGGTGGAGATTCATCATCACTTTGTGTTAAACCCTCTCTACCATCTAACAAATCATCAATCTCTTGGTCTGCAACATGAGAAATGTAAAACTTGTTTTCTCCATCGTACAAAGATTCACCCACCTCGAATTTGTAACTTGTTCCATCCATTTTTGTTGAGTGAATCAAACAATCTAGGTTTTGAAAAAAAAAAACTCCAATTTTTTTCTTTTTCCTCTTCTCTTTAGCTTTTTTCCCACATAAACTTTGTCCCCGGAATTTACAAATACTAGTATCTAACCCGTGCTACGACCTGGCCGGTGGAATCGCCAATTTAGCGTGGCGGGGCTTCGCCCGCACCCGTAGACAAATACATTAATATTTTTCTTGAAAAAATTGTGATTAGTTTTATTTTTAAAGAGACAGGAAATTTTGACACCCATTAGGTGTCTTATTATTCTTAATTTGGTACTAAAAATTCATGTTAGTGTATTGGTTGTATGGACAGATGTTACAATAATTTAAAAAAAAATGACCCCATGATTAAATAAAATTTTATTTACAATTGAAAAAAATCATACACTTAGTTATTTATGTTGAGATTTAAATACATTTAATCTTGGATAGGGGTCGGTTTTTTATGTTAGTAGGAATAGGGATTTCTAAGATATTGCTTGTAGTTTAGTAGTCAATAATATGTTGTCCGGTCAAACTCATATCAGATTTTTGTTACTGGGTCCTTTATATTATGAATACATTTGTCCACAACACGTGTTGCATCATTCATGTGCCATCAAAAAAGCCTTTTTCTTCACTATTTATAATGAAAGTGAGAACAAAACCTTGTTATTTGGAAAGTACGGGAGAAAATGAAAATTCTCTACATAGTAGAATATTTATGAAAAACATACTATAGTAACATTCATTTAGAGAAAAACATGATCGTTTTAAAGAAATTTAATTAATATACTATAGTAGAGTAATAATATGTTTCAAAAGCGGTGTGTGTTAAAATAAATAATCAGATTATCCATAATTTCTACCAATAAGTAAACACTTCATTGCCATCTTCATCTATCTCGACCAACGGTGGCATGTCAGGATCTCTCTCCATTATATTGTCCACTTCTCTGTCACGTTCGTCCAGCCTTATCAATGTCGACATATCACTGTACTTCATTTTGTTTTTCAGGTCCTTCTTAGGAGGTATTTGGAGTTGTTCTATGTCAAAAATAAATACATCGACAGTTGTTTGTTTTTTGTAGAGATCTTTTCCTGGTGATCTGCATGGACATAATGATTGATCTCCAATTGTATTTATATCCTCCAAAAACATATATTTTTATTATTTGTGACCAAATCAATTTCACTGTATGGGTATGCTTGAAATAATGCTAGCATGTAGTTACTTTTTCTTTCTCGTTCAATGGATATGCTTCCTATAAAGTATCATCATAATGAAATATGTCATGTGCGGTTAGACCGGTGATAGAGGAAGCTACTTTCACCAAGAATGAGTCTAAAGCCCTATTGCATCTATTATTTCTTCAACACACCGCTCTGCTCTTTTTTCTACAAAAGAAAGTCATTACTCAAGAGTTATCTTGACCGAAAATTTTGCTTATTTTAGACATTTTAGTTACCTTTATATCCACTTTTGGCAATGACATCATCTCTCACACTCTAATGTTGTCCACAACCATTTCATCCGTTCGTCCCATTACCGTGATTACACCACTGTTGTTGCCGTCATATATTATTAGTTTGAGAATGTAACCGTCACAAAGCATGTGTTAGTTTTGCATTTTTTATTTTATTTAAATGTAATAAGACATATATAGATTTTTTTATTACCGTGGAATTGGTGCATTTACTATGACTACACATGTATTGCACCATGGTGTGCGTTCCATGTACACATGTTTTTCTCTACACCGGACATGCCATAAAGTACCACAGATCCTTCCTTTAATTCCAACTATCGTTGCTTTTACTTTGTAGAAGTTGCACCGCATTGCATTTGATTCATTCATAAGATATTTTTGGTAGCGAAATATAATTTAAATTGAATTACTTTTTAGATCTCACCATAAACTTTCCTCGTCATGCAACATTTTTAGTGCTTCGTTGAGTGGTATATGATTTTCGGACATCAATTTTTCCTTTGTCCTGGGTTTGAAATTCCCCGAAGTATTTAGGTTTTCCACCGGCGTATATTTTCTACAATGTGTCGTTGTTAAAATCATAAACAATTTATTACGCATTAATTTGATTAATTCAAACATGTATGTATCATAACGTACATTTCCTTATAGATTTCTAAATCCAGACATCGAGATTTATGTAAATTCTTGTAGCTTTAGTGGATTGAAGATAAATCTCCCTTGTGATCAGTCATATTCATTATCTCAATGTTTAGCTCAATCTATGCTAAAATATGATGCTCAACTCAATTTTATATAAATGTTATATGTACCTTGAAACCGCTCCTTTTCTAGTGTGTAACCCGTGCTACGTACCGGGGCGTCTATTGGTGTGGTGCGGCGGGGCTTCGCCCCGTACCCCAATTGCTTTTGGAATATTTAAAAAATATCTTGATTAGTATATTATTTTTTAATTAATAAAAAAATTTGATACCCTTGGATATTCAATATTATTGTGGAGATATCTAATTTATTATGTAATATAATATAATAATCAAAATAACTATTCTCATTATAATTACACTTGTACTCTAAGAAATAGTAAATCTTCTCATTTATAGTAAAACTATGAAAGAACAAAGCAAATCATAAATGCTAAGTTTACCGTACCTGAGTTTTAAATCACGTTCACACGAAAATCATTGCAAATATAACTTGTAAAATTACGGTTTTCTAAAAAAAAAATAAAAAAAAAAAATACTTGTTATGCAATTGAATATGATTTATAAAATTTTACGGTTTTCTACATCATTTTTCCCACTAACAAATACTATGCAAAAGTGCATTTGTGCAAGAAAATAACGAATAGATATTTATTGTCTGATGCCCAACTAAAACAATTAAAACAACATATAATCATTAGTTTGTTCCGTATGCTTAAAAAAATGAATCCAACTTCAAAGATATTTAACAAATAAGCAACCAACCAAAACCTGAATAACCTAAACATGATTTCAAACAATAAAATTAGCAGATGATTGATTTGGCCTTCTATTATTATTTCTCGGGACTTAGCATTTTGTTAAACCTCTTTTTCTAGAACCCACAATTGGGGGATATGAGAATTAATTGGGGGATATGAATTACTTCCCCCAACCAAAGGTGGCTGCTAAGGGGTGTTTTTTGGATGCAAAAATACTAAAACACCCTTAGATTAATTAAAAATATTATGAAAAGACTGTTATGCCCTTTCCCCTAAAACATAAAATCAAATAACCAAATTCATATATCCCCCAATTCGGATTTGATGATCAAAAAAAAAAAAATCTTCATCTTCTTCCTCATCGTTCATGCCTCGAAGAACCAAATCGAAAGCAAAATCGAGAACCAAATTGATTGCTCAACAAACACATGAACAAAGAATCGAGAACATTGCTCAACAACTAGAAGAGGATGCATCAACGAGCTAGGATGATCAACCACTCGCAGTCATGGCTTCTCTGAGAAGGTAAGTGATTTTTGAACTCATTTATGATTGTTTTAATCGATTTGTAGCCATGGGTTTAGGTTAGAATCGCCAACAATAGCCGAAACGTCGAGTTGCTGCAGAAAGTACCGCATAGGATCTAGGTTTGAATACCATGCCTATTTGGTACCGGCATAGCATTTGGGATGAATACCACGCCTAAGTTTCAATTTCGGATAGTGAATTTGCAAGACTTAGCATACAAATTGGGTTGAAGACTATTCCGGTAGTCAACTAAAAACACACAGGAATAATTTTTTGTACCGGCATTGTATCTAGGTTTCGTGAATGCCGGTACTTAAAAACCGGCATGCATTAGTTCAATTCAAATGTAGTACACTTAAAACATACAGGAACATCACTGAAATTGTGCTCAATACCGGCACACTATTTAGGTTCCATAGGATGCCGGTACTACGATACCGGCATGCTCGATATATAAAGTTTTATGCCGGAACATGTTACCGGCATTGGTTTGTTTAAGAGTTTCCATGCCGGTTCCTAAACCGCCATGACTTTTCTTATGTTTGTTTTGTTTGCTTATGTTATAGGTCAAAATCCAAAGAAGCGAAGAAAAATAAAGGTCCTATTCTCACTAAGAGAAGGAGGAAGGACGGTCTTGATACTCCTCAGACCTGCCTCACACTGGGAAAGACGCAGTCGCAAGAAGCGTTTGGGGTTTCAAACAAGAGGGTCAATTTGGGAGAGTGGTGGTGAACGTAGTGCACTTGCAATCCTTGAAGGTACTTTGAACAGTTGAGGACGATGAGCATGATGAAGGGGAAAGTGAGGAGGAAGATGATGAGGTTCATCCAAGTCAATTAGCAAGCCAAAGCGAAGTTGGTGGGACCCAGTCAACAACCAACACAAGGCAAGGGCAAGGCGCAACCCAAAGTTAAATGTTCCGTACACATACCGACATATACTAATGCTCAAAACATGCCGATCAAGCGTCCCGGAATATAAATTTCTATCTTAGGAACAATCAATTTACATTATTTGGTTCCTGTGTATGAAAGCGACATGTACCTTAAGCATGGTGGTGTTTGCTAACGTCCATGCCGGTATTCCAAATTTCCAAATACTCATAAATATGTGACAGAACCTAGATCCTCGACATATAAGTTTCCATGCCGATATCATATACCCATCCTCGACATTTAAATTTCCATGCCGGTATCATATACCGGCATCCTCGACATTTAAGTTTCCATCCTCTTAAACCATAACTTTGATAAACTTATATTCTTTTTCGGTTCCTGGTCTCAAATTATTCTTTCGGTGTTGTCATTCCGAGATTTAGTGTGTGACTTAGTTAAGCTCATGGAATCGCATCGCACCAACTCTATGTAATTGCCATCATGTCCATCAGCTCTTTATAATTTAGTATCGATACGCCTTTCATAATTTATTGTTTCTTTTGATTGACCACTTGACTTTCAACTTCCACGTCCTCGACTTCCCTGGACTTCATTTGACATATAAAATCATACAACTAGGTGTATCCGGCACGAAGTGTAACAGAGGAAAGGCGAGAAATTCATAGAAGTTGGGAGACAGAGAGAGTAATGGGCAGCTTAGAAGGCAACGGCAATGGCTCCTTCAATCCAAATGAAACAAGAGGAAACGTGATCACTTGCAAAGGTAATAACTTAATTTAACTCGTCCTTAACCTTTTAACTAAACCGAAACTTATTGATCTTTGTTGATTGTGTTGCTTTGTTAATTACTTATGAAGTGCTTGTTGTATGGGGACCGAAAGAACCATTTGTAATAGAAGATATACAAGTTCATCCTCCTCAAAAATTGAAGTTCGTATCAAAATTCTATACTTCTATCTGTCACACCGATCTAAGTGCTTGGAAAGGAGAGGTACGTAATTATCAATAGAACTCGAATTAGACCGTCCCGTAAATCCTTAATAATTTTCATTGTCGTATCACTTGGAGATTCTAACTCATTTTTATATGATTGAAGAGTGAAGCCCAACGAGTCTACCCTCTTGGTATACAACCATCATGTCCATCACCCAGGACCAGCTGGCCGGGAAAGGAAACATTGATGAATTAAATGTAAAGGTCACGCAGTGACGATTGACTAAAATACTTTTGGTGCTTCGTTATAAGTTTTCCCAATTAAGAAGTATATAATTGCCACTCGTGTGTGTGTGTGAGAGAGAGAGAGAGAGAGCACACACTGTGATGTGTTCGGGGTAGTATCTTGCAGCTTGGCATGAATTTCTTGAACATGAGAAAGTGCCTTAAAGAATTGTTCATTCAGATCTTCTTCCCTTAGTGCATTGATCTCAAGATCGATTACCTCAAATGAGATTTAAACGCAAACAATTGCCAAAAAGCATATTATCATAATTGAATAGCATCCTCGCTATTTGAACCGCATTTGACCCAAATTGTTAATCAAGGCTCAACAAATGAGAGAAACTGATTTAGAACCACTGGGTAGTAGCGGAATAAAGGTGCCGTATGTGTTCAACCTCGTGCATCGTTAAGCTAACCATGTTACTTTGACAGCCAGCTCCCAACATAACACTCACACGGAACTGTCGTGTCCAGCTACTCCTCTAAAAATACACTCATATTACAATGTCCATTAAATTATATAACAAAAAAATATTGACGAAACCCACAAGTCCGAAAAAGAGTATGGCGCATACGTTGAGTAAACGATGTCGACATGCGAAGAAACCAGGATCGCAACAACATGTCTTTTGGTTTGTACTGTATGTTCCGGCATAGTAGAGACTCAGCTTTAGAAATATCGGTACACATACCTAAGATATACGAAATGCTCAAAACACCGTCGCACCTCGTCCCTAAGATAGACATTTCTATGCCGAACAATCGATTTACATTATTTGGTTTCTCAGATAGAAATCGACATGTACCGGCATGGTGGTGTTTGCTAACGTCCATGCCGGTATTCCAAATTTCCAAATACTCTTAAATATGTGACGGAAAACCGGCATGCAATCTTGGTTTGAATACCACGCCGTATGTTCTTGAACAAATGTGGATATTTTGTCCCTAAGATACAAAAAGTTGTATGAATACAATGCCGGTTATAGAGGTTCCGCGTAGTATTCATACAACGAGCATGCCGTAGATACTTTTTCGGATGTAAATGGCGGTTTCAAAAAAAAAATCAAATTTTCGACCTCTTTGAAGCATTACCTGTGTTGGGGTTGCTTGTATGCTGAACATGTTTACTTTCTTGAGTTGGTTCTTCAAAAACATTTCATGGTCAAGAAAATAATGATTCAAAGGTGTTGGTTCATCATACAACAATTGTGAGTTGTTATCATTAATCGAAGATTGAAGATATGATTGTTGTTGTAATTGAGCTAAAGATTCAAAAGAATTGCAAGTCTCTCATCACAATCATCTTCCATTTTCAAAAAAAAAAAAATTCTACTCAAAATTTTTTTTTCCTCTCAACTAACCCACACAAATTCAAATAAACATAAATACACAAATTATATCCCCCAAATCATTAACATTTTACTAATCAGGATTAATAACTAATTCTGATTAGGGAGGGTTAGATTAGGAATTAATAATTTAATTATATAAGGGGTAACCCATCTAGGATATTTGGATCCCTATTTTGTCATTTAGTCATATCCCCCAATTAGTTTTCATATCCCCCAATTACTAATTCTTTTTCTAGGGGCATGTGGAGCCATTTATTCAGTATCTCTAAGTGCACTTCTTTTACACTCTTTTTGTATATCCCCACCTTTAAGTTTCTCAGAAGCATTCCATAGACCTACAATAACTCGAAATTATCTCATTAATTTGTTATGTTGCGTTCAAAAATCAATAGCTTAATTACGAATGTCTCCTTCACAAATTAAACACTTTCGTAGCTCTATCCAGGTCATTCATATGTGGAGTAAATTGAGTAATCAATGGACATAAGTTCCACGACGCTAAAAATGAAAAACCTATGTTTACTAACAAATTATTCCTTGATTTCGTGCATTATGAGGTGGTAGTTGGGTACCCGTATATAATAAGTAAATACTTAAACTTAATCTCATTGAGTTAATTATGGGCACCATGAATTTTAAAAATGAGATCGTGCATTTTATAGCCAATCACATATCATATACCCGCGTCATTATATTGGACAACATGTGCCACTTGAAAAATATCTAAGAGTAAGAGGAAGATGTTATTTGTTATGTGCAAATCATCACAGAAACAAATTCTCCTTTCAAGGGATCGATGATTTATAGGGTACGGTTTTGTGAAACATTTTAACCAAGAACAATCGATAAAACATTAGCTTGAATCCTTTTTTTTCTTTTTTTTACAAACTTCGCAGCTCATTATATGTCGGTTGAAAAATCATTGAATGTGGGATTTTTCCAATTCTCCCACGTGTTACGTTGTTGGTTCAGATTTTTGGATAACGGAATCATGTTTGTTTCTTTTTCTTGCTTTTTGGCTAGGCTAAAGCCGAACCCAGGCCCCTACCCAAATCCATCCATTAGGACTGGCCCTACTGCCAGACTCAACCCACCAAGCTCCTCTTTACAACTAAATTAAATACAAACTTTTACAGTGGGGGATTGAACTCCTGACTCCTCCTTACTTGAGTTGATGGAATATCAATGAGTTATTCCCTTGGACCCGAATCACGTATGTTTAAATGATGTTTCGATCGCAAATCCTTCATAGGCTCCTCCACAAAAAAAATGCAGACCTCCCTCGTATTTGTGCATTTCCAAGGTTTGTCTTAGAAAGTGGTTATTATGTAGGGTATATTTCATGCCTTGAGAAATGAGTTAAGTGCTAATCTATTATCAGAACATAGACCCCGCGTTCCAAACTTGGAATTGCAAGGGGCGGGTTTTTGAAACCTGCATTTCAGCTTCCAATGTATTTAACAGTAAATAAGATATTAATTGAATTTAATAAAAAAATACAGTCCGGAGACCATATTATTAATGTTGTACATTTATTTTTTTCTCTAATAATCCACGTGATATTACTTAAAATCCTTAAAAAACAACTAATAAATAGAGGATTGAAAAGGAAAGAGCCAATAAAAAAATACAGTCCGGAGACCATATTATTAATGTTGTACATTTTATTGTTTTCTCTAATAATCCACGTAATATTACTTAAAATCCTTAAAAAACAACTAATAAATAGAGGATTGAAAAGAAAAGAGCCGTATGTTTAAACATAAGCTAAAAATGTCATCATTTGCATACTTCAAAATCCATTTACCGCCGCACCAAATAAGAGATTATCAAAACAGCGAAATCGTTCCGCTGCACTTTATATATAAGATCCACAAATTAAATTTATTTATTATATAAAAATTTCTTTATCAAATTAGTGTATACGTTTTAGTCTTTTCTTATGATGCTTCTTTGAAAAATAAAAATAAAAATGAAAAATATTCACAGTTAAAATGTTAATACCTTGAAAACCGGTTTGCCAGTTTTAAGTGCAGCTAACTGCTAACGTGAGTTGAACACGTAACCTTCTGACATGGAGTCAGATGCATGCGCTACCATTTGCGCCATAGATCCATAGTTTAAAAGACTTGTCTAAGTATTTTGTAGAAAATTTGGTCATTGCTAGTCTTTTCAATAGATATACTTTAGGTAGTAGCAGTTGTACTTCAACAACTGCATTCTTGTGTTTCATTAATAATAATCACCAATCTCTATGAATAAGAAAATCTACAAAGAAACCATATAACCACAAAAAAAAATAGATAAACTAAAGTGATCACCTTAAACCAATTTGTTTCTCAAGAATAGTGTGGTAATACCTATCCAAGCACAAAGAAAAGTAAAACATAGATAGAAAAGTAAAATATAGATTAAAGTTACCACACAACCGCATGTCAAAGGATCTTAATGGACCTTGATCTTGCCTAAATTCTTATTGTCTGAGACGTATATAAGATGGAGAATACTATAATTAGATGGTAAGCAAGATTTTGTAACGGATTCTTATTGTGCCAAAGTTTATAAGATGGAGGTAAGTAGCAGGTTTAGGCATTTCATCATGCCGAACATCTCCATATACCCTTAAACTCTTGTCAACTAAAGGAAAACTTAAATCACGAAAATCGTCTGACTCCACAACTTTGTTAGGCCTCCAATAGTACAAAATCATTTCCCTAATAACACAAAATTAAATAGAAACAATAATGAAATCATAAACTGTAATTTCAAATGGCTTATATCAATGCGATGTATCGACAATAAATTTCTGTAGAACTATGAAATTTATCTCGACACCCACTTTTCTTTAACCAAGAAGTTTGGTTGGATGTTAAAACTTGCACCACCATTACTAAACAGAGCCTCTTGAGCCCTAGAATAAATTCCGTCTAAACTAATTTAAGAAACCTGTCCCTAACCCTATCCTTAACCAATTACAAAGAATACCTATTGCAGCCCATGTTCTGATTTCTAGAAACCATCCTTCCAACCCATTGAATGTGCAAGTCAGCTATTATATATGTGATCGTAATTGAATGCGCAAGTCTGGTGATCTTGTATATCTTTTATATAGACTTATGGAACTTTATTATTACGAAAAATGAAGAATAATAGTTCATTCGGAAAATACCATAACATTAACATCCCAAATAGAAACCATTAACATACATTGGTAATAACATCCACTATGCTCCCACCTTACCGTGTCAAAAAAAAAAATCCACTATGCTATGAATGGTTTATGTGTACCCACCCTAAAACATTAACGGCATCACTTTTTAATACGACATAGCTAATCTGCACAAAATTTAAATCTTCATTGATGGTGCACGAATCGAGAATATGTACTCCTTTTCTATATTGGCTTGCAAATGTACAATACCAGTGTCCGAGTCTTGGTTCAATACAAAATACCTATAAAATGAACCACATCTTTAACCTTAATCCATAATTTTTTTTAGTCGGAAACACAAACACACAAATTGGTAGTCCACTCAAAAACGATATAAAGGGCCTGTGAACACCTCACATAATTTGTATGTCGAATGGCAAGATATTTCTTTGACACTCCACTCATCATCACCTGTAAAAATACCGTGATAGTGGTTTTCAATATGAAAAACATATTAAGAATACCAATGTTATTAAGAGCCAGACGATGTCTTATTTATGGAATATACTACAAATCGTTCTCATCCGCAATGAATGATCCTGCGAAAAGGGATAAAAATTAGTGAATGAACCTTTGTAGGAAAGGGGAAAAATTCAATAACCGGAGAAGATAATAAGACGAACACTACCAATGGAGCGGATCAAGAGGTTTTAGTGAATTGTAACAAGATTGAGACCCTCATGCCATCTATTGAGAAAACAATTCTTTAGAGACGTGATAAATTTTGGGTCTTAAAGGTAAAAGCTCCCATGAGTGGCATGTACCTCCACGAAGGTCAAGGTATCTAACAACCGTCAACCACCTTTGGAGCTCTGGGGACCGCTATCCCGATTAAAAACTACAATAAAATTAATAAAAACTAAAGCTCTCGTTAAGAGGTCTTATTGACCGCGAGTAAACCTTGATGCTATCGTTTTCTTTTGTTTCTAGGGCATTAACTTATCAATCCCATTTGTTTTCTCAATCAATCACTTTCTCGTTTAAAACCAAAGCAGACTTGGCGATACTTGAGCACTTTGCGTTTTCCAAAGCTTCCCTATGGTACTATAATGTCGTTCCTTCCTATTTGTGTACAAAAACAATAAAGGTGTAAGGGACAAACCTCTATAATGTGTCTTGGTAAAAGTCGGACATATGACACTTCACTTGGCGAAAGAAGAAGCCCACCATAACACGGATACAAATCTAATATACATGCCTCACTAACACAAATGCGTTGCCCTATATACATCACGAAAATGACAACCCGCATCATTAATTTAATAAAGGTAGTTGAAAGGTATGTTGACTATTTAAATGCAAAGTTATACAAGAGAAAAAAAAGTTAGCGGGATGTCGGTAGGGTGATTGATCAAAGAGAGGTTTAAGATACTTGGATAAAAAAAAATACAAATTGAGTACCTCATCCGGTTCTTTTATAAGCTTTGACTTGGCGAAGCGTAGAAGATGCTTCTCATTCACACCGGCTATGATGTATGTGTATCAACGTGTCCATTTTAAAAATACCATTGAGGTGTACTCCTTTGTGGTGAAGACGGAATGCTGCGGAACATGTACAAAACTTAAGACCAAATTCTTTGATGATAATGAGGCAACTTCGCCGAAGTCCTAAAGGTTTTCCCATATAAAGAATAGTCCATTATGAGATATATAGTTCATGAAATTGGACTTGCATTAGTCCTAGTTCAAGTTTCTACTAAGCGACAGTTTCTACTTTATACTAATTGGTTAATACATCAATTCTCAGAGCATTGTCTATCAAAGTAAAAAAAAACACCCTAAAAAAAAACACCAAAAAATATAATCTTCACCATAATGATATTGCAAATGCCAGTATTCAGTTCCTCAAAATTTGTAAAAGAAAAATTAAGTATTCAGAGAACCTTGGAAATTTATTAGTTTCTTATACAAATCTACTAAATCTAAGCAAGATTAATAGTTACTCAAATGCATAGCTATTATTAGATACCTTGATTTCATGAAGTTCCCGCTCCTATACCTCGGACAACCTTTCCCAGATCTTGCCCGCTTCCACCACAACCTTGATGGTTGGAAGTTTACCCTGCCAACACTAAAGCAGCAGTAGAAAGTTAGAATAGAGAAAGTTAAAAAAATTCAAACAAAAATTTCAAAAAGAATTTAGAAAAAATATATATTAGTTAATGTCAAAGAATACAATCGAAATGCAACACTCAGCAACACTCAAATTTTAATTAAAATCAAATCTTGCAGCAAAAAACTTAGCTCCAAATAATTAAGATAAAAAACGCTCATCAATATCATAAAACATCAATTAATAAACACCATTTGGTGAAGTATTAGAAAAAGACAATTATGGATCATGGACCAATTACACAAGATAGAAAGCAAAAGGAATCTCCACAAAAAAATCTTAAACCCTAAGAAAAAATAATGTTTATACCTGGTATGCTACTCCATTGACGGAATTAGGGACTGTAATCTGTAGATTAAGAAAAATAGAGAAATCTGTAGAGTTACTGTAGAGTTAAAAATAGAGAGCAAGGAAAAGAAGAGATGGGAGAGTCGGGTAAGGATCTTAATTCTAAAAACTAAAATCAAAACGTCAAGGTCACTGCAAAAGGAAAAAAAAAAACACCAGCCAGCTTATTTTTCCTTTAAATGTAGCGCTCATAAGTCTACAAAAGAGAGAACAAATTGCAAAATAGATAAAAATTACGTGTTACAGAAAAAATTAGTGTTTATCACAGAATAAAAACAACCTAAGCTAAGAACTTGGATCGTCAGTAAAAAAATAACGGAGAGAACAATTTCCACAATACCTACAAAACAAACAACAATCACGACAACCGCAACCCCCAAAAAAAAATTAACGTAAGCAGCTATACGCCGATCATGCACAAATAAAAATTACTGAATATCCAAAAAATATTAAATCAGAGATTATTGAAATAAGTAACGATTTTTATCACAGGACAGAACCCTACCAATTTTCGACACCAACAAACTTTAAAGCGTGATAAAAAAGAATCACCCGATCCGATAAAAAAAATCACCCGATCTCGCTTAGGATACCCGTAAAACAAACAACAACCACGGTTCGAAACGAAAAAAAAAAAAGATACAAAGAACCCCAAAAACAAAAGTCAGACCGCCATTGGAATGCATTCTGTCAGACTATGTTTAGAAATACCAAATTTTAAAAAATCAACAATACCAAGTTTTAAAAAATCAACAAAAACCTATAAAAAATTGCAGCGTGTAGAACAACAAAATTCCAATGTTGGAAATAATATTGGCCTATCTATAATCAATATCTTTATAGATAACCACGTTTAATTGTTACCATATTGTTTTGTCTAAAAGATATTGAACATCTTTTGCACGTCTGATAAAATCTTTTTTTTGGAGGAAACTGCATGAGTTGCTATGGAATTGTACCGCTGCTGTTATGGAATTAAAAATCTCTATGCGGTAATATGATAAAAATATTAACTTCCAATGATAGCATATGTTTCCATTGAATAGACATTTAAAGATACCATAATGCAAATAGAATTTTCGGAAGTTTTTAGATTTCGTGGATACCTACAAAGATACATTAGTCAGAATAGAATTTTTGGAAGCTCTTAGATCTTATTCTTGATTTTGGATACTTTAATATATTATTTTTTAAATACGGAAAATTTACGGATTCTTTTTAAAATTCACAGATTATTTTTCCAAATTTTTACAAATTCTTTTTAGAATTTATATAAATTCTTGGATTTTCCTAAAAATAACTACCCTAAAGATCTTATAAGATTTTTTGCTTTGGCATGTAAATCTCGTAAAAAAACTTATATATGTTGATTTTCCTTTAATGGAAATTCTCGTTTTTTTCCCAAAAAAAAAAAATCGTCCGGGCCCCCAAAAAAGATATTTGTAGATTTTGCCGCTAATCCGAAGGTCCAGATTTCATATTATATTAAAAATTGACGGCCACGAAATGTAAGGGGGCTAACTTTGATTTCGGCCAATCAGGAGCGAGGGTTTCGTTGACCGGCCAATGGGAGGGGAGGTTTTTGCAACTCTCGACATGGTGTGAGAGATGTGATTGGGTGTTTAGGTTATTGATTGATTGATTGATTGATAGACGATATGTATTAAATATGTTTTTCTTTTCTTTTCTTTCCTTCTATGTATTAATTTGGAAAAAAAGAGCCCTAAGTTTCCAAACACAGTAAGTTAAGTTTTTCTTTTGAGCTATATATTTGTGCCCACACCGAGCATGCTGGAATCCTATTTTTTATATTAGAATGAGCACACCAAAATTCAGGATTTTATTATGAGAATCATTATAGTACGGGAAATTAAATTTAACTCTCTTAGAAACCGTACTACGATAAATCATGTGAATTATTGGGTAATAATTTGATCTTTTAGACTATGAATCTTTACTAGGTGTTAGATTCTTTTAGTAATTAAAAGCAAAAATAAGTTTAGAATCAAACTCAAGGAGGATTAGAATTGGTATTTAATCTCCATATCCAACAATGCACAGCAACCACATTTGCATATGTGAATTCTTCGTCAAGCTAACCTAAAGTGTAAAAGCACAATTAAGTTTAACTCCCTAAAAGCATTAAGATTTATGGAATAAGACTCATCAATGCAAACGAATTGAGTAAATTTTCGTTTTCCTAGAGATGAACTTTTGATTCCGGACTCAACCTAACAAGTTTTCAAATCTTATAACACTATTAATTGTGAATCACAAACAATTTCAAAACTAATTCATTGAATCAAAAGCATGTCGAGAAATCAACTTTTATCCCATAACCAATAAGATGTTTCCATCATAGCTATGGAGTCCATCATCATCAATATTCAATAATAAAACAAGGAAGAAGAAGAACAAAACCAAAACCTAAGCGTAAACAAAAGTGATTCCATTCCCTTTTTATAGCTTTTCTCCAACTTCTAAAATTAGGTCTAGTCTTCAAAGTCCATTAGGTGAAAATCCTAAAAGTCCACCGCCCCAAAAACGGTCGCTCCCGGCGCCTCGATCGCAAAGTCCGCCGCCAATGGCCAACGGTGGAAAGTAACTCGGTCAGACCGAGTTTACCAATTCCAATTCTTAAACCTATGCTCTAAACCAACAAAACAAAGCCTAAACTCAACCCCACATGACGGTTGACTAACATTCCATTCATTAACCGCAACTCCACCACAGGATTCATCATTGTCAACATAAGCATGTTACAACCAACAATCTTTAATCCACCATAAAACTTGTTATAATTTTCAACCTCTGAATCGCATCAAATGTTTTCCTCCAACAAGATGCTGGCCGTGATTGCACCAAGAAAAACCCAGCCACAACTCCTTTTCCATCCACTATAAACATATATAACTCCTAATCCTCAACTCATTAGCAAGACCCAATCATTTGCAATTCACCACAACAAGCCATCACTTCCACCTTAATTCACCTCGAGTCCCTTTTACACTCCTCAAACATCACAAGCATAAGAAGACTTCATTGTCCTTCCATCCCTCACCAAGATTGGCCATTACCACCACCATCAATTCCCACGGACCATAGTAACTCCATTCTAACTCAAGTTCACCAGAATCGCTCTTAACCGGCTGAAAACCAGCACTCACCACACCATTGAGATCGCAACTATTCATAACCCGCACATCATGCCATTTTAATCTCCATGTCTTGCTCAAACAACACAAATTCTCATCAACCATCGATCTTGATATCCAATCACGGAAATCTCAATTCAACATAACCACCATTTCCACCTTCATTGTCAACAATCAATGTATTTTTCTTAATTCTACCAAACCCTTATAAACAATCACTGCACCGGTGATTTGTGACTTCAAAAGCTCAACCCTAGCTTAATCTTCAATGAACCCCTTTGATTTCCATGATTTCACACCATAATCGTCCTCTTGAATTTCAAAACCTCCTTATACTCATCATATCACCAATTGCTTCACGCTAATATAACCAAACCACCATTTCTCGATCTTGATTCGATTGTGAATTCGTTTCTCCCTGTTTCCCTGTTTCTTTTCCTCCGTGTGACTCCGTAGTCAAAGAAAGCGTAACTACTAGATAGTAAAATCCAAATCAAACAAAACAATAATACAACAACTCCGTGTCGTCGAGGCTACGGTCACTTTTAGCATAAATAACAAGCCTTTAAACCCCTAGGTGTCCCTAGCGGACGAGTTATAGTCTCAGAGGGTTTACAGAATATACCCACAAAACCTATTTTTCCAACTTACTAGTTCTCCGTGAATGTTCCAACGCGCTAAGAAGACATAGAGATTCTGCACACTAGTCATAAGAAGAGGGGTCACATGTGTCCGTGTTGGGATGAAGAGAGAATCCCCGAGACACGTTGAATGGTAGGAAGGCAAACCCTCCGAAATATTTTTAAACCCACATCTTTTATATATTTTTGAAAACCCATTTTTCTCGACGATCTCTTTCGAAAGGAAATCAAACCATTTAACGAAGGTAGAATATATGCTTACTATTAAAGGAACTGCCAAGTTGGCGTACTCTCACAATCCATAGAAACGTCTTCGGTCTTCTATCGAACAAAACCTGATGACAACTCTCGAACTTCGTAGAATCTGGCAAAATTCTTTCCTCAAATTCATTGTCGTTGAAACTTCATTATAGATATTCCTTCTTTCCATAGGCTGTTAGATTCTAAAGTGAAATCTTTACTAAATGTTTTCCCCATCCCGTTTTAACGATGAGGCTGTTGAGTTTCAAACTATCCATGAGTCAGAGAAGACCTTCCTTATAGCTTTTCTCCAACTTCTAAACATAAATTAGGTCGTTGATATTACCACCAACAATTTTACCACTTTACATCATGAAATTCAACACATAAGAGGTTAGATTGCAGAATCGTAAATGTTTTCCTTTTGTGCAATCAACAAAAAACCATTTCATATATAAGATAAGAGATCACAAAACACAACAAAGTTGATTACACAATGCATAAGAAAATCCCTTCCACCCTTCTCCAGCGCCACAACGCTTGGAAAGTAAAGTTTACCAATTCCCTTATATGCTCTAAAACCACAAAACAAAACCTCACTAATGGAAAACAACATAAGCCATAGTATTGCTTAAATCTCTCTAGTGCAGATAAAGTTGATCCCAGAAGGGCCAAAACAAAATCTGCATCACCATAGCTCAATCCATGTAGCAGCCAATGAACCAACAAACGATATTGTTATAATTTTCTTTAATGGCGTCTGCTTTTAGGAAATGAAGAAATATCATACAAATAAAACAATGAAAATTATCACCAACACCTTTTGACTCATATACCCCTGTATGACAGACCATACATACCATACTTAGGAACTTAGGACTTGAGTTAAAGACTTGCCTTTATCTAATATATATTCAAGATTGAGTTCGAGTGAATTTATAGTACCATACCTTTAGCATCTCTCTTGCAAGTTACTTCTTTCCATCCATTTTTGACTGTTTTTTTCAAGGCAAAAGTCCCACTAACTTACTACTACCACTATACCGCTGCCACACTACACTACCACAGACAATACCAAACCTCTTTAGCATTTCAAAGAATATTGGAATGAACTCAAAAACAATTTGCAAGTAGCTACTCACCAGTTCTTTACTTCCAAAGAAGCCTTTAATATTGATTATTATTTTTAGTTGGGTGTTAAGTGATTATGATACAAAGAAATGACAACAAAATAAAGAGTAGAAAAAAGATTTATACCGAAATCATCATCATCACCGATATCCCAATAAGGTGGCCACATCGAAGGTGTACCGTTCTCCACTTCATCTCCATCCTGCTGGTGCTTCACCAGACTGATAACGGTGCCCCACTTCATATCCCTTCAGATAACCCTCTAACAGTGAAATCCTCATTCACTTTCAAAGTAGAATCCCACGTATATAATACAAACAAAACAATAAACGAACGAAGCCACTCATTTTCAAGGGCTATATTTTTACTTCGTGTCTGAAAATATAAAGTGAGAAAACAGAACATTAATAACAAAATATGGAATCCACTCAACATTTATACATACGAATGCTATTCCGGTGAAGGTCTACATACCCTTTATGATCTTTGCATGACATTAACATATATTTTATTTGACAAAGATCCTACTCCCATCAAGTGTTGTTACAATCAAACAACTGGTACATCCTAATATGTGAGATGCATCGGTGGTTTGCATACCTTGCAAATACATTCATCAAAAAGTTAATGTTTAGATCAAGAAGTGTTACCTTTCTCTGCAATGAGATAGATGTTTGATCCTGTCAATTGACAACAAATTTATACGTCAGTTTGCCAACACAGATGCCTTCCCTCTGCTGGAAGGCTTATAACCTGCCAAAGGAGTGTGTTCTCTATATCTGGTAAGATTCGTAAGAATACAATCATACTGTCACTGTCGATAAAAAGAGAGTAAGGAAAGTCGATACGTTTAGGTCCTGATTTCCCATCCGACCACCAATCATTGGTGGGCCTGGAAGGTGCATTTCATTGGATGAATTCTCTTGTAGTCTGGAGCTAAGTGCATACCAATCTGAAGAAAGCAAGCTAAGAATAAGGAAGCCAATTCAAATAACAACAACTTATACCTTTAAAAGTTAGTAAGAAAGAAAGAAAGTAGGAACAACTAATAAATATAATTAATTTGAATTAGAGATGAAACCTGTGCGAGTTTGTCGTTGATGGTGGGAACAATAAAAAAATTATGTTCACAAAAAGGTTGAAAAACTCGAAACAAAAATAAGATTAATAACAAAAACAAATCACCTCAATTCTCAGATATTTGTTTTAATAGCCACCAACCAACCTGTAAATAACCCATGAATAAAAGGTTACCATGATTTTGGTTTTTATTGTTTCGGTTTTTTTTTCTTCTATTAGCTTGATTATAGACTACACGGTTTAGGAATCTTTATTAAACTGAGTTTAGGAATCCTTGTGTTACACGGTTTTTATTAAACTGAGGGTTTCGAATGGGGAAAGATGATGGCTGAGAAGTATGATGATGATTTGACGTGTATGTCAGAAGAAAAGTATGTCGGCATCTTAGTTAGGTTTAGAAAATTGACTACCGCAAATTCTTTATATAATTGATGATGATGATCAATGGCTCCATGATTTAGGTTTAAGTTAATGATCAAAGGCTTTGTAATTGCATGGTTTGTGTTACGGCTTGCATACATATATATGTAAAGAAAGACGATTCATTTTTTGGACGAACTCCATATTTCAACCAATTTCCTTATTTTGATCCGTCAACGATTTCCTTTTTAATAGGAATTCCGTTTAAAGATACCATAATGCAAATAGAATTTTCGGAAGTTTTTAGATTTCGTGGATACCTACAAAGATACCATAGTTAGAATAGAATTTTTGGAAGCTCTTAGATCTTATTCTTGATTTTGGATACTTTAATATATTATTTTTTAAATACGTAAAATTTACGGATTCTTTTTAAAATTCACAGATTATTTTTCCAAATTTTTACAAATTCTTTTTAGAATTTATACAAATTCTTGGATTTTCCTAAAAATAACTACCCTAAAGATCTTATAAGATTTTTTGCTTTGACATGTAAATCGCGTAAAAAAACTTATATATGTTGATTATCCTTTTATGGAAATTCTCGTTTTTTTCCAAAAAAAAAAAAAATCGTCCGGGCCCCCAAAAAAGATATTTGTAGATTTTGCCGCTAATCCGAAGGTCCAGATTTCATATTCTATTAAAAATTGACGGCCACGAAATGTAAGGGGACTAACTTTGATTTCGGCCAATCATGAGCGAGGGTTTCGTTGACCGGCCAATGGGAGGGGACGTGGTGTGAGAGATGTGATTGGGTGTTTAGGTTATTGATATATCAAAATTCATCTTCTTAATTTAATTAGATAATAATTAAATTTAATTAAAATTAACTAAATAAATAAGGGTTGTTTGGTCATTACACAATTATTTGAGATAAGGGATTTTTTGAAATTACTTACGGGTGACCCGTTTTTGTCCTATTAGGTGACGCCCCTCTAATAGAATGTGACGCCCCAATAATAGCCTTCCTCCCAAAAGGGTTTATGATCCACTATATGTGTCTGGAACCTATATCAAGCATAAGATTGAATCATGAATTCATGAGTCTGGAAGAAAACATAATCTTATCTTACTATAATAAAGAAAAGACCCCTTTTTGGTGAAGAATGTGACGCCCAATAATTAACTAAGCTCCTCCCAAAAGGGTTTATGATCCACTATATGTGTCTGGAACCTATATCAAGCATAAGATTGAATCATGAATTCATGAGTCTGGAAGAAAACATAATATATATGAAGAGCAGCCTCTGTTTCCATGAACATTGTCGTGAAATTTAAGATACTGGAAGAAAACATAATATATATGAAGAGCAGCCTCTGTTTCCATGAACATTGTCGTGAAATTTAAGATACTACTTATGTTATGTACATAAATTTCAAGATAATACAAATACAAGACACAGGGAAACAAGAAAAAGAGAGCGATTTTTTTGGCTTTTCATAACAAGCCAAAGTACCAAATACATCTTAAAATGTACTAAAAAAAAAAAAACGAAACATTAGAAAAAAAGATATCTTCTCTCAGTCACAACATGTGTTGGGTTATTATTGAACTGCTTCTTGATGTGGTGTAACTGCAGCAGTTCCTGGTGGGGGTGGTGGCGCTATGGTGAATTGTAAACCTCTACGTTGACCTGATTGCAGCATGAATGCAACCTCAGTGGCTGCCAGTGCTGCTGCTTCCTGTTACCCAATCAAAAACACCCTCCGTGAGCCTAAGCAATTATGTGGGTTTTGAAAACAACAGAGGAACATGATACACAAAAAGTACTGACGCATAAAATCTTCAAAATGAGAGCGACAAACCTGTCTCTGTCTTCGCCTTTGTAAGATACTGAATGCCCATGCCATAATGTAACAAGGCAAGAGAAACCCAGCAGCACGTAGCAAGAAAAGCTGTTTACCATTGCAAAACCAGAAATCAGTATAGGGGAGCTAGATGTAGATTTAGCAAAGAAGTAGGCGAGAGGAACTTTCCCCGGTCAACTTACAGAGAAGAAAGTGGATGCATCGTCGTCATCATCACCATCAGGATTAGTAATTGTCAATGCATGCCTCAAGAGAAGAAGAGCCATTAGCTGTAAGGAAAAGGGTAAAAAGAACAACATGCTGAGACGAACAGTTTAAAAAGTGAAGCAAAGAAATAATAGAAACCAAGCAATTCACCAGCGCCGTACAAGGAGGCTTCTCTGAGGAAAGAGTCTAAAGATGAATAGGTGATTCAGGGATCATAAGGACTTACAATGAGAGCAGCTGAGCGGCAAAACGCGGCCCCACTAGCATTAGTAGCAGCATATTCATCGTACTCAGCCTCCAGAAAATGGCGCTCTGCCGCTGCCATTGCCAAAAGGCGAGGGTCATGCAAATCTAAAGGAGTACCAGATATAGTCCAACCTCCGCTGCAAGAAAAGAAAAGAAAAAAAACATTATTTGGCATGTTAACAAACATCCATAACTAAAGCTTCGAGCTCATGTTTCTATCAATCCGGAGAAAGAAGAACCAGTCCAGCAGTCCGCTTTGCACTCTTATGAAAATGAAAATAAGTAGGTAGGACTGATGGAAGATCCCACTTACGTAATGTCAATGGTGGTCTCATCAGAGTGCGGCGGTGGAGGTGGAGCAGTGTAACCAGGCTGGTAATGCTGTTCATATAAACCAGAGATGTACCCATCAGCAAGCAGATCAATTCAAGAAAGTCATAAAAGTATATAAGTTAGCCGTTGAAATAAAATGAATTATCTGTACAACTAAATGGCCCTCCTCAGCATACCAGGTATGCATGTTCAGTGTCTCTAGCTCTGCTAAAATCATCTTAGCCTAGGGAAACAATGTGTTGACCTAGAGGACTACAGAATAACGCTATTTGCTTCTTGGCTCAGTCTAAGAGGTTGATATGTTACACCAACAAGCCCAACAAGCTGAAACTTTGAACACAACAAAACACTAAACCACTAGTACTCAAAGATAAAACAACAGCAATAACGGGCAACATATAAGTTCCTGCATACAAAGTAAATCAATACAGCAATTAAAATACAAGGGAAGTGACAGATTAACCTGATGGCAGATTTCACATATTATATCTCCTTTTTCATTGCACCAACGCTGAACACACTTCCTGTGAGCAAACTGATAAGAGTATGATAGTCAGCATAGCCTTCTATAAAACAATATAAATTTCCTAAACAGTGCAGAAAGGGCTCGATGAGGTGAACATGATCTTATATACTCTATAGACCCTACAGGTGCATTTGAAAATGCAAGATAAAAGAAATAGATTATCCACTATACATTCAGTTCGATTCTCTCTCACACCCATCGTGTATACGATGGAAAACCTTCTTCTTTTTCCCCTAGTTGGGGTGTTCGCCCAGATGGAACAAGAAACCTATTAACACCATCCTACTGGTGTTTTTCTTTACCCCAAGTGTTTAAACTTAAACCATTCGCATTTCTTATGCACATGACCAATTAGATATCAGGCATAGCTTATTAATTCACATAATTTAGAAACGTCATTCGAAATGTAGTCAGGTTAAATTATCATGGCAAAGCTTGAAAATGACATGAAGAACAAAAAAAAAAAAAAAAAAAGGTACAATACCTTAAGACTTCCACTACATCCACAAGGGGTTTCAAGATTCTTAATATCATCCTCTTCTTGACAAATACGACATTCAGCATTTGGAAGAAGTGGTTCATCTTCACCAGGCATATCACTCTCATCCAATCTCCCATCATTACTAGTAGAAGCAGGTGTAATGACCTTTGGTTGTGAATTAGATGATTCCGTAGCCTCCCCAATCCCCTGATTGGCTTGTGCCGGTGATATTAAACGATCCACATACAATACCAAATGATCCCCCATTCCTCCAAAAAAATGAAATTAATTTACTCTTCCTCTCTCAACCAAAAACTTTCTACCTTACCCTCAAAAATCCCCTAAAAAAAACCAACAGAATACTTCCTTCCAGCTGTTTTACTGTATTTAAAAAAATTAGAAATGAACAAAAATTAGACAAGAAACACAATAATTTCCCTCACAATTATCAGTCATTTCTAAATTGAAGACCTTAAAATCAAGAATACATACTTTGACTCAGTCAAATTTCTGGAATTCCAACAAAATACCTTGATTTTATCTTCCAAAACAAAGAATTTTTTTTTTTTTTTCGCAAACCTAAGAAATCCAGAATCCCAATCGAGACGAAGGATTTCAAAGGGGTATAATGAATCAATCAATCAAACATAGAAATTCAACGTGAAAAATGAAATCGTACTGAAATTTACCTGAAATTTACTTGTTCTCGAAATTACGCGTTTGGGCGTGAATGTAGGTTCAGAAAATGAAAACCTAAATATATTTTTCTTTGCCTTCGGAAAACAACTACCTTGAATCAATAAAGAAAAAATATAAATATACCTTTTTATAGCTACGATATTAACGCCTTAGGTTCGGATTATTTACGACCCTCTAGCTTCGGATAAGTTCCTCTGAATTATCTTCCCAACAACAACAATTGCTGTAGACGGTAGATAATTTATCTGATTCTGGACGTTAATGAGGTTAGGATTCTGTACTATCGGCTTCACTATACAGTAAGTAGCTGGGAGTTCTTGTAATGCCACGAAGGCTAGGATGAGACACATGTAATGTTATTAGTGAAGATTACTTTGGGAGTATATAATTTTTTATACTCCTTGTAGGAGAGTTTTGAAGTGGGCCATTCTTATCATTTGATTGACTTTGTCGCTGCTCGGACTCCACGCGTATTTTGTTATGTTTGTAATAAGGAGTTTGTTCACCCACTCTCTTAAAGGCAATTAAGAATGATAAACCTTTTGTAATAAATTCACTTGGTCGACACCATAGGCGGTCCATGGGGATTAACTAGGTCCAATATTCTCTAAAAGTTAACCGGAAATGCTTGTAGCCGTGAAGGATAAAGTTAACCGGAAATGCTTAATGCTCCCAAATTCTTACCCCTAATTCCCACTCTCATGATGTGTCGCTATATTAGTGAACCCCCTATCTACTCCGGGAGGTAGGAGGTGACGACACATTATGGGAAAGGAATTGGGACAAGAATCGGATGTGTTGAGTAAAGTTAAAAGTTAACTGTTATAAATAACGTGTCGCCTTATTATTGATTAAGAGAAAGGATCAATCACATCACGCATTGGTCCTATGTTGATATTACAAAGCTTCATTCTAAGATTGGAAACCTTAGTACATTAGATTTGTCTTATACATAATTTCAGTATTTCTATATATAACAATTCTTAATTTGCAAGACTTTGCACTTATTTTATTTAATTTTCTGTTCTTTTTTCTTTTCTTATCGGTACATATTATGACTTATTATAAATAGAATAGTAAGTACAAAGTACAACCCCGAATAGATAATTTTCATATTAAAGTATGAGAAGCCCTTAAAAGAAATATTCAACCTTAGCAGTAAGGTAAAACACCAAGGAAATGCAAACTCATATCAATATGCAATTATAAGTGTCCATTTAGAATCCCTTTACCTACTATAAGGAGTATGGCCCTTAACATCCAAAAAAAACCAAGCCCAAAAAGAACTAAAATTTTGAAAGAAACTATCACAACGTGAATCCTAATCTACCATCACTTTCCTCCGTACCCCTATTTGCTAACCGCCGCCGAAAGCTACTTCTCTTTCAGAAACAAGCCACCACCCTGAAATTCGTCGACACTATCTTTATCCACATAAACAAGTATTTGTGCTAGTTGAACATAGTAATCCCAAAACGATGTTGATCGAAAAAAGAAGAACAAAAAATAATTGAATGGTAAAGTCACGAACAAAAAAACATCACTTCATTGAGAAATACCCTTATCCGGTATTCATGATGAACTTTTCCTTGAAAAGGAGGAACCCCTAAAACATCATCATAGAATGTTGAAAAGAAGACCCAGATTGATCAGATATGCCAATAGACTAGACCACCATAACCATAAACACTTTCAATAAAATCTCGCTGATGGAACAATCTTTGTACACACAACCAGAAAACCCCATTGGAAAAACATTACAAGATTGCTTAGAAGCACTTAGGTTCAGCATGAGCAAATCAGACCGCGTTACCACCACCGCAATCTCAATAACTCGTATACACCCTAGAAGTTGTTGTTGTTGTCCTGTTCAAATTTTGAAAGGGGATGCAAAGAAAGAGCGGAAAGAAATCAAGGTCTAAGATTGAGAATCCAAAGAGCATTAACTAAAATAAAAAACTACAAAGTCAACCTAACTAGAAACTACAATAACCTGCTCAGATCCGATCATAACGACCCGGATCTGAGCAGAAAAGGCTTTCAGAGAGAGGGGTTTTTGGTTTGGTAAAGAATGGTTTTCAACAGAGGAGAGAAGGGGGTTTTAGCACTTGAATTTTCTAATTAGTTCTGAAGTGAGGTTATTACTTTTCACTTTCATGATACGACCTATTACTTAATACGCCCCGTTAAGTTAATCGATCGAGATTGGACGGTTAGTTTGCGCCTCATATTCGCATGACGAGTAGAACTGTAGAACCAAGACTGTGGAAAAAATATCGTCAAATTTGTTCTTCGGTGTTGATAATATAAACATCTAGCTAACAACAAGTGACATGTTCTCGGATAAAATGATAATCAATTTCGATATGATTTGTACGAGCATGACAAATCGAATTGATTACGCGATAAGTTTCTCCAAGGTCATTATGATAATGGTTTCTACAAGTTTGATCATGTTGTTTTTACGTCTTCGTCCTCTCCGCCGATTTTTAATGTCTTGTCTTCTATCGATGCATGTTACTAAATATTGGGTCATCCTATGTTTCGTATAATACAAGCAAATAATTAGAGATCTTTATCATTCTTATTTTATTAGTAAAAGCACAGAGCTACCTTTTAAGTGTAACTGAATTTCAGAACTATTAAGTTTGATTGTGGCTGATCTTTGGGGCCCATATCCACATTTATCTCGTGATGGTTTAGATATTATGTTTTAATAATGGATGTGTTTCGTTGTTCGTATGGATTTTTCTTCTCTCTAGAAAATATGATGTTTTGTCTAATTTCATATATATTTTGGAGTCAAAATACTTTCTTGACAAAAAAAAATTAAAATGTTCTATTCTGACAATGGGATTGAATTTCGCAACATATCTTGATTCTCAAGGCGTCTATCATCGTTTTTCTTGTCCCCATACCCAAGAACAAAATGGTCTTGTCGAGCATCATCATTGTCATATTAGTGACAACGGTCGTGCTTTACTTCATGCAGCTTCCGCTCAGAGTCCTTTTAGATCGACGCATTACAAACTGCATCTTACCTCTTAAATTGTCTCACATCTCATGTTTAGGAAATAAATCTCCTTCTCAGATGTTGTTTCTGAGGAATCCTGATTACTCTTCTCTATGTGATTTTGGGTGCTTAGCTTATCTTCATTTGTGTGCTTATTCGCTAATAAAATTTCTCCAAGGTCCTTACCTTATGTTTTTATCGGTTCTCGTTCAGTATATAAGAGTTATATGTGTTGGCATATACCTACTCGTCGTTTTTATATTTCCCAGCATGTCATATTTGTAAAAGATCATTTTCCTTTTGCAGGAACAAAGATTACTACATCGTTTGTTCCCACGCTATTGCTTGTTACCATTAAGCCCTCTTAATACACTATTATTTATACCGTCGCCACCAATGCTAATACATATTGTCATATCCTCGCCACATACTTCCCCATTTGGAAGTTCTTGTTCTTCTTCCCTTAATAATTTTTTCCCCTATTAATTATTTTTCTCGTACCACTGGTGTCATCCAATATTAGAAATACTTACCATCTTACATCACTAGCTCATATATCCCCCGAACCTTCTGACGATACCACTTCTATGTCATCCAGCGATAACAATATTTTTCATTATACATCATCATCTCATATATCTCCAAAACCTATTTTAGAAAAATCCCTCTTCAAGATCCCCTCCTCTAATACCATATTGATAATATAAGTTTGATTACTTTAAGAGAAAAGATAAATTACATCACATCTTGGTCTATTGTAGAGTTGAAAAGCTTAACACCCTAGACTTTTCTTGATACCCAATATTCATTACTTCCATATATAACAATTCTTGACTTGCAAGACTCTACATATTCCACAACACAACATATTGCTTAATACTAGCACAACATCTTATCGATCGATGGGAAAACCATGCTTTTTAAAGCATCCCAAGCTAAAGATATATTACGAAATAAAATGTATATATAATCCTAAATGTGAAGATTTCGTGTTTTGACAAATAGAAAAATTCAATATGCAAAGATAACTACTGTATACTATTATTTGTTAGTTTATAAACTAGTCATCTAAGTCAAGTATAATACCAAATACACTATATACACTTTATTTTAGCCTGCTTAACTTCAGCTGGTTGGTCACATACACGAGGAAACAAACACACAACATCGACTAGTATGAATAGATAAACTAGTAGTACATTGTTAAACAAGTGGCTTACTTTGTCAGCTAGCTGACTGTGATCATTCATTGAAGTAAAAAGGAAATGATTATCTAATTCAAAACATTACAAGTTAGAAATTACTCTTATGCATCTAGTGAAGAGTTATAATCACTAGATTCAACTTGAGTTTGTTTTGTTTGATCAGTAAAGAATATGGTAATAATGAATTTCAAACTCAGGTCACTGGTATCATCACCCAAAATGAGTTGTATTAGAAGTATGTGGTTGTTTTAGCTACGATAAATTGACCATCAACATCACAAACTAATATAGTTAATCCTGTAAGAGAATAAGGGTTAATAACATATGCATCAAGATTTTATTTAAGAGTACCCAACAAAGGAGGTTGTCGGTGATGGTTATCAACTATTGATTACAATTATCTATGCACAACAGTGTTTGATTGTAAGTGATATTGAGTTTTATAATGGCTAATGGAGTATATGAGATGGATATTTGGTGGAGTATGATGAAAATGATTTTGACACGTAGTTTTCGAAATGTGCCACATAATGTTGATAAGATGATGAAGTTTAGATGAGTGCGGATGAAAGCTGGACAAGTGCATTATTAATATACCAAGAGATTTACCAATTATGTAGGAAAGTATATTGTTACTTGTATAGAAGTTTGGGCAAGTAGTCACCCATACAGATCGATCAAGAGGGTAGAGTATAAATAGGCTAATGTCTCGAGTTGATGATGGTTAAAAAGAGCATAACTGATATTGCTAATGGTTGGCACATGATGTAGATGTTACTTGGCATGGAGAATGTTGTGAATTATCTTCCACAATTTTCCTACTTATTTATGATTGTTACGATGTATAGTGAAAGTAATAGGTAAAGAATATGAAATCCATGTTAAACAGGAAGTAATGCATCATATTAGGTAATTCAAAGAGAAAGTTAGTGGCATTGAAATTATTAATTCAAAAGCTTATATTATTGTTGTTTTTATGTCATATCTCTGCAAAAATGGAGAACAACCAAAGCAAACGAGAGTAAAGTGGAAAAGTGTTTTTAAGTATGTGTTGATGGTGGATTTTTGACGAAGGCTAAAATTATAACATAGTTTTGTGTATTTATGACCTAGCTTCAGACATATGAAATTCATATTTTATGATTTAGACATGAAAGCTCATGTCACTATGATCTCTGACTGAGTGTGTAGCCTCTTCATAGCATGCATGAATATGTAGTTATCAAAGTTTCCTAGATGAACTTTCAATATTCTGCATATTTCATCATTTATACTGAGTAATTCCAGAATACACTTTTGTATAAAATCGAGAATAATTGAACGACTCCTAGATGGATTGACCACTAGTATAGAACAACGTCTTCAGGATGTTGCAAATGTTCCCTGACTATGCAGAACCAATGTTCAAAACCAATATGATGCTTTTACTATCTCATACCTCGATTCTCGAATAAATATAATGCTCCTAGACAGATTTCCTACTAGTATAGAGCCACCAATTAATTAATTCTAGTGCAGTATTCATCAATTGAATTCCTAGAAAATATTTTATTGTTACCAAAATATTTTATTACTTCAATTCACGGCTTTTCCCAGCATAATTTCATAGATTAGTAATGAATATTCACTTTCGGGCATATGGGCCACCGCCCCGAGAAAATGGTGCGAGTGTACTTAGTAATATGCACGAACGAGCACCCAAAAATATGGACGAGTGAGGATATATGGAGAGCTATGCAAAATCGGAAAAGAAAAAGAAATAAAGAAAAAAAAAAGTGGCGCAAGGGACCGGGCCCACCGGTCGACCATGCCGCGCCCGTGGCCGGTCCCACATTTATTTTGTTGTTATTATCCCGCAACTTTTGACTCCCACATTTGTGCAAACTCTAGGTTCCCATATTTTTCCAAATACTAGTTTTTCACCCGTGCGATGCACGGGTTTACTTCTTGTTTATGAAGTATATTGAATCTATGTTTTAAACAAACAAAAAATATTATCAAAAAATTCAATAATATCATGATCCTAAAATTAATAATGGATGTAACCCTATTTAAAAGATGATTATAAATGTAGATTATCGATTTGAAGTGTTGTCCACCCACCATAGGTGATGCTGACCATCAGAGCATCTCCAATAACATGTGCCAAAAATCCTATGTGGAGGTCTTATTTAGACCCGTATTACAGAGTTTTATATGTGTAGCAAAAATAAAAATATTTTTCTCATGAATCATCTCCTGTGGTATGGTGTCTTATTTTTAGAACTTGATTTTTTGAGAAATAATAAGTGATTTAGATTAAAAAAAAATAGTTAAAAAGATGACGTGAAGGTCGCTCCGAAAGTCTAGATAAGACTTTCTCTATAACATTTGTATTTATTTTGGCCCCTCTCCTACTTTGTATGACCTACCGTTAGAGATGATATGTTTAAATTTTATCATGTCATGAGACAATAAAACTCTCATCTTGTGTTGGAGCTGGTCTTATAATATTTGGTGTAAATGAAACGTAACCGTCATTAAATTACCAATCAAAAGTTGAGTTTTCATCATCCTATAATATCTAAGCTAATCAGACTCGGCTAATTAGCGCTCGTACAAGTTTTTTGAAATTCCAGGGGGAGTTAAACATTTTTGTATTGATTTTTTGTTTATTTCCTCAGCGTATTGATAAGTGAGGTTTTGTCACCATTGCCCAAAGTCTTAAAGGGGAGATGCGGATACTAATGGAGATGATTTTTTGTTTATTTCCTCTGATTTATTGAGGATGAAGTTTTGCATTCTCCAATGCAAGTTAAAACCATCTCTCCTATTTTTTAAGTTGTTTTTGCACTTTTCCAATGTAATGATTGGGTGTTATCTTGTTCATGGGTGCACAAGATAACAAAATCCTTATCAATTTATTGGTTAATTAATATCTTGCTTAATTAATAAATCTCGATGGTCCCAACAATATTAATTTATAGAGTATGTAATTCCAAAGCTTTCAATTTTGTTGTCTCGGTGTTTGAAGTGCCTGATATCATTTTAAAAGCTTCCATGAGCTTACTCTTCCATGGCATCAAACTCCAGTACTTCCGTAGAGTATAACTGGTCAACTAACTGGGAAAAACTTTTCATGTGAAAATAGGAAATTGAAAGCATCTTAATAACTAACCAAGCCATGTTATTCTTGCTACAGGAGACGCTAACACAAAACCACTTCATTATGCCCGAAATAATGCGAACTAATGCACCATTATCTCAATAGAATTCATTTTTTTGCAGCGGCAGAGTTTACACCCAAAGCCAATGCTAGTCCGGAAAGTTTGTACTACAGAAAAGAAAAAAGATCAAAATAAATTGTAAATTATCATCTTGTTACATACATAGATAATTATGTTATGTTTGCTTATCATAATGTCTAGATAATGTACCCACTAAGAATTCTGGTCTATATGACTGTTAATGAAGCATACAACACACACTTACATAAAAGGAGAGATGCTTACAAAAACTACCAAAAATGATGATAAGCAAATAAAAGAAGCTGCCATCGGACCTGCTACACAACAGTAGAGTTAATATGACTGAACTAAAGCAAATAACATAATTATTAATTAACATAAATTATAGCTTACTGAGCTGCTAAGCTTTAGTTGTTGGTGTTATTTTTCTACTTTTTCTTGCATATGGGAGTGACTCAACCTCAAAGCGGAACTCCTGGCTTGTTTTATCTATAGGCAATGTAGTTAGCTAAATTGAAGGAACCATCCACCAAGATCAACAAACCAACTTGATGCAACATCTGCTAACTCCCATGTTCCAGAAGGTCGAGAAAATAAGGCTAGAAATAGTAGCTTAGCCTCGTAACTCGTTGATTTTTTTAAAAAGAAAATGTTCCCACCCTGGTCAGGATGGTTAGCCACCATCACTCACCTGTGTACATCTTTAATTTTTTCCATGACTGTTTCTCTGGAAAAAAAAAAAAATTCCTTTCGTGCAGCTGTAGCCATATTATCAAAAACCTTACGGATATGATTGTACCACCACAATTAAAGAAAAATAAAATAGATATAGAGCATGCAGGATTTTAATGACTCGATGGACTAGCCTCATATTTGTTTCAAAAACCAAATACCATCATCAACAAAAAACATTGCCGGAAAAAAGTATAAAAACATTCAGAGCTTCCTTTTTATCAAAAACTAGTTTTTCACCGCATCGCACGGGTCTGTTTCTTGTAAAAGAAATATTGGATCATGTTTTAAATTCAAGTTCATTACAAATAAATTAAACTAATGAAAATTCAAGAAGTTCAACGGCTTAGAAACTGACAATTTCTTTTAGTAAACTGATAAAAAACCAACACGACATCTTCCAAGCGCCAACAATACTTTTTTAAAATTCAAAGATTGATTAAAAGTTATATCGCTCCGAATTTTTTTCCGAAAATTGATCTTCTTAACATCATGCTTTTATTTCTTATACACTTTTGCCTCTTTTGGTCCATCGAATTATCGTGTTCGTTCACTTCGTCTATAGAAACGCCTTCAAGATCGCGTTAGATTATATCGTTAAATAAATATCGTCCGACCGCTTACCTTTTTATAAATTCCTCTATTTTGTTTATGCAGGATGATTTTGTTGGTATTTTATTAAGGTAAGTGGAAATCTAGTAAGATATATTTTACTGGTTAAATTCCTCATTTTTCATATTTTACTTGTTATTAGACTACTTTGAACACATATAAATAATGAAGCCAATGGAAATATCCGTAGGAGCCATTTACCAACCAATCCATAATATAAAGGTGTAAAACGTGTTAGTCCAGCCCATCTCGGACCACGAAATCATTTGTTTAGAATGTTGTTTGTCGTGTTGTGATGTGTCAGAAATCAATGCTTGTTGCGATGTGTTGTGCCGTGTTAGAGAGTGCATTGTGATGTGTCAGACAAATAATCAAGTGAATGTGAGGATAAAGTCTCCACCTTTAAGAGCATCTCTAGTAGAAGGCGGAAGATTTATTTTTTAGTGACATATAGGATTTTGGACCTTCATTTTAACTCAATCCATCTCTAACAGTATGTCCTACAAAACAGGAGGGATGAAATACTAATTTTGAAGGTTTTGAAGAAAGCCTTATCTTGACCTCCGGAATGACTTCCATGTCATATTTTTTTAGTTTTAGTAATTAAATAATATACAATTGAACGGTTAAGATATCATCACATAAGGGTTTCTAAGGGTCAAACCTATATACCATTGGAGATGATTTATTAGTCGTGGGGTCCTATATTTATTATATGTGTAAATACTCCTAAGTAAGTCTTAATAAAATTCTACGTAGGATTTTTAACCCCAACTGTTGGAGATGCACCAAGTGATCTTCTAATTCTAAAGGTCATATTAGAGAATGTGTAGACATCCTAGTCATCAATATCTAAGGTTAGGATCACATACTTAGTTATAAAATTAGTGGTCCCAAATATTCTCAACTAATAAATTTTATACACCTGCACAACTAAATAAGCTGAGAAGCTCTATGGTTGAAGAAGAATTTTTCTCGCCTCCTTAAATTTAGGAAATTATGATTCACATCTTTAAAAGAAGAGTCATAGGGATCTACACCACATTACCATAGGAGATGCTCTAATCTTTCAGTATCCTTGAAGATGCATTAATGTGGAAGTTGAGTTCTGGTTTCCAAGTGCCCACATACGAAATTGCATGTATTAGTAGTTATATTTAGAGATGCAAAGGAAAAAAGTCGACACAGTTTCGGGGCATGACCCGCGTCTCCAGCCCCCAAGATTAGATGGTAAGTCTCACTTTTGTGTGAGTCTGAACTGAATGTTTTTTTTTTAATTTTTTTTTTAGGAATTAATAATTTTAAAATATTGAAGATCACGAATTATTACATAGCAGGCAAGCGAGCAACAATCTGTGCCGCAAGCCCTTTTTGAATAGCAAACCCTATCCTCTTAAACACAACCTCTCTCGAATCAGGAGTCATGCCCTTTTTTTTTTTTTTTTTTTTTTTTGTTCTTGGCTCGGTAAGTGAAGATTTTTTTAATATTTATTTTTATCTGAATCAATTTGTTGATTTTAGTATTTGTGCATTAGAAGCTTTTGATTTGTTCCAAATAATCCGCCTATCAGTGCGAAAATAAGAGATTGTGAACTTTTTTGCATTTTCATTTGGAACATCATAACGAACAATATAACCAATTTTCTCATAATCTTTATTTTTTCCCGATCTCTCGTGTACCAATTTCTCGTTATATATGTAGCTTTTGCAGGTAGCAGTAGATTAGATGGATACTCGCATCACAGGCCTTGAGTCAGGTGTTCACATGGAGGTTATGTTATGATCTCATCTAATAACATTTCGCTAGAGCGCAGATTTTGTTGTAAACATCACCACTCAACTCTTCGAAGGGTACCAGCTTCGCAACCTAGGAATCCCAGTGAAGGGATTACATGAATCACTTGGAAACATTTGTCACATAGAATGTTGATCCCATAAAAAATCTATGAAATGATACAATATGATCCGAATACTCGGAGTCGGTTGATTAAAATCGAGTTTAAGAGGCAACATATAAATTAAGTTTATACCACGTAAGAGATATTTTTAAATTTGGTCATAGCATTTCTCTCTAGCCATATATGTATATACAAACAATGAAATTATCTACCACCAGAAAGATGTCTCGCTCTAGAAAGAGTTTTGTTTTTCTGAACCGGCTACACACATTGCATCATGGTTTATAATTCATCGGCAACGAAAAAAAATGGATTCTAATTCATCATTTATAAGCAGAAGTTGTAATCCGGTTCGAATTAACACTTATTACCAAATTAGGTAAACTTTGTTAACAATGAATTACATGCATCCCTGTAATTGTCCAAATACAGCTTCTGCTAACTTTAATACCTAAGAGATTCATTCAAGAGGGTCACACGGTCGGTGTTAAAGCATTTTAGTACAAAGACATCTGAATTCTTGTTGGTAGATAAGGGAGTTGATGAATTGTCAATGTTGGACGGTTACTTCACTTCTTTACATTATTAACTGTCATAACCTTGTCCATAACCTTGTAGTTGTATATTGGTGTTTATGGGTGAAAACTACTCCTGTAGAATTTGGTAATTTGGGGTGTGGATGAGGAATGAATTTAAACCTTTAAACAAATGCACTGCGCGGTGAGTGCTTGTAGATTCGAGAGATCAATCTGTGCAAGTCCGGCCTAAACCAAGAAATGGCCGTTCCAGGACTTGTTTCGGTCACAAAGTGAAGGAGATGGGGTTGATCTTAGGGAGGGAAGCGAAGAAGGTGTTGAGATTGTGAAGGTGTTGGCTTGCTTATGACTTGTAACGAAAAGGTGAACGGGCTTGTGATTGATGCAAGCAAGTTAAGGTGTTTGAATACGATTTTTGTATTAACACTTGATTTTAAATCCGTCCAACTTGTGTTGTTGTTTGAAATAGGGCGGAGAACCTATTTATACAAGTCATTGAGCCTCATTCACGTCTCTCGTGGGAAGTGGAGGAAGTGGAGTGATGGAGTAGTGGAGTTGTGCGTCGACCCGTCTTGCCCACTTCTCCCGTTCATCTCTAACCGTCCATGACTTCGACACGTTCTTGTGATGGCGCGTTGCACGCCGCACGCCGTAAACCGCCAGACCAATACCCCGTATGTATCCCCGATTTGTGACATGATTGATGTCCGGAATGTGTGGATCGTGGATCCACGAAAGATAGCATGTAATCTTGAATTGAATAACTTTGTGTTATTCAGAAGTCGATACTTGTGAAGTATCGTGTGTATTTTATGCAGTGCTTGCATTACGGTGTGGTAAAGTGATGGGTAATGACTCCTCACCAACCAAATAACTCTGACCGGGGTTGTATAACCAAGTCTGGTGAAGTTGGACGGATGAGATGATCTTTGAGACACTCATCTGCGATCGTTAATGAATATTAGGGTTTTTGAAGAGGAGCGCAAGCATGACTCTTCGACTTGGTCGAAACCAAGTATGGGAAGAATTTTGGAGAGGACCGACCGGACGTGTATGTAGATGGCATCTTTGGTGTACACGTCCATGTCTCACCGTCCCATGAAGGTACGATCTAGGCCACTCAATTTGGCCAGTAAAGTTGAGTGGTTGAGATCGGTTTGCGGCAGGAAATTGATGCCGCAAAAGGCCGCGCATCATGCTTTTCCGTCGCGCGTTCCAAGACGACCTAATTTGGTCGGTCTTGGTCGATGGGTTTGACGTGAAGATGGCAGGCTGGTGTTCATGCCTATACCTGAATATCCCATGAAAACGTGATCTAAGCCATTCAAATCATCCGGTGAAGTTGAGTGGTCGAGATCAGTTTGCAATTTGGGAAGTATAACCACGCATGTTTGGGCGGGCGTTTTGGATTAGCCGGGCATGATATGCCTTGGCCGATCACATGAGGAGGTAGATGGGCCCACGGTGGTCATCTTTGGTATGACCGGCCCTTGTTTAATCTAATCTGTGACCCTCCATTTGTGAGAGATGATGGACGTGCGTGATGGCTTGAAACCCTAATTTTGGCTTTCAAAGCCGTGCGCCATCTCTTGTTTGGGTGACGATTCTGTCACGGCCAAACATTGTTGGTCTTGACCGATTGGTCAAGTGTGTAGGCGGGCCCACGGTGATCGTATTGACATGCTCTGGGCCCTTTGAATCTACATCTACACCCTCCATCTATACCTGCGAAGATGGATGGTTGAGATTGTTTTGCGACACATGTAATATGCCGCAAACCCTTATTTAGGGTTTTCCGTCCATAATGCTTGGTATGAACGTCTTTTGGCAAGCAAGGCCAATGGCCGACCATGCGGGTCGGCCGTGGGTATTCCATACCGCTTGGGGTGATGGAATTGATGCGGGGTCATCCAATCATGCTTATGGAGTTGGATGACTGCGATCGAATCATATCCGGATCGATACTGGTCGGTCCGGATGCTCAATCGGGCTAGTATAACACACCGATGAGGGATCAATCGGGCTAGTATAACACACCGAGAGGGGCTCGGGGCTAGTATAACACACCGAGAATCGGCTGTACGGGTATTTCGTACATGGTTTCATTATAGTGCTTGGAGGTTCGTGTTATTCCTTTAAGAGTAACACTCGGTCGTCATGCCACACCGATAATGAGTACTGAAATACAAGGCCGATATGAAATTCACGGGAAGGGATTGTTGCCACATGCTCCGACCGGAGGAATTTCATGTATTCACTGAAATGGGATTGTTGCTACATGCTCCATTCTTGGTGAATTAAGTGAGGGAGTATCCAACACTTATAAATGGCTTTATCTTTTACAAGATGTCGGCGCATGATTTTTCTTGGTTTTTACAAATTTAACCTTGAACGAAAATCCACCATCAACATTAAGTCCCATGCCTAGCACATAATGGTTACACTATTGTGTGGTAGGCATGAGATGGCGACAGTTAAAGATAAAACTTATGAGGCAAAGTTAGATGTTACCAGGAGCGACGGGTTATCCTGTCCTTGGAGTATGTTACGTTTAAAGGCATATAGGAGAGCGTTCCCCTAGTATGATGTCGGTCTTGCCTGCTTCGATCGACCTTTCTATGCCTGCTTCGGTCGAGGGCCCGCTCCGTGCTTGCTCCGCTCGATCGTGGGGTTGTGCCTAATCGACGGACTGTTGTGCAGCCGCTTCGTTGGTGGGGCTCTCGCGCTGCTTGATCGAACGTGGGCTTGAATTTCGTGAACATGATTCCCATGACATGAGAGAACCGTGTTGTGCAAATAAATGTGGTCCCGCCATATATGCTTGATTGAACGTGGGTCCCATATCGTGTATGCCTGATCAATGTCAACTTTATACCCGACCTCATGCCCTTGACCAACACCTTGAGTCTTGAAACTTGAGCAATACCGGACTTGACTTGATCAATACTAGACTTGAATATTAAGCAACACCGGACTTGAAACTTGAGTGATACCGGACTGGTCACTTGATCAATACCGACTTGAAGCTTGAGCAATACCGGACTTGTAACTTGAGTGATACTGGACTTGAAACTTATACCGACTTGAAATCAATACCAGATGAAACTTGCACACGACTTGAAATCAATACCAGACTTGAAATCAATACCAGATCACCTTGCACTTGAAATCAATACCAGACTGAAACTTGCACCGGACTTGAAAACTAATACCGGTCTTGAAATCCGTCTCAATTTGAGCCGGATCGGTTTTGTGTGCTCCGATGTGAGTTGTGTCTTGCCGTGTGTGACTACATCTCTCATGTGCTTTCATACAAGTTCTAACTCCTTCCTTTTATTTCATTGTGGAAGAAAAGAATCCTCGTTGAGATGTCTTCTCGGAGATAATGCCGGTACCAAGTCGAAGTGTTGGCAGCTTCAAGGATATGCCGAACATTGATGATGAGTTGTTCACCGCGCCCTTCCAACTATATGAAAATATCCGTTCCACGAGAATAGCCCTCCTCCTATCGACTTCGGGGGTTTTCATGCTCCGCTGGTCCTCATGAAGGATGGATGAGACGTATGTTGAGCAATGAGTACATCAAATATAACTTGACCAGAGCGCAGATTGTTGATGTAGCTTGAGTGTTGAAACGACTTGAGAGGATGTTAAAGTGGCTTCTGGTGCGAACGTTGAGGTGGATCCTGGAGAGGGTGTTGAAGTAGGATTATGAAGCGAAAAAGGGGTCCTGGAGAGAGCATTGAGGCGGCTCTTGAATAGACCATTGAAGCGACTTCGCTAGAGGGAGTGTTGAAGTGTTTCCCTCTTCGATTCAATTTACCCTTGCGAATTCCATGTTTCTTGACCGACCACATCTCTCATGTTGAAGAATTCCTTGATCGACGGTGAAGGAACTTCATGCCGAGCCTCGATCCCCAAGTGTGGTTCGTTATCTTCTTGAGGCTGCTCCTTGAGGTATCGGCTCCGGTGGAAGATTACCGTCATAGAGCGTTGATACGTTGCACCGGTATTCCTTAAACCAAATGGCGGTATGGTATAATAAAATTTTCCTAGAGGAGTTCGAAAAGATATCTTACTTGCATCATGCTCGTACATGCTTATCTCGGTTGTAGCCATTGCATCCATCCATGGAGGAGAACATGTCAGTGTCCATTGTTTGCATCTACTAACATGTCGATGTCGGGTAGAGGAGGATTGTTTTTGGAGCAAAGACTGTTCAAGTTTCAAGTCTATGCAAAGACTTTGATCTATCCATTTTCCTCGTGTCCGAACCGCAACTGTTTAACCGACTTGGATCCGGGTATGACATGTAGATGATGGATGACCAATTTTCATCTAAATCCTAGGCATTTCTTCATATCTCCAAGCGAACATGTCCCGATACTCTTTGAGAAGTTCCACGAGCTTCGTGCGTTTATCCGTACACAAGGTTGGTGATGGAGATAGGCCTAGAGATTCCTCAACGATTTCAATCTCATCGGTTGTGGAGTTGGTGCCCTCTTGCACTTTGTTGTGGAGCATCTAGCACTTGTTGTTGTGGTTCGTTCTTTGTCGTAGCATTCCATTGGGTGGAGAGACCGGGTAGCGTATCCCCGCTAATTGATAATGGCGATGTCGGTATACCGTTTTCCCTTTTCGGTCACGACTCGCCACAAAAGTGCGTTCCCTCTTCGTGTGAACGTGGGTCGTGGCTTTGGGATGGAGAAGAATGCTTCGTCAGCAAAGATGCATTGTGGGTTTTAGATCTCAATGATGCAAGACGGTCTTCTTCCTGAATTGACGCCCACATGGGGAGTGGGATGCAACGAACTTGTCTGATTCTTTCAGCGGAGCTCCTCCCGTATGTGCTGGTTTGGTTTCCCTTGAAGTCCATCACTGTGGTAGGATTCCGTACGACCTTGCTTGGGAGAACCTTGGATGTCCTGAGAGTCTTGATAGTAATCACATTCGAAGACGCTCCTGTGTAGATAAGGGGCGTCTTGAACTCTGAATCCTTGATGCGTGCGGTGACATGTAGGTCACGGTCGTGACCTTCCTCTCGGTTGATTGCAAGAAAACGTCTCCGCGCGCCCGATTCTTCGAGAGGTGTGAAAGTTTGCATAAACTTTCCACTAGAGAAACCGCTTCCCGATCCACCGCCTCTGGTTCATAGTGAAACTATTTACTTGAGGAAGATCATTGTGAGGATCAGTCCCGGTGTAGGAGCCTCCACGACAGACCGCTCATATCGATGTCGCTTCTTTGATCGGGTCCATGTAGGTCCGTGCCATTGAAGTACCTTCTCCGGTGCGTTGAATTCATTCCTTGTTGGCTCCAGGGGCTGTTGCGGGTCATGTGGAAATCGATCAGTTAATGTCTTAAGAAAAGTGAGTACCTCTTTCCGGTGTTACGGCCATATCCGTTTGAGTCTTGACAAGAACTTCACCTTTTCCATCAAGTCTGCAATGGTAATGGGAGATGGTCCTCCTCTCGCCCCTCCGGTTCCTCGTCCTGATGAAGGAGTGGAAGTTGTTGCTCTGGTGACTACCGGAGGTGTTACACTTGATGAGATGCCAGGAATTGCAGCTGCTCCGCTCACAGTGATGGGAGGTGTTGTAATATCACTGCTGAGTGATCGAATTGAACGTTCCCATCCTCTCGTACTCACGTGTTCCTTGATTGATCTCTCCTTCCTCAAGCATTTCTTCACGGCTTCGACAAGGGTCTTGAGATATAAATCTTCCAAACGAGGATCCGTAAGGCTGCAGGCTCCATTTCTTTATTCGGTAGACGTTGTAGTACTCCGGACAAGTCCTCTCCTCTGTGGAGTTGCCTCGGTTCTTCATTATTGATCGGACCATGTTGTTCATCTTTCCTGAGTCACCTGCGGTTACGCGCTCTTTTGCCTCTCCACCGGTAAAGGTGTGACTCGACTAAGGATTCAAAGCATTTCTTACCGCTTGAGTAGATGCCCGCGATCCTTCTTGTAATTGTCTTTGCTATGTCATTCAAAAGGCGAAATGTCTCGCTCTGTCTTCCGGTGATACCACTTGATTTGCCAAGACATCCTCCAGCATTCTATCTACACTTCCCATGGTATCTCGAACCGCCCGTGGTTTCCTGATGAGGATGCATCGTGAGCCGAAAACCGAAGAATTGAGAATTCAATTTTTGCAACCGATAGATCAACCTCCCACCGTGGTTGCCAATTGTTTATGGGTGAAAACTACTCCTGTAGAATTTGGTAATTTGGGGTGTGGATGAGGAATGAATTTAAACCTTTAAACAAATGCCTTTGCGCGGTGAGTGCTTGTAGATTCGAGAGATCAATCATGGCAAGTCCGCCTAAACCAAGAAATGGCCGTTCCGGACTTGTTTCGGTCACAAAGTGAAGGAGATGGGGTTGATCTTAGGGAGGGAAGCGAAGAAGGTGTTGAGATTGTGAAGGTGTTGGCTTGCTTATTACTTGTAACAGAAAGGTGAACAGGCTTGTGATTGATGCAAGCAAGTTCTGGGTGTTTGAATACGATTTTTGTATTAACACTTGATTTTCTATCCCGTATGAACTTGTGTTGTTGTTTGAAATAGGGCGGAGAACCTATTTATACAAGTCATTGAGCCTCATTCACGTCTCTCGTGGGAAGTGGAGGAAGTGGAGTGATGGAGTAGTGGAGTTGTGCATCGACCGCCTTGCCCACTTCTCCCGTTCATCTCTAACCGTCCATGACTTCCCGACACGTTCTTGTGATGGCGCGTTGCACGTATGCCGCAAAACCGCCCGGACCAATACCCCAAGATGTATCCCCCAGTTTGTGACATGATTGATGTTCGGAATGTGTGGATCGTGGATCCACGAAAGATAGCATGTAATCGTCAATTGAATAATCAGAAGAGACGGGAAGTCGATACTTGTGAAGTATCGTGTGTATTTTATGCGAGTGCTTGCATTACGGTGTGGTAAAGTGATGGGTAATGACTCCTCACTAACCAAATAACTCCCGACCAGGGGTTGTATAACCAAGTCGGTGAAGTTGGACGGATGAGATGATCTTTGAGACACTCATCTGCGGCCGTTAATGAATATTAGGGTTTTTGAAGAGGAGCGCAAGCATGACTCTTGACTTGGTCGAAACCAAGTATGGGAAGAATTTTGGAGAGGACCGACCGGACGTGTATGTAGATGGCATGCTGATGTACACGTCCATGTCTCACCGTCCCATGAAGGTGTGATCTAGGCCACTCAATTTGACCGGTAAAGTTGAGTGGTTGAGATCGGTTTGCGGCAGGAAATTGATGCCGCAAAAGGCCTCGCATCATGCTTTTCCGTCGCGCGTTCCAAGACGGCCTAATTTGGTCGGTCTTGGTCGATGGGTTTGACGTGAAGATGGCGGCCGGTGTTCATGCCTATACACGAATATCCCATGAAAACGTGATCTAAGCCATTCAAATCATCCTGAAGTTGAGTGGTCGAGATCGGTTGCAATTTGGAAAGTATAACCACGCATGTTTGGGCGGGCGTTTTGGATTAGCCGGGCATGATATGCCTTGGCCGATCACATGAGGAGGTAGATGGGCCCACGGTGGTCATGCTGGTATGACCGGCCCTTGTTTAATCTAATCTGTGACCCTCCATTTGTTTCGGAGAAGATGGACGCGCGTGATGGCTTGAAACCCTAATTTTGGCTTTCAAAGCCGTGCGCCATCTCTTGTTTGGGTGACGATTCTGTCACGGCCAAACATTGTTGGTCTTGACCGATTGGTCAAGTGTGTAGGCGGGCCCACGGTGATCGTATTGACATTCTCTGGGCCCTTTGAATCTACATCTACACCCTCCATCTATACCTGCGAAGATGGATGGTTGAGATTGTTTTGCGACACGTGTAATATGCCGCAAACCCTTATTTAGGGTTTTCCGCCCATAATGCTTGGTATGAACGTCTTTTGGCAAGCAAAGGCGATGGCCGACCATGCGGTCGGCCGTGGGTATTCCATACCGCTTGGGGGTGATGGAATTGATCCGGGGGTCATCCAATCATGCTTATGGAGTTGGATGATCTGCGATCGAATCATATCCGGACTGATACGGTCAAATCCGGATGCTCAATCGGGCTAGTATAACACACCGAGAGGGGCTCAATCGGGCTAGTATAACACACCGAGAGAGAGGGGCTCACACCTAGTATAACACACACCGAGAATCGACTTGTGCGGGTATTTCATACATGGTTTCATTATAGTGCTTGGAGGTTCGTGTTATTCTGTAAGAGTAACACTCGGTCGTCATGCCACACCGATAATAAGTACTGAAATACAAGGCTGATATGAAATTCACAGAAGGGATTGTTGCCACATGCTCCGACACGGAGGAATTTCATGTATTCACAGAATGGGATTATTGCTACATGCTCCATTCTTGGTGAATTAAGTGAGGGAGTATCCAACACTTATAAATGGCTTTATCTTTTACAAGATGTCAGCGCATGATTTTTCTGGTTTTTTACAAATTTAACCTTGAACGAAAATCCACCATCAACAATTGGCTTCGCTGGGATCTTAAAGTCTATTTCGTTGCTTCCTTAATTTGCCAACTCTGCATTCACTTGCTGGCATAGAAGTTGTTATGAACCTTTATACGCCAAGTATGCCATAGTTAAATGTAATTTTTGGTCTCTCTTTTAAGGAGTGGGAGGAGTCCCCTGTCACCGTGTCTTAGGACCAGACCAATAAAAGGCATGTATACATATTGCGAGGAAAAAAATATAATGCATTATAGTAATCTCAAATACCGTATGAAGCGGCTCCGGTGAAATATAATCATCCTCATTACCATGAGTCATGACTCATGCCCTTAAAAGCATCCCTAAACACCGCTTTCTCAAATTTTGAAATAAATAATCTCCAATAATATCAACCGAATGATACTGAGTTTATATAGGACAATATAAAATAAAATTTATGTCATTCCCTTAATCTTGTCTAATAGATGCACAAACGTAAATTCATTTATGTCAGCGGAATGGTTTCCTCCAACTGGATGGATAAGCTCATATTTGATATCATTAAACTGTAATTTATAGGATTAACGATGACAAATAAAATCACAAATGAAATCAGATAATAATATGTGTGACACCTACTTCCTTAATACCCATCTATACGCACAGTTGCCGTTGTCATCACTTAAGTTTCTCATGGATACACAAAGAGAAAATTTGATTAGGATTAAGTGAAGCCACCGAGAACTTCTCAACAGAAAAGTCCACTCACTTGGTGAAGCCGAACCCGTGACACTTGAAATAAAGGATCAATTGTAAAAAAAAAAAAAATTAATAAATTTTATATAGTTCATTATAAGGTTCTTTATAAGAACTAAGCTACAAAAATGTAAATAGCAAATATCATTGGATGATATAATTAATTTATTTCATTTGGAAAAGCAAGTTTCCAGCGAGATCAATATATTTTGTAACACCGGACTTCAGAGAGGGACAATTTAGGGTGTCTTGATTGAGAAAATTATTTATTCATCACAAATGCTCAATTTGGTTAGAGTTTTCTCTTTAGTCAAATCCGCTCAAACCTCAATATTTAAAGACAGGGTTCTCCGAAAATCAAAAATAAGTAAGAATCCATCACCCACAGAGAGTAAAATAGACACCGACAATCTTAACTTTTGTTTTTTAAAATCACAAATCTGCAGTAAATCAACAAAAAATAAAACCCTACATTATAAATCAAATACCCTTGAATCTCAAGATTGTATTTTATCAAAAGATTGAATTGAAAAAAAAAAAAAAACATCCGAAAGTCAAAATACTACCTCTTTCCTCAAAACCCATCTCGGTCTGCATTGTGTATCAATTTTTCATATCAAATCTCTGCGTATTACACAAACTTATAATCAAATCAAATCACATATTATAAAAAAAAATTAATAGAAAAAAAAAAAAACGACAGAAAATGAAAATACTACCTCGTTATGAAAAACCTGTGCCGAGAAGTGAGAGGTATGCACTAATAAAACGAAATTATCTCTTTCACCTCATCTTGTATAGGGCATCATATCGTATCACAGTTAAGACAAAAAAAGAAGACGTGTATTTGTGTGTTCAAAATCGATACCATCAAGCTTCAAAAGGACTAATATTATCCTGTTTCACCTAGAGCCGATTGGTTACACGGTACTGCATAACAAAACACCAAGTAGGTCAGACAAAAAACATTAAATCGCAAGAAAAGAAAAAGGAAAAAAAAAAGCGTAAAGAAAAAATCCCTTGCTCGAAGGCTTTATATAGAGAGTCGCCCAAACCCGAAATTAGCATAAAAATGGAAATAGATTATTTCTTGCAGTATTTGTTGCAGTATTTTTGTATATTTAGCTTAATCATTCTATATTTAGCTTAATCATTCTATATTTAGAATGCCGAACATTTATTTGTTGCACTATTTTTTTCCAATAAAATATTAGAATAGAATTATAAAAGTACGATTTCTTTTACTAAAAATATATGAAAAACTCTCCAATTTTAGAGTTTCCAAAGCCTCACTTTTGGTATATAAAAAATATATGAAAAACTCTCCAATTTTAGAGTTCCCAAAGCCTCACTTTTGGTATATAAAAAATTTGGTAGAATCTTGTGGAAGATGTCTAAGTTTTGTTACTTTTTGTGAAATAAGTAAGTAATATTAACAAAAACAAAATAAACAATATTGAAATTCGTTATGATGATTGTCTACTGCACTTTTCTATTAATATTGTTTTGCTAATATCGTTCTCAAAATTATGCTTAATATCATGTATTTTTCATCAAAATTTTAATCGATAATTTTGTTTCGACTATTTGACAGGATTAGTTATTTATTGTTGTGGAAGAAAAAGCATACTTTGATCGGTAAGTATCCATAACTATAATTTTGATTTTCAATTTTTATCATAGATTCAAATTTGATCCGAAGTAATTTAATTAGTAGAAGTTTGATTTGTGTCCATCCACATATTTGCTTTTAAATTTTGACCAATAATTCGATAATTTAATCTCATTTGGAAGTTTAATTGTAATTTCAAATTAAGGGTTTTAATTATCGGTAGTTTGGAGTTGTAATTAGATGAGTTATTTTTATAAGAAGTGTAATTGGACATTGGACAATATTAATTTTTTTTTTTTTTAATTTTATGATGAAATCATGATGAATATTGCATATCTTGATGTGATCTTTCCCAAATATATGTATTTTTTAATTCTAAAATTAATTTTATGATTAAAATAATTACATAAAGTTATATTTTTTTTGTTTCATAATTTTATAAGATTATATAAGATTTACTAATTTTAGGTAATTATTTTCTAGAATGTGATTGGCCAAATGATATTTCGTGGGTCCAAAAGATTCTCTTGAAATTCTATTGGTTGAAATTAAATAGTGGGACCAGAATCAACCAGAAGCTCCGATTAACCACGTCGCTCGAAAAAACTCTGTTTTTATATAAAGAATAGGTATCAAGACGCATTATTTTACCTGCTTCGTAGGCTCAATTCTCGGAATATCTGCATGCCTAATGAATCAAAGCGCACGCACCAAAGTGTGTCAAAGATGGTTCAGTAATTAAGTTTGATCAACGTCCACGCTCTTTAATGACCTTTCCGTCCTTTCGTTGGTTTTATAAAACGTACAGGACTCACACATTTTGAAATCGAAAACTTCACTGTCAATTAAATTGATTTTTGTTAAAGGGAGAGCAAAATAGGATCCGAGGAGTTCAAAAATCGTACTCAACTCACTAACAAGGACTGAGTTTACATATTTGTCCAAATCGGACCAGATTAGCCTTACTAGCCGCACAATTTTTTCGCACGCACTATACCAGATACACTAAAACTGGATCTTCCATTAACGGGGACGAGTTTTATCCTTTCTACGCTTTCGTCATTTACATCGATCTAAAGATGGATTGCGGAAACATAGACTAAAGATGATTTGTCCAATGTTGATCTTTGTTTGCCTGTACAAATTCACTAACTATTCGAGGAAACCCTTGGTAACACATAAGGTGGAGGATATCACGGTTCTTTGGGATTGGACAAAGTAATTTACGACGCAGAAAGTGAAACGCCGAGTGACAGATTGATGAATATTAGATTAATGGTTAAGTAAAAATCTCATGTATCCGAAAATGGAGCCAAATCTATCAAAAAAACACCGACACTAATATTCATCGGTAAACGGTTAAATTGAATAGAAAGGTCTTTAGAGAAAAGACAAAATAATAAATCCTCCTCCACAAAAATCATTATTTTAGAAAACAAGATCAATATGACTACTAGGAAATCATTACTCTGTGATGCATTATTCATGAGATGGTGATTAAAGTAAAGATGGTATTGATTAATAAGAACCCATGATCTTGTAAAGATGCTTCAAAAATAAATAAAATAAGAACCCATTAACTTTTTAATGGCGGAAAGGATAGTTTTTATTAATAGAGTGGAAAGGATAGACGTAGTTAGGGTTTGGACATGAGTGGCGACGTCGAGAGGGTAGATTTCATTTTTGACGTCGACTGGGTGAACAATTAATGTCAAGTAAGGGTAATTTTGTCCAACTCATATTAACACTTTGAATCGATACTAATTATCGAGTCAAGTACGATTTTTGCACTCCTCGGATCCTATTTCGCTCTCCCTTTAACAAAAATCATTAAATTTCGAGTACAATGCTAAGTTTTCATGCACTAAATAGGTAATCCGCTGCAGAAACCCCCAACTATGTATATTCTTACACAATGTAAATTTTCCAGCCTACACAAGTTTTGTCGAACAAAACCAATGTATACCAAAACAAAATCCTAAGAAAAAACGGGGGGAAATGACCTTATACGAAAGTCACCAACAACTGTGAAACAAAACTCAAAAACAACCCTAGGAATAACCAAAATGGCAAGACTTAATGTCTCGAATCAAAAATACCACAAAAAATGACTTCAACTGGAAAAAATAGAAAATAAAAAGACCAACTTCTAAGATATCTTTCCTTCGGTGGATATTTAACGTGATCTATTTCTTTAACAAATACAATGTCAAGTTTAAAGTTGATATATAAGAAAACTAGCCCTTAACCCGTGCCGTAACGGCACGGGCCATGATGTTGGTTCATTTTTAATATATCGTATAGATAGATTGTCATAAAAATAGTTGGGATTTTCCTCTCTTTTTCCTCTTGTTTTTTTCCTTTAATATTTTACCGCCGGAGATTTGCTCAAACGAAAGAAATATAATCTTAACTTCCAGACACTTTTTTATTTAGGTTCATCGCTTATAATGAGATAATGCTCTACATGAACATGGAAGTTTAACTATTTTTTGGAAATATGTCGTCAACAGCGCTCATCTCAGTGAAATCAACTAATCAATACCGTCCATAAAACTCTTCCCATGCTCATATTGCGCTCCAGCTGACTCATCTATCATGGTCATGTTGTCGATCCTCCAAATAGGCAGAGAATATTATTTTTTTTGCATCGAACGGATGATATAAACTCTCCAATGTGACATGATTTTCCTGTAATTTTTCAACACCCATTAGATGACAATGTTTAAAATGTGTACCCATTACCTTTTCGAAGGGATTGTATATATGCGAACCTCTGCCATTAAATCTTCAACAAAGTATTGTGCCCAGCAGTTCGTCTTAACGAAGGCTTTGGTAACTTCAAAAGTCTTGGACATTTTGTCACTTCTATATGTTCCTACCTTCACTTGGAATACAATCTGGCGACACATTACCTCATAAAGAACTTTGATCCTATTTCAAATTAATAGGTTGTCAATAGATCATTTACCAAAAGTTGACATCTTCTACGTTGAATATTTATAAAAAAAAATTTATGGTATTGTGGATCGTTGCTTTCTAATATTGTAGTTTTCAAAATTGGCCTCTTCAAGTCCCACGGCTTTCTAAGTTTATATATTCTGTTTGTTTTTAACATTTTAGTTAGCCCATATTATGTTTGTTACTAACTTTAAACTTGATGTCATCTTCAACAGTGAACTTTATGTGATTTCAGAATCGAAATAGTTATACCTCTTTCATTCGTATCAAGTAATCCGTTGTATATCCCAACAATTTTTCTAAAACAATTCCTTTCTTTTGCCTTTTCCAGACCATCAGTAGCCATTATTGTCAAACGCAATCTGTCTAATTTTTGTTGATGTTATGTATTTGCAATGTTCATTTTTCTTAAATAAATAGATAATGGAAAAACTAAAAAAAAAAAAAGAACATAAGTATTACATCGGGTCTAAGTTACTATATCCAAAATACTCCAGACACTGTTTCTGGTGCCTTATTTCCTCAAATTCCTCGTTGCATTCTAGACAGTACATGCAACACCAATCATTTGCGAAGTGAGCTATTTGCGCAAGTGTGGTCAATGTATCTCTTACCTGTAATAATAATAACAACACGTCAATTTTTTTCAAGGTTGTAGATGGTATGAATCTAATAGATTTGAATTGTACCTCAATCTTAGATATCACCTTCATCTCACATAACATATCAATTGAGGAAGGACAAATCTTGACCACTCTTTACATAGGCATGGTTATCCAAAGTATGTTTTGCAATTGTCTTACGTGGAAATTATTATTAATCCGTATTTTAGTCGTATCCTATCGAAGGCGATCTAATTAGTCCTATAGAAAGTTAATCTTAAGTTTTTGACCTTATTTCTTGACCAAATTATTGAAGTATTCTCATTCATGTTCTGCTTTGTGTGATCTACCCATCTGTATCTACTATACCTTCTAACCCAGTGAATGAAATCTATACATATTGATCCGTAATTTGATATTGTTGATTTGTAACCAAGAGGTCGCATGATTTGAGAATGTAAAATATAAAAAATATTCTATAAACATCGGAGATGAAATTTAGATTTATGATTTAGAGTTTTTTATGATGATTTTGATGAACAAACATAATTTTCAAACAAATATTTTAGAATGCAAATACAGTTTCCCGGTCAATAATGTTTTATATCGGGAATTGAGTGAAAGTTGTTGTCTTTGTAGGTAGTTGTCGCGAAACAACTCGAAATTGATGGTCTTTCAGGAAAAAGAATGTAATTAATAGTACTTGGGAGAGTGATAATGTTCTCTTACGCTGGTACATCAATTGCGTTTATATAATACGGATACCGTTTCGGTGATCCAACAGTCATGATCATATTGTCTTATGCATTCCGGTATCATCCTCGAAATATTTGATTTTTTTCCTTATCAATCGTGCTAAAAACAACCAATTACATCTTTCACAATATAATGTTGCATGTTTTGTCAAGATTTTTTTTTTACTCGGGAAATAAAACTCACTAAAAAGCAAAAACTATTATTATCCACTACTATTACTGACCGGTTGTCAGCCGACACAAATATAATTTACACTTTCTTACTACTCAAAATATAAATATAGCAAGGGCAAGAAAGGATCGATCCCACAGAGAGGTCTAGGTTATCAATATGTTTTGGTTTCCTATAATAAACACCGGGGGTTTTCTGATTTTTATGAAACTAAAATAAATAAAAGCAAAACAAATAAAAGTAAACACGCAAATCAAGGATGTGAAATATTGGATAAAGGTTTCATCTTCAATTGTAAACAAGTTTATGAATATATGAATAGAATTCGTATTTAATCTCACTATCATCAAAAGCCATAGAATACCTTATTGCAAGAATACTCCGTGTAATTTCCCAATTCATCAACACACACATTAGAGTCTGCGTATGTGAATTCTACCTAAAGAATAACCTAACGCCTTGCGCTAATTAAGTTCAATTCCTAGGAGCATTAAGTTTCGAAATAGGCTAATCAATGCAATTGAAATACATTGCGCAAAACAATTCGAACAAAGGTCAATTTCTACATATGATTACAAGGATGTATCACTACAACCTAGAATCATATCATGCTACTTGTATTCAAGGTTATCGCTCGATGAAAACCCTAAAATAGCTATAGATATGGATGTGAGTTCAATCAATTCTAGACTTAACTAAACAAACATTCAATCATATTGCAATACATCAATCATGCAATTATTATAACCCGTAGAAATCATACGATAATATTGAGAGAAAACTAATTCATAAGAATCATAACTTGGTTGCAAAATCCAACTACATCTCCAACCAATAATAAAAACTTAGGTACTCATGTTAATGGAGTTCATAACAAGGAGAAAAAGAAACTCTATCATGTTCTAAACCCTAGAACAAAGTAGAAGATATCATAATAAGATAATCCAAAGATAGATATAAGTCCTCTCTTTTATATGTTTCTCAATTTCCATAAAGGATACTCCTTCCAAAATTAGGTTTTGTCTTCGAAGTCCATTAGATAGAAATCCACCAAGCCCACAAGTGAGAGAAACCCGTGTAGAAATTCTGTCCCAAAATCGCTCGCCGGAAAACTGGGGATTTGGCCGGAAGTTGGCCGGAATCCGGTCACCGGTCGCCGGAATTATCGCAATAGACCACCAAAATTTGCTGGTTCGGGAGAATATTCGACGGAATATTCCTTCGATCAACCGTTAGGGATAACGTTTGACCTAACGGTCTCTCGTTAGTCAACCGGGTCAAGGAGGAGTCACCGAGTCGGATCCGAATCGAACCGAGTCACATCTCTCGGTGATTGAACAGTTGCCGTGCCATAAGCCATTCGTGACAAGCAAACTCGCACTTGACCATTATGGTCGTGCCTTCCCCAGTAGCCGCATATCACCAAAACCACTACCAACCAAGCACACAAAGTGCCCATTTTAACTTCAATACCCGCACTTCCCCTGTCCATACAAATCCCATTATGCAACAACAACAACCTCCCGGGCATAACAACTCGCCGCAAGAGTTAGATTCATTCTTGCCGACTCGTGCCACAAAGATCGCCGACTCCATTCCACCGTAATTGGTTCTCGGCCATCACCACCTTGTGCTCAACTTACTCCCGTGGCAATTCATTACCACTAATTCCAATATGGTCAGTATACTGCGACGAGCTCGAGTCCCCGCCATCCTCCGCAATACTACAATCTTCATAAATTCCAACCAAGAAATACCATCGGCGCTCAACCACTGCGCCATTTCCTTGCAAACTTCAATGCCAAAGACTTAGCTTCATTGCTTGGTTCTATCCTGCAACTTCATTCACACCCGAGTAGCAACTTCCTTTCTGATCAACTCGGGCTATCGTTACTGCAATGCTTTCATGATTTCAGTGTAGCCAACACAACCCATTCCATTGCTTCTGCAATACCTCCTTCTCAGTCCACCTGCACTGTGACATCTCACTCAAAATCAATCAACACCACTCTACTGACCTCACATTCATTGATTTTATGGCAGTAAACCATCACCAGAACCACAACCCCTGTGTCATCAATTTCGGCCAAGCACCCACAACAGTCCTGCAATCTCTAGCTCTATGCACATGTCACTGCATCAGCTCACTTTCCACCATTCTCAAACCAGCCAATTCCTCATTGCCTTGACTCTTGCATTGCAAGCACCACCATTTCACATTACTCTCCATTCATATTGCAATCGCTTCATGACCTTGAGCCACCAACACCGCCATTTCTCATACCATGACAATCACCATCTCCAATGCCTCAAATCCATTGTCATTCCCATTGCAATTTGCACCGAACTTAGCTTCCACTGTAATTCCTTCTTGACTCCACCTTCACCGAGTTCTCAATCACCTCAAACCCACCAAAGATAATCTGCAGTTGCAATTCACGAAACACCGGCTCCTGCTACCATTAAATGCAGTTGAACCTCGGGCACCATTTCACCGCCTCCTAACAACATCGATTCTTCTGCTAAATCTCACAGATTGAACACCTGAGCTTGCATCAACTTCTTTGTTCTCATTCAACAACAAACTCATTGTTCCCTCAACATCACAACCAGCTTCTCTTCTATTGCAGAGATGAACCCTAATTTCTTCTTCACAGAATCCCGTCTCTCGATTTGACAAGTAGCTATCAAAGACCACCTCCAATTCAAACTCAACAATTCAAGCAACAAAGAATTCCCGATTTGATTCATCCACAAAACCCTCAATTTCGTTTCAAACCCACACTTCTCGTGATTATCAACTTCTCTAATTCACACAATGGATCCCCTTTTGGACTTCAAGAACATCTCAACTCGTAGAGAACCCTAATTTCTCAATCTGTCTCGGAACAATGGCAAAGATCTTCCTTCGATTCAACTACACAAATCGGATCTCCGTTAACTTCTAACCCATCTCTCGATTTGCTCTTAATTCGCGTCTTCAATTTCCGATTTTCTCATTTCGTTTTCAACGAGCAGATCGTTACTTTTCTTTGTCGGAAGAAGACACAATTTAGGGTTATACGGTTTGGGGTACACCCCGAGGATAGGACCACCCCAGTTTGGGTGCTAACAACTCACACATCTGGATAAGGGCTACCCAAATTGGTATCCCCTTAACCAATGCTAGTCTTTGTTTAGTGCTCTTCCAAATAGAGTCGCCTCTTAACGCCGGGTTCGGCTCCCGATAATATTTGCCCCAAAAGACAATTCTCGCCTTCTTTTCCGCTCCAAATGAGTAGTTTCTCCTTCTTTTCCTCCATGCGACTCCAAAGCACCTAAAACTCAAATTCACACATAAGATACATAATTCACACGAAAAATAGCAAAGAAAGCATAAATACTAGATAGTAAATACGGTGTATTCTACACCTATCAAATTCCCCCACACTTAGACTTTGCTAGTCCTCGAGCAAATCAAACAAAATAAAAATAAAAATACAACAACTCCGTGACGTCGAGGCTACGGTTAATTTTAGCATAAATAACAAGCCTTTAAACCCTAGGTGTCCCTCTACCGGACGAGTTATAGTCTCGTGAAGGTTTACTAGAGATATACCTACAAAACCTATATTTCCAACTCCGTCTATTTGTGACAAATCAATGAATGAATCTAAAATGACTACGGGAGGAGGTACCTTGCAAATTCAATTCATATATTAGTAAATAAAGCTCTAATTAGATAGTCGAACAAGCCACAATACTCGAAACTAACAAACCACAATCACAATGAAAAGATTAAGAAGATGGATAAAGATGTAGATGTTGGCGAATGTTCACAAGTGTTCGATGTTTCCCATATCTCAATGAAGGTCACTTGCCAAGATGAACCTATTCCCTATTGGATTGAGCTACTTGGTCAATTCTAGTATCAACACACCGGCATATACAAGGGAACCAAATGGTCAACAAACTTATTTCTACATCAACTCACCGGCATATACAAGGGAACTAGGAGTGACTTTATTCACCAAATATAAAATACTTTCTTTTCTTTTTCTTTTCTTTTTCACTTTTTTTTTCTTTTTTTTTAAAGACGGCATGATTAAATCTTTTGGATTCAAGCGCATGCTTCTTGTCAGCAAGTACATGATAGTTGCCTTGGATCCCGCATTCCACGCTTGTTTAGGCGACGGAGACAAAGACTACGTTTCACACATACTGCTATTCCCAAGTGTCATTCTTTATTCCGTTTTGGTCTAATTGGTCGGTCTCTTTTTTTTTTCTTTTTCTTTTTTTTTTCTTTCTTTTTCTTTTTCTAGCAACTCAATCACTCTAATCATCCTAGCAAAGAATAACAACTCGATTTTTAGTGACCCACCAAAGCACTTAGAGAACAATAGATAAATATGAAAAAATAAAAATAGAATGTGATATGGTGATATTCCGAGATATGGTAACAACTATCATATAATTTGTGATTTCGAGCTATGTTCGTCCCCTTTAGTTAATTGGTTCCTCAACTCCTGCATTCAAAATGGTTCCATCCACTAATGGTGTCATCCTAAAGGCACAATTTCTAGATTTCGGAGTTCAAAAAGCACAAATTTTTTTCTTGATTTTTCTATTTTTTTCATTTTTTTTGTTGTTTTTTTTTTTTTTAAAACACACTAAAACAAACTATACAAACATATAAATGCTCCCCACACTTAAACTTCACATTGTCCTCAATGTGTAAAACCGAAAAGTTCTGAATTCGACGTAACATCAGATAAAACGCAAAAACTGTGCAAATTGGTAAGTAATTTGGAAAAACTCCATTTCACAAAAGTTGTTCATCTACGTGTTTTCTACACAGTGTCAAAATTTCACAATGTTTTGATAAACGTTCTGACAGTTATGGTCTCTGGACTGAACTACGCGCAGTCTGAAATTTTCTGACGAAAAGGTATTCGTCATAATTCTCTTCTATGATAGATTACGGACTTAATGAAATTAAACATGGGGATGCAAATATGATATAAAAACAGTAAAAAAAATAAATAAACAAAACAAAAATAAAATAAAAAGCAAAAGGATAAGAGATACAAAACCGGTGGGTTGCCTCCCACTTAGCGCTTGTGTTAAAGTCGACGGCCCGACTTAGCTTCTTGTAAGATTCATTCCCCATACACCAATAATCGGAAAAGTTGGGGATCCACCCATAGCACCTGTTTTTCAAACACTAGCTTCACACAAATATTAGTAATATAAATCAGAAACGAAGCTATTAACCGGTAAAAGCTTCCCCCACACTTATTCTTGTCCACACTTGAAAGTGCATAAAGAATATAGGAGTCGGGTACTTCCACGGTTTCTTGGTCCAAAACCTGCATAGTATGAGAATCAAGTATCTCTAATGGCGGATATCGAGATATAAAATCATTCAACAATATTTTTGAAGCACATAAATTCAAACCAATAAGAGGTAAAGGAGAAGAAACAATATGCAAAGGGTTAGACAAACCTCGCACAATCTCTTGTAGCACGGAATCCTCTTCATCCTTGAAAAACTCAAGTGAATTATTCACCTCTTGTATATCATGGTCCTCTATCAAACTTTGCAACCATTCTTCGTCCGTTTCTGCCTTAACCAAAGTCTCGACATAAACATCATCATTACAATCATTTGCAAGCTCAATTGGGTCTTCCACAATATTGGTCATAACCGTCTCATTCTCAACATACTCCTCCTTGTTGTAAGGCACATACTCTTTTGCGGATGCAATATTGTCCATAAGGAATTTCTTTAGAACACTCATTGCATCATCCCCAAGCTCTACCTTTTGAATAGGTTGTTGATCGTTATAAAGATCAATGCTTGAGTAAGATACACTAGTGTCATCACATTCCTCTTCGTCTTCACCTTGATCGCAAAAAGACTCCATTGTAAACTCCTCGGGATGGCACCATGAATTGGTTTAGGCAATGTATTTTCATAATAATCATCACTATCATAGTCAACATAAGATTGTTCGTCGTTGAATTTAGTGTTGCTAATCTCTAACTCATCCTTTTGAATAGGTGAATGATCATTATTACGATCAAGAGTTGAGTTAACTACACAAATATCAACAAAAGTCCCCAAAGGTTCGCCTTTTTCAACATAATTATTCTTTTCCTCCTTGTATTCTTCAATGCCTTGTCTTAAAGTGGAAACACCTTTTTGAAGCTCTTGGAGTGTTCCATCCACATTCTGAATATAGTGTTCCATTTGTTGGTAAAGCTCATTCGACAAAGAAAAAGTAGAATTACTTACTTGATATTGTTAGGCCAATTATATTCCCTTTGAATGGGTGGACGATCATAACTACGATCAGAAATTGGGCCAAACATACTATGAGCACATTCGGTCGATGAAACTGGTTCCACGCTGGGTTTTCCACAAACTGACTCCATGCTGGCCATAAATTGTTGCATTTCATCTACCAAACTAGAGGAAAAATTGATAGGAGTACAACTAGTCTCCCCTCCTTGTGGTTGCTCACTTACATACCCACCGTAAGAAGGTTGATATGTATGAGAATAACTCATAGGGTACGTGGAGTATTGACCATAACCAAAGGATTGGTTTTGATTATACTCCCCATAAGGGTGATAGTTGTCATGTTGTTGTTGAGGTTGATAACCGTATTGATTGCTCCAATATGCTCCGTCCATAATAGGTACCTGAAATACGATTCTCAAACCAAGGTTAAAAACCAGAAAATAAAAAAAACAAAAATAAGACTAAAAACAAAAACAAAACAAAAATAAGAAACCAAACAAGTGACAACCGTTGCCTCCCGCAACGGCGCCAAAATTTGACCGGTTGTCGGCGACACTCAGTAGTTGCGGAAATCCCACAATACACCCCTCACTATATTTTGTTAAACTAATCCATTCAAAAGATAATAGATGAACAATTATGAATGTTTATTAATAACTTTCTTGAATCTTTACACAGTAAAATAGAATTACACTTAAGAACTTACAAAATTCTCTCTCTTTCTCTCTCCTAATGACTTGCTCTCCAATTCCAAAAAAAGAACCCTCTGCAATAGATTCACTCATCCCTTTATATAGGGTAATACATAGTGAATGACAGCTAAGCTGTCATTTATTTTCGGGAATATCTCGCGAAGTGTCGCAGGCGTGCAAGTACTCGTATTCGCGACACTTCTTACCTTTCGCCAGATTTCATATCTTCCTACCATCATCCAGTGCGTCATTCATACTTAACCCTCTGCGACTCATCGCAGTGTTGTTATCCATTGTCTTCGCGTAGAGTTGTTGTCGCGATATTCTGATCCTACATCTTGCCTCTTTTTTCTTGAATATTGCTTGGAGAGCGATTTTTAAGAAAAAATTCGTTGTTGTTGTAGTCTCGATTTTTATTAATGAAGGAACGAGCGAAAGAATACTTTGGACTTGAAAAGTACGTACTTGCCTCTATTCTTTGGCGAAGTTCCAGAAGTTTTTAGAAGTACCTATGAAATATCATTCCTTGCCTCATGGGTTATGGAGAATAACGGATTTTACAATCTTTCCTCGCGAGTTAGGAAAATAATTGAGTCTCATATGATAAGAAAATATGCTTTGTGCAATACCCGAATATTACATCTTCTCGCCTCTCTTTATGTTTCCTTATGTTGTGCGATATCCGAATTCTTTGTCGCGATCGTTCATTTTCCATTGAAAATCTTCTTGAGATAATTCCGTGAATCTAGGAATGACCGTTTACACGTGTTTAAAACCATTCTTTTTACCGGTACATTTAATGTTATCCGGTCATAACACTTTCTTGCCTATTTATAGGAGAGTTTTTGTGAAGAACACTTCTTTCCTTCTATTTCATCTCCTTTATCGTCTGCAATCTGTTTTCTTCTTGTTCTTCTTCAATATCGTCTTCATCATCCTTCATTATTTCTTATTTGCTATCATTTCCATGGCATCCGAGGTTGGTTAATCTTGCTAGATTCGATTGATTATATGATTGATTGATTTTGTGATTAACTTCCCTTTTGAGATTATCTTATTCCTTTTAATCTTTTTCTGCCATTTTTGTTTCAGCAAGAACAAACCCATCACCAAATTCACCGTGAAGAACCCCCTTCTCTCTTTGGATTCACAGTCGAAACCAACTTCTCAACATGAATCCACCTTGCCACCAAAGTCCTCTTCGCAAGCTAAACATACCGTTTCCAAAAGAAAGCCTGCGAGCGATAAGGTATTTTAAAGAAGTATTTGCTTTTTAAGAGCAATATCGTTGCCTCTGTTTCTTACTTAATTTGTCATTCGCAGGATGACAATACTATTGACAAGACTCCCAAAAGATCTCGCCACCCTAAACCTGTTACTCCTGATGTTCCTTTTCCCTCATTTTCACCTTCTTCTCCTGTTGCGAAATCATCGCAAGACAATCTTGTCACAAATGACAATATTCTTATGCCTCAACTCCTTATAGATCAGGTTCCTCATAATAATCCTACTACAAATGAACTTATCCCTTCTCCTATCATCAATGTCCCGGTCGTTCCTCCAACCGCTACCTTTCCTGAAATCTCCCCTTCTCATGATGTTCCTTTGGCGAAGAATGATTCGTCTGTTCCTTCCTTCCCCGAGCAAATCCCTCTTACTGCAGAAAATTTGGAAGGAATAGACGTGGCTTTCAAAGTTCTCTCGGACCTTGTGAATGATGCCAAGAAGACTTCTGTTGATCTGTCAAATCGATGTCTGCGAGATTCTAAGTAAACATATTGGTCCCGATAGGATCTCGCAAGCATCCTTGGTTCAAGAAATTAATGTCTTTGAAAAACGATCTTCAAGCTATGACTGCTAAATGCAATAATCTCCATCTTGAAAATCAAAAATTTCACAACCTCTCACTAGATCGTGATAATCTTCGCAAGAAGAATGAAGAGTTAAAAGGTATACTTCTTCCTCAAGCTTTTTTTTTTTTTTTTTTTTTTTTTTTTTTTTTTTTTTAACTTAAACTTTTGTTCGCCCTTTAAGCTCTAAACCAAAACGAATAATGGAGATATATCGATTGGAATCAACTGTTGAAGAGGTTCGAGTTGAAAGAGATGCTTGGATGGAGCAATATAACATCTTAAATAATCTTCATACATATCTCTGTTGATCAAATAGATAATTTGTCTAAAGAAAACTTTGATTTAATTCAGCAGCAAGACTCATTAAGTAAAGACTTATCTCGCCTTTCTTACTCTTTGACTAAGGCTAATTTGGAGTTGGGAACTTTATCAGATGAGAATGGGACCCTTTCTCAGGAAAAGCGATCTCTGCTAAACAAGGTCGCGACCTATTCACAAGAATATGATGCTTGTCGAAAATTACGTGAAGAACAAGAACAAACTATTCATTCCTTGAAAAAGCAACTTGGAGAAATTACTCGAAAAGAGATAAACTTATTCAGGGTAGAATAACCTTGAGTCTAAAAGCAAACCAATTCAAGGATCAATGTTCCAAATTAGAAAAATCCAACTGTACTCTTATGACCGAGAATTCTATACTTGTTTCGAATGAAAAAAGCTTGCGAGCTCGATTGAAAGGCCTAGTTGGAGATACATTTGATGATGCCATGGACTGTTTGGGGAATAATTTTGCAGCTTTAAATTCAAGATCTTATTTCTCGGAAGGAAGGTAGTCATATTATTTGACTATTTTAATCCATTAATTATTCTAAAAATCTTTAATTATCTTTAATCTTGTGCACTTGTTATGCAGACTCTGAGAAGAAACTTCGCTCTACTATCTCCACTCTCAGATCAGATTACTCTAGGATTCGCAAAGAAAATGGGTTACTCGCCGCCTCTCTTGCTCGTTCTCGCGACCGTGCAGAACGAAGATTTGATTATATGTCTTACTGTAAAGACATAGATAGTAAGAATCGTCAAAAGGCGTTGCTTCGTCAATTTCCCCTCAAAGATGAAGTTCTTGTGAATGAGATTTTATTGTCTAAGTCCCTTGATCCTATTCATGTTGATCCTTTGGAAGTAAGTGATGATGAAGTCCCTGATTCTCCTGACAGTGATTATGACTATGAAAGCGGCGAAGATATCGCTAATATTGAAGTTATCAACAAAGATCCGACTGAAAAAATTTCTGATGAAAATCCATCTGCTGGCGAAAATGAAGGTGCTGAAAACATTTCTAGTGAAAATCCACCGACCGGTGAAGGTGAAGCTGATAAAGGCAATGAAAGATCTCAACCATCCTCTGTAGTTGATAATATTGATGTAGAGAATTAAACTTTCTTTGTACTTTGCCAAAACTTCTTTTTGTTTGTAAGGATTAAGTCGTTGATCGAGTAACCCCCTATTTTCTCTTTTTTCTCTTATTTAAGATGTTTGAACATATCCTCGCGAGCATGTTCGCTTATTGATTCCTTTGTTAAGTAAAATCATCCCAATTAGGAATTTCACTTTATTTCTTCTCATTGCGACAAGATCGCAGGCCGCCTTTACATTTTCATGTACTGACCCATTGACCTTGCCTTATCATTTTTGATGGTCTTCTAAGTTTGACCTTCCTAATTAAAGGTCTCACTCTGCCACCCTTTATTGCGACAAGGTCGCAGGACGTCTTTACACTTGCATGTAAAAACCCATTGACCTTGTCTTATCATTTGTCAAGTATTTTTGCCTCTGCAGGATATTTTGCTTGCGACAATATGACAGGCCTAAATTTTCTTGCGAAAATAAAGCCCCGTGACATTGTCGTCTTGCGACGAAATCGCGGGGACGTCTTTACACTTGCATGTAAGGACCCATTGATCTCGTCTTACCCTCGCGTTAGTATTATTGCCTCTGCAGGATCATTGCACAAATATGACAAGCCTAAGTTTTCTTGCGGAAACAAAGCCTCGTGACATTTGCGTCTTTGGCACTTATCGGCTCCTAATGGAGGGTGCCGCCCTCATCACCTCCCGGTTGCCCCTTCAAGGAGGCGTACATCGGCCATACAAGGCTAGCTCCTCCCATCCGGTCTTAACAACAACCAGTTGTTTTCGCAGACCTCTTATCCCTTATACCTATAGAGTTTATGGTTACAAGGCTGCACCCTAAGTGGAGTTTTCTTCGGGCCGAGTGCAGCGTGCGCCAAGACTTGTCAAGAGTGGTAAGGAAGTTCCATGATCCCCGCACTCTTGACTCAACCGGGTACCTCGGCGCCTTGATCATACGCCCGACTCCTTGAAAGAGACCCTCGGTCGCCCAACCAGGTATAACCTACATATATAGTTGGGAATCCAAGGTATCTCCTCCGGATAGGCTTTCATGGGCCCTAAATTTGCATGACCCGGTTCCGGGGCGGTGTAACCTTTTCCCTGAGCCATGTTAAGAGATACCCCTTATATGACGCACTTTAGGTCTTACATTTGCCTCTTACGAAATGTAATTCGCGAACTAGGGTGTACGCCATAAAGGTTCGTCCCATTCATTCGATCATGTTTATTCATTCATTCATCCGTTATTTCTTGCCATTCTGCTTGCGAGACATTCGTTGATATTTTGATTTGAATTTTATTGATTTTCTCAGATATCTTGCATTAAAGTACTTCATCTGACCCACTTTTATGGGTAATATTTCTTTAGATATAATATGTTCCACGGCTTGCCCAATCTTTGTCCCATGTCTTTACCTTCAGGATCCATCAATCTATAAGCCCCCGTACCAACTACTTCTTTGATAATATAAGGTCCATCCCATTTTCTCGCCAGACTTGCCTCCATTTTCTCGATATATTGGTGTCTCTCGCAATACCGGGTCCCTGGTTGAAATTCACGTATCTTCACACGCTTGTTATATTCTCTGGCTAATCTTCGTTGATAATTCTCCATGTGTCGTAACGCCTTCTCCCTTTTCTCTTCTAATTCGTCCAACTTGATTAGAATGTTTCCTGCACTAAGATTTTTCTCCCAAACTTCTTTTTTAGTTGTCGGGATCATGACTTCTGTTGGGAGTACAGCTTCAACTCCATATGTTAAGCAAAAAGGTGACATTCCAGTAGCTTCTCTTCTTGTTGTATTGTATGCCCATACTGCGCTGGGTACTTGTTCGCACCATCCTCTATTGTATCCTTCTAACTTCTTCTTCAATATATCCGCAATTGTTTTATTTGTTGCCTCCGCCTGACCGTTAGCTTGCGGATATAGTGGAGTCGATTTCCCACATTTTATTTGAAATGCATTAAGTAACAACTCTATGTTTTGCCCTTCGAATTGTTTCCCATTATCAGATACCAACTGTGCGGGAATCCCAAATCTGCATATAATATTCTCGAATATGAAAGTAAAAATATCTTTGTCGCCAATGTGTTGTACCGCTTTCACTTCTGCCCATTTTGTGAAATAATCCGTTGCGACAATTAAGTATCTTCTCTGCCCTTTCCTGGTAAAAAAAGGTCCCACGATATCTAAACCCCACTTTCCAAAAGGCCACACACTCTTAGAAGAATTTAATGGTGCCCCAGGTGCATGTATTTTCTTCCCATGTCTTTGACATTCTTCGCAGCGTCTTGACATCGCTCTCGCGTCCTCATGCATATACGGCCAGTAATATCCTTGCATTTTTGCTTTATACGCTAAAGATCTTCCACCGCTATGATTTCCGGATCTCCGCTATGCAACATCTTCAATATGATTTCTCCCTCTTCCCTTGCTAAGCATCGAAGTGAAGGTCCATCAAAAGATCGCCGATAAAGCACACCATCTCTTAATTCATAATTCGTTGCACGGCTTTTTAATTTGTGTGCTTCTAATCTATTTCTTGGTGTCTCCCCTTTCATCAAGTAGGCGTGAAGTTCTGTTCTCCAATCTTTATCGCGACATTGTGGTGTATCTTCTACTAACATTGCATCCGCTTCTTGCCCTTCTTCTTTATTAATTGATGGTGCCAAAAGTGTTTGTATTTTGATATTCCTCGCAATGGGGTCTGTCATCATGCTTGATATAAAGGCAAAAGCGTCTGCGAGTCTGTTATTTCTCCTTGATATATGCCTCCATCTCATTTTTGGTACTGTCTTTGATAATTCCTCAACAAGCTTTCTATACTTTTGCAAAGATGGCTCATTTGTAGCGTATTTCTCTGTTATTTGGCGAATTGCCAACTGCGAATCACTGGTAATCCTCACATTTTCTAGCTTCATTTCTATTGCGAATCGCAAAGCATGTATTATGGCTTCATACTCCGTTTCATTATTAGTGGATTCAAACTCCAATCTAAAAGAGAAAGCTAATTTATTGCCTTAAAGGAAAATCACAACAATTCCCACTCCATTACCTTCTCCATTTGATGATCCGTCTACCAATATTTCCCACCTATCCTAGTTCAGTTAACAAATCATTTGGGTCTCCATGCTCTTCTTCTACATCCATCATTTCATCCACCGCTTCATCTTCCTCCAAAGGAAATTCTGCCAAAAAGTCTGCGACTACCTGTGACTTGGTTGAAGATAATATTTCATATTGGAGTTTATAATGACTTATTTGGGCATTCCACCTTTCTACTCTTCCCGATCTTTTTGAATTTTTCATTACTGATTCGATTGGTACTTTTGTTACCACCACGACGAAGATGTGCTTGAAAATATATGCGAAGCTTAAATGTTGCGTAGACTAACGCTAGGATTAGTTTTTCAATCTTGAATAATTCCTTTCTGCGGCATTAAAAGTTTTACTGATATAGTAGATCGGTTTTTCTACTCCAGCGTCTATTCGCAGCAACACTGCGCTTAACGCATGCGACGTTGTCGCAAGATATACCAACAATTCCTCTCCTTGGTTCTGCTTTTTGCATAATGGATACTTCCATTAGATGTTCTTTAATTCCTGTAAAGCCTTTTCACATTCGTCTGTCCATTTAAATTTCAATCCCTTTTTCAAGATCTTTGAAAAAATGCTTGCACTTATCGATGATCGCGAAATGAATCTTCCTAGCGATGCTAACAACCCATTCACTTCTGGACATCCTTTATTGTCGCAGGTGTTGGCATATCGCGAATCGCTTTCACTTTCTCCGGTCGACTTGTATTCCTTCCTTTGATACTATATAACCCAAAATTTTCCCGATGCCACTCCGAAGGTACATTTTTCGGGATTTACTTTGATGTTGAATCGCCTCATCTGTTCAAAAATTTCTTTCAGATCTTGTACATGGTTTTCTCGCCTTCTTACTTTTTACGAGCATATCATCTACGTATACTTCCGGTGTTTTATGTATCCATTCCATGAACACTTCTTCTACCATTCTTTGGTACGTTGCTCCAAAGATTTCGTAAACCAAATGGCATTTTCGTATAACAATATAGCCCCCTTGGAGCGAAAAAAAGCGAGATGCTCTTGGTCTTCCTCGGCGAGAGGAATCTGGTTGTAACCTTTATACCCATCCGAGAGATGATATTCTTTCATTCCCTAATTTCTGATTCGACTAGTTGTGGGATATCTGGTAATGGAAAACTATCTTTAGGACAAGCTTTGTTTAAATCAGTGAAATCTATGCAAATCCTTATCCCCTTTTTCTTCTTTGGGACTATAACCATATTTGCTATCCATTCAGGATATTTTGTCTTTGGCTCGATGATTCCCCATCTAGCATTTTCTGCAATTCTTCTTCTATTTGGGGTGATAAGTCACATTGCGATTTTTCTAATTCTCTCGCTTGAACGGCTTCACCCTTTTATCTATTTCCAATTTGTGACAAGCTATCGATGGATCTATACCAGGCATATCATCCATGTTCCACGCGAAGATATCTTTGTAGTCTCGCAACTCTCTGATCCTTTTTTCCTCATCCGCTTCCATACTGGTCCCAATTTTCAACATTTTGGGCTCTTCATTAGTTCCGACATTCACTTCTTTCGTTTGTTCTGCCGCGACGTAACTAGCTTGCGGCTCTCCCATAGGGGTTGGTCCTTTCAACACTTTCGCGAGTTCATTTTCTTCTCCCGAAATCTCGCTAGGTATCCCTTTTCCTTCCTTTGCTCTTATCATGTAAACTCTAAATTCTTCTTCCTTTTTAATCGCTTTTCAGTTTTTTTGCGATATTTTCGCTTTTTGCTTGCTCTTCATGATATTTTATTTCCATTTGATAACATGTTCTTCCTTTATCCACATCTCCTCTAATCTCGCCGATTCCAGTTGGTGTGGGAAATTTGATACATTGATGAAATGTTGATGCTACTGCTTTTATTGCATGTACCCATGGTCTCCCTAGCAATATATTGTATGGTGATTCCATATCTACTACACACAAGGTTACTCGTGCCTCGATGTCTCCCAACAGAATTCGTATTTTTACTTCTCCTTTAACCTTTGTTACGGATTTACCAAAACCATGGACGTTGTAGGCCGTGGGAATCATTTCTTTATCTTTATATCCCATCTTCTCGTAAGCATGATAAAACATAATATTCACCAAACTCCCGTATCAATTAAAGTTCTATTTATTTGTCCGTGTTTGCGTTGCCTTTATTAATTCTTCTCCTTTGCACGCGTTTATGGTAATTACCGGTGGAGATGTGTGATTCAAATTTTCTTTGGATATTTCAAGCCAGAATGTTATCTTTTGCTTTTCCCATTCTTCTAAAGGCACTGTTACCTCTCTATCTCATGATTTTGTTTCCTTCAAAATCCCGCTTGTGTATTCTTCCTTTGATATTTTCATGAAACTCATCGATCATTATCTTGGTGCCCGAATTGTACTCCATATCTTTCTCCTTTGCCTCATCTAATTTAACATTGTCTTTTTCTTTCATTTTCTTGATTTAAATGATTCTTATTGCCTTCTTTCTTTCTTCAGGTCCCTGTTTCTAGCGCCAATATGTAGTTGCAGGAAATCCCACAATACACCCCTCACTATATTTTGTTAAACTAATCCATTCAAAAGATAATAGATGAACAATTATGAATGTTTATTAATAACTTTCTTGGATCTTTACACAGGAAAATAGAATTACACTTAAGAACTTACAAAATTCTCTCTCTTTCTCTCTCCTAATGACCTGCTCTCCAATCCCAAAAAGACCTCTCCCCCTCAATAGATTCACTCATCCCTTTATATAGGGTAATACATAGTGAATGACAGCTAAGCTATCCTTTATTTTCGGGAATATCTCGCGAAGTGTCGCAGGCGTGTGCAAGTACTCGTATTCGCGACACTTCTTACCTTTCGCCAGATTTCATATCTTCCTACCGTCATCCAGTGCGTCATTCATACTTAACCCTCTGCGACTCATTCGCAGTGTTGTTATCCATTGTCTTCGCGTAGAGTTGTTGTCGCGATATTCTGATCCTACAGACACAAATATAATTTACACTTTCTTACTACTCAAAATATAAATATAGCAAGGGCAAGAAAGGATCGATCCCACAGAGAGGTCTAGGTTATCAATATGTTTTGGTTTCCTATAATAAACACCGGGGGTTTTCTGATTTTTATGAAACTAAAATAAAATAAAAGCAAAACAAATAAAAGTAAACACGCAAATCAAGGATGTGAAATATTGGATAAAGGTTTCATCTTCAATTGTAAACAAGTTTATGAATATATGAATAGAATTCGTATTTAATCTCACTATCATCAAAAGCCATATAATACCTTATTGCAAGAATACTCCGTAATTTCCTAATTCATCAACAAACACATTAGAGCTGCGTATGTGAATTCTACCTAAAGAATAACCTAACGCCTTGCGCTAATTAAGTTCAATTCCTAGGAGCATTAAGTTTCAGAAATAGGCTAATCAATGCAATTGAAATACATTGCGCAAACAATTCGAACAAAGGTCAATTTCTACATATGATTACAAAGATGTATCACTACAACCTAGAATCATATCATGCTACTTGTATTCAAGGTTATCGCTCGATGAAAACCCTAAAATAGCTATAGATATGGATGTGAGTTCAATCAATTCTAGACTTAACTAAACAAACATTCAATCATATTGCAATACATCAATCATGCAATTATTATAACCCGTAGAAATCATACGATAATATTGAGAGAAAACTAATTCATAAGAATCATAACTTGGTTGCAAAATCCAACTACATCTTCAACCAATAATAAAAACTTAGGTACTCATGTTAATGGAGTTCATAACAAGGAGAAAAAGAAACTCTATCATGTTCTAAACCCTAGAACAAAGTAGAAGATATCATAATAAGATCATCCAAAGATAGATATAAGTCCTCTCTTTTATATGTTTCTCAATTTCCATAAAGGATACTCCTTCCAAAATTAGGTTTTGTCTTCGAAGTCCATTAGATAGAAATCCACCAAGCCCACAAGTGAGAGAAACTCGTGTAGAAATTCTGTCCCAAAATCGCTCGCCGGAAAACTGGGGATTTGGCCGGAAGTTGGCCGGAATCGGTCACCGGTCGCCGGAAATTATCGCAGACCGACCACCTGAAAATTTCGCTCGGGAGAATATTCGACGGAATATTCCTTCGATCCAACCGTTAGGGATAACGTTTGACCTAACGGTCTCTGTTAGTCAACTGGTCAAGGGAGGAGTCACCGAGTCAGATCCGAATCAGAACCGAGTCAGATCTCTCTGGCTGATTGGGCTGAGTTGCCAGGCCATAAGCCATTCGCACTGGCCAAACTCTGCACTTCAGCCATTATGGTCGTGCCTTCCCCTGTAGCTGCATATCACCAAAACCACTACCAACCAAGCACACAGTGCCCATTTTAACTTCAATACCTGCACTTCCCTGTCCATACAAATCCCATTATGCAACAACAAAGAACCTCCGGGCATAACAACTCGCTGCAAGAGTTAGATTCATTCTTGCCCATTCGTGCCACAAGAAGACTCACTCCATTCCACTTGTAATTGATTCTCCGGCCATCACCACCTTGTGCTCAACTTACTCCCCGTGGCAATTCATTACCACTAATTCCAATATGGCTGTATACTGCGACGAGCTCGGTCCCACGCCATCCTCCGCAGCCGACTACAATCTTCATAAATTCCAACCAAGAAATACCATCAGCGCTCAACCACCACGTGCCATTTCCTTGCAAACTTCAATGCCAGCACTTAGCTTCATTGCTTGGTTCTATCCTGCAACTTCATTCACACCCAGTAGCAACTTCCTTTCTGATCAACTCGGGCTATCGTTACTGCAATGCTTTCATGATTTCAGTGTAGCCAACACAACCCATTCCATTGCTTCTGCAATACCTCCTTCTCAATCCCACTCCGCACTGTGACATCTCACTCAAAATCAATCAACACCACTCTACAGCCTCACATTCATTGATTTTATGGCAGTAAACCACCACCAGAACCACAACCCCTGTGTCATCAATTTCGGCCAAGCACCCACAACAGTCCTGCAATCTCTAGCTCTATGCACATGTCACTGCATCAGCTCACTTTCCACCATTCTCAAACCAGCCAATTCCTCATTGCCTTCAGCTCTGCATTGCAGCACCACCATTTCACAGTACTCTCCATTCATATTGCAACTGCTTCATGACCTTGAGCCACCAACACTGCCATTTCTCATACCATGACAATCACCATCTCCAACTGCCTCAAATCCATTGTCATTCCCATTGCAGCTGCACCAGCAACTTAGCTTCCCTGTAATTCCTTCTTGACTCCACCTTCACTGAGTTCTCAATCACCTCAAACCCACCAGCATAATCTTCAGTTGCAATTCACAGAAACACCAGCTCCTGCTACCATTAAACTGCAGTTGAACCTCAGGCACCATTTCACTGCCTCCTAACAACATCGGTTCTTCTCGCTAAATCTCACAGATTGAACACCTGAGCTTGCATCAACTTCTTTGTTCTCATTCAACAACAAACTCATTGTTCCCTCAACATCACAACCAGCTTCTCTTCTATTGCAGAGATGAACCCTAATTTCTTCTTCACAGAATCCCGTCTCTCGATTTGACAGTAGCTATCAGCACCACCTCCAATTCAAACTCAACAATTCAAGCAACAAAGAATTCCCGATTTGATTCATCCACAAAACCCTCAATTTCGTTTCAAACCCACACTTCGTGATTATCAACTTCTCTAATTCACACACACAGATCCCCTTTTGGACTTCAAGAACATCTCAACTCAGAGAGAACCCTAATTTCTCAATCTGTCTCAGAACAATGGCAACATCTTCCTTCGATTCAACTACACAGCTCGGATCTCCGTTAACTTCTAACCCATCTCTCGATTTGCTCTTAATTCGCGTCTTCAATTTCCGATTTTCTCCAGCTCGTTTTCAACAGACAGTCGATCAGCCACTTTTCTTTGTCGGAAGAAGACACAATTTAGGGTTATACGGTTTGGGGTACACCCCAGGGATAGGACCACCCTAGTTTGGGTGCTAACAACTCACACATCTGGATAAGGGCTACCCAAATTGGTATCCCCTTAACCAATGCTAGTCTTTGTTTAGTGCTCTTCCAAATAGAGTCGCCTCTTAACGCTGGTTCGGCTCCCGATAATATTTGCCCCTGAAAAGACAATTCTGCCCTTTCCGCTCCAAATGAGTAGTTTCTCCTTCTTTTCCTCCATGCGACTCCAAAGCACCTAAAAACTCAAATTCACACATAAGATACATAATTCACACGAAAAATAGCAAAGAAAGCATAAATACTAGATAGTAAATACGGTGTATTCTACACCTATCAAATTCCCCCACACTTAGACTTTGCTAGTCCTCGAGCAAATCAAACAAAATAAAAATAAAAATACAACAACTCCGTGACGTCGAGGCTACGGTTAATTTTAGCATAAATAACAAGCCTTTAAACCCCTAGGTGTCCCTACTGGACGAGTTATAGTCTCGTGAAGTTTTACTAGAGATATACCTACAAAACCTATATTTCCAACTCCGTCTATTTGTGACAAATCAATGAATGAATCTAAAATGACTACAGGAGGAGGTACCTTGCAAATTCAATTCATATATTAGTAAATAAAGCTCTAATTAGATAGTCGAACAAGCCACAATACTCGGAAACTAACAAACCACAATCACAATGAAAAGATTAAGAAGATGGATAAAGATGTAGATGTTGGCGAATGTTCACAAGTGTTCGATGTTTCCCATATCTGTCTGAAGGTCACTGCCAAGATGAACCTATTCCCTATTGGATTGAGCTACTTGGTCAATTCTAGTATCAACACACTGGCATATACAAGGGAACCAGTGGTCAACAAACTTATTTCTACATCAACTCACTGGCATATACAAGGGAACTAGGAGTGACTTTATTCACCAAATATAAAATACTTTCTTTTCTTTTTCTTTTCTTTTTCACTTTTTTTTTTCTTTTTTTTTAAAGACGGCATGATTAAATCTTTTGGATTCAAGCGCATGCTTCTTGTCAGCAAGTACATGATAGTTGCCTTGGATCCTGCATTCCACGCTTGTTTAGGCGACGGAGACAAAGACTACGTTTCACACATACTGCTATTCCCAAGTGTCATTCTTTATTCCGTTTTGGTCTAATTGGTCGGTCTCTTTTTTTTTTTTTTCTTTTTCTTTTTCTTTTTCTAGCAACTCAATCACTCTAATCATCCTAGCAGCAATAACAACTCGATTTTTAGTGACCCACCAAAGCACTTAGAGAACAATAGATAAATATGAAAAAATAAAAATAGAATGTGATATGGTGATATTCCGAGATATGGTAACAACTATCATATAATTTGTGATTTCTGAGCTATGTTCGTCCCTTTTAGTTAATTAGTTCCTCAACTCCTGCATTCAAAATGGTTCCATCCACTAATGGTGTCATCCTAAAGGCACAAGTTCTAGATTTCGGAGTTCAAAAAGCACAAATTTTTTCTTGATTTTTCTATTTTTCTCATTTTTTTTTTTGTTGTTTTTTTTTTTAAAACACACTAAAACAAACTATACAAACATATAAATGCTCCCCCACACTTAAACTTCACATTGTCCTCAATGTGTAAAACCGAAAGTTCTGAATTCTGACGTAACATCAGATAAAACGCAAAAACTGTGCAAATTGGTAAGTAATTTGGAAAAAATCCATTTCACAAAAGTTGTTCATCTACGTGTTTTCTACACAGTGTCAAAATTTCACAATGTTTTGATAAACGGTCTGACAGTTATGGTCTCTGGACTGAACTACGTGCAGTCTGAAATTTGTCTCGACGAAAAAGGTATTCGTCATAATTCTCTTCTATGATAGATTACGGACTTAATGAAATTAAACATGGGGATGCAAATATGATATAAAAACAGTAAAAAAAATAAATAAACAAAACAAAAATAAAATAAAAAGCAAAAGGATAAGAGATACAAAACCGGTGGGTTGCCTCCCACTTAGCGCTTGTGTTAAAGTCGACGGCCCGACTTAGCTTCTTGTAAGATTCATTCCCCATACACCAATAATCGGAAAAGTTGGGGATCCACCCATAGCACCTGTTTTTCAAACACTAGCTTCACACAAATATTAGTAATATAAATCAGAAACGAAGCTATTAACCGGTAAAAGCTTCCCCCACACTTATTCTTGTCCACACTTGAAAGTGCATAAAGAATATAGGAGTCGGGTACTTCCACGGTTTCTTGGTCCAAAACCTGCATAGTATGAGAATCAAGTATCTCTAATGGCGGATATCGAGATATAAAATCATTCAACAATATTTTTGAAGCACATAAATTCAAACCAATAAGAGGTAAAGGAGAAGAAACAATATGCAAAGGGTTAGACAAACCTCGCACAATCTCTTGTAGCACGGAATCCTCTTCATCCTTGAAAACCTCAAGTGAATTATTCACCTCTTGTATATCATGGTCCTCTATCAAACTTTGCAACCATTCTTCGTCCGTTTCTTCCTTAACCAAAGTCTCGACATAAACATCATCATTACAATCATTTGCAAGCTCAATTGGGTCTTCCACAATATTGGTCATAACCGTCTCATTCTCAACATACTCCTCCTTGTTGTAAGGCACATACTCTTTTGCGGATGCAATATTGTCCATAAGGAATTTCTTTAGAACACTCATTGCATCATCCCCAAGCTCTACCTTTTGAATAGGTTGTTGATCGTTATAAAGATCAATGCTTGAGTAAGATACACTAGTGTCATCACATTCCTCTTCGTCTTCACCTTGATCGCAAAAAGACTCCATTGTAAACTCCTCGGGGATGGCACCATGAATTGGTTTAGGCAATGTATTTTCATAATAATCATCACTATCATAGTCAACATAAGATTGTTCGTCGTTGAATTTAGTGTTGCTAATCTCTAACTCATCCTTTTGAATAGGTGAATGATCATTATTACGATCAAGAGTTGAGTTAACTACACAAATATCAACAAAAGTCCCCAAAGGTTCGCCTTTTTCAACATAATTATTCTTTTCCTCCTTGTATTCTTCAATGCCTTGTCTTAAAGTGGAAACACCTTTTTGAAGCTCTTGGAGTGTTCCATCCAAATTCTGAATATAGTGTTCCATTTGTTGGTAAAGCTCATTCGACAAAGAAAAAGTAGAATTACTTACTTCAGTATTGTTAGGCCAATTATATTCCCTTTGAATGGGTGGACGATCATAACTACGATCAGAAATTGGGCCAAACATACTATGAGCACATTCGGTCGATGAAACTGGTTCCACGCTGGGTTTTCCACAAACTGACTCCATGCTGGCCATAAATTGTTGCATTTCATCTACCAAACTAGAGGAAAAATTGATAGGAGTACAACTAGTCTCCCCTCCTTGTGGTTGCTCACTTACATACCCACCGTAAGAAGGTTGATATGTATGAGAATAACTCATAGGGTACGTGGAGTATTGACCATAACCAAAGGATTGGTTTTGATTATACTCCCCATAAGGGTGATAGTTGTCATGTTGTTGTTGAGGTTGATAACCGTATTGATTGCTCCAATATGCTCCGTCCATAATAGGTACACAAAATACGATTCTCAAACCAAGGTTAAAAACCAGAAAATAAAAAAAACAAAAATAAGACTAAAAACAAAAACAAAACAAAAATAAGAAACCAAACAAGTGACAACCGTTGCCTCCCCGGCAACGGCGCCAAAATTTGACCGGTTGTCAGCCGACACTGTAGTTGCAGGAAATCCCACAATACACCCCTCACTATATTTTGTTAAACTAATCCATTCAAAAGATAATAGATGAACAATTATGAATGTTTATTAATAACTTTCTTGGATCTTTACACAGGAAAATAGATTTACACTTAAGAACTTACAAAATTCTCTCTCTTTCTCTCTCCTAATGACCTGCTCTCCAATCCCAAAAAGACCTCTCCCCCTCAATAGATTCACTCATCCCTTTATATAGGGTAATACATAGTGAATGACAGCTAAGCTATCCTTTATTTTCGGGAATATCTCGCGAAGTGTCGCAGGCGTGCAAGTACTCGTATTCGCGACACTTCTTACCTTTCGCCAGATTTCATATCTTCCTACCGTCATCCAGTGCGTCATTCATACTTAACCCTCTGCGACTCATCGCAGTGTTGTTATCCATTGTCTTCGCGTAGAGTTGTTGTCGCGATATTCTGATCCTACATCTTGCCTCTTTTTTCTTGAATATTGCTTGGAGAGCGATTTTTAAGAAAAAATTCGTTGTTGTTGTAGTCTCTGATTTTTATTAATGAAGGAACGAGCGAAAGAATACTGGACTTGAAAAGTACGTACTTGCCTCTATTCTTTGGCGAAGTTCCGAAGTTTTTAGAAGTACGTATGAAATATCATTCCTTGCCTCATGGGTTATGGAGAATAACGGATTTTACAATCTTTCCTCGCGAGTTAGGAAAATAATTGAGTCTCATATGATAAGAAAATATGCTGTGCAATACCCGAATATTACATCTTCTCGCCTCTCTTTATGTTTCCTTATGTTGTGCGATATCCGAATTCTTTGTCGCGATCGTTCATTTTCCATTGAAAATCTTCTTCAGTATAATTCCGTGAATCTAGGAATGACCGTTTACACGTGTTTAAAACCATTCTTTTTTACCGGTACATTTAATGTTATCCGGTCATAACACTTTCTTGCCTATTTATAGGAGAGTCTTTTGTGAAGAACACTTCTTTCCTTCTATTTCATCTCCTTTATCGTCTGCAACTGTTCTTCTGTTGTTCTTCTTCAATATCGTCTTCATCATCCTTCTGTTATTTCTTATTTGCTATCATTTCTATGGCATCCAGGTTGGTTAATCTTGCTAGATTCGATTGATTATATGATTGATTGATTTTGTGATTAACTTCCTTTTTGAGATTATCTTATTCCTTTTAATCTTTTTCTGCATTTTTTGTTTCAAAGAAGAACAAACCCATCACCAAATTCACCGTGAAGAACCCCCTTCTCTCTTTGGATTCACAGTCGAAACCAACTTCTCAACATGAATCCACCTTGCCACCAAAGTCCTCTTCGCAAGCTAAACATACCGTTTCCAAAAGAAAGCCTGCGAGCGATAAGGTATTTTAAAGAAGTATTTGCTTTTTAAGAGCAATATCGTTGCCTCTGTTTCTTACTTAATTTGTCATTCGCAGGATGACAATACTATTGACAAGACTCCCAAAAGATCTCGCCACCCTAAACTCACACTCCTGATGTTCCTTTTCCCTCATTTTCACCTTCTTCTCCTGTTGCGAAATCATCGCAAGACAATCTTGTCACAAATGACAATATTCTTATGCCTCAACTCCTTATAGATCAGGTTCCTCATAATAATCCTACTACAAATGAACTTATCCCTTCTCCTATCATCAATGTCCCAGTCGTTCCTCCAACCGCTACCTTTCCTGAAATCTCCCCTTCTCATGATGTTCCTTTGGCGAAGAATGATTCGTCTGTTCCTTCCTTCCCCGAGCAAATCCCTCTTACTGCAGAAAATTTGGAAGGAATAGACGTGGCTTTCAAAGTTCTCTCGGACCTTGTGAATGATGCCAAGAAGACTTCTGTTGATCCTGTCAAATCTGATGTCTGCGAGATTCTAAGTAAACATATTGGTCCTGATAGGATCTCGCAAGCATCCTTGGTTCAAGAAATTAATGTGCTGAAAAACGATCTTCAAGCTATGACTGCTAAATGCAATAATCTCCATCTTGAAAATCAAAAATTTCACAACCTCTCACTAGATCGTGATAATCTTCGCAAGAAGAATGAAGAGTTAAAAGGTATACTTCTTCCTCAAGCTTTTTTTTTTTTTTTTTTTTTTTTTTTTAAAACTTAAACTTTTGTTCGCCCTTTAAGCTCTAAACCAAACGAATAATGGAGATATATCAGTTGGAATCAACTGTTGAAGAGGTTCGAGTTGAAAGAGATGCTTGGATGGAGCAATATAACATCTTAAATAATCTTCATACATATGCTGTTGATCAAATAGATAATTTGTCTAAAGAAAACTTTGATTTAATTCAGCAGCAAGACTCATTAAGTAAAGACTTATCTCGCCTTTCTTACTCTTTGACTAAGGCTAATTTGGAGTTGGGAACTTTATCAGATGAGAATGGGACCCTTTCTCAGGAAAAGCGATCTCTGCTAAACAAGGTCGCGACCTATTCGCAAGAATATGATGCTTGTCGAAAATTACGTGAAGAACAAGAACAAACTATTCATTCCTTGAAAAAGCAACTTGGAGAAATTACTGCCGAAAGAGATAAACTTATTCAGGGTAGAATAACCTTGAGTCTAAAAGCAAACCAATTCAAGGATCAATGTTCCAAATTAGAAAAATCCAACTGTACTCTTATGACCGAGAATTCTATACTTGTTTCGAATGAAAAAAAGCTTGCGAGCTCGATTGAAAGGCCTAGTTGGAGATACATTTGATGATGCCATGGACTGTTTGGGGAATAATTTTGCAGCTTTAATTCAGCATCTTACTTCTCAAAAGGAAGGTAGTCATATTATTTGACTATCTTAATCCATTAATTATTCTAAAATCTTTAATTATCTTTAATCTTGTGCACTTGTTATGCGGACTCGAGAAGAAACTTCGCTCTACTATCTCCACTCTCGGATCGATTACTCTAGGATTCGCAAAGAAAATGGGTTACTCGCCGCCTCTCTTGCTCGTTCTCGCGACCGTGCAGAACGAAGATTTGATTATATGTCTTACTGTAAAGACATAGATAGTAAGAATCGTCAAAAGGCGTTGCTTCGTCAATTTCCCCTCAAAGCCAAGTTCTTGTGAATGAGATTTTATTGTCTAAGTCCCTTGATCCTATTCATGTTGATCCTTTGGAAGTAAGTGATGATGAAGTCCCTGATTCTCCTGACAGTGATTATGACTATGAAAGCGGCGAAGATATCGCTAATATTGAAGTTATCAACAAAGATCCGACTGAAAAAATTTCTGATGAAAATCCATCTGCTGGCGAAAATGAAGGTGCTGAAAACATTTCTAGTGAAAATCCACCGACCGGTGAAGGTGAAGCTGATAAAGGCAGTGAAAGATCTCAACCATCCTCTGTAGTTGATAATATTGATGTAGAGAATTAAACTTTCTTTGTACTTTGCCAAAACTTCTTTTTGTTTGTAAGGATTAAGTCGTTGATCGAGTAACCCCCTTATTTTCTCATTTTTCTCTTATTTAAGATGTTTGAACATATCCTCGCGAGCATGTTCGCTTATTGATTCCTTTGTTAAGTAAAATCATCCCAATTAGGAATTTCACTTTATTTCTTCTCATTGCGACAAGATCGCAGGCCGCCTTTACATTTTCATGTACTGACCCATTGACCTTGCCTTATCATTTTTGATGGTCTTCTAAGTTTGACCTTCCTAATTAAAGGTCTCACTCTTCCACCCTTTATTGCGACAAGGTCGCAGGACGTCTTTACACTTGCATGTAAAAACCCATTGACCTTGTCTTATCATTTGTCAAGTATTTTTGCCTCTGCAGAGATATTTTGCTTGCGACAATATGACAGGCCTAAATTTTCTTGCGAAAATAAAGCCCCGTGACATTGTCGTCTTGCGACGAAATCGCAGGACGTCTTTACACTTGCATGTAAGGACCCATTGATCTCGTCTTACCCTCGCGTTAGTATTATTGCCTCTGCGGGATCATTGCACAAATATGACAAGCCTAAGTTTTCTTGCGGAAACAAAGCCTCGTGACATTTGCGTCTTTGGCACTTATCGGCTCCCTAATGGAGGGTGCCGCCTCATCACCTCCCCGGTTGCCCCTTCAAGGAGGCGTACATCGGCCATACAAGGCTAGCTCCTCCCATCCGGTCTTAACAACAACCAGTTGTTTTCGCAGCCTCTTATCCCTTATACCTATAGAGTTTATGGTTACAAGGCTGCACCCTAAGTGGAGTTTTCTTCGGGCCGAGTGCAGCGTGCGCCAAGACTTGTCAAGAGTGGTAAGGAAGTTCCATGCTCCCCGCACTCTTGACTCAACCGGCACCTCGGCGCCTTGATCATACGCCGACTCCTTGAAAGAGACCCTCGGTCGCCCAACCAGGTATAACCTACATATATAGTTGGGAATCCAAGGTATCTCCTCCGGATAGGCTTTCATGGGCCCTAAATTTGCATGACCCAGTTCCCGGGGCGGTGTAACCTTTTCCCTGAGCCATGTTAAGAGATACCCCCTTATATGACGCACTTTAGGTCTTACATTTGCCTCTTACGAAATGTAATTCGCGAACTAGGGTGTACGCCATAAAGGTTCGTCCCATTCATTCGATCATGTTTATTCATTCATTCATCCGTTATTTCTTGCCATTCTCGCTTTGCGAGACATTCGCTGATATTTTGATTTGAATTTTATTGATTTTCTCAGATATCTTGCATTAAAGTACTTCATCTGACCCACTTTTATGGGTAATATTTCTTTAGATATAATATGTTCCACGGCTTGCCCAATCTTTGTCCCATGTCTTTACCTTCAGGATCCATCAATCTATAAGCCCCTGTACCAACTACTTCTTTGATAATATAAGGTCCATCCCATTTTCTCGCCAGCTTGCCTCCATTTTCTCGCTGATATATTGGTGTCTCTCGCAATACCAGGTCCCCTGGTTGAAATTCACGTATCTTCACACGCTTGTTATATTCTCTGGCTAATCTTCGTTGATAATTCTCCATGTGTCGTAACGCCTTCTCCCTTTTCTCTTCTAATTCGTCCAACTTGATTAGAATGTTTCCTGCACTAAGATTTTTCTCCCAAACTTCTTTTTTAGTTGTCGGGATCATGACTTCATTGGGAGTACGGCTTGACTCCATATGTTAAGCAAAAAGGTGACATTCCAGTAGCTTCTCTTCTTGTTGTATTGTATGCCCATACTGCGCTGGGTACTTGTTCGCACCATCCTCTATTGTATCCTTCTAACTTCTTCTTCAATATATCCGCAATTGTTTTATTTGTTGCCTCCGCCTGACCGTTAGCTTGCGGATATAGTGGAGTCGATTTCCCACATTTTATTTGAAATGCATTAAGTAACAACTCTATGTTTTGCCCTTCGAATTGTTTCCCATTATCAGATACCAACTGTGCGGGAATCCCAAATCTGCATATAATATTCTCGAATATGAAAGTAAAAATATCTTTGTCGCGAATGTGTTGTACCGCTTTCACTTCTGCCCATTTTGTGAAATAATCCGTTGCGACAATTAAGTATCTTCTCGCCTGTTCTCGGTAAAAAGGTCCCACGATATCTAAACCCCACTTTCCAAAAGGCCACACACTCTTAGAAGAATTTAATGGTGCCCCAGGTGCATGTATTTTCTTCCCATGTCTTTGACATTCTTCGCAGCGTCTTGACATCGCTCTCGCGTCCTCATGCATATACGGCCAGTAATATCCTTGCATTTTTGCTTTATACGCTAAAGATCTTCCACCGCTATGATTTCAGCATCTCCGCTATGCAACATCTTCAATATGATTTCTCCCTCTTCCCTTGCTAAGCATCGAGTGAAGGTCCATCAAAAGATCGCCGATAAAGCACACCATCTCTTAATTCATAATTCGTTGCACGGCTTTTTAATTTGTGTGCTTCTAATCTATTTCTTGGTGTCTCCCCTTTCATCAAGTAGGCGTGAAGTTCTGTTCTCCAATCTTTATCGCGACATTGTGGTGTATCTTCTACTAACATTGCATCCGCTTCTTGCCCTTCTTCTTTATTAATTGATGGTGCCAAAAGTGTTTGTATTTTGATATTCCTCGCAATGGGGTCTGTCATCATGCTTGATATAAAGGCAAAAGCGTCTGCGAGTCTGTTATTTCTCCTTGATATATGCCTCCATCTCATTTTTGGTACCTGTGCTGATAATTCCTCGACAAGCTTTCTATACTTTTGCAAAGATGGCTCATTTGTAGCGTATTTCTCTGTTATCTGGCGAATTGCCAACTGCGAATCACTGGTAATCCTCACATTTTCTAGCTTCATTTCTATTGCGAATCGCAAAGCATGTATTATGGCTTCATACTCCGTTTCATTATTAGTGGATTCAAACTCCAATCTAAAAGAGAAAGCTAATTTATTGCCTTACGCGAAATCACAACAATTCCCACTCCATTACCTTCTCCATTTGATGATCCTCTACCAATATTTCCCACCTATCCGGTTCAGTTAACAAATCATTTGGGTCTCCATGCTCTTCTTCTACATCCATCATTTCATCCACTGCTTCATCTTCCTCCAAAGGAAATTCTGCCAAAAAGTCTGCGACTACCTGTGACTTGGTTGAAGATAATATTTCATATTGGAGTTTATAATGACTTATTTGGGCATTCCACCTTTCTACTCTTCCCGATCTTTTTGAATTTTTCATTACTGATTCGATTGGTACTTTTGTTACCACCCTGACAGTATGTGCTTGAAAATATATGCGAAGCTTAAATGTTGCGTAGACTAACGCTAGGATTAGTTTTTCAATCTTCGAATAATTCCTTTCTGCGGCATTAAAAGTTTTACTGATATAGTAGATCGGTTTTTCTACTCCAGCGTCTATTCGCAGCAACACTGCGCTTAACGCATGCGACGTTGTCGCAAGATATACCAACAATTCCTCTCCTGGTTCTGCTTTTTGCATAATGGATACTTCCATTAGATGTTCTTTAATTCCCTGTAAAGCCTTTTCACATTCGTCTGTCCATTTAAATTTCAATCCCTTTTTCAAGATGCTGAAAAAATGCTTGCACTTATCAGATGATCGCGAAATGAATCTTCCTAGCGATGCTAACAACCCATTCAGCTTCTGGACATCCTTTATTGTCGCAGGTGTTGGCATATCGCGAACTGCTTTCACTTTCTCCGGGTCGACTTGTATTCCTTCCTTTGATACTATATAACCCAAAATTTTCCCGATGCCACTCCGAAGGTACATTTTTCGGGATTTACTTTGATGTTGAATCGCCTCATCTGTTCAAAAATTTCTTTCAGATCTTGTACATGGTTTTCTGCCTTCTTACTTTTTACGAGCATATCATCTACGTATACTTCCAGTGTTTTATGTATCCATTCCGCGAACACTTCTTCTACCATTCTTTGGTACGTTGCTCCAAAGATTTCGTAAACCAAATGGCATTTTCGTATAACAATATAGCCCCCTTGGAGCGAAAAAAAAGCAAAGATGCTCTTGGTCTTCCTCGGCGAGAGGAATCAACCCTTTATACCCATCCAGAGATGATATTCTTTCATTCCCTGCTGCTGATTCGACTAGTTGTGGGATATCTGGTAATGGAAAACTATCTTTAGGACAAGCTTTGTTTAAATCAGTGAAATCTATGCAAATCCTTATCCCCTTTTTCTTCTTTGGGACTATAACCATATTTGCTATCCATTCAGGATATTTTGCTGGCCTGATGATTCCTGCATCTAGCATTTTCTGCAATTCTTCTTCTATTTGGGGGTGATAAGCTGTTGCGATTTTTCTAATTCTCTGCTTGAACGGCTTCACCCTTTTATCTATTTCCAATTTGTGACAAGCTATCGATGGATCTATACCCGGCATATCATCCATGTTCCACGCGAAGATATCTTTGTAGTCTCATGACAACTCTACAGATCCTTTTTCCTCATCCGCTTCCATACTTGGTCCCAATTTTCAACATTTTGGGCTCTTCATTAGTTCCGACATTCACTTCTTTTCGTTTGTTCTGCCGCGACGTAACTAGCTTGCGGCTCTCCCATAGGGGTTGGTCCTTTCAACTCTTTCGCGAGTTCATTTTCTTCTCCCGAAATCTCGCTAGGTATCCCTTTTCCTTCCTTTGCTCTTATCATGTAAACTCTAAATTCTTCTTCCTTTTTAACTGCTTTCGCCAGTTTTTACTGCGATATTTTCGCTTTTTGCTTGCTCTTCATGATATTTTATTTCCATTTGATAACATGTTCTTCCTTTATCCACATCTCCTCTAATCTCGCCGATTCCAGTTGGTGTGGGAAATTTGATACATTGATGAAATGTTGATGCTACTGCTTTTATTGCATGTACCCATGGTCTCCCTAGCAATATATTGTATGGCGATTCCATATCTACTACACACAAGGTTACTCGTGCCTCGATGTCTCCCAACAGAATTCGTATTTTTACTTCTCCTTTAACCTTTGTTACGGATTTACCAAAACCATGGACGTTGTAGGCCGTGGGAATCATTTCTTTATCTTTATATCCCATCTTCTCGTAAGCATGATAAAACATAATATTCACCAAACTCCCCGTATCGATTAAAGTTCTATTTATGTCATCCGTGTTTGCGTTGCCTTTATTAATTCTTCTCCTTTGCACGCGTTTATGGTAATTACCAGTGGAGATGTGTGATTCAAATTTTCTTTGGATATTTCAGAAGCTGTGAATGTTATCTTTTGCTTTTCCCATTCTTCTAAAGGCACCGTTACCTCTCTATCTCGTGATTTTCTTTCCTTCAAAATCCCGCTTGTGTATTCTTCCTTTGATATTTTCATGAAACTCATCGATCATTATCTTGGTGCCCGAATTGTACTCCATATCTTTCTCCTTTGCCTCATCTAATTTAACATTGTCTTTTTCTTTCATTTTCTTGATTTAAATGATTCTTATTGCCTTCTTTCTTTCTTCAGGCCCCTCCTTCTAGCGCCAATATGTAGTTGCAGGAATCCCACAATACACCCCTCACTATATTTTGTTAAACTAATCCATTCAAAAGATAATAGATGAACAATTATGAATGTTTATTAATAACTTTCTTGGATCTTTACACAGAAAATAGAATTACACTTAAGAACTTACAAAATTCTCTCTCTTTCTCTCTCCTAATGACCTGCTCTCCAATCCCAAAAAGACCTCTCCCCCTCAATAGATTCACTCATCCCTTTATATAGGGTAATACATAGTGAATGACAGCTAAGCTATCCTTTATTTTCGGGAATATCTCGCGAAGTGTCGCAGGCGTGCAAGTACTCGTATTCGCGACACTTCTTACCTTTCGCTTGATTTCATATCTTCCTACCGTCATCCAGGTCGTCATTCATACTTAACCCTCTGCGACTCATTCGCAGTGTTGTTATCCATTGTCTTCGCGTAGAGTTGTTGTCGCGATATTCGATCCTACGAGACACAAATATAATTTACACTTTCTTACTACTCAAAATATAAATATAGCAAGGGCAAGAAAGGATCGATCCTGAGAGGTCTAGGTTATCAATATGTTTTGGTTTCTATAATAAACAGGGGTTTTCGATTTTTATGAAACTAAAATAAAATAAAAGCAAAACAAATAAAAGTAAACACGCAAATCAAGGATGTGAAATATTGTATAAAGGTTTCATCTTCAATTGTAAACAAGTTTATGAATATATGAATAGAATTCGTATTTAATCTCACTATCATCAAAAGCCATATAATACCTTATTGCAAGAATACTCCGTAATTTCCTAATTCATCAACACACACATTAGAGCTGCGTATGTGAATTCTACCTAAAGAATAACCTAACGCCTTGCGCTAATTAAGTTCAATTCCTAGGAGCATTAAGTTTCAGAAATAGGCTAATCAATGCAATTGAAATACATTGCGCAAACAATTCGAACAAAGGTCAATTTCTACATATGATTACAAAGATGTATCACTACAACCTAGAATCATATCATGCTACTTGTATTCAAGGTTATCGCTCGATGAAAACCCTAAAATAGCTATAGATATGGATGTGAGTTCAATCAATTCTAGACTTAACTAAACAAACATTCAATCATATTGCAATACATCAATCATGCAATTATTATAACCCGTAGAAATCATACGATAATATTGAGAGAAAACTAATTCATAAGAATCATAACTTGGTTGCAAAATCCAACTACATCTTCAACCAATAATAAAAACTTAGGTACTCATGTTAATGGAGTTCATAACAAGGAGAAAAAGAAACTCTATCATGTTCTAAACCCTAGAACAAAGTAGAAGATATCATAATAAGATCATCCAAAGATAGATATAAGTCCTCTCTTTTATATGTTTCTCAATTTCTATAAAGGATACTCCTTCCAAAATTAGGTTTTGTCTTCGAAGTCCAGTAGATAGAAATCCACCAAGCCCACAAGTGAGAGAAACCCGTGTAGAAATTCTGTCCCAAAATCGCTCGCTAGGAAATCGGGGATTTGGCCGGCCGGAATCCGTCACCGGCCGCCGAAATTATCGCGGCCGACCACCTGAAAATTCTGTCGTCGGGAGAATATTCGACGGAATATTCCTTCGATCCAACCGTTAGGGATAACGTTTGACCTAACGGTCTCTGATGAGTCAACTGGTCAAGGGAGGAGTCACCGAGTCAGATCCGAATCAGAACCGAGTCAGATCTCTCTGGCTGATTGGGCTGAGTTGCCAGGCCATAAGCCATTCGCACTGGCCAAACTCTGCACTTCAGCCATTATGGCTGGGCCTTCCCCTGTAGCTGCATATCACCAAAACCACTACCAACCAAGCACACAGTGCCCATTTTAACTTCAATACCTGCACTTCCCTGTCCATACAAATCCCATTATGCAACAACAACAACCTCCAGGGCATAACAACTCGCTGCAAGAGTTAGATTCATTCTTGCCAGCTCGTGCCACAGCAGCAGCTCAGCTCCATTCCACTGTAATTCAGTTCTCCGGCCATCACCACCTTGTGCTCAACTTACTCCTGTGGCAATTCATTACCACTAATTCCAATATGGCTGTATACCTGCGACGAGCTCAGTCCCCTGCCATCCTCCGCAGCGACTACAATCTTCATAAATTCCAACCAAGAAATACCATCAGCGCTCAACCACTGCGCCATTTCCTTGCAAACTTCAATGCCAGCACTTAGCTTCATTGCTTGGTTCTATCCTGCAACTTCATTCACACCCAGTAGCAACTTCCTTTCTGATCAACTCGGGCTATCGTTACTGCAATGCTTTCATGATTTCAGTGTAGCCAACACAACCCATTCCATTGCTTCTGCAATACCTCCTTCTCAGTCCACCTGCACCTGTGACATCTCAGCTCAAAATCAATCAACACCACTCTACAGCCTCACATTCATTGATTTTATGGCAGTAAACCACCACCAGAACCACAACCCCTGTGTCATCAATTTCGGCCAAGCACCCACAATGATCCTGCAATCTCTAGCTCTATGCACATGTCATTTGCATCAGCTCACTTTCCACCATTCTCAAACCAGCCAATTCCTCATTGCCTTGACTCTGCATTTGCAGCACCACCATTTCACAGTACTCTCCATTCATATTGCAACTGCTTCATGACCTTGAGCCACCAACACTGCCATTTCTCATACCATGACAATCACCATCTCCAACTGCCTCAAATCCATTGTCATTCCCATTGCAGCTGCACCAGCAACTTAGCTTCCCTGTAATTCCTTCTTGACTCCACCTTCACTGAGTTCTCAATCACCTCAAACCCACCAGCATAATCTGCAGTTGCAATTCACAGAAAACACCACTCCTGCTACCATTAAACTGCAGTTGAACCTCGTGCACCATTTCACGCCTCCTAACAACATCGGTTCTTCGCTAAATGTCACAGATTGAACACACGAGCTTGCATCAACTATTTGTTCTCATTCAACAACAAACTCATTGTTCCCTCAACATCACAACCAGCTTCTCTTCTATTGCAGAGATGAACCCTAATTTCTTCTTCACAGAATCCCGTCTCTCGATTTGACAGTAGCTATCAGCACCACCTCCAATTCAAACTCAACAATTCAAGCAACAACAATTCCCGATTTGATTCATCCACAAAACCCTCAATTTCGTTTCAAACCCACACTTCTGTGATTATCAACTTCTCTAATTCACACAGCAACTCAGAGAGAACCCTAATTTCTCAATCTGTCTCAGAACAATGGCAGCATCTTCCTTCGATTCAACTACACAGCTCGGATCTCCGTTAACTTCTAACCCATCTCTGATTTGCTCTTAATTCGCGTCTTCAATTTCCGATTTTCTCCAGCTCGTTTTCAACAGCAGCAGTCGCTGCTTTTCTTTGTCGGAAGAAGACACAATTTAGGGTTATACGGTTTGGGGTACACCCCAGGGATAGGACCACCCCAGTTTGGGTGCTAACAACTCACACATCTGGATAAGGGCTACCCAAATTGGTATCCCCTTAACCAATGCTAGTCTTTGTTTAGTGCTCTTCCAAATAGAGTCGCCCCTTAACGCTGGTTCGGCTCCCGATAATATTTGCCCCTGAAAAGACAATTACGCCCTTTCCGCTCCAAATGAGTAGTTTTTCCTTCTTTTCCTCCATGCGACTCCAAAGCACCTAAAAACTCAAATTCACACATAAGATACATCATTCACACGAAAAATAGCAAAGAAAGCATAAATACTAGATAGTAAATACGGTGTATTCTACACCTATCAATTACCAACACCCACCACCATAAAAACCATCCACCGCCACTATTCTTCCACCAATAGTAATGTTACCACCTCCACCATTCACAAACACCCGCCACCGTTTATACTAACCCTACTTCCACCACCACCATTAGAATTAATATAGTTTTTAGTAAAATTATTTATTAATAAAATTATGTATTTATGTTAGATAATTAAAGGGACATTTATAATAGAAATATAATTAATCACTGCGAACAATCAATGAGACACTAATTAATAACACATTTAAAAGTGGTTAAGTTGAACAAACCCCAGCGGTAAATTTATCTTTGCCAAGGACAAATCCTGACCACTATTTACATAGACAAATCAATAATAAGTAATTTCATATGTTCAGATCTTAATTCGTGTTGTTCGTTTAGTTATTACATAACATGGCAATTGATTGCACCAATTTTTTAAAATGGACATGTGTTTTATCGAGTTTATTTTAACATTAGAATGATCAACCACGTTTTATACTTTATAATATAACGTTACATATTTTGTGGCGTTACGAAATTAGCATAATATGTTTTTTTTCACCAATACCCGCCACCACCATAAAACCACATGAATCCATTTTTTTTTTATCCACCGCCACCTAGCGGCAGATCCAAGGGTTGACTAACCTAGCTCTAACCCCTTAAATTTTTAATAACTACATAAATTTTTTAGTTTATTTTATAAATAGTACTTTGTCCATATATATTTATGGTTTAGTCCACCAAAGTTTACATGTTTCTTTTAAAAAAAACGTAGGCCTCCTCAATGTCAATTTTTGACTCCACCACTGCCACCATCACTGCCACCTACCCCATGTAGGTTGTTGGACGCAATTCTAATTTCCAATCACAGATGCCATGTATGAGGTTCAGATTGAACAAAATGTCGTCAGTTGATTAGTTTCATTATTATTTTTTTCCGTGTATATATTTTTTTTTGTATTGCAATCAATTTTATTTTAACATTAAAAAATCATGATTTATACGATATACTACCAAAGATAACAAATGGTACCATTTGGGTGATCCAACTATGATCATGAAAATATTTTCTTGTATGATATCATCCCTGAAATATATGGTACCTTCATTTATCAAAAGTAACCAACCACATCTTCCACACTTCGATGTTATCGATGTTGTAACGACAACATAAAATTAATAATGTCCATCACTACTCACCAGCACTCACCGTCACTACTTTTTCCACCAAAAAACAGGAGCGGAGCCAGGATTTTGAGGAAAGAGGGAGAAAAAATTCTTGGCAAGTTGGATACATGTGAAAAATGGACTTTGTATCCCATTTTACGATAAAAGAACAAAAATAAGTATAATTGTGCTTGGCTCCGCCCTTAACAACCACTAATTTTTCGGCCTCCACCTCTTCTACTACTCATTGTCGCCAAAAATGTTTATTGATATTATTTATCAAAATTACTTATTAATAGAAATAAATTTTATAATTAATTAAGAAAATATTTATAATTAAAAAATGATTAGTCATTTATTATGAGCAATTAGTGAAATACTAACTAAAGAACACTTTATAATGAATAAATTATTTATTATGTGCAATTAGTGAAACACTAATTAATAAAAAATAATGATATTTAAGTTGAACAAACCACCACCGTTGATTTATCTTTTCTATTAATTCCAACCAAGGTGGAACACTGGTTAGAGGCCACTCTTATGACACAATAGGTCATGAGTTCGAACCTCCCCGTTATAATTTTTGAAAATCCATATCTTGACTTGAGTATTCATTTTTTATTCATAATACTGGAATTAACGCCACACATGCGAGTTGTAGGGTGTGGCACGGAGCGCCGCATCCCTTGATTTATCCTTGTCTGGACAAATCCTGACCACCACTAACAAAGGCAAACTTATCCTAGCATTGTTTTGTACTAATGAATAGGTTCAGAAAAATAGATTTATGAAATGAGATATCATTGAGAATAAGAATGGAAACTCAAAATATAGAAGAATGAGTCTGAACTAACCTTGACATCTCTATTAATAGATCGCTATTAATTTTGGCTAAACCAACGGTTGTACAGTTTGTTAGAGCACCAACTATCAAACAAACTGTTCATAAAATTTTCTCTCTTTCCTATAACTCTTCATTCCACCATTTTTTTTTAAAGGCAGAGATAATATAAATAAGAAAGGTAAAAGAGGGAAAAGTGAAGGAAAAAAGCATAACACAACATCAAACCCAAAGAAATTTCCGAGTATATATAAGGGATTTAACAAAATTGTTTACCTAGATCATAACCGGTATGGGAGAGCTAATATCACAGATTCATCGAAAGTCAAAGAAGCCAAACCCATGCCAGAATTTTCTGATTCCGTAGACATATATGAACCCGCAGCCAGTATTCATTAGCTCCTCTCGCCGCCGGTATTCATGAATCATGGGCACCCATTGCCGCATAAAGTTCTAATGTACATGGAAAAAACTGAATAAAATCCTAAACTGCAAGAAGCCAAAGAAAAACAACCACAAAACCCTAGAACATGTTTCAAAAAAAAAAAAAAAAAAAAAAAAAAAAAAAAAACTAGAAACCAAAAAGAAACCTGCCGAGATTGGGGTATACCCAGATTAATTGGGGTATACCCATTTTATCCCCATCCAAACTAGTGTGCTAAGGGGTGTCTAAAAGGTGTTAAAAGACCAAATTGCCCATACTAAAAACCATGCAGACTAAAACATATTCAAAAAAAATTCAAAATCTTTCTTCAAAACTCTAACCATACATGATGAGATCAAAAAAAAAAAAAAAAAAAAAAAAAAACGAAGAATCAAAACGGATCGAAAGTCGGCAAGGTTTTTTTTGTCGACCTTGCCGACTAAAATATAGTCGGCAGGTTATAAGGTTGAATACCGTGCCGAATTTTCATCTCTGAAATCAGTAGTTACAGGGTCGGCACGGTATTCAACCTTATACTATGCCGACTATATTTTAGTCGGCACGATATTCATCCTTATACCTTACCGACTATAGTTTAGTCGGCAGGTTATGAAATTAATACCTTGCCGACTAATCATTTTTATCTGTATGTCAAAAAATTTATAGTCGGCAGGGTATTTTTTTATCAACCTTGCCGACTATAAGATAGCCGGAAAGGTAAGAAATCAACAAGATGCCGACTAGTGAAGCATTTACAACAGTCTCCTGTATGTCAAAAATAATAAAGTCGGCATCTTCTTCATTCATCGACCTTGCCGGCCATAAGTTGTCGGCATGTTCTTCATCCGCAGACCTTCCTGTCCAAAGTTGGTAGGCATGTTCTTCATTCGTCGACCCTGCCGACTTTTGATAGTTTCAAAACTGAAAGTGTTGAATTCTTCTTTAATTTTGAGTATGATTTCATACCCAGCTTTGCAATCCTCTTTTTAGAAGTGTTATGCTTTCATTTGCGTTGAAAAAAATATTCTCGAAAAAAAAAAATTCATCAAAAATCTTCTCAAATGAGTTCAATCAAAAACAAAATTTCATAACTTAAATTCATGATTTCAGAAGTTTTAATCTAAACTCAATTAATTAAGCTAATCATATTTTTTAGTGTTAATTAAACAAGGGCATATTAGCCATTTAGAAAATACAAGGTTAAGGGGTGGCTTGGTTTTACTTCATAATGACCAGATTTTGTCTTATTGGGTATACCCCAATTAGTTTGGGTATACCCGAATCTCGCCAGGAAAAGAAACGTGCATGTAGCAAAAGCAAAAAAATGGATAAAATATAGCGAGTCACAGAACCAAAAATTTCGACGATAAATACCTTATTCTTAAAAATCAGAACTTTGGCACTGAAAATCCAAAATGAATGAAAAATCATAAAAATCAGCACTAACTCATACATCATATAGAAATTGAGCCACATACCTCAATGAAAATCAACCGATCAATTTTTAAAGGAGAGCCTCAATGAGAGTCACCACAACAGTTTTCAAAAGAGAGAAGCAACGTCAATCCTCTACACTTTTCATCGTTTCTGCAAAAGAAACAACAATCAACCATAAACGAAATAAGACATAGAAGGGAAAATAATAGAGCAGAGAAACAGCGGAAAAAAAATTATGTGTCTTGGCTTTGCAAGCGTTTTTATACAGGCAAAAAAAAATTATTTTTGGAATTAATATCTTATATTAACCAAGAAAATGTGTAAAGATTAATTCTTTCCAAAAAAGACAACTTTGTTTTATATTTGGATTTATTGTTCCTTTTTGCGGATGAGTTTAGGAAATCTTTTAATTATTGAGAAAATTTGGGAAAATATTTTAGATTTCCTCATTTTTTGTTTGTTATGGAACATATTTTTTTCAATAATTTTAGTATACAAAATCTGGGGCATATTGAAATATACACAAATAAAAAATTCATCTTATTTAATTAATTTTTTTTATATATATATATATATATATATATATATTGTTTTAATTATGGTATTAACAAAATTAAGAAAAGTAACATGGAAATGATGTTTACTAATCATTATTTGCTTGCACGATTTTTTGTTTGCTCGATTTTTTATATTCGATCTCATTTTTTCCGTTTCAAGTTCTAATGGTTGTGTAATCTTTTTGTATGCAAACATGATCAATAATAAAGTTGTTCGCAGGAGAGATACATCATAAAATCAAAAGGTTAGTGCCCACGATTCTTTTTTTTTAAGGTTTTCATAGTCGGAAGTGTAATCATCGTGAATAACTTACTCGTTAGCTTCCATTTGATTTTAATTTATAGAATAAAAAGTTGTAATTAGGAAAAGAGAAATTTGAAGAAATGTAAAAGGATATTGGACATTGGACATATTTTTTAATTTTTTAATCTTGTGATGCGATTGATTGCATGATTACTTTTGTGATTGATGCATAATTAATTTAATTTTGGGGTGAAACCGCGAATGCATGACTTAATTATTTTTGGTAGTATTTTTTTCTCCTAATATAAATTTTTATTTTTTCCAAAAAATAAATATTCTTTCCGAAAAAAAATATACTATGGTACACATCGAATAAACTTCCTTTTTTAAAACTTGGTGGGGCCAGAATCAACCAGAAGCTCCGGTTAACCACAACGCTCGAAAAAAACTCTGTTTTTATATAGAGAATTGCACAATTCTCCAAAAAAGCCTAAAAATGGTCCCACGACCGTCGGGTCTTTTTCACCGATAAGTATTAAAGTATCATTATTTTAATATTCTAAAATATTGGATGTTTGTGCAAAACCATGCTTGCTCTTTCATGCAAAAATGGAGAGTTTCAGTCAAGATCAAATTCTTCTGAAAATACAAAATATTACTTAAATGTCCAACGAAAAGTACTAAAATTCTCAGGAATGGACGGTCGTCGACAAGGGGGGTCGTGCACCAGCTTGACCGGACTTGGCTGGTCCACTTGGCCACCATGGACGAGCGTTTCCACATTCTTTAACCCACTTGGATAATCTTCCCTATTTTGGATAATCCTCCATATTTTGGTGAATCATGTTCCACCAATTGGACAACCCTCCATACACCGCCTAGCCGGTCTCTCCACCACCAATGGCCAGTCATCATACCCATTGGTTGGTCAGTCCTCCATTTCCTGGATCTAGGATTCTTTAAAATTAGGGTTTCAAACTTATGATTATACTGATGAATATCAATAATTTTCATATTGATCCAGTTATCAATATTTTAATTAATATTTAATGTTTGGTCCTGCTATAAGCATTTTTGTTGCTTGACTATCAAAAAAGAAGCAAGACATTGGACGACCATCCAACATTTCATTGGACGGCCGTCGATCATCCAATATTTACCAATACTCTAACTCCTAATTTGTAGTTCGACAACTCATGACATAGTAGATCAGGAATAAGTATTCTATCATAACTCAGCAATATATGATTTCCTGTCAAACATATCAGAATAGGTCATGATCCAGCAACATCATTAGACTGACGTTCATTGATCCAAAACATCCTAGTATCATTAATGTCTCAGCTTGCATAATGATATGTCACAATTCATCATACTCGATTTCTATGCATTATTGTTGTCCCAACAGACACCTTATGCTCAATTCATCATAACGATAGTCGTAGAACATATCACACTCGTCAATTGTGCCCGACTCATCAAGGCTAAGACCCGTTGTCTATCTAAGTCAATAATTGACCAACTAAATACGTGCATGTCTTGCAAACTCCACATATATGAGACATCAATCATGTCACATGAGGGGATATTCATTAGGGTTTTGTCCTGGCGGCCTACAACACGTGCGATGTAACAATACATCCACAATGAAAGATGTGAGTAAGTCGTGTTGGCAATTGAAGGAGTTAGCAGAGTAGTAGATGGACAATCAACCAAGTCTTCCACACATGTGGAACTGGTTCAACCACGATTTCCCATTTTCCCATTCTTTCACTCCTCTACAACCGTCACACTTAAGAGATTGATGTGTTAACTACTTCTGCAATAGATAGGTTCAAAAACCTAGGACTTAAATCAAACTAACGGATCTCAGTCAAATACTATTAAACAAAACTTAATCAATCTAATAAGAATTCACTGACGGTTCATCAAACTTGCAGAAGTCTCCAACACATCCACAATCCATCAATTTCCATTGGTCTCACACAATTCTCAGCTTACCGCCTACAGATTGATCTGTATCCCTCTTTGTGACCGAATTGACTCTAGAACGACCATTGTCTTGGTTAGTCCGGAGTCTTACAGATTGATCTCTCGAACTCAAAGCACCCCCATGCAGTGCATATGTTGAAGGTTTAGGCAATTTTCTCAATTGAGGATCTGCATGTTGCATAACCCACCACTTTTCCTCAAAAACCAACAAATCGTTTTTATCCATCAATAATATGGTTACTAGGTAAATTACTATGTCGACATTATGTGACACTCCAAGTTCAATATGTGTACATTTCGATGTGTATACAAACCTAAGATCACAAAATATTTCGAAATGTAAATCATGGATTAAAATAGGGTTAATTTGGGATCGGTCTTTACCAAGAATCGATCTTACAAAAGGATCGGTCCTGAACTCTCTTTCGACTACGACACATGATTTCACAAGTTGTTGATGGTGGTTTTCAATTTATGGTCAAAATTGTAAAATCCCGTAATTAATGCGCGATCGCCCTACAAAGGAATAAAGGCCATTTGAAAGTAACGAGTGCTCAAACCTCTTTATTTACACATGTATTAAACAACTCCGTATATATGAAATTCATTCAGAATGGTGCGCATAGTAGTAATCCCAAGTATTCTGTGAATTCTATATTATTATGCCAGCATTATTAACTAATGCATGACTCGCCCGGTATTTTCCCGTGCCATGTTCCCAGCCGAACTCTCATTATTGACATGACATGACGATCGAATGTTCATTCTCAGCAGAGTAGCATGAATCTCCCGAAATGTCAGTATTGAGCCTTCATGGAAGTACCCACATGGGCTGCGTCACCCTCTGCAAAGAGATTAGCGTGTTAACACGCCTTTAATTGAAAGATAGTGCGATCGAGCACGCTTAAATTCCTTCGAAAAATCTAGACTGTTAATATCAGTCTCAAAATAATCATGGCCGCGCGATTCAATAAGCCTAGCCTGCCCCTAACAGAGCTAGGCAATCACCGGCGGGCCCACTAATGCCCTAGTTGATCGAGCCCAATGTAGCTCGTTCACCAGTGCTCCGAACACCAACCTAAACGTGGGAATTCACGCTGCATAACATGACTCAAACAAATTGAGGCCGGCAAAAACGGTCTCAAAACGCATCACGTCCGTCCAACTTAGCCGGCCTAGTTGGACGACTTAGATCGCATGTCGAGTAATCAAAGAGATGCTGATGTATTCACCATCGGCCCAAGCTCTCCCTTGGTCGATCGACCTGTTCCCAACGGGACCAAAGCACATTAAAACGCCAGCCCCAAGGAGGGTGATCACGCATCCTCTAAAACCCTAAATTGAATAAGCAGCATTACACAACTGCCGCTGATTAATCGCATCCGTCCAACCTCGCTAACCTAATTGGACGGCTTAGATCGTGTTTCAAATGATCAAGGAGATACCAACGCGGTCAACATCGAACCAACTCCACACGTGGTCGATCGACTTGCTCATAGCAAGGCTAAAGCGCATCAAAACGCCATCCCAAAGAAGCGTGAACACGTTGTTTCAAAAACCTAAAATTACTTTGCGGCAATGCATTACTGCCGCAAATCGATCTCGACCACTCATCTTCGCCAGATGATTTGAGTGGCTTAGATTTAACCTCAAACGGCCTTGAAGACATCAACGTGATCACTGTCGGTCCACCTTCACGTATGACTGACCGACCTGCTCGAGCTGATAATCGAAACCTCAAAATCGCTCGCCCAAAGAGGGTTGGCTGCGCGGCCCCCTAAACCCTAAAGTCGCGTCAATGGCAGTTTGAAACTGTCGCAAATGATCCCGACCATCCAACTTCGCTAGCCTAGTTGGATGGTATAGATTTATTTTTGGACTACAAGCAAAGCAACATTGTGAAGACCGGCCATCCTTCTTCCACATGAGGTGATCGACCAAGTGATGACTTGACCGTATGGTCCTCAAACGATCACCCAAAGGTGGTCGATCATGCCTCCTTTTAAGACGCCAATCCGCGACTTATGCAATCAGGCTCTAAAAAAATGATGCTTCATACACATTGATATTGAACTATTTAAATGCGATGCTTCACATGCATCACATACGATGTTTCATGCCGGCCTCATAAACAACTTAGTTATTTCACCTAATAACACCATGTTATTCTCCGCGACGGGTCCCACGACTTGACCCACTCGTTCGAGACATCAAACATGTCACAAACTGGGGGATGCTTACTGGGTATTGGTCTGGCGGTTTACAGCGTGCGGCGTGCAACGCGCCCAATACGAGAACGTGTTAGGAAAAGATGGACGGTTAACCATGATGGAGTAATGGGTGAAGGTGTGATCACGCAATGATCACCACCTCTTACACAACTCCATTACTCCACTACTTAACTTCCTCCACTTCCTACGAGATCAAGGGTTGCACTCCAATGACTTGTATAAATAGACTTTCAATCTATTTTGAAAGACAGAACACAAGTGTTATCAACACAAGTAGCCAGAAACCATTTTCTGATACACGAGTCATAAACAACCACACCTTCAACACTCACTCTGATCTCAAACACCTTCTCCGCTTCCCTCCCTAAGATCAACCCTTCTCCTTCACCTTGTGACCGAATTGAATCTGGAACGACCATTTATTGGTTTAGGACAGAGTCTTACAGATTGATTTCTCGAACTTAAAAGCATTCCCGTGCAGTTCATTTATTTAGGGTTTAGATTCGTTTCTCATTCAACACACCCCAAATTACCAAAAAAACAGCAGAATCTGTTTTCACCCATAAACAATTGGCGACCACAGTGGGAGGTTAATCTCTCGATTGCAAGATCAATTTCCAAAACCATTTTAATTTTCTCAAATTCAAGAGGGTGGATTTTAGGTCTAAACACGTTCGTTAACCCAATTTCATTTCAATCACCGATCTCAACTTCTACTTGCATCCTCGTCAGCCTGGCTCTCCAAAAGTCATGAATGATCGAAGCACAATCACCGTAGAAGACATAGCCAGGGTTTTAAAAGATATCCTCGCGAGTCAGGCTGATATCTTAAAACAACAAAATGAGACGCTTTGTCTTCTAAGAAGTTTGGTAAGCCGGTTGTGGAAGGATACGACAAACATGCGCCCGGAGAACACCATCAACGATAAAGATGATGTCAGGTCTTTATCTGAGATCCGTGCTTCCAGCAATGGAGGTACAGACAGGATACGTAACCACGTCGGATATGAGCCGAAAGGAAACAATCAACAAAATTCATCTAGCAATGAGAGGCCGAAGCAGTTTCACAGGGAGACGGACTCGCCAGGAGTGTCGCAATACCCGCAGAATAAGAACGAAGGCCCGGCTTATGAAACTCTGTTGGAGAGTATATATCTCAAGACGCTTGTAGAAGTTCGGAGAGATGTCCAATAATCCACAGCCCCAGCCACCACGACTTTACCGAGCAAAGAAGCGCCAGAAGAAGGGGAAATTTGTCAAGACCGCCACGAAGACAAAAGCTTCACTAATGAACGGTACTCAGTTCAACCACGTCACAATACCATTAATGTGGGACCCTCGGGAGAAGTCACACTTCGGCAAAACCGCCAAACTAAATGATCCGCGTCTGTGTCAACGCACATCTCAGCCACACCCTCGAAACGAGCCTCGTACCAAAACCCGCAAGAATTTTCAGGACAACAGCTGCAAACACAGGAGAAACTGGACTCAGAATACCCGCACTTCCCGTTTTCAATGAGAAAGGTTCTGGAGCTGTTGGAGGCTTGGATGCAAGATGGAGTAGTTCAACTACCTCTTGTATGGCGTTCACCAACTGATCAAGAGATGATTGATCCCCGATATTTCCATTACCAAAGATTCATCCATCACCCCACCAGTGAATGCAACGGCCTGAAAACGCATTGTTTGGGAGAAAATCAACTCAAGGTAGCTGCGCCTATGAACTGAGAATATATCCCCTCTCCACAAGCCGGCGTGTGCAGTTTCACAGGAGAGATCAAATTAGCTGGGGACTTTTCATTAGCAGAAGCGTGTCGCAACTTGGATTTTAAGCAATTATCTGGGAAAGCCCAATTTCGTTCGTTGGAACCTGGTCAACAAGTAAGTCTCGTTAAAACAATTATTTGTACGAGAATCTTTGGAAATTTACTGGGGACTCGACGCACGCGTCCCATTTTTGGGAATGAAGTCATTGTCGTTCCCTATCTCCATCTTATGTTTCGCTTTACATGTTTTCCTTTCGTGTGATGTTTGCAATTTTCATGCGACATACACAATTTCTCTAAGGTACATTAATTGCATTCAAAAATGAGAATTTCTGGAATTTCTATTGACCCAGTCATAATTCCTCTCAGAGAAAACTACTCATAAATTATCCCAAAATCAAATTCAAATATCTTCATAAAAAGCAATCACTTGCTAGTTCAAAACCAAAAAGAGAAAATCACCAAACCGTGAAAAGAATTCCTCACATCACTCAAAGATACCTAAAAATAAAGAAAACGCATAAATTATTCAGGGGAAGTCATCTAGCAACAACTCGTTCTTCTTGGCAAAGGCATGTTTCATGTTCTGGAGAGAAGTCTGCTTCAGATTCAGCTCCTGGGATAATCTCTCGACTTCGGTCTCTTGCTAAGTAATGAAGTCCATGGATGGAACATCCTTCATTTCTCCTTGCAACCTATGGATCTCAGAAAATGCTTCATAGAACCAGGAGGCGTTGAACTCATACTGCACGAACACATCTCGATGGAACTTCCAGCTTTCAATTACCTCCTTAGAAACGGTACGCCCAGTCACGTTGCTCATGCCATAAATGGAAGATAAAGCTTCTTCGACACGTTTGACTAATGCAAAACGACTTCTAAGCTTCTTGGAAGTGGCGATGTGACCGTTCTTCTTCCATATCTTGATATATAACTCTTCATACTTAGCTGGCACGCTGAATCCACCAACCAGCACATGATCCACGAAAGGGGCGTCGAAAGGAGGGTCAAAGATGACCCAGCAGTGGTGGAATGCACAACCAATGTTGTGTCAGTCACAGGAAGCTCTTTAAAGGGAAGCGCATCTACAACCACGGATGTAAAATCTCCGGTAGCTCCCGCATTATCATTTCCCTCAACCTCAAGGTTGGTATCTGTCATAGTCTCACCTCCCGGTTCGCTGAAACGGTCAAGCTCCCTACGTCTGGACACGCTTCCTTCGTCGTGGACCGAACCTTCACCATCCTCGTCTTCATCCTCAAGAGGTTCAGTATCGCCGGATTTATCTAAAGTTGCATTATGACTGCGTTCCATCCTCGTAAAAGCGTTTACCTTCCTGAGACCCTGATTTTAAGTAAGAAGTGCATTTAGCAAAGATTTTCAGAGATGAATAAAATTAGTGGACCGAAAGATGAACTTAAAGTACATGCATGTGGGAAGAATTGAAAACCACCGGTACACTTGCTTGCTTCTTAGACTTCGCTCTTGCATCCTGGGGACTGCAATCATCAGAAGCATAAGCTCTGGTTCGCTTGCCCGGAAGCGGCTTCAACCGTTTATGCTGCTTAAAAATTTCGGGATATGGCTCACCGTGAGGAACTGTCACGGCTTCCTCCGAGAACTTTTGAAAAGCTAACAGCTCTGCCCTCCAAAAAAATTTATACCCACCAGTCGCCGTTGGTTTTCTTCCAAGGAGCAGGAATGGAAGACTCTGCTTCATTGCAAAGATGCTAGCATCGAGGACAGACAGTACAAGCACCGCAGAAGGCATTGACGGACGATCGAACGGGATACCTTGATCGAATCCCATTTGACGGGCGGCTCTGTCATATTATAAGGAACCGCAGTAAGGGACTCATCAAAAAAGGATGGAACATATCCGGGTGTACAACTTCGCAGGAATATAATCTCTCCAGGGCTCATATCCTTTCCATCGGTGTGTAACACAGTGTCAGGAGCACTAACAAAGGTTTGCGGTTGAACCACAGAAAAATGAGCGGGCCCCCACAGGCGGAAATCTATGGCATACACGTTATCGAGAAAATCAATAAGCCTCAACCCAGGTTTCGGACGTCTGTTTTGCCAACGGAGTATTCTCGAACCACCATACAAACTAGAAGACGAAGTTGCAGGGACAAGAGCATAACCTTTGAAGTGTTCCCATAAGCACGCCTGAAGGAAAGCGATGTGAACATACGATTCCACTTTCTTGTATTCGTTGGAAGCATGCATGTCTGCTGCTAAAGAATCCATATGAGAGTACAACGATCCGAGAAACAAGCTGCCTAAGGGGAGGACCACGCCTTGCGCCAATTTAATAGCAAACATAATGAGATCTTGTCTTATGGTCTTTTTACCCGAGCCATCATCAAAGATGTCTCTAGACAGCCACAAAGACAGAAATGCGACGACGCTGAGTTCATCATCCAGCACTTGGCCTGGCCTCGGTTTCGTAGGGAACCATTCGGACACCCACCAAGTATAAAAGCATTTTCACCCTTTTTTTGTTGGTTATATTCTTCTGTCTTCTGAACTAAGGCATCGAGCATGACGCCTTCTGCGGTGGATAGTTTATAGTTGAAACTTACCGCAATTGGGAGATTCAGCAACACGACTACACCTTCCAAAGTAATAGTCATTTCTCCCCATCTACATATGGTTGTATGAGTGGAAGGACACCATCGAGAAATGAAAGTGATCAAACCTGCAGTGTCTTTCCTAATGTGAAGTGTTGCAGACGCCATGACAGCTTCGACGATCTGCGCCTTGGTTAAGTTGTCTTTGATGCGCTCATTACTCAACATATGCCTCATCCATCCTTCATAAGAGCTCAGCGGAGTGTGGCAAACCTTGAAATCAATAGGAGAAGCTGGATATTCATTCTTCCGAAGACAGAACCTCATCACATATGTTGGAGGAACTGAAAGGGGAGCCTCTTCATTTTCTGAGTCTGTAAGCAGAATCATCTTATGGCTAGGATGAGTTCTAAAGTTCGGAAAAGGCACAGTAAACATCTCATCATCTATATTTGGCATGTCCTTGGCGTTGTTAGCATTTCCTGGCTTAGCGGCAGAAGTATTTCCAGGTGACATCTTAACGAGAATTTCTTAAGTTCACTTCCAATAACTACAATGAAACGAAATGGAAAAGAGTCATTATTTATGCCATAAGAGGAATCATGCATACAATCTATTCGACATGGTTGCTAATGCTCTAAAGCTCATATACGAAGAAACGCGCGGGATGAACAAGCCAGCGAGATTAAAATAAAATAAAATAAAATAATATATATATATATATATATATTAGCCGCGGGACAGACGCCCACAATGGGCCGAACAAGGCTGTCACATGCTCGATCATCCTCCTGGTCGTCGCATACTCGATCACCCTCTCATGCTCAATTATCCTCTTTCGGTCGAACACACGAACGCAGCCAGGACTCAATGGAGCTTTCGCCCATTCAAAATGGAGAGGGAACATACGAAGGCCGTATACTGGCCGTGGGATGTATGGCCGCGGCCAAGCTGAACGCACGGACGGACGAACGGCTTACTATATGTGCCTTGGCTACTTAGAGTTTCCACCAAAGTAATATTATGAAAAAACATGGTTGTCGCTGAAATCAAAGGTCAACCTGGCCATTGAAACTTCTTTAGCTGAATCCTCAAATTAGTTTTTACTAGTATTATCCTATTCCCTCATTTTTTTTATGAAACTCTTTGTCTCTAACGAAAACACCATGAATAAAAGAGACCAATTACGAAAAGAAGTAATACAATAAATGATTATGAAGTTTTAATAAAGAGTAGGTCATGCGGTGTTGATCCTTAGAGCACCCTCCAATGCAAGGGGTAAAGGTTTTAAAATTGCATGACACATTGGATTTAAGACCTTTTCCACCAAGTTTTCATCTTCAATGCAAGGATGAAGGTCACGAAAAAGTAGCTAAGTGGGGGTAAAGGACTAAACTTTCTTCATGACCTTTTTTTTTTCCTGACTCAAAAAGGGCTAAATTTATAAGAGAACCAATCCATCACTAAGGACGTAATGAAGTTGGTTAAATAGAGTACAAAGGCAACTTAACAGCAGCTGTCAACAAACTGAAAACAGAAATAAGAAACCAAAACAAGCTGAAGCCAAAAAACTACCTAATGAATTACAGCTTCCCATATGTGTAACACCATGTTCAAAGTGATTCCCTCAAATATGTTTGTGCCCACACACCAATCGTATATGAAAGTCTTCATATTGTCCTTCAAATTGTCCATTGAACTATATTTACCACACTGTATATTGAACTGTATTGAATACTCTTGCATTTCTCTCTAACCACACTGCCCACCATATTGCAAATGGAATTATGTCCCATATTTTACTTCTCAAATTTAGATTTCTTTCTTTCTTTCTTTCTTTCTCCTCCATTCTCAGATAGTATTTCTTATATTATCCTGAAACACCCACTGTAGACTATAGCCCTCTAAAAAATAGTTCCATAACTCCCTTGTTTTTTCACAATGCAGAAACAGATGATTATTTGTTTCAGCACTCTTCTTACAGAGTAAGCATCCATTCACATTAAAAGAGTTTCTCAAACAATCCATTGTTGGTGCAGCATTATAACAAAGAGTCCAAAGAAAGAAGATTACCTTTTGTGGAATTTTTGGGTTCCAAACACACTTGTAAGGAAAAATCAGCAGACCATCCTCCTCTAGAGATTTATAGCACTCTTTAACTGAAAACCTTTTTGTCCCATTCTGCCAAACTCTGTGATCGGGACCAACTCCACAATTGAAAGTAGATAACGGGTCCAATAGATGTGCAATATATTCAATTTCCGAATCCTTCAAACTCCTGCAAAAAGAAAAATCCCAACCATTTCCATTGGTTATATCTAACATTTCCTGTATAATAGCATCTTGTAATCTTCTTAGTCTGAAAAGATTTGGAAACATGGATTTTATAGATTGACTATTCAACCAAATATTTTCCAGAAAAGACATCTATCCCCACTCTGCACCTGAATATTCATATTTTGCTCCATATGATCCCTGCATTTCAAAATGCCACTCCAAAGACTCTTACCAGCTGAGTTACTTGTTGTATTAAGGAGAAAAGCCTTATCATTGCCTCCAAACTTTGTATGAATTATCCTCCTCCATAGTGCGTTTTCCTCATTTCCATATCTCCAAATCCACTTAGCATGTAATGACTTGTTTATGATCATTATTTTCTTGATTCCTGCACCACCACCTTCCTTTGGAAAATTCACTTTTGTCCAACCAACCCATCCTTTCCTAGGCTTCTTTTTGATAGATCCCCAAAGAAACTGTCTCATAATCGTCTCCATTTGTTTCTCAACTGAATGTGGAATTTGAAAGAGAGATAAGTAATAAAGTGGTAGACTGGAAAGAACATTTTGAATTAACATTAACCTTCCACCCTTAGAAAGATATTTCCTTTACCACATACTTCATGACCTTGGATCTTAAGTCCACGCCATCTTTTTGTCTCTAAATTTAAATAAAAAGTGTTAGATAAAACCTTGAAGATTGGAGACGAACTATAGCTAAAAAGTTTTTCTTCATCATATTATGTTATTTAGCAATGACCCACAAGTAAAAAGGTGTAAACAAGACCTCCACATAGGGTGACCTTGACCCATTGCATTGGAGATGCTCTACATCTATATTTAACTACTAGAAATGGATAAGTTTAATTTGTTATCGTGATAGTCGACGCTGCTACATGAACAACGTTGTAACAGCTGATCCAATGTAGCATCCTATGTGGTGGACTGAAGTGGCCATTCCTCCTAACCACGTCACCAAATCAGTTCACCGGGCCTTATATATTTTCACGGTTTGTTTTCATGCCATAATTTTGATTTTTATGCCGTCATAGATGATCATGTGATCTATTTAAGAAGCAAATTGAGTCATCATATATATATCTACTAGAAGACGTTTCACATATTTTGAAATTCTATTTCAATCACCAATCAAAGATACTGCTTCTTCAAAGATTAGAAATTCTCTTTTATTAATCTTCTCCACCTTTTAATCAACTAAACTGTAAATCCTATTCAAACCATAATCTTCTCCTCCTTTTGAAACAAAGACCCTAATTTAAGCAATTAAGTTTTGTTTAATGGGAACAGATTAAGGGTTGCCAAAAGTTTAATTAGCCTAGTTTTCCATGTGAAATTTGACATAGCTAAGATAAAAAATCATCACCATGGTAGAAAGCGAAAGATTGGTGTGGATGTGAAATGCGAAGCAGTAAGATGGAAATCCTGAGAAGATCGAGATAAAAGATAAAACACATCGTTTTACTCTGTGTTGTTATTTTGATGACATGGCAAAACAAAAATTCGCATCTTTTCGCCAAATATCTTGCCACGTCAAAATCAGCTGTTATATAGCTGTTAAGAAGCTGGTCAAATAGCATTTTCGCGTGATAGTTACCAATTGGTAGATTACACCGTGGTACTTGCTTTTATTAACAAGTCTCACTACCTGTGTCCTTCGTTCTGTGATTGTCAAAATTAAATCAAAAATTAAAATTGAGAGAGTATGACCAAATCGGACTCCTCCAGAATGTAATTTTCACAGTGGCGAATTCTCTTTCCTTAGCCTGATGATTTAACGTACGCACTTATTTAATCCTCGTTAACTCACCTTAGCCTTTATAGTTTTGACGACAACGATTTCTTATTTTGAAAGTTTCGTGATTATTTTTTTTTGAAGCATGAAAGTTCCGTGATAGTGGATATTGCATTACATTACATTACATTATATTAATACTCCCTCTGTTTTAGGAAAAGTGAAACGGAAAAGTTGCTAATTTTGAGATATAATTTCCTATAACCGAGCTAGTATCTTTTTGGCAAAATTGCTTAGTTTCTAGTTTTGGAGCATCCTAATTTTGAGATATAATGATGGAGCAATGGCTATAGCAGCCATTTGCGTCCGCGTGGAAAACACAAGAATGTGGGGTTGCAGTGTAGATTTCCAAGATAAGATTACTCAGGTGCTCCTTCCGTTTAGAGAACTCAATGTAATTCGCTTTGCTTGGTTCACAAATCTTTGTTAGCAACAAATAGTCTCCCTTCCTCCCTCTTGACTAATTCAAAATGGATTCCAAAGTCAAACAAGTATCCTGCAGTTTGAAATACAATGACTCCTTTAGGAGGGTCCCACAAAGCAAATTAGGTTCAGACAACAGGTTGGGAACCAGGTCCGGGAGAGATTGTCTACTCTATAGACTATTTCTGAGAAAGCACGTTCAAAAAAGCTTTTGCATACCCGCTGATTTGAATGCTTATTCTAGAAAGTAGAAAGGAGATAAATAATACTTGTTCCAAAAATGTTTCCGTTGCTTTCGTTGAAAACACAAGAAAATTTAATAACCCAATAATGGATGAAACATCACATTCATTCACCAGAATCACCACTACAAACTAGAGTATAATATTTCATGTAAAAGGGGTTGAATTGGCTCACGTTGAACAATCTCAGAAATTCAAAGATGTTGTTACTCTGATCATTGCTGCAGATGTCTCTGTACAATGTCACTGTAATGCAATGATAAATGATACTCGCGGTCTGAATGAAAACCTGTCCCATAGGGTGGGTGGGTTAAAATGATAAGAAAATAGTTTAGTATCATTGCAAGGTCGACGAAGACAAGAGGAAAAGTTGGAACAAGTTTTGACCAAAAACGATTGAAACTTTAGGTATAAGAGTTTTGAAAATTCTTAATTACATTCCACTGTTGTTTTGGTTACATACTAAGTACTTCTGTTTTTGGTACACTATGTTTCTGGGTCTCCCCCACATGTAGGGAATCATCGTTACAATGTCTGGGCTCCATGAGAAAGTCAGGCAAACAACAAAATTCAGAGGGAGGTTGGAACCAGCTGCAGAGGCAACCGCTGCTCCGTACCTAGCTACCTCACTGTATTTGTTCTCTTCTTTCATAACCTAAATCGATACACGCTTCTTCTTCACTATCCTAGCTTATATCATCTACCAACGCGTGTAACAATGTAACGCCCTTTCTCAAGATCGTAAATTGTCTTCAATTGTGGTTTACGCCATTTTGTTACTGACCATGCAGTGAATATCAATATGATTGAGAAAACAAAGAATGAGAACAGAGCTGATGTGTCACTGCCGATGAAAATCCCGATCCAATCATGTCGGCCACCTAAGCTTTGTAAGATGAAAGCTCCCAATGCCCAGTCAAGTGGGATGTCTCCAACTTGCTGTGCATATTCAACCCTGTTTGAATAAGAACTCTTAATCAGTATGACACTATTATATTGTACATCTAAATGTGTGCACCATAATTCGTAACAAGATTTAAAGTTTTCAAATGTGTTCAACTGATATCGGTAGTTAGATGAACCAAATAGTTTCAAGTTTCAACTAATATTATGGTTTTTTAAAGTCAACAATGTACTGTCTTAAAATTAATGTTCTAAAATGCATGCTTCAAAAAAAAAAAGTTTTAAAATGGTGGAAGGATTCTGTAAATAATACCTTTCATCATCCAAAGCGACCCCAAGACTGTCGTGAAGAAGGGCTATGATATATGCTGAAGAGAAGCAATATCGTTGGAAATCTTCCCTGTCCAGAGTGGGGTATTTATATTTCAGCGTTGACAGATCTTCATTACAAAACTGTTCTCCAGCTAGTGCCAGATTTGATAGAAAGGCTCTTGGAGGTAACCCAAAGAACTGTTTCAACAAGAAGTGTGAAATTTAACATCACGAGGAACGCTCGGTTAAGTAAGAGAATTTACAACAGAAAAGAGCGACCCTAGAAGCTTAAAACCACAAACACAGATTGAAGAGGAATATATACCGAGCACCTTTGATGTATGAAAGAAATTTTCTGTGGCTAAGAACTTCCCCTGCAGTTTTGGAATGAAAGTTGATCCTATGTTACAGAGCTTGTACTTGCATTTATCTGAATAATAAACAAAAAAAAAAAATTGCCATTTAATTTTGCCTCAAAAACAAAAAAAGTTTTGGACAAACGAAGCATACGGAAGAATGTAAACCTTTTCCTTTCTGTAACAGCATCAGTGCTGCTGATCTACACTCTGAAAAGTTACCCCTAGCATGATGACTGCTAAAGTCTTTGTTCTTTTTACTCAAAGCAACAGGAGAATAGTGTAATGACTCCTCCCAGCTGTTTAAAAACCCTCTAGGGGTGCAAGGGTCGAAAAACATTTCATCTTGAAGGGTTCCCTTGGCTACAATAGGATAGAAGGATTAGCAAATATGTTATTCCTAAATGCAATATATGAAATACACAGTACATGGACTAAATAAATACATAACCACTTACAGAAATACACACTACATGGACTAAATTAATACATAACCACTTACAGAATTTCAATCTAGAAAAAAGCAACTCCATTAACGTATTATGGGCAACATTCTGCAGGATATTATATAGATGGAAATGTGAGCTTCCTAACAAAACTAGAAATACAATATTAAAAGAATTAAGAAACATTCACAAAATAAGAAGCTATTTGAAGTGGTTGACTAAACTTTGTGGCACTACTCGTTAGTAAAAGCGAAAAATATAGGAAAATTTGAGCAAAATATGCAGTTAACTAATATGACATACCTGACCAAAGTGAAGCAAGCTGTGGCTATAAAGAATATACGTTAACTCCCCAATTTTAACTTGCCTTGTAAACTCAGGGCTGAGCGATTCACTTGAAACAAATGTCACCTGAAATTAGTACTCAGCCCATTTAGATAAGGATCTTGTAACTGACCCATGACGCATGCAACCTATTTATATGAACAAAGCATATTTCCTTTTGTTTAGCAAGATTACATGAGAGATAAAATGATACCGAATGATCTCTTAAAGAGGCATCACATACAGCTTGATGGTAGTCGCGACCATGTCTGCCAACTGATATTGGTGAGGTGATGGTGAACCAATATGCGTTGGTGTACCAGGGTGGTGAACCATATACAGTTTAAGTAACTTAATGCTAAATTAGAGGGAGGATGACTGTGGTTATGCTACGATAGTACTTATGTTCATGGTCTGCCAACTCGACTGGTACCAGTGAGGTGATTGTGAACCAATATGTGATGGTGTGCCAGTGTGGTGCTTGTTTTGATATTCAAATAATGCAGATGGTGAAGTGACGGTGTGGTATTGAAGTAATTAATTGATGGCATTCGAGGTATGTTTATATTGGTAATACCAAGGAGAGATATCAGTTGAATGACATATGAAAAAAAAAAAATGACATATGAAAAGATCATAACTCAAGAGATTCGGATGAAAGGTAAGAAAAGAGAAAAACCTGAGCAGATGCCCCGCCAAGTTCAATTATCCCAGTTGTATGCTGAGGATCACCTCCAAGTGTACCAAGTGCATAATTTGCCGCAACCCAAGCATACATACCTTCGTCGGAACCTACAAAACGAACACCCAATACAACATATAATACAGTAAAAAGCGAAAAGGAGCAACTTTTAACATTTCTACTTCTTCCTTACAGTTTTTCATTCTATGCTTGAACTAACTAAAGTAAGTCTTCATTAAAAATAAACTACTGATCTACGTTATAGCATTACCAAGCATCAAATACAAAGAGAATTGAACCCATTTGATTTTAACCATACCAGTAATAACAGAAGCCCAATCATCCTGAAACTTAAAACCAGAAAATCTCAAAACCCTTCTACAGGACTCCAAAATTCCCTCCGAGACTCCCTTTTCAAGACTCCTCAAACCAGCAGTAGCCATCAACCTAATCTCTGTCTCTTCCCAGTACACTTTAGGAATTTTCTCCTTCCCGAATTTCAACAAACTCTTCAAACTCTTACCAGCACTTTCAGGATCCATTTCAAAAGTAGACAAACCTGGTGCAACTCTCGCTGAACCTAATTCTTCTTTGCCAAATTCAATAACTGGTTTACCTCCATTATCAATATTATACCCAAAAACATGAATTCTAGTTCCTGTACTTCCACCATCAATCACAATCGAAAATTTCTTCTTCAAATTCTCCCCACCACCACCACCTCTTACGAAAACTAATAATAAATAACCTAAAACTGAAAAAATTACTGAAAACGCAACGAAAATTGAGATACTGTCTCTGATTTTTTTCCAATTTCGTAAATTATTAATAGATCGAGATTGAGATTTTACCGAATCCATTTTTTCTGGTTTTGGATCAAGTGATGATGAAGGTGAATGGGCATTCAATCTTCGCATCAAAACTTCAATATTCAGTGAAATTTTGCGGTAGTTCTGTTTGAGAGTGTGGAGAGATTAGAGATGGAGAGGGCTGTTAAATTTTTTTTGCCCTCTCTCTTTCTCTCTTCTCGCCATTCTGGTTTTTGAAAGGTTGAAATATTTTTTTGTTTTAAAATTTACCTTCTTCGTTTTTCTAGTGCGGTTCGTTTCTTCAACGTGTTAATTACTGAACCGGAGTAATTTTATCCGGACTTTCAAGAGTCCGAATGCAAAGATTAAACCCGAATACCAAACCCAAACCCAAACCCAAACCCATATATTTTTGGAACCATGGACACCAGTTGAGGGCCACCATGGACATGGTCTAATTTGATTACTTTCGTTTTCCCGTGATGATCAGCCGGATGCCTGCCATCTGCGTTGGATTTTTCTTCTTCTGTGAGACCTTTATGACACAATAATACTATTATTAATATGTGATTAGTATTTTTCTTTATCAAGTGCCAACAAATTCAGTAAAAACTGAAAAGGTGGCATGGCCTTTAAATGTGAAGACAACAATCAGCCATGAACACCAGAAGCCAACACACTACACACCAAGCACTACAATTGGGCGTTCAGTATCATCACTGACGGACCCTTGAGAGATCACTATCATTTATGATTTCTGATTCTCATATAAAAATTTATTTCAATTTCCTTTTATACAGTTATTTTCATTATCTTTCTCTTGGAAATCTTGCTTGCCCAAGATTGTAATAATCCTTATCAATCTCTTTCTCTTCATCTTATATAAGCTAGCTCCAGTAAAAATGAAAGGAGAAATGGAATCTAGAGGTGTAAATATGACAATCTCATCATCACTTACAACTCCATTGGTGTTAAGTCATGGGGGTGAATATGAGGATCAGATTAAGAAGTGCGCAGAACTGCAGAATAACCAGCTTCATCACACAAATTTTAAGGAAGGAACTTCTTCCTTCTTTAAAACTTGTTTCAATGGGATCAATGCTCTATCAGGTTCTTTTTCTTTCTTTTCATTTTCCTAGAACGAGTAATGATTTTTCTAATTGATAACTTCAATATCCGGCTTCAACCTGACAAAGCCACAAGGCCTTGGAGGTAGCAGCCGCGCAAGAAATCAATTGTCATCTGTTCCAAAACAGGATTTAACCATTTGATTCATGTAAAACTGATTCCGAAATAAACTTTAAACATTTGCTCTTATTAGAATACGGGCATCCAACTCAAAACCAATTGGCAATGAGTGGAGAGGCCCTAATAGATTATAAACCGCAGGATCTTAGATAACCCAACCATGTGGGACTAATAATCTCAACACGCCCCCTCACGTGTAGCCTCGGCGGGTCTTACAAACACGTGGACAATTAAATCGGGTGACGCGAGTAAAGGTGCGGTCAACTGACTCGACACAAAATAACATGCTCTGATACCATATTAGAATACGGACATCCAACTCAAAACCAATTGGCAATGAGTGGAGAGGCCCTAATAGATTATAAACCGCAGGATCTTAGATAACCCAACCATGTGGGACTAATAATCTCAACAGCTCTCTTTATTTTTTGTCTCAGGAGTGGGAATTCTATCAGTACCATATGCATTAGCATCAGGGGGATGGTTAAGTTTGATACTACTTTTTGTCGTTGCATCAGCAACATTCTACACAGGCTTACTAATGCGACGATGCTTGGATGTAAATTCACAGATAAGAACATATCCTGATATCGGCGAGTATGCTTTTGGAAAGAAAGGAAGAATGATAGTATCTATTTTCATGTATTTGGAACTTTACTTAGTTGCAACAGGATTTCTGATACTGGAAGGTGATAATTTAAGTAATCTATTTCCAAACATGGGTTTTGAATTAGGTGGGATAAGTATCAATGGGCGACAAGGGTTTGTTATAATTGTTGCTCTCATAATCCTGCCTTCAATGTGGTTAACTGATCTGAGCAAGGTGTCATATGTATCTGCAAGCGGGGTCTTAGCTTGTGTTGTCATCATTTGTTCAGTTTTATGGGTCGGGGTCGTCGGTGAAACCGGATTTCATGAAAAGGGAAAGCTTCTGAATTTTAATGGTATTCCTACTGGCCTTAGTTTATATGCCTTCTGTTATTGTGCTCATCCTGTATTTCCTACACTATACAACTCAATGAGAGATAAAAGACAGTTCTCTAAGGTAAGTTACCCGAAGCTTTATATCTTCGTCAATTTGTTGATATCATTGGCAAAAACGCAGTGACAGTGCATATACTCATGTTTTTTTTTTGGTTTTTCTGATTTCAGGTCTTGCTTCTCTGCTTTGTTCTGGTGACTCTTGGTTTAGCATTTATGGCAGTTTTGGGGTACTTGATGTATGGTGAAAATGTGAAGTCTCAAGTAACTCTAAATCTACCACCACGAGAAATTGGGTCGAAAATAGCAATCTACACAACTCTAATCAGCCCTGTAACAAAATATGCATTAACCGTAACACCAATTGTATCGGCAATTGAAAATTCTTTGATGTTTTATCATGATGAGAGTAAGGTTGTTAGTCTTGTGGTTAGAACCTTGTTCTTGATTAGTTCGGTTATAATTGCTTTGACTGTTCCTTTTTTCGAGTACTTGATGTCTCTTGTTGGAGCATTTTTAAGTGCAACAGCTTCGATCATATTGCCGTCGCTGTGTTATTTGAAGATAACGGGAGCCTATCGAAGATTTGGCTGTGAATTGGTGATTATCTTGGGGATTGTTTTGATGGGTATTTTTGTTGTAATTATAGGTACTTATACTGCTTTGCAACAAATTATTGGTCAGTTGCTTTTGTAAATATTTGATAATTCTTTCATGAGGAAGGATCCATTCACACTTTTATTATCATACTATCTCACACATTGGACATCATTTTTGCGAATTAAAACCAAACCGTAACGGATTTGAAGCTAATATTTTGAGGATATGTTCCTCTTACCAAGTTATATATGCCTACCAAAAATAAGCACATTCCGAAATATAAAACCTCACGATCTACCGGTCTCAATTTCGAGTTCACTTTTTGCCTTTTTTAAAGGATCGATGTATTTACACATAAAACGGCTTATATCTTCTCGATTTGATCAATGCCATCTGGGAACTATAATCGAAGTGATAACCACTGGGAAAAGATGCACCACTACCAAACTACTACTGAGCCAACTGAAAAGACTAATCACTGCTGCAAAGTTCAAACTTACTTCTGCGTGGCAATAGAGGGTTTAGTGTAGCAGAACTGCCATGAAAAAAGTGAAAACCACAAATGTCAAACTAGAAATCAAGGACATCTTCAAAGATAAATTGGGTTAAGGATGCAAGATTAAGCCAAGCGGGTATTCGAAATTTGGATAAAGAAAATTTCCGACAAAATTAAGCATGTAAGACAAGAATTAAAGAGCCAGCATTGCGTGTGGCCTGTATGGGATAAGATTAGTAGGTGGATAGATATGAATTACCAGTTTGGAATTTTTACTCCTATGAGTTTTTAAGTTTTTAGAAAAACTTTTGCTCTTATGATGTTAGTATTGAGAGGTTGAAATGGAGAGATGTTTGTCTTTTTATTTTGTGAGGGATATGGATATATAGGAACAAGTTTGTTTTTGAGAAAACAAAGTTTAATGCAAAATGGGTACTTGCTAATGCCTTGAGACTAGCTAATGAGTTTCATAATGTTATGTCTGGAAAGTATGATGCAAACAGGACCAGAGGGATCAGGGGCAGAGCCAAGAATTGTGGGATGGGGTGCAAAAATTTGCTATTGGGAGCAAAAAAAAAAAAAAAAATAGTGGGTGCCAAAAAGCAAAAATGGGCTTGCATATACAAAAAAATTTCTAATAGGGCTAAAATAGGCTTTGGAGCCAGCTGGGCAGGGGTGCAAGTGCAACCCCTTGCAATGGGCTGGCTCCGCCCCTGAGAGGGATATCAACATTGCTCGGCAAACTCCAATTCAAGGTTTCTATAAGATCAATATTGATGCTCTTGTAATGATCTTGGTTATACATGAATTGGTGGAATTGTCAGAGATGGAGATGGAGCTCTTGTTGCCTGTTTTAGCAAGCACATTTTCAAGAATAACAATAATGTTGCGGAAGTCTGGGCAATTAGAGATGGGCTACGTTTGGCTGCTGAGTTGGATCTACGTAAGCTGGAAGTGGAGAGTGATTCAAGCTATGCTATTCAATTGTGCAATGGAGTAGCAAGGCCTCACTGGGATACTTGCAGATTATCGAAGATATTAAAAGGCTCAAAGACTATTATGACCATATGAGATTCAGTCGAAGGTATAGAAAAGCTAATTTTATTGCGGATAAGTTAGCTAAAGATGGAGCTCCTAAGGAGCATGGGTGTTGCTACACCAAGACTTGTTATGCTTCAAACAAGTTAGATCAATTATATCATTTTTTTACATAATCTTCATTTCTAGCTTTCTTTTCGATACTCTCATTTACCCAATTGGAAACTTTTTAATAAGATTCAAAAATATTCATTAGCTAGGAATTTTTTTTTTACATATGTTCCCCATTTATCAAACAACCAAAACTAGGGATGCACAACGGGTAGGATATGGCCTATTTCACCACCCTACCTGCTGAATGACGGGAAACAAAATTTTTACCCGCCACCCTACCCGCCATTAAGCGGGTAAGATCCTACCCGACCCATCAATTGGAGGGACGGGTAGGATAGGGTGGCGAGTATAACCGTTTTATTTATTTATTTATTTATTTTTTTGGGTTTTCCATGTTCTGGACTTTCTGGTTACTAGTTATTACCTTGACTGTGTATACAAAAAATGCTTCCCAAAAAACAAAACAAAAAATCTTGCAACAACACAGTAAATAAGGGCCAGCATATCTAAATATGTACCCAATGGTACTGCCAATCTAACTAGGGAAAAATGAACAAACAAAATCATCTTGCTGGGCACAAAGCCATTTGTAGTATCAAGAAACAAAAGTTCTATTCTTTTCAAAATCGACGATGAATCCCAGCATAGTTCCATGCTCTTCACGTAACCTTGTTCTTCATATAATAGTATCATCACCAAAATCTCTTCATATGACCTTCTTCTTCAATCATCATCTACAATGATGGAATACGCACTAAGATCACCAAATAAAGCTGCATAACAACAGATAAAGCCAATCAACATAAAAACCTATTTATACGCTGCATATCAAAGCTACACTATCAATAAACAAATTATTACCCATTTCTAAAAACTAATTCAAAATCCAATTCATCGTACAGGTAAAACAGGCAATTGTTTAAACATCTACATTTAATGCTCAAATTTCGACAGATGATATAATGTTAAGCCATAGAAATTTAACAAATGAAGGAACACCCCAATTGATCCACAAATACACTCAGTCATAAACATGCATTGCTGAGTTGAGGAAACAAGTTCTAAAGTTATTTTTGCAATAATGCACTGAGGTAGGTAGCAGAAGTATAGTGTATTTACATACAATTAGTGAGCAGGGAAAGTTGGTAGTGTATCTAGTAGTATAATGAGTTAGGACACCAACATTACCTTCGAAATCTCTAAGAAAAACTTATCAATATCACAAATGTTATAGGAAAATACGACAAAAAGATAAATTCAATTAGCACCAAGTTTTATACCTGACTCTAAGACGTCATCCTCGTTCTCCTCAGCTCTAAATGTAGAAGGATCCATGTCAATTGGTGTCCGCAACCAGTTTTGCAGTAAAATCAATGCTTCCACAGTTCGGGGCCTTAAAGAACTTCGTAAGTGACCAAGTATTCGCTTTGCAGTACTGAAAGAGGATTCACTTGCAACTGAAGAGATGGGAATCGCAAGTATATCTCTTGCTATGAGTGACAGAATATCAAACCTAGCAGCATTGATTTTCCACCAAGTCAATATATCAAACTTTGAACCTTCTTTCTTGTCTTTTGTTGGTGAGTCAATCGGCTCTGATAAATATCTTTCCACCTCTGATTTTTCGAAATCCTTCATTGTAGACAGCTGGGTTTTACGTTCTTCTCTATGTGACTTATGTTTTCTCTTTCTATGTAACATAGAACTAGAACTCTTTTGACTAAGACTACCACTAGTTTCACCTACAGACTCTGATGAGGCTAACACACTTCCTACACCTAAATATTCTGCCTTATAAGATGTAAATAAGTTATTAAAATCCTCTTTCACTTTATCTAACCAACTTTTTACCAATATTTGTTTCTACCAAGGGATATCATGCATAATCAAGTCTTCTAATATTACTTACAATCCACTTTCTTTTTCCCTTGGATCGAGAAGCACATCAATAAACAATAAAGCATTCATGTCTTTATACTCACCACAATACTTGTTGTATTTAAGTAGCATTTTTTCACCCATATGGCTTAAGAAAGGATTATCATGAGCTTTTTGCCAATCATTTAAATCTCCACGAACATCACCGATTTCCTCCAAAAATGTATGTGAAGTGACATAGGTAGAACCATAGAACTCAACAGTGGCTTCATAAAATACATGTAGAAACAATACTAATTGTTATCTAAGTAAGCATCAAAAGTTGTCTAGAAAATGTGAAAGAAACATAAACACAGACGAGGCAAGAAATGATAAATAACCCTACTTCTGAATTCCATAACAGGTACCAAGTTTACTGGTCTAAGAAGCTGGATACCCAGTCTTTCATGTATTGCTCCATTAAGCTATCATCTAAAATCTAAAAAATAGCTAGATAATCTTCAATATGCATATAATTTGTCTCTAAAAGTAATAATTAACAAAACTAAAGTCGAAGGATCTAATCAATATCGTTATTAATTCTTGCCAGCTTCAAAACTAAACTATTCAAAATGGTGCTATTAAAGAGTGAACATACATTTACAGTGGACCATAGGAATGAACCACGAGGGCTACAAACATTTATTTTTTTCACAAAGATGCACCAACAAACTGGTTTGCAGGAGATAGAACTACTGATTGATAATCAATTTATTATCATTTACCAATTGGCATCACTAGTCACAACTACAACATGACAAGCGACCAACTGCTAGAATAAAATAAAAATATGTACATCTAAACTATCATAACCAGTCAAACAATCCAAAGTCCCCAGTCCCCACCATAGTAAAGGAGCTACAACAATGTCTTGTGATATTCTTTATGACAAGAAAAAGCTGACAAGTTTCAGTAAATTTCACATAACCAACTAAAAAACATGCAAATACAATGAAAGCAGAACAACAATAAGTAGTAGTACTCCGAGTTTTATACTGAACTAATGGAACACACATAATTGTTGTTTAAAATATCTAATGACATTGCTTTCAGTTCTTAATAACTTAAGATTACCTGAGATGACCAAACAGTACTGCATTTCATTTGAGTGAGATTTGAGACTTCATTTTTGTTGTATTTATTAACCTAGTTCAGTTGTATGTAAAAAGAAGATTCAATGAGTAATCATCAAAAGTTAAGACTAATTTAAATTGTTATATTATGCATCTATGGCTAGTCAGAATATAGTTTACAACCTATCTACTAGTTTCAGACCTTGTTTTGTATCATGCAATCAGTTCTAAAATGGTTGAAAAATAAACGTAAAATACCTGTAGAAACTGAACTAGGACTCGAGCATTAGCCCAATCATACTTTTCAGGAGCATGCACACGAGGCTTTTTCTTCTTAGCTTTTCTCCGAGCAGCTAAGGGTTCTTCGGGGGCATCAGAATCAGATGAACTAGATTCTGGTTCATCGGGAACATCTGTACTATCAATATCATCAATATCATCACCCATTACTGGTTCCTCAGGAATATCGAAGATAAACCTCTCACGAAATGCTTTATCTGACCGTCCTAGCCTTATAAAGGTATTTTCATATTTTTCCGCAGCATCCAACATCAAGTAAATGGATTTCCATCTTTGTTTTCACATCTAATACTAATCCCTTTTTATATTCTATTCTTTCAAGAGATACATCATCTAAGAACTTCTTCATTCTAGCAGGAGAGGTCGTAACGTATTTAACCACTGACCTGATTCTGACCACTGTAGTATGATACTTTTTCAACCCATCCTTAACAACAAGAGCTAATACGTGGGCGGCACATCTGACATGTAAATGCTTACCTCCAACAATTGAGGATCCCCAACTTACAACTCCCTCTTTGACGTATTCAATTGCTTTTTTTATTTGCAGATGCATTATCGAGAGTGATGGTGAACACTCTCTCAAGCCCCTACTCTATCAAACACTTTTCTAATGCTCTTCCAATATGTTCACTTCCATGACTAGTGATTAAAAAAAAATATATGATTCTTTTGTGTAACTTCCAGTGGTCATCGATAAAGTGAGCAGTAACTACCATGTAGTTGTAGTTCTGAATGGACGTCCAAGTATTTTTTGTGAGACAAACTCAAACCTTGTTCACCTTGAAATAATTCACCATTTTGTTTTTTTCACTCACAAACAGTTTGCAGATATCACGATAGACTGTCATCCGAGATGGAAGTTTGAACGTCGACTCAAGATACCTACAAAAAGCTATAAACCCTTCTCCTTCAACCATTCGGAAAGACTGTTCATCTGTGATAATGAACCTTATCAAAGCTCTCCTACATGCTTCTTGACAAAACGTAACCCCAACCATTTGCTGCTTATCTCCCAGATTGCTAGGCTGATCAAGAGAGTGTTGTCCCAATTGCGCAGATTCTAGTGTATTTAAATACTTCTGACACTTAGACAAATGATAGTTCAATTTTGATGTTCCATACTCCTTACCACCAATCTTATACTTACCACCTTCACAATAGTTACACTTTCCCCATTTAATACCATCTTCATAAAAACTCGTCGTAAAATTCCCCCATACCCAAGATATCCTCTTCCGCTTATTACTTCTGCTGACCTCAGGTTGAGAAGATGGTGGAGGTGGCGGAGATGCAACAGTACTAGACCTTCGTTGCACATATTGAGATGCAGCTTGAGAGGGAATAAGAGGTCTCGTTGACATCTATTCTGTAATCTCAACCATGTTTGCTCACACTAAGCCTGCATAAACTAATTAAACCATGTATAGTGACTTTTCCTGATGTGAAGATTAGTCTCAAAAGAAATAGAATGACATCAATATTACCTAAAAATGTCCTACACAGATTATGAAATAACTACACTCAGACAATACAAAATTAAGGGCAGAAAAGAAAAACTTATCATATTTCTTTGAACTAAAAACAAGAAAATCCTATCACAATCAATTTTGACGGAGATAAACAAATCAATAACTCACCCTTCTTAGTTATAATGAGACAAGTCTGTGAGCAAGGAATACGTTTATGGTCCTCATTAACTTGTGTTCCCAACAAAAAGTAAATCAAATATGCTAGATGGAGGTACTAGTTGGAATTAGCTACATGCAGAGACAACAGATTACTTAAGATTGAGAGATAATCATTCATATAAACATTACTAGCCATGGTAAGCAGACACTCTAAGCAATTCAAAAGAGAATCATGACAAGATAATCATATATCTCATAGAAACAACTGGAAATGTTCATTACATTCACACAGAAATGAACACTGACTTATACAAAGTAGCGAGAGCTAGCATATAATCTTTAACCTAGCAGAAATATGTTTTTACCTTTTACTCACTGAAGAGATGGGAAAATGGATATAAAAAAACTATTAACAAACTAATTTCGTTCTCATAATCAACATTGGAAAACAAAGAAACCCATAATTCATGTAAAAATAAGGAACCTCAATTTAATTTCCCTAAAACAAATTAAGAAAACATGCAATCATGGCAATTACGACCTACCCAAGTTATAAATTGGAAAAATGAAATCAATCTATAACACCTTGACCAAATAATTAGCCAATTGAATTAAGAGCAGAGGAAATTTTTAAAAACAAAACCACTAAGGGAGATTCTTACCTCTCGCACCCAAAATTAACAAGCCCCAAAGCTTAAATTTAACTGTAAGCCTGAAACTCTTGTGTTTGGAGGTAAAAAAGGTAGGGCAATGCTATCCCGCACGACATTGCGGGAAAGCATTATAAGCTAGCAGCTTCATGTCCCTTAGATCAAGATATTGTACCATCTCTCACCGTACAGGTGTAAGAGGAAAATTTATTGCAAAAAACTTCTTGACTTTATGAAAAGGAGGAAAAATAAATCAATAGATTCCATAATTTATTAGCTATTACTCCTCCCCATTGTCGTACAAATAAAAAGAAAATCTTCCCATTTTTGTTTCGGCCAACTTAATTCAAACCAAAAATGGTTTAGTAATCGATTTTGATTTTCTTTAGAAGAAGGATTATGTATTTCCTCTCCTCCAAACCTATAACTATTTAGATTAATTGTGGGTCAGTTTAAGACTTTTTTTTTGGTTTTTTCCTTTAGATTTCTCTATTTCTCCGATTAAGGATGCACAGTTGTTGGTTGATGGGGAAAGTTGTTTGTGGTGGCTTTGATGGTGGTGCAGTTTAAGGTGACGATGTATTGTTGATGTGGTGGTAGTTTTATGTAATAGATTGGTGGAGGTGTTTCCAGTGATTGTTATGGTATATAATAAGAGATCAAATATCAAATCAAGGAAAGTTTCTCTTAAAATCAAAGAAAGAAAGAAAAACCATGATTAAAATTGATTACGACGATAGTTCTCTACTATATTTATATGGTTAGGGTTGTTGGTGTTGTTAGATCACTGCTCGGTCGAGAACTCGCAAGCGTTGCTATCTCAAGATTGTTGTCAAGTTTAGTTGCCAAACCATAAGTCTTGATTTCTAGTCTACTTATAGCTAAGTCTCAGATTAGGATAGAAATTGTAGTTGAGCATTAGACTTCACGGCGTTCATCGATTGAAGACGAAGAACTACTAAGGGGAGCTTGTGGAATTTCATCAACAAAAGGTATGTGGAAACTTGAACTCATCTATCACTCAAAAGTCTATCTACTCTATCTCTTATTTGAGACAAAAGTCGTATAGCTATATAGACTTTATTTATGCACATTTGATATTTCGAGTTGAGTTTAACTCGCTTACATATTTCTCGAAATATGTGTTGGTAAGCTTTCGCTATAACCAAGTTCATCTTATATTCTTGACAAAAGTCAAAAGATGATCATGTGAAAATCGCCTGGTAACATCTTACATGATTTGTGTGAGACAGTCATTTGATGTAGACTCGGAATGTTTCGTATTAATCATTCGATCACTTGAAAATTGTTTTGAAGCTAATAGTTTGTGTGAGACAGCTATTCCCGTCTTCCAAGAATGTTTCAATGGTTGAAATGAGAGTTTAGAATAATTGGATTTAAGCATAGTATGCGTGCTTGCATATATGTAATCCATGTCCGGGAACCATGGTATGCATACCCGTATGCGTACATATTGGTTTTGAGAAAGTCCGAGAACCTGGTATGCAAACCGGTACGCGTACTGGCGTAAGGTTCAGGTCCGGGAATTGCTGAGTTTGGATGGTATGTGTATTATTTCGCGTACTGGCAAAACCCAAACTTGGTCCGGCTACTTAGGTACGCATACCCGTACGCTTACCTAAATGGATGATGTTCTAAAATCGGTTTGTTCATGAACTAATCTCTAATATAAAACAAAGCATGGACAACTTAGCTTAGATAAAGGACGCTCTGGATTCATTCTTGGGGAAGCTAAATCTATGGTTGTGGTTGTTTACATCATTATTGTATCATTAATTTTTTATAATGAATATTTTATTAATCTCTCATTATAAATGTCTTATAATTATGTTAATTAATATACTTTCATTAAATTTCTTATGAATTTTTCATTATAAATATCTTCTTACATCATAAATATCTTAATTTAATAGATGTCTCACAATTTTCTTAATGAATATACTTTCATCATTAATATTTTATTAATGTTTCCTTATAAATGTCTTATGATTATCCTAATAAATACTTTCATTAAATAAATAATAAATTTGTTGATAATCATATCAATTGGGTAGTATTTGTTGGTGGTCCATGGAGCCGGTGATGTGGTGATGAGGTAGTGGTGATGGGCGGTTCTGGTGGTGGTAGTGTAGGTGGTCAGTGTGGTAGTCAGGTAGTTGGGAATTCTTACTCTATGTGAAAATAAGCTGGTTATAATACAAAAAAAAAAAAAAAAAAAAAAAAGATTGTACAGGCTGACCGCAATTTACCCTAAAAACAAACTTAGCTTAGATAAAGGACGCTCTGGATTCATTCTTGGGGAAGCTAAATCTATGGTTGTGGTTGTTTACATCATTATTGTATCATTAATTTTTTATAATGAATATTTTATTAATCTCTCATTATAAATGTCTTATAATTATGTTAATTAATATACTTTCATTAAATTTCTTATGAATTTTTCATTATAAATATCTTCTTACATCATAAATATCTTAATTTAATAGATGTCTCACAATTTTCTTAATGAATATACTTTCATCATTAATATTTTATTAATGTTTCCTTATAAATGTCTTATGATTATCCTAATAAATACTTTCATTAAATAAATAATAAATTTGTTAATAATCATATCAATTGGGTAGTATTTGTTGGTGGTCCATGGAGCCGGTGATGATGGTGATGAGGTAGTGGTGATGGGCGGTTCGGTGGTGGTAGTGTAGGTGGTCGTCGTGTGGTAGTCAGGTAGTGGGGAATTCTTACTCTATGTGAAAATAAGCTGGTTATAATACAAAAAAAAAAAAAAAAAAAAAAAAAAGATTGTACAGGCTGACCGCAATTTACCCTAAAAACAAACTTAGCTTAGATAAAGGACGCTCTGGATTCATTCTTGGGGAAGCTAAATCTATGGTTGTGGTTGTTTACATCATTATTGTATCATTAATTTTTTATAATGAATATTTTATTAATCTCTCATTATAAATGTCTTATAATTATGTTAATTAATATACTTTCATTAAATTTCTTATGAATTTTTCATTATAAATATCTTCTTACATCATAAATATCTTAATTTAATAGATGTCTCACAATTTTCTTAATGAATGTACTTTCATCATTAATATTTTATTAATGTTTCCTTATAAATGTCTTATGATTATCCTAATAAATACTTTCATTAAATAAATAATAAATTTGTTAATAATCATATCAATTGGGTAGTATTTGTTGGTGGTCCATGGAGCCGGTGATGATGGTGATGAGGTAGTGGTGATGGGCGGTTCTGGTGGTGGTAGTGTAGGTGGTCAGTGTGGTAGTCAGGTAGTGGGGAATTCTTACTCTATGTGAAAATAAGCTGGTTATAATACAAAAAAAAAAAAAAAAAGATTGTACAGGCTGACCGCAATTTACCCTAAAAACAACTCGATAAAAATTTAACGTTGATAGTGTAATGTATATGTTATTGGGATGGTAACGGTTTTCAGTTGGTCCCATTATATGTTTCATTCGGTGGTTTCTTCTAAACACCTATTACGATCAACCTAGCAATTCTCAAAAAAAAAAAAAAAAAAAACCATGGAAACAAATTGCATTAACCCAGAGTAATAGGTTAATGCACAATCCATCGCGTCATGTGCTTATTTTAGAGCTCCCTTAGGATGGATAGTTGTTTTCAAGTTCTCTCTTAATTTGCATGTAACAAACTAAGAATAAGAAACTTCACCTTCGGGTTAACCTCCTAACTTCTCTTAATTTGCGGACAACATAAGTTTTGGAACAACAAGGCCCTAAAATGTAATCCAGTCACCGGCCGTTACGGTGAGAAACTAACAGTGGCATTGACGTTATTTCGGTCAACTTATCTGATTTGATTCCAGCAATTTCCACATTAGCCTGACGTTAATCCGTGTAGAAAAAGAAAAAAAATCAATCAATCCGATATAGCTCCGTGGTATAGCATCGTGCATGATAACGTTTTGGAGTAACAATTAGAGAAGGAGAAGAACTTCTCTAAGCAGATGACATATCATCAATCGGCGGAGTCATTGTGATTACTGCAATTTCATTTTTCCGATAGGTACTGCGGTTGGGTTAAAGAGTCACGAATTAAACATCGGATGGGAATACCTGCTTCCCCGGGTTAGGAATAACATCTAATCGATTCCAATTTTCATACTTATCGAAAAAAAAATAGAATCACGAATTAAGAACAAACTAAGAATAAAAGCTCCCTTAGGATGGATTGTTGTTTTCAAGTTCTCTCTTAATTTGCATGTAACAAACTAAGAATAAGAAACTTCACCTTAGGGTTAACCTCCCAACTTCTCTTAATTTTCGGACAACATAAGTTTTGGAACAACAAGGCCCTAAAATGTAATCCAGTCACCGACCGTTACGGTGAGAAACTAACAGTGGCATTGACGTTATTTCGGTCAACTTATCTGATTTGATTTCAGCGATTTCCATATTAGCCTGACGTTAATCCGTGTAGAAAAAGAAAAAAAAATCAATCAATCCATATAGCTCCGTGGTATAGCATCGTGTATGATAACGTTTTGGAGTAACAATTAGAGAAGGAGAAGAACTTCTCTAAGCAGATGACATATCATCAATCGGCGGAGTCATTGTGATTACTGAAATTTCATTTTTCCGATAGGTACTGCGGTTGGGTTAAAGAGTCACAGAATTAAACATCGGATGGGAATACCTGCTTCCCTGGTAAGGGTTAACATCTAATCGATTCCAATTTTCATACTTATCGGAAAAAAAAATGGAATCACGAATTAAGAACAAACTAAGAATAAGAGCTCCTTAGGATGGATTGTTGTTTTCAAGTTCTCTCTTAATTTGCATGTAACAAACTAAGAATAAGAAACTTCACCTTCGGGTTAACCTCCCAACTTCTCTTAATTTGCGGACAACATAAGTTTTGGAACAACAAGGCCCTAAAATGTAATCCAGTCACCGTCACGGTGAGAAACTAACGGTGGCATTGACGTTATTTCGGTCAACTTATCTGATTTGATTCCAGCGATTTCCACATTAGTCTGACGTTAATCCGTGTAGAAAAAGAAAAAAAAATCAATCAATCCGATATAGCTCGGTGGTATAGCATCGTGCATGATAACGTTTTGGAGTAACAATTATAAAAGGAGAAGAACTTCTCTAAGCAGATGACATATCATCAATCCATGAGTCATTGTGATTCTTTGCAATTTCATTTTTCCGATAGGTATCTGCGGTTGGGTTAAAGAGTCACGTCACTAAACATCGGATGGGAATACCGCTTCCAGGTAAGGGTTAACATCTAATCGATTCCAATTTTCATACTTATCGGAAAAAAATGGAATCACGAATTAAGAACAAAAAACATTGTTATGCCAAAAGTGAAAACGTATTTGTGGCCACCTAAGTGAAGTTTACCTATTGTCTTTTGGTACAAGACCATTTTGGATTTGATGGAGGGCAACCAATGGGTTATGTATCTTTTCTTTTTCTTTTTATATGATCCGCGGCAAGACATGTTTTGGTGATATAAATTGGGCAATGAACATATGGACAATGATCAACTCCGTGCTTTGTTCTGTGCACGGGTCAAGGCCTAAGTACATTTATATATTAAGGAATGCAATCTTTTGCAAACCGTGGTATAATGTTCATGACTTAATTCGAGTGAATCAAAATTTATTTTGCTTCAATTGTATCTTGTATACTTCTATGAGAATATAAACTATTGAACAACTCTAGAACTAGTTTCATTTGAGTTATTTGAACTAGTTATGGTTAAGATGAATAAGGTTGATATGAAAGTGTTCATGTGGCTAACTTCGGTTAACTATTGTTGAGCCAACAAGGTGTACATGTTTAGGTACGGCTACTCATATCTAAATGAAGGTACATTTCATTTGTGTGTAACAAGCTAAGTTCGATCTAACGGTTTAAAGATATTAGCTTGAGTCTAATCAGGTTTTCATCTAATAGTAAATATTGAATGCTTTGTTACCAAGGTAACATTGATTGCAAACCATGATTTGGAGACTATATAAAGGAGAACTCTATCAAATGGGAAACCTAATCCCCACACCTCCTGTGTGATATTAATTGCGACTAGAGTCGATTTTCCTTTAACCATAGGTTTTTCACGAAACCCTGTAGGTTAACGACTTGAAGACTTCATTGGGATTGTGAAACCAAACCCAACTATTTTATATGTAGTTGCGTGATCTGATCTTGCATCTTCTATCATATTGAGTACTATCTTCTTTAAGATTGGCTCGAGGTTTATTCTCTGATAGGCAAGATAAAAAGTAATCACAAACATCTTCGTCTCATCGTTTTTGATTCTATAACATCTTGTTTCGCTACCATACAATTAAGATTATTGTGAGGTGATTGATATTTCTAGGCTGTTCTTCGGGAATATAAGTCTGTATATCAATTGGTTCATGTTCTCCTTGATTTATCAAAAGACGAAACAAAACTCATAGGTTTATCTCTGTGGGAGACAGATTTATCTATACAATAGACTTTTCTATGTGAGACAGATTTGTTTATCAAGTCTTCGACTTTGGTTCGTAGCAACTCTTAGTTGTGGGTGAGATCAGCTAAGGGAATCAAGTGTGTAGAGTCCTGTTGGGATTCAGAGACGTAAGGAGCGCAACTGTACCTTCATCAGTGTGAGATTGATTAGGGCTCAACTACATTTCAATCTGAAGTTAACTTGGAGTAGTCTAGTGTCTGTAGCGGCTTAATACAGTGTGGTGTTCAAATATGGACTAGGTCCCGGAGTTTTTATGCATTTGCGGTTTCCTCGTTAACAAAATTTCTGGTGTCTGTGTTATTTGTTTTCCGCATTATATTTTGTTATATAATAGAAATATCACAGGTTGTGCATAGTTCAATCAATTAGTGAATCCAACCTTTTGTTGTTGATTATATTGATTGACACTTGAACATTGGTCTTTGGTGTTCAAGTTTTTTCACATAATAATCAGGCTCACGGATTTGTATCTGTTTGATTTGCTGATTACATTGTGAAACAGAGATACGAACTGTTGGATATATTTCCACTGATTGAGTCTGAATGTCTAGTTGATTCTCTTGGAATTATATTGGAGTTTGTCCATAAAGATTGCTAAGAGAAATATGGGGTGTGGTTGTTTTACCCCTTCTTTTTCAGTTGGTATCAGAGCAGGCAAACACATTTAAGACCTCATAAGTCTGTGTTTGTAGAAATCTGAATTTGGAGAGAGAGTTATCTCTTATTTTTACGCATACTAAAATTTCTTCCAAAGCTTTTAATTATGCCAAATGTCTTGGGCTTACCTCAAAGGATAACTCCTTAGCCGATTCTTCTGAATCCCGAGGTAGAAAGTTCGATAACGTTCCCTCAAATGAGACATTTGACACTTTGTAAGAAGCTGAAATGGAACTCACCAGAACTTCAAAAAAATCTAATGAGACCATTGATATTCATAATCATGCTCAACTCATTGATGAATTTGAAAACTCTTTTGGTAGAGAACGTGAACTCTATAGTATCATTGAGTCCTTCTCCAACAATATCGAAAAACTAATTCAAGAAACTACCCTAAAGCGTGAAAAAATTAGTGTTCTTGAGGATATTGTTAAAGAAGATTCAATTAGAGAAAAACGTTTGATCGAGACGCATTCATCTGATCTAAATAGACTTCGTGTTGAAAAAGATAACTGGGTGCGTCCCTTATTTTAGCCCAGGAACAATGCAAATCCTTGAAGAAGGAAAACTCTGTTTTAATGAGAAAATCTTCTGTGCCGATCACTAATTCCCAGATAGAATTACAGTACATGAAGAAAAGTTCTCCAAAGGAAGTCCCTGCTAAGAAGTGTTTACATAACTTGCAGTCTTCTAAAAGGGCTATAAAACAGGTTCCTTTGAATGTTTCTCTTTCACGAACCTGTTCTTTCTGTGGGAAAAAGAATCACTATGTTCAACATTTTTTGGCTAGAAAGAAACAGATTTTTGATCTTCAAAATCTACTTCTTATTACTGTCGACAAAGTAAACTCTCTTACGACATCTAAAATGGATTTCATTCCTGTAGAAAGCCAGAACTCTCATAATAGGGATTTCAATGGTCACACATTTCGAAATCTCTACAGGGATCGTGTTTCTCCTCATGGTGCAAACTCTTACACCACAAAAATACGCATTCCCAGTGTTTATGAGAATAAGTCTGGTAGATATAAGTCTAGAATATGGAGACCTATCTCCTCTAATCCTCTTGAACCGATTTCTAGAGGTCCTAGACTTAACTCTCAGAAAATTCCCTCTAATAGATTTTCTAGAAAGGCTATGTCGAATTCTTCTAGAATAAGAAATAGCCGAAGGAAGGTAAGAAATACTAGGTTCAAACCCTCAGATGGTATTCACAGCTCATCTTTCAATACTCATGGTGGGATTTTATCTCACTTTGCTACCTATCTCTAGGTAACCTCATTCTTGTATCTAACTTGAGAGTTGCAAGGATGATATTTGTGAGATGCTCAAGTCTACAGTTGGTTACCATCTGTCTTGTATTTTGATGTTTTTCTCTTATGAAAAGGTTGAGTCATTCTTGACTCCTTGTATCTAATGTATCTCTTCTGTATGCTCTGTTTAAATCTGTTAGATTCTGAGCCTAGATTGGTAAGAGATATTTTGAAAAACAGGAAGTATTTCCTCTTGGATCTTTCCTGGTCCATTAGTCTTCCACACCTGGTCCATGAACGTCCGTGTCTTCTCCTTGAAAGTTCTTAGGTTTTTCTTAGATGGAAGAAGACTTGAAATGATGTAATTCGGTTCAAGACCTTGTCTTGAGAAAGATGATTGAGAGGAAAGAGTATAACTCCTGGATTGGAGAATTTGTCAAGGATTTAATTCTTTTTCAGAATAACTCTAGGGTCGAATTTGCAAATCTTCAAATGCAAATAAATCAGCTCATTGATGGTCAAACCAAAATCCTTGATAATCAAAAGATCTTGATCAGGAATCAGAAGAAACTCATCTTGGTCTGTGTCAGAGCTAGGCATCTTGCCCGCATCGTTGATCGGAAAGTTAATGTTCTAACTCATGAACATGGAGTCTCTACGGTCAAAAGAATCAAGGATATCAGTGATACCTTTTATGATGGACCCTTTCAAAGATATGAAGTTATCAAAGAAACTTGATTTTTTTTTTGTATAGGAAACTTCTTATGAGAATTTATTCTTGTGTTTTAAGAAGGATACCTAGGGTTTGGAATAGCCATTATTTTGAGTACACATAGCTATTTCCAACGATTTTCATCTTACAATTTTTTTAGATTTATTTATTTAAATTCTAAAGTTTATTTGGAAGATAATTTTACAGTATTAATCTTTATGGTTTCATATATTGCAACTTGTTATGGGATATGTGTGTTTGCGGGCGTGAACTATGATTGTCCCATATATGTCAAAAGTTAAGTCTTTCATATGTCATTATGCAAATATTGATAAAAGAATGAATGAACTTTTGACAAACAAAAGTTAAGCCTATTATGTCATTATGCAAATATTAATGGAAGATATAGGGTTTAAAAGAAGAGATGCGGAGATCTCGATAGGTATAGAAGAGACAAAAGGGTAAAGAATAAGAGGATCGGAAACCGAAGCTCTTGATGCCACTTAATGCAGATTTGAAGCGTGAATAAAGAAATCGATAGTAAAAGTACAAGAATATTTGAGAAAACTCAATACAGTAGAACCTCTATATAAGAATATCCTACGGACCACAAGAAATTATTCTTATATGGAGGTCTACCTTGAAGCGAGCAATAAAAATTTGTTATATATGTACCTAGGAGAAAACATAATCACGCACACCAAACATCACAATATACCTAGGCAATACTAATTAAATTTTGTTTAGTTTCACATTATGATACGAAAGTTAAATATATGAAGTTTTCTATGCAACACAATGGACCTATGCAATACCTAAGAAAACATAAATTTTGTTTGGTTTCACATGTGAATTTTTTTTAGTTTCACATGTATTAGTTAAATATACGAAGTTTGCTATGTAACGCAATCCACATGAAATTCAACAATGAGTCGTGCAAAAAAAAAAAAAACATCACACCTGCTAAAATTAAAAGGATTTTCCAAATTAGTTAAAAGAATCTATTTGTCTTAAACTTTGATGTACAATATGACCTACATTATCTATATACTATTGTGAATTATTCTTATGTGGAGGTAAGTTCCTTAAGACGAGACCTGAAAAAAATATGACTTATTCCAATATGGAGTTTGTTCTTAAATATAACTAGCCCAAATCAGGACCAGAGATTTTTATTCTTATATGGAGTATTTTTATATAGAGGTTCTACTGTATTGGTTTATAATAATGTGTATTTTAATACATAAGACTTGTCCTCTATTTATAGAGAAGACAATAAAACTCATATTCCTAAAATAATTCTAAGACCCTAACTTGGAAAATAAGAAATTCCTAAAATAAATAATATTCTAGAATTTAATAACTTCTAAAAATAAGTAATTCTAATAATAAGAAATACCTAAAATAATAATATTAAATAATAATTAAAATATCAATCCTAAATCTAATGGATGTCCTACATCAAGTACTACGGACATACCACCAAAAACTGCAATCACCTAAGGACTACCATTCAGAGGCTCATTGATGCAGGAAAACTGATGGAGTATGTTTAACTACCAACCACTGCTACTGAGGCAACACCGCAGAAGAGGTTACAACTCCCTGAGGATGGCAAAAACCTGAACATGATCACCTACTCGGACAACACTCCTGCTTCATTACTGTAGTTGCAGGATTTCCCACACTACACCCCTCACTCAAATCTGTTTAATCAATCCATTTGAAGATGAATAATAATGTGTTTTTATTAATTGTTTTCTTGAAAGATTTACAAAGAAATGTAGAACAAAGCTAAAGAAATTACAATCACTCTTAACTTTCTCTCTCCTAATGACTTGTTTCACAATTCAAAAGACCTCTCTCATAACAGACTTACTCGACCCTTTATATAGGGTATTACATAGTGGATGACAGCTATACTGTCCCTTATTTTCGGAAACGTCTCGCGAATGCTCGCGAATGTACAACTGTTTGCCTACGCGACACTCTTAAATCTCGCCAATTCTTCACACTTTCCTCATGTTCTAACTGTCGTCATCTATTACGTCATTTATTTACCTCCATGCGACTCCTTCGCGATGCAGTTGTTTATTAATCTCGCGAAGTATTAGTGTTGCGATATTCTGTTCCTACATCTTGCCTCTTCTCATGTCTTCTCTGCGAAGAAGAGAATGTCATGAGAACCAATATTTTAAAGTGCCGCAACTGCTTATCTTTACCTTGCGATTGTTCATTTTCACTCGTTTTGTTTATGTACGGAATTTATTACAGGTGTTTCTTCTTCCACTCTTTTCTTGACACGTCTCTTTCAACCGATTATTCTTAACCATTCACGTCCCTTCTCACATTAAATGCATTTGTTTTCTCGAGAACTCTCTTCTCTATATATAGCTTTCTCCTCTTTCTCTTCTTCTCTTTTTATTTTCCCTCTGCAACTTTTCTTCACCTTTCTCCTTCCGTAATTTGCGCTTCTGCTACTGCTTCCTTTTTAATTCTTCACTTCTCCCTTCATTCCTATACTCTGATAATGGCTTCACTTGGTCGTACATACGCTCCTCATTTTACTGATGTTCAAAAGAAATTACAGGAAAAGGGTTTCACTTTATCTACCATTCCACATCAAGAATCCTCATCTATGCTTTCTGCAAAATTGTTTTCTGATCATCAATGTGATGATCAGAAAATTATAGTCTCGCTAGGTCAACTCCTCGCAGGGCTCCCCATTCCTTTATATAATCCCGAAATGCCATTATTTTATGAGATTCTTGCTCACGAGAAATTCTCGCGGGCTATTTATCAATTGAACGGCGATTGTATTCGCCTGATGCTTGAATTCGCCTCTCGTGGTGCCGGTAAAGGATCTTTATATCCTGACAATGTTAGAGATCCTCAATTTGCGAATTTACCAATAATTGCCGAGAAGTATATTGTGGATAATTTCTTTGCAAATTATTCAGTCATAACTATGAGAAACGATAAATCTCACTGGGGTGTTCGATTGAAGAAAAATGATAACGTTGATGCTGACAAACTGCTTATGCAGGACATTGATCGGCATTCGGGTAAAAATAATATCCTCGCTACTCCAAAGATGAAAAGTGGTGGGTTGTACCTCTCTTTCTGAGTGGACCTTATATCGCAGGCTCAAATGCACTCCCAGCCAATCTCACGAATTATCATCCTTGGGAGTTTAAGTGGCATGAGAAGACAAAAGAGGTATATACATATCATTCATTTTAGATTTGCTTCGCTATGTCTTCCATTTCTTTCCTTCATTAACCTTTTTAGAAAATTTTTAGATCACCGAGAATGAGAAAGAAATACAAAGAGAATCCTCAAAGAAAATATCCTGGCGATACTTCGATCACTCACGGATGAAGTAAGAAACATTTTCTTTTGTTATTTTAAACAATATTGTTGCCTCTGTTTCTTATCTTTATTCGTGTGTGAAGATTGGTGTTGAAGAAGTTGAAACCGCAAAGATTAATGATGGAGAAGCTGAAGCTGCGAGAGCTAAAGGCAAGAATAAGGCCATTTCTCGCAAGGACAAATCTTCCTCGCCCATCCTCCAAAAGACGGAGACTCCAACCTCCTTCACATTCTAACTCCCAATCTAGCGAGAATTCGGAAGATGAAAATGAGATTGGCACCTCTTCTCGCTAAGGGAAGTCATTCGTATACTTCGCTATGGCGCTTTTATCTAATGTTTTTACCGATTCTATGCAAGGTTTTGGCGATAGAAACTTGTCTCTGCTACTTGCGAAACTATCGCTAAGATCTGTGATGCCCCATTGTTGGAGGATATCGAGTCTTTTCGCGGAGTTTCTCGAACAATAACACCCAGCCTTTTAAATGCTCTCAATGCTTTGGTATGTTCACACCTCTTTACCTCTTTGTGACTCCGCTCTTATCTTTAATTATTTCTCTATTTTCTTTTACAGTCTGGGAGAGCTGCTTTTGTTGCTGCCTCAGACCTTGAGAGAAGACGCAACAACCTTGAAAAGAAGAATTTGCAATTGAACAAGAGAATTCGAGAACTAGAAGTTGGGGTTGCGTCGTCTTGCGATAAGGATGAACGAATTAAACAACTGGAGGCTGAGCTTACTTCTCAACAGAATAGAGTATCTACTCTTGAAAGCGCAAATCAGCAGCTTTATGGTATAGCAATCTTTATTCCTCAGATTTCTTTTATTTTACCATTTACTTTTCTTTGCCTAACTTACTATTTTCGCAGACATATATAATCTCTCTGAAGAGTCCATTCTTCTCCATTCATTTCCCGAGCCCATGGGTGATGATGTCCTCCTTGCTCGCCTCAATGAATCTCTAAGTTGTTCTTCAAATGATGCTAACCTTCTTTCATTAAAGGATCTTCAATCCAAACATCATCTCTTAAAAATCGAGCATAGATCTAGTTTAAGTTTGGATAATCTTTTTAAACGAAAGTACGTTGACTCCAAGAAGAAAACCAAAACTTTAAGGAAGAAAATTAGTGATCTCATAGATGAGAAAGATCGCATTACTAACAGAGGTGCACAGGCATTAGCAAAATTTCAAAATCTCTCTTTGATGTGCAAGTTGAGCGAGATGAACTCCTTCGTCGAATACCATGCTTAGCGAGCGAGAAGACCAAATTCGTTCATTTTTTGTCATAAATAATGATGATGAATTTGCACAGGCTCATAAGGTTTTAGATAACGCTAGAAATAACTTAGGTGTTGATGTTAGTCTTCACACCGAGCAAACTACCTTAATCAAGGATATGATCTTTGAAAGAGAAGGTTGTTTGTTATACTTCTTTACTTTTCTCGTTATTTTTCCTTTTGTATTATTAACATTAATTCATTTCCTCATGTTTTCAGAATCAAAAGAGATTTCGAGACAAGGATTGGAGAGCTTGAAATCGAAAAAGAGCGTCTCGCAAATGATCTCTCACTTTTCGAGAATAGATATTCAAAGTTGAAGCAGCAATTCCAAACTACAGTGGCGAATTTTAATAATGATGTTGTTCGTTTTCGCAATCAAGCTATGGAAATAGTTTGTAAGGATCACAACATCCCTCTTCATTCATATCCCTTTCGCTGAAGAAGTTCCCAGAACTTGCCCGTCTCGAGATGTTTCGATAGTGAAGCTAATGAAGAAGGAGAATCTGACGACGAGAGTGATGGAACCAAAGAATCGGATGAAGAAGAAGAACCAAAGAAAGAAATAACTTCTCTTTCTTCTTTGATTTCTTGTAATATCTCGTATACATATATCTTTGACTATTGAATGTAAACTTCAACTTTTGCTTCCTTTGTTCAGATATATTAATCAAACAACCCTTCTTTATAATTATAACTTCACACTTGCCTCTGTCCATAAGATATAATCAACTTTGCGAGTTAAATATAATCATTCTCGTGAGATATAAATATATATATCATCATTTTTTTTTTTTTTTTTTTTTTTGACTTAAAACACTATCTCCGCGACAAGATCGCAAGATATCTTCATGGATTAAGAAATCTATTGATCTTGCCTTATCATTATTTGTGTGGTCTTATTATGCCTTCCTAAGTAAAGGTCTTATTTTGCCACCTCATTGCGACAAGATCGCGGCAGCCGTCTTTACACTTTCATATAATGACCCATTGACCTTGTCTTATCATTTTTTTAGTATTTTTGCCTCTGTAGGACATTATATTTGCGACAATATGGCAGGTTTAAATGTTCTTGCGACCATAAAATCCCGGCACATTGTCGTCTTTGCGATTTAAATCGCAGGACGTTCTTACATTTTCATGTAAAAACCCATTGATCTTGTCTTACCCTCGCGTTAGTATTATTGCCTCTGCAGGATCATTTGCACAAATATGACAAGCCTAAATTCTCTTGCGAGAATAAAGCCTCATGACATTTGCGTCTTTTGACACTTATCGGCTCCCTAATGGAGGGTGCCGCCCTTATCTTCTCCCCGGTTGCCCCTTCAAGGAGGCGTACATCGGCCATACAAGACTAGCTCCTCCCATCCGGTCTTAACAACAACTGTTGTTTTCGCAGCCTCTTATCCCTTATACCTATATGGTTTATGGTTACGAGACTGCACCCTAAGTGGAGTTTTCTTCGGCCGAGTGCAAAGATGTGCCAAGACTTGTCAAGAGTGGTAAGGAAGTTCCATGCTCCCGCACTCTTGACTCAACCGTGTACCTCGGCGCCTTGGTCATACACTCGACTCCTTGGAAGAGACCCTCGGGCGTCCAACCAGGGTATAACCTTATATATATAGTTGGAAATCCAAGGTATCTCCCCGGATAGGCTTTCATGGGCCCAAATCTCCATGACCCAGGTTTCGGAGCGGTGTAACCTTCCACCCGAGCCATGTTAAGAGATACCCCCTTATATGACGTACTTTAGGTCTTACATTTGCCTCTTGCGAAATATCATTCGCGAACTAGGGTGTACGCCATAAAGGTTTGTCCCATTCACTCACTCATTCATTTTATCAATTTATTCAATCATTTGTCTGCAAAGTTATCGCACAATCTCAGTTCCATTATTCAATAGATTTGTATACATTCTTCATGGCGAGATTCTCGCACAATTTTTCCGCAACCATCATCTCTGCTTCTTATCCTTATCATGCTTTCATCACTAAATTGTTACCTTTTCTCGCAATTATTCATTTCTTACACCTTTTATTCCTACTTCCTTCTGCCTCCGCATCAGTCCAACATTTCAATGTCTCCTTTGCATCATGATATTTAGTTGCATTTGTGCATTCACTTCGCAGCATCTCTTCTTCTTTTGTTTCTATGGTATCTACCATTAGTCTTTCTATTCTTTGTTCATCCTTGACATTCTTCCTCCAACCTTTCTTTTTTGCTGTTCTCTCTTCGCAGCTTTCTACTTCAACCTCATAACACTTTCGCCCCTCTATCCAATCTCCTTTTATAATTCCGACACCGCTAGGATGTGGAAATTTTATGCACTGATGGTATGTCGATGCTATACCCAGAATTTCATGAAGCCATGGTCTTCCGATCAATGCGTTGTAGGGAGATTCCACATCAACTACACAAAACAAAATATCAGTTGATAACCCCTGCAAGGGTATCCTCATGTGCACTTCTCCTTTGGGCTTGTTTGCGGAACCATTAAAACCATATATTTTGTATGTTGAAGGGATCAAGTCTTCATCTCTTCCTCCCATAGTTTTGTACGTATGATAGAAAAGAATGTTGACTGAACTGCCAGTATCAATCAGTATTCTATTGATTGCCCAACAATGTTCCGCTTCATCATCTTCGCCATCAATAGGTTTTGGATTAATTTCCACTTCACAACCAATGGGCTATCATGTGTTTCTCTTCCTTTGGGTACTTCTTCACTGAAAAGAAATAATCTCCAATTGCCACTCTTTTAACTGCGATGTCTTCGCAACATTCATCACTTCTTTATCATCTGCATCCCTTGCGAAAACTCTACTAAGTACATTGTCATGAAAATCTTCAATAGTGCGGTGTGAATGTACAATGGAGTTGCAAAACAAATTTTTAGCCTTTGCTCCAACTTCTATAACAAATGTTTCTTTTCCCTTTGCCGGTGGGGGTGGTAAATGTTGAACTTTCTCTTCTTCCTTTAAAAAGTGATTTAGCTTTCCTTGATCAATCATTCTTAGGATAATTCTCTTGATGTTCCTGCAGTCATTTGTTAGGTGCCCATGAAAGCGATGGTAAGAGCCGGAACTCATGACTTATATCTCCAGGTGGTGGCTCACTTCCCATGTTCCATGGTGCAGGTATATTTTCCATCAAAAGTATTGCTTCCCATATTTTTTTCCACACTGGCATTCAATGGCGGCATTTTAATTTCCTCCCACACTACTCTGCGATTTCGTTGTCCTCTATGATAATTCCCGCCTCTCGGCCTCCATAAGTCTCTTGCGAATTATACCTTTGACCTCCATAGGTTTCTTGTGGTTGATCAAGTCTTTGAATTTTATTGTTTCCGCCACGGTTGTAGAAATTTCTTTCTCTTTCAAACTCTTCCTGATCGCGACTTCACATAGCTACTAACTTTGGTTCTATATCAACTGCTTTTGTTTCTTGTTGACCTTGCGATGTGCTCGCCACTGTGTGTATTAGTTGAGGTAATAAACTTCCATTCGCAATATTAGAATTTGTGTTTGCCACTGGGTAAGATTCCATCTCGTTCTGTCTTTCTTCTAAAGCAATATATTCCTCCTGGAGCTCTCGTAATTCAGTCATTGTAATTGTATTCTTAACTCACAAAACTTTGAACATATAATAGATTGGTTGCGAACATAGCATTTATGAATGACGATATGAGGTATCTTTCATCTACCCTGCCGCCATCTCGCTGCACATCGTCTTCCATCTGACAGTTAAATGTCTCAAACTCTCGCCAACTCTTTGTTTTAGTCCAAATACATCTTCAATGCCAGGTCGCGAAGAGTTGTTACTTATATACGCCCCCAAGAATATAGCCTGTAAATGATTGAATGATGTGATCGTATTCCTTGGTAAACCCTCAAACCATTTCAATGATTCTCCTGTTAAACTTGACGCAAAGTATTTGCATAATATAGCGTCATGGTTTTCCCATTGTAGCATACATCTCACATAAGCCTTGATGTGTTGTCTTTGCACAAGTGGATCCATCAAAAATGCTTTGGTTAACGCTTGGTAAGTTGCATTTTGGGGGTATTCCTCCTAACTGCACTTCTAATGTAAAAGGATTTTTCGCAGCCTCCGCGATAGCTTCATCTAACTGTCTTCTCCCCCTTCTCTTCTATTGTTCAATATTCCTCTCATCTCTGCCAATTCTCGCAGAATTTGTTCATTTGCCTCAGAATTTGAATTTATTGGTCGCTTTAACTCTGTTTCCCTCCTTCTCCGTTCGTGTCTACTTTTTTGTATTCTTTCATATTCTTTATTAATATCTCCATTGTTGCGATCCCTCTCGCGCCTCCTCTCTCGATTGTCATGATTATTTTGCCGAATCGCCTCTTCCAATTCTCGTTTTCCATTTCTGCTCTCAATCTTTCTCTCTCGCGGGTTAGACGTGCTTGCTCGGTATAATGCTTTTCAATATCATCTTCAATTTCCTTTTGTTTCCTTTGTGTTTCTCTCCCATGTAGAGTTCTTCTTCTTTCTTCCTGATTTTCTTCATTAATTGGGTTATTCTGTCCTCGAGGCTGTCTATCTTCTTGATTTCCATCATCGTGATTGTTCACCAAAATATAACGATTTTCTATTAATTCTCTCTCTTCGCGACCTCCTTCGCCATGATTTAACTCTCTTTCCAAATTTTTTTCATTAATGTTTTCTGCAGGTAATATTCTTCCCCCATTTTCTCTACTCGATACTGATCTCGATCTGTTACTACTTCTTGAACTTCTATTTTGCAGCCTCCTATTTTCCATCCTCAACTCGTGGTTTTGCCTTGTTAGATTCGCGTTCTTACGCTTCTAACCGCCTTTCTTCGTGTATTGTCTGTCTCAGCGCTTCTAATGCCGCAATTTCTTCATTTCCACGAATTGTTTCTCCTATCTCTTCTCGATTTCTCTCTTCCTGTCTATTATTCATCAATTGTTGTATTTCTTCTCTTTCTTCCGTAGAATCTGATCTCCAGGTATGCACGCTCACTCTATCATAATCGATTACTCGTTTAGTCTTTGGTTGAATTGGTGGTTGAGTTGATGGTTGAATTGGTGGTTGAGTTGATGGTTGAATTGGATCTTCTTCTCCATTTCTTGCATCTATCCTTGATGGTTCACCTACTTCATTTCTTCTTTCTCCCACTAATCTTCCACTTCTCCTTACGATCGTTGGTAGTTCTGATGCATTCTTTCTCCTAGCCATTTCTCAATTTTGGTAATTTGTTAAAAATTATTCAAGATTTCTTTCTTGTTATCCCTAATTCTTCCAATTCACAAGGTTGATCTTCTTCAGTCCCTGTTTCTAGCGCATATGTAGTTGCAGGATTTCCCACACCACACCCCTCACTCAAATCTGTTTAATCAATCCATTTGAAGATGAATAATAATGTGTTTTTATTAATTGTTTTCTTGAAAGATTTACAAAGAAATGTAGAACAAAGCTAAAGAAATTACAATCACTCTTAACTTTCTCTCTCCTAATGACTTGTTTCACAATTCAAAAGACCTCTCTCATAACAGACTTACTCGACCCTTTATATAGGGTATTACATAGTGGATGACAGCTATACTGTCCCTTATTTTCGAAACGTCTCGCGAATGCTCGCGAATGTACAACTGTTTGCCTACGCGACACTCTTAAATCTCGCCAAGTCTTCACACTTTCCTCATGTTCTAACTGTCGTCATCTATTACGTCATTTATTTACCTCCATGCGACTCCTTCGCGATGCAGTTGTTTATTAATCTCGCGAAGTATTAGTGTTGCGATATTCTGGTCCTACAATTACCCGAAGACATCCTCGAGTTGACCCGGAACCGCAAGAAGATTGAGTCCCATGAAATCTTCAAATTAAGCGTCGCACCTACTAGCACTTGGGAAGATTGGATGGAAACCCCTTTGACATTCTCAACAAAAGACATCAATCAAGAGATTGAAATGCATAATGACCCTCTTGTGAGGGTTTTGGGTACTTAGGTCCTCATAGACGGGGGAAGTTCTTTGAATGCGAACTTTTACAAACCCTTCCAAAGAATGGGGATGAAAGACGAACATATGGACTCTTCCACTTGTAAAGTCTATGGCTTCAATAGCGTAGTCTCCAGACCAAAGGGAGAGATTGTCTTACAAGTACGCGCATGATCTATGATTACGAACACAAGGTTTTATATCGTGGATGCACCTTCTCCTTATAATGTATGATGGGAAGGCTATGGACTCATCGGTTTAGAGGAACTACTTCAACATATCATCAGTACCTACGGTTCCCAACACATATGGTCGTAGGGCTGTCAATGGGTACCCATTACCCGGACCCGGAATATGTAAAAATGGGTACGATTTCGGGTCCTAAAGTTGGACCCATTACAACATTGGAATCAACGGGTAATACTCGCGGGTAATGGGTACTCTGTTATTCTAACTTTTATTCATTTTCTTAGCAAAATTACAAGTATTTTGTTAGTTTTGGCTTAGTTTTTTTTTTTTTTAAATATTTTTTTGTTTCGTTTTTTATCATGTTTAATCTTTATACAATACATTAATGAAGAGGTCTTGGTGCCCAGCTTGTTGCTAGTTTGCCAACCAAAAGCTTTGTTTAAATGTATTATTCTACAAGATATTGTAAGAATTAAAGAAGAATTCCTTAAACTATTTAATGAAGAAAGAATAATAAATTTTTGTAAAAAATAAATAAATTAGATTCAAGCCAAAAAGAGAAAGATATTAAGTTTTTGATTTTTTTTTATAGTTATCTTGATACCCAATGGGTACACGGAACCGACGGGTACCCGAAATTTTTAACGGGTCCGGTTCCGGAACCACAAATTTAGGAACCGGAACCGACTTTAATAAGTTGGGTCCGGGTCTAGTGATATCCGGGGCCCAGACCCATTGACATCCATACATATGAGTGAGATGAAAATCAAAGGAGATCAACAGGATGCTAGGATGTGCAACTTGTAGGAGGTAAGGCTCAATGAAGAAACAATTTATACGCAGCAAAATTCGAGAAAAAGAAGGAGGGTGGACGCCAAAGAAAATAAATGCAAACCCACCATCGCAATGGAGGTCTCTCTAGCAAACGTAGCCACCACCTCAGCTGGATCAGTTTCCGAAACTTCCCCTAAATAACAATTACAGAAGGTCACTCTTCTATAACCTCCAAAACCAACCTTCACGCCAGTGGAGCCAACAAAGAAGGTCTACATAGGATCATAAGCACCACCAAGGGTATTGAGCATCTGTACATTATTAGATGGGGAAGTGAACTTACAACATCTACTAAGAATACGTGGATATCTACGCATGGATTATGGAAGTGTTTGTGGGTGAAAACATTTTCTGCTGTTTTCGGTAATTTCGTGTGTGTGGATGAGAAACGAGTCTAAACCATAAACAATGTACTGCACGGGAGTACTTTTGATTTGAGAGATCAATCTGTACAATCCTGGCCTAAACCAAGAAATGGCCGTTCCAGGATTGCTTTAGTCACAAAGTGAAGGAGAAAGGTTGGTCTTAGGGAGGGAAGCGAAGAAAGTGTTGAGACCAGAATAGTTGATTCTGGAAGTGTGGGTGTTTCGTGACTTGTATCAGAAAATTGAACTGGCTAGCTGAATGAAAAGCTATCAGATGATTTCTGGATGTTGTATTCTTCTCCTGACTAAAACTTGTTGTTTGGTGGAAAATAAGTGAGACCTATTTATACAAGTCGCAACAAAACGTACCCTGGTCTTTTAGGAAGTGGAAACGATTGAGTGGTGAAAGAAGGAAGTAACGGGTAACGCCTGGAATTTATGTTTCCATAATGAAGGATACGTTTACACCATTACTTCTTGCCATTACTAACCGCCCCGCTTTATGACACTTTCTGTAACGGGCGTATTGCACGCCGCACGCTGTAAACCTCCAGACCAATACCCTGATGAGTATCCCCCAGTTTGTGACATGTTTTGATGTCTCGAGTGTTTTCGTGGAAAGCATGTAGCACTTTGCTACGTGTGGCAAGTTTAAAATTGAGAGGCTTGCCGTAGGTAAATAGCTTATGTGATGTTAGGCTCGTTTTGGCTAGTCGCCTAAAACTTGTCACGAGCTGAATGGCTCGGTGGTGAATTTCGAGGGCTGAGATTACATCTCATGAGGAAGAGTGGCCATTGATTATGGCCGCATCTTGTTGTATAGCGAAGTGGCGCCATTGGCATAGTAGCGCCTGGTGGAGCCATGGCATAACGACATGCTAGTGGCATGCCAGTGGCGTAGCTACGGGATAGCGGCATGCTAGTAGCTGTGGCATGGTGGCACGCCAGTGCCATAGTGACATGCTAGTAGCCGTGGCATAGCGGCATGCTAGTATCTGTGGCATGGTGGCATGCCAGTGGCCGTGGCATAGCGACATGCTAGTAGCCGTGGCATAGCGGCATGCTAGTAGCTGTGGCATGGTGACATGCCAGTGGCCGTGGCATATCGACATGCTAGTAGCTGTGGCATGGTGGCATGCCAGTGGCCGTGGCCTAGCGACATGCTAGTAGCTGTGGCATGGTGGCATGCCAGTAGCAGTGGCATAGCGACATGCTAGTAGTTTTGGCATGGTGGCATGACAGTGGCCGTAGCCTAGCGACATGCTGGTAGCTGTGGCATGGTAGCATGCTAGTGGTTGTGGTGTTGTAGCATGGCCAAAGTTTAAGATTTGGCTTCGTGACTAAAGTTAAGGCTTGGCGGCATGGCCAAGGCTAGGGCTTGGCGGCATGGCCAAGGCTAGGGATTGGCGCCGTGGCCAAGGCTAGGGCTTGGCGCCGTGGTCAAGGCTAGGGCGTGGCGGCATGGACAAGGTCAGGGCTTGGCGCCGTGGCCAATGATCGCTGTCGTAGGCGTCAAAAATAAATTACACTTTCTTACTACTCAAAATATATAATGAAGCAAGGGCAAGAAAGGATCGTTCCCACAGAGAGGACTAAGGTTGTCAAAATGTTTCGGTATCTTATAAGTAACACGGGAGATTTTCTGATTTTTATAAACTAAAATAAAATAAAAGCAAAACAATAAAAAGTAAACACGCAAATCAAGGATGTGAAATATTGGGTAAAGGTTTCATCTTCAATTGTAAACAAGTTTTTGAATATATGAATAGAATTCTTATTTAATCTCGCTATCATCAAAAGCCATAGAATACCTTATTGCAAGAATACTCCGTAAATTTCCTAAGTCATCAACACACACATTAGAGCTGCGTATGTGAATTCTACCTAAAGAATAACCTAACGCCTTGCGCTAATTAAGTTCAATTCCTAGGAGCATTAAATTTCAGAAATAGGCTAATCAATGCAATTGTAATACATTGCGCAAACAATTCGAACAAAGGTCAATTTCTACATATGACTACAAGAATGTATCACTACAAACCATAATCATATCATGCTACTCGTATTCAAGGTTATCGCTTGATGATGAACCCTAAAATAGCTATAGATATGGATGTGAGTTCAATCAATTCTAGACTCGACTAAACAAACATTCAATCATATTGCAATACATCAATCATGCAATTATTATAACCCGTAGAAAGTGAACAATGATTTTGAGAGAAAACTAATTCGTAAAAATCATAACTTGTTTTCAAAATCCAACTACATCTTTAACCAATAATAATAAATCAACTACTTGGGTTTCTGGAAATCATCATAGAAAGCAAAGAAGAAAACTATCATGTGAAACCCTAGAAAACAAGTAGAAGCCTCCCTAATGGAGATATTCGGTTTAGAGAAAGAGTGATCTATTTATATGCTTCTCCCATTCCAAAAGGATACTCTTTCCAAAAGCAGGTCAAATCTTCTCAAAACCCATCTCCAAGTGGTCCACCAAGCCCATGAGTGAAAATAAATTTAAAAATTCTGGTCCAAAACTGGTCGCCCGGATTGCGATGTCATCATCGGTCACGGTCGCGGGAATTTGTCACCGGAAAATTATCTCCGGTCAATCAATGATCGAGACTATCACCATCCATTTCTACACTTCCAGTATCTCAACTCTGCTTCTCTGCAATTCAAACATTCACAAAATACCATCTAAGCCAATTCCTTGTTCTTGCGAAAACGTGCTCAAAAGCGTGATGCGTAGCTCATATATCCAACCGCCAACTCTTGCATCCGACTCGTACCCCCTTTATGATTCACTGAAATATTATGATTCATGCTTCAAGTTCCGAAATTCGGCATCCGGGCTAGTACCACCGGTTCGCCATTCTTGCTGCGTTTTCGCACTGTTTCTGCAGTTCTGGAATTACAGGCCAACTCTATTTCCCTGCTCAGGCCATAAACTCCCATTATATCATTCATCTACTCAGCACTTCATTCTTCATTACCAGCTTAATAGCTCAACATCGTAGCCTGCACTCTTACAACTTCAACTTCAGCTGCTGCGACTACTGCTCTGCAACCAGTTCAATCTCCAAAGCTCAGCTGCAGACACAGCTCCATGACTGCGACATCAGCCCTGACCCATTTGCTCATTTCATCTCAGCTCATGAGTCCCTGCAATACTGCAGTTCACCAGCACAAGCCACACTTCACTACAATTCGGCTCAAACCACCATACATAGACCATTACAACTGCACCAGATTCAACGACATCACTTCAATGAGTTCATCCTCATTCCCATTGTATTCAGATCAAACCTAGCTGCAAACTAGGATACCAGTGTCATTCCCATAACCTGTAAAACCATTACTTTCTCACGCTACTGCCCTCGAGACTCATGGCAGCTGAACTTGGTGTCAAGCAGCTGCAACTGGTTTCATCTTACTACCATACACAAGAACCATGTCCTCCTTGTACTTGGTAAATAATTCTACTCCACCACAGATTCGAGTTCAACATCGTCACCATCCTTCCTGCAGTTTCAGATTTGCTCATTGCACATCACAATTTACCAGCACCACTGGCAGCAACATCATCTTCAGTACCAACTGAAACTGCACATTACAGCTTCCCTCCAGGCCACTTCTCTGATTCTTCCAACTTCAACAGCACAGCTCAATTCCCTATAGTTTCAATACCAGTACCAGACATCAGACTCGAGCACCACCAGCAAACCCAATTCGACACACCAAACCTGCACAACCCCTTGGTTCCTTCCTCACTTGCCTTCAGTTCACTACTGCAACACAGACTCCCATTACAGTACAACACAATCACAACAACAATCAATTCCATAACTCCCTACTGCCATTTGCAACATGCCTGCACAATCCCACACTTTCTACAGCTCAACAAATGAACTCCACATCGATTTCTTCCATTTCAGAATCACCTTTCTTCTGTGTTTCTTTCTTGACTTCACTTCATAGCCAAACCCTTCAAAAATTTCTCAAATCCCATCTCAAACTTTCGCAAACAAACCACAGAAACACGGCGGACCGAAGAGTGAGCTGCTGTTATAACCTGGTTGCAAAACAAGCCACGAGTCTTTTTGTCAAACATCCGATTGTGCGTTATCTTTGTTGATGGCAGGATAAATCTGTCAGTATTCTTGCTTTAGTCCTCCTGCCAGTCAATTCTCCTTCCTTGCATATACTCGAATTCACACAACACACAAACCATCAAACCATTCAAAATCCCCATTTATGCATCTTCATTCATCAGCCAAAGCTAATGGCAGCTAACTTATCTTGATACTGCATTTTCTCGGCGATTAACGGCCAACCGCTCTCATAAACTTGTACCACCTGATCCTTCCCTGTATCAGCTTCGATACTTGCACAATCTTGGACACACAAACTCTATGACTAGCCGGCGGCAATAATTGGCAGAGCTGGTTCAGCGTAAAGAATTTGGTTTCTTCCATGTATAAAGTCATTCGACTTAGTTCTATAGTTATAAAGGAGGAGGTGTCCCCTTAACGAACTCTTTGTCTGCCTTTAGTAATTCTGTCAGCTGGTTACCCCTTAACGAACACGCTACTGCTGGTAGTGATCCCCCAAAAGAGTTGGCCCTTAACCTTGACTGGGCTCCGGATAGTGTTCACCCATGAAATGATAATTTTGCCCTTTTTACTCCAATTGGGTGATTTCTCCATCTTTTCGTCCGTGCGACTCCAGAGTACCTAATAACTCAAAAACACGCGTAAAATACATAATTTACTAGAAAAATAGCAAAGAAAGCATAACCAATAGATAATAAATAGGGTGTATTCTACACCCTATCAAATTCCCCCACACTTAGACTTTGCTAGTCCTCGAGCAAATCAAACAAAAACTAAAATACAACAACTCCGTGTCATTGAGGCTACGGTTACCTTTAGCATAAATAACAAGACTTTAAACCATTAGGTGTCCCTAGTGGACGAGTTATAGTCTCGTGAGGGTTTACTAGAGATATACCCACAAAACCTACTTTACCAACTTACTAGTTCTTCGTAATGATAGCATCCAACGAGCTAAGAAGACATAGAAATTATGCACACTAGTCATAAGAAGTTAGACACATAAATGAACACAATCTCATCCTTAAAAGTTGAGAGAGAAATAACCATCCCTTCTCGAAAGAAATTCGGGTTCGGAGTGATCAAAAGTCTCGACTCTGCCTCACAAGAAAGGGTTTTATGATATTGCTCTCAATAATAAATAGCTTTTTATGGGTCACACATGTGTCCAGGTAGGAATGAAGAGAGAATCCTGCGACACGTTGAATGGTAGGAAGGCAAAACCCTCCGAATTGTTTTGAAAACCCACATCTTTTATTCATTTTGAAAAACCCATTTTTCTGACGATCTCTACGAAAGGAAATCAACCACTTAACGAAGGTGGGAATATGCTTACTTACCTCGTTATCCGTTCGGCGTGCAGCTAGCACCACTCTCACAGCATCCATAGAAACGTCTTCGGTCTTCAATCGGTGTCTTCATCTTCGTCTTCGGTCTTCAACTCTTGATGATAACTCTTGAACTTCGTAGAATCTTGACAATGTGATTCTTTCCTCTAATTCCTTGTTGCTTGAAACTTCATTATAAATATTCCTTCTTCCCATTGGCTTTATTTAAAGAACAAAACTAAAAACGAACCAAAATATGATACAAAGAATTTTTCTTGTCTCTTTTTTTCTTTTCTTTTCTTTTTTTTTTTTCTTTTTTTTTTCAAATATTTTTTTTACGAGACAAGAAAAATAAAACAAAAACAAAATGAAAACAAAAACAAAATAATAAAACTAATAATGAACTTAACAAAATTTTCTCTTGTCTCTTCTTTTTTTTTTTTTTTTAATAAATTTTTTTCCTTTTTTTTTCTTTTTTTTTCTTTTTTTTTTGTAGACAAGAGAAAATAAAATACAATAAAAATGTAAGTACAAAGGCCATGGTGTAAGTACTTTACCGCATGATTCTTCACAACTTGTATGTCTTGATATCATAAACTTCTCGAACTCTCATCTTGATAATATTCGCTCTTGTACAATAGTCTTCAACTTGTAAAAATTCTGCTCCTTGTCTTGTTGCTTTACTTGAATCTGAAATCTTCTCATTTCTGTGATGTTGCTTGTAAACCTTGAACGTCTTCAACTTTCCTTCGAATTTGTGATGCTCCTCTTGTTGATGATGATGGTGTTTCTATGGATCTGTTGGTGTAGAGAGAGATAAAGTGGATGGTGCTAACTGCGAACAAGATTACAAGTGGTATGTAAGTTAGCAATTCGATGTCACCATCATGATTGATAAAAATAGCACTTAAGAGATCAAAATAGTTCTTCTATGGTGGGAGGTTGGGTATCTCACCATTCTACCCGGAATTTACGTACGGTGACACACACTCTAAAAGCACATATTTAGACAGGTATAAAGAATTGAAGGTCGGTGCCTCGCATGATGTAACATGGGTAGTCTCCACTATAGGGGATCACTACTCTAATACCGAATTCATTCTGCACCTTATTTGCCACTGGCATGGTTAAATCCAACTTTAACTCTCATACAAGTAAGAAACCCGATCACGTTCTCTGTCATCTCTAAGTTCAGTCACTCTTATGAGATTCTCGATGTAATCTTAGCAACATGTATACTATGTGACTCTAAACTAACTACAAGTTGGAGTTTTTTTATTCACTATTTTACACAAAAGTTGAAAATTTATGAAATTTACAACGCAAATACTTAACCACTCCCCCACACTTAAACTTTACATTGTCCTCAATGTAAATTGAATCGTCCAAAGAAAGTCAAGGTGGGAAATCATATAACAATATGCGACAAGAAAAAAATAAAAAAAATAAAAACAAGACAAGAAAAATAAAATATAAGAAATACAAAACCTATGGGTTGCCTCCCATGTAGCGCTTGGTTTAAAGTCGTCATCCCGACTATATCCTTGCAAGATTCATTCCCCATATACCAACAATCTGAAAAGTTGGGGATCCTTCCATAGAACCTGTTTTTGAAACACTAGCTTCACACAAATATTAGTAATATAAAACAGAAACGAAGCTATTAACCGATAAAAGCTTCCCCCACACTTATTCTTGTCCACACCTGGAAGTGTATAAAGAATATAGAAGTCAGGGACTACCACAGTTTCTTGTTCCAAAACCTGCATAGTATGAGAATCAAGTATCTCTAATGGCGGATATCGAGAAACAAAGTCATTCAACAATATTCTCGAAGCACATACATTCAAACCAATAAGAGGTAAAGGAGAAGAAATAATAGGCAACGGGTTAGACAAACCTATCACAATCTCTTGTATCACGGAATCCTCTTCATCTTTGAAAAACTCAAGTGAATTATTCACCTCTTGTATATCATGGTCCTCTATCAAACCTTGCAACCATTCTTCGTCCGTTTCTGCCTTAACCAAAGTTTCAACATTAACATCATCATTACAATCATATGCAAGCTCAATTGGGTCTTCCACAATATTGGTTATAACGGTCACATTCTCAACACACTCCTCTTTGTTGTAAGGCACATACTCTTTTGCGGATGCAATATTGTCCATAAGGAATTTTGTTAGAACACTCATTGCATCATCCTCAAGCTCTACCTTTTGAATAGGTTCTTGATCATTATAAAGATCAAGGCTCGAGTAAGCTACACTAGTGTCATCATATTCCTTTTCAACTTCACCTTGATCGCAAAAAGACTCCATTGTACACTCCTCGGGGATATCACCATAAATTGGTTCAAGCGATGTATTTTCATAATAATCATCACTATCATAGTCAACATAATCTTGTTCGTCGCTGAATTTAGTGTTGCTAATCTCTAACTCATCCTTTTGAATAGGTGAATGATCATTATTAAGATCAAGAGTTGAGTTCACTACACAATTATCAACGAAAGTCCCCAAAGGTTCGCCTTTTTCAACATAATTATTCATTTCCTCCCTGTACTCATCAATGCCCTTTCTTACGTCGGAAACACCTCTTTGAAGCTCTTGGAGTGATCCATCCAAATTCTGAATATAGTGTTCCATTTGTTTGTAAATCTCATTCCACAAAGAAAAAGTAGAATTACTTACTTCAGTATTGCTAGACCAATTATATTCCCTTTGAATGGGTGGATGATCATAACTACGATCAGAAATTGGGACAAACATACTATGAGCACATTCGGTCGATGAAACAGGTTCCATGCTTGGTTGTCTACGAACTGACTCCATGCTGACCATAAATTGTTGTATTTCATCTACCAAACTAGAAGAAATTTTAATAGGAGCACAAGTACCATCCCCTCTTTGTGGTTGCTCACTTACATACCCACCATAAGAAGGTTGGAATGTATGAGAACAACTAAAATGGTACGTAGAGTATTGACCATAACCAAAGGATTGGTTTTGATTGTCCTCCCCGTAAGGGTGATAGTTGTCATATTGTTGAGGTTGAAAGTTGTATTGATTGCTCCAATATGCTCCGTCCATAGAAATTGGTACCTGAAACGAGATTCTCAAAACTCGGTTAAGAACCAAAGAATAAGAAAAAGTAAAACAAAATTAAAAACAAAAATAAGAAACCAAAAACAAGTGACAACCGCTGCTTCCCCGGCAACGGCGCCAAAATTTGACCGGTTGTCAGCCGACACAAAAATAAATTACATTTTCTTACTACTCAAAATATATAATGAAGCAAGGGCAAGAAAGGATCGTTCCCACAGAGAGGACTAAGGTTGTCAAAATGTTTCGATATCTTATAAGTAACACGGGAGATTTTCTGATTTTTATAAACTAAAATAAAATAAAAGCAAAACAATAAAAAGTAAACACGCAAATCAAGGATGTGAAATATTGGGTAAAGGTTTCATCTTCAATTGTAAACAAGTTTTTGAATATATGAATAGAATTAAATATTTAATCTCGCTATCATCAAAAGCCATAGAATACCTTATTGCAAGAATACTCCGTAAATTTCCTAAGTCATCAACACACACATTAGAGCTGCGTATGTGAATTCTACCTAAAGAATAACCTAACACCTTGCGCTAATTAAGTTCAATTCCTAGGAGCATTAAGTTTCAGAAATAGGCTAATCAATGCAATTGTAATACATTGCGCAAACAATTCGAACAAAGGTCAATTTCTACATATGACTACAAGAATGTATCACTACAAACCATAATCATATCATGCTACTCGTATTCAAGGTTATCGCTTGATGATGAACCCTAAAATAGCTATAGATATGGATGTGAGTTCAATCAATTCTAGACTCGACTAAACAAACATTCAATCATATTGCAATACATCAATCATGCAATTATTATAACCCATAGAAAGTGAACAATGATTTTGAGAGAAAACTAATTCGTAAAAATCATAACTTGTTTTCAAAATCCAACTACATCTTTAACCAATAATAATAAATCAACTACTTGGGTTTCTGGAAATCATCATAGAAAGCAAAGAAGAAAACTATCATGTGAAACCCTAGAAAACAAGTAGAAGCCTCCCTAATGGAGATATTCGGTTTAGAGAAAGAGTGATCTATTTATATGCTTCTCCCATTCCAAAAGGATACTCTTTCCAAAAGCAGGTCAAATCTTCTCAAAACCCATATCCAAGTGGTCCACCAAGCCCATGAGTGAAAATAAATTTCTGGAAATTCTGGGTCCAAAACTGGTCGCCGGATTGCTGACGTCATCACTGGTCACCGGTCGCCGGAATTTGTCATCGGAAAATTATCTCCGGTCACCTGAATGATCAGACTTCACCAGGCATTTCTACACTTCCAGTATCTCAACTCTGCTTCTATGCAATTCAAACATTCACAAAATACCATCTAAGCCAATTCCTTGTTCTTGCGAAAACGTGCTCAAAAGCGTGACGCGTAGCTCATATATCCAACCGCCAACTCTTGCATCCAACTAGAACCCCCTTTATGATTCACTGAAATATTATGATTCATGCTTCAAGTTCCGAAATCTGGCATCCCGGGCTAGTACCACCGGTTCGCCATTCTTGCTGCGTTTTCGCACTGTTTCTGCGATTCTCGGAATTACAGGCCAACTCTATTTCCCTGCTCAGGCCATAAACTCCCATTATATCATTCATCTACTCAGCACTTCATTCTTCATTACCAGCTTAATAGCTCAACATCGTAGCCTGCACTCTTACAACTTCAACTTAAGCTGCTGCGACTACTGCTCTGCAACCAGTTCAATCTCCAAAGCTCAGCTGTAGACACAGCTCCATGACTGCGACATCAGCCCTGACCAATTTGCTCATTTCATCTCAGCTCATGAGTCCCCGCAATACTGCAGTTCACCAGCACAAGCCACACTTCACTACAATTCGGCTCAAACCACCATACATAGACCATTACAACTGCACCGGATTCAACGACATCACTTCAATGAGTTCATCCTCATTCCCCTTGTATTCAGATCAAACCTAGCTGCAAACTAGGATACCAGTGTCATTCCCATAACCTGTAAAACCATTACTTTCTCACGCTACTTCCCTCGAGACTCATGGCAGCTGAACTTGGTGTCAAGCGGTGCAACGGTTCCATCTTCTTGCTATACACAAGAACCATGTCCTCCTTGTACTTGGTAAATTATTCTACTCTACCACGGACTCGAGTTCAACATCGTCACCATCCTTCCTGCCGTTCAGTTTGCTCATTGCACATCACAATTTACAGACACCACTTTAGCGGCGTAACATCATCTTCGATTTGAACCCGAAACGCACATTCTGACTTCTCTCCAGGCCACTTCTCTTATTCTTCCAACTTCAACAGCACAACTCAATTGCCTGTAGTTTCAATACCAGTACCAGACATCAGACTCGAGCACCACAAGCAAACCCAATTCGACACACCAAACCTGCACAACCCCTTGGTTCCTTCCTCACTTGCCTTCGATTCACTCTTTGCAACACAGACTCCCATTCTGAGACAAACACAATCACAACAACAATCAATTCCATAACTCCTCTGCCAGCTGCAACATGCCTGCACAATCCCACACTTTCTACTGACTCAACAAATGAACTCCGCATCGATTTCTTCCATTTCGAATCACCTTTCTTACGTGTTTGTTTCTTGACTTCACTTCATAGCCAAACCCTTCAAAAATCTCTCAAACCCATCTCAAACTTTCGCAAACAGACCACAGAAACACGGCATACCCAAGAGTGAGCTGCTGTTGTAACTTTGTTTGCAAAACAAGCCACGAGTCTTTTGTCAAACATCCAGGTGTTCGTTATCTTTGTTGACGACGGGGATAAATCTGTCGATATTCTTGCTTTAGTCCTCCTGCCATCAATTCTCCTTCCTTGCATATACTCGAATTCACACAACACACAAACCATCAAACCATTCAAAATCCCCATTTATTCATCTTCATTCATCACCAAAGCTAATGGCAGCTAACTTATCTTGATACTGCATTTTCTCGGCGATTAACAACCCAATCTGCTCTCATAAACTTGTACCACCCGATCCTTCCTGTATCGGCTTTGATACTTGCACAATCTTGGACACACAAACTCTATGACTAGCCAGCGGCAATAATTGTAGGAAGTAGTTGGTTCAGCGTAAAGAATTTGGTTTCTTCCATGTATAAACTCATTCGACCTAGTTCTATAGTTATAAAGGAGGAGGTTCCCCCTTACCGAACTCTTTGTCTTCCTTTAGTAATTCTGTCAGCTGGTTACCCCTTAACGAACACGCTACTGCTGGTAGTGATCCCCCAAAAGAGTTGGCCCTTAACCTTGACTGGGCTCCGGATAGTGTTCACCCATGAAATGATACTTTTGCCCTTTTTACTCTAATTGGGTGATTTCTCCATCTTTTCGTCCGTGCGACTCCAGAGTACCTAATAACTCAAAAACACGCGTAAAATACATAATTTACTAGAAAAATAGCAAAGAAAGCATAACCAATAGATAATAAATAGGGTGTATTCTACACCTTATCAGCCAATTTAAGGTTTGATGTCGCGGCCGAAGTTTAGGGTTTGGCGGCATGGTCGCTCAAAAAGTTGCCACAAGCCTTTTAGTTTGGTAGCGAACTTGGATGGCTGAGATTGCATCTCAGGAGGAAAGGTAGCCGTCGGTCATGGCTACCTTTAATTGGCAGTGGCGCCTTTCACTTGCGCTAGCGGCATTGCGGCATGGCTGGCATGGCTCGTGCATGCCTTCGGCGCGGTTGCGCGCGTAGCTATAGTGGTAGGCATGGGAATGTGTTTCGCCTACATGTTAAACCGCAAGTGCACGGTGTCTACAATGTAAAACAGGGCAAATACGGGTCGATCCCACATAGAAATGGTGTGTGAATGTTGATCTAAGGCTTTACTTAACTGATTTCTAACAAGTGACGAGTTGTTTTGGTGTTGTCGATACGACCGAGTTGAGGTTGTGATTGTAAACTAAAGCGACGAGAACAAATTGTAAACAAATTACCGAGAGCACTAGGGTGATTGAATCAACCCTCTAGTTCTATGCTAAGGCAAAACAGGTTGTCCATTGTGTCTTGTGCCTTCCTTTGAAGGTCTCGGGTGGATCCTTGGTTAGATAACTCACTAACTCTCCCCTAGTATAGGATGTCTTTCTACAGTACACCCTATCATAGAATTGTTTGATTCATTAGCTAAGCATTAATCCTAAAACAGTTTAATCATAACAAGAACACATGAAGACTGATTATATTAACATACAAACTAGGGGTTTCATCAACACCCCAGTAAATCAAATTAGAACATTAAAAGAACAATTCAAACACAAATTAGACTAAGTTTGTGCTCTGGCTAGCCCAGGCATACCCATTCACATACACAGTTCACCTCTATTTATACCTCCAAACCCTAATTCTCTCTAACTCTCCAATTCGACAATAAATGTAAACCCACTTACCATAACCGCTGAATCAGTGGTTCCCTCTGTAAAATTGGCTCTGCAACTCTATCAATTGATGTTCCCCTCACTGATGCTGAAACCCTAACCCTAGTTCTTCCTATATCAGACTTAGCTTCTAGGGAAGAAGCTATGAGTGAGATAGAGAGCAAGTAGGGGGTGAAGGTGGTGCGGCTGTGCTGTTGGTGGCTGTGGTGTCGGGTGAGGATGAAGGTGGCGCTGCAACAGGGTTTGGTCGGAGAAGAAGAGAAGGGGATGGCTTCTCTGAGTTTGTCGGGGGAGGAGAGAAAAGAAAGAGAAAAGAAATGGGGATGTGGGAGGTTTGGTCGATGGTTAGGGTATAGGCGGTTTTGTTGTTGAGCGGGTGCGACAATCTTCGATGAGAAGGATGGAGCGAGCGTCGGATCTAGGGGAAGAAATCTCAACGGCTCAGGAAGAATGGAGCATGGATTCGGGTTATGGGCTGGATCTTGGATTGCTCAAGCCCATGTCTTGTAAATGGGTTGCTCCTTGTTGGGTTGCAACTGTTGCGCGCGCGGGTTTTGGCTTTCTGTTCCATAGACGCTCTTCTCCAATTTTCTGCTCTTTTGGCTCCTCAGATTCTCCGAACTTTATTTATTACCTAAAAACACAAAATTAGTTAGTACAAATATTTATTCTTGAAAACAAGGAAAATACAGAATATGGGATAATATCTGATTTCTGAGCACAAAAGATGAGTTAAATGCCAATAAATAGATGTAGAAATATGCAATATTTGGCACTCATCATATAGCCACTGAAATTTTGGCACGTTGACGTGGAAATCTCGCCTAAATTAGGGTTTAGCTTGTCGAAACCCTAATTAGCCTATATGGCACGTCGCATGGGGTGAGTGGCCATGTTTGGCGCGTTTGGCATGTGCATTTGGCATGTGTGCCTGGTATGTCCGTTTGGCATGTTTGGCATGCTTCTTGGCATGCTGGTGCGTTTTTGGGAAGCCAATTGGCTTTGCGGCCATCTGGCGCGGTTTCCTTCTCTTCAACACTGTGGCGAGTTTAAAGTAACCTGGTTTGGTTAATGTAAGAGGGCCAACCAGACATGGGTGTGGCTACACTTGTTTGTGAGTGTGGCGGATTTACAGGGACTTTATTGGTCGACGGGAAGTGGGACTGGCAAGCTAGGGCGTGGTCACACTTCCAGTGCGCTGTGGCGGATTTAATTGCCTAGTTTGGCTAAGCATAGTTTTTCGACCAATGGGGTCTAGTGTACTGCGTGGGGCGCGAAACCCTAATTTTGCAAATTAGTCGGGTTTATGAGCTTTTTGTGAGTTATCACAATAATTGGCTGGATTTTGTATGCTGCCACAAAAATCCTTATCTACAGAATGTAGTGTGCTTTCCGTCTGAGAATTTCGTGCGATGGCCTTAACTTTGGTAGTTGGAGGTTCATGCTACTCCGCTGCGAGTGAACATAAATCCGTCATGCCATACCGATATTAAGGGTTCTTCCGGGGAACATAGCACATGAAAGTACTCAGTGAGTCTTGTATTGGCGAGGTGCCGAAATTTACAGAGTGTTTGGGATGATTGCTACATTCGCCAGTCTGGATAATTTCATGTAAATATATCGAATGGCTCAATAAATATGTCGGTGGAGAGGTTAGAACTCACGGCACCGTTTTCTTGCAGAGTGACGTCAGATGCAAGGTTTTACGATTTTAACCCTACGTTAAAAACCACCATCAACATTAAGTCCCCTGCTTAGCACGTAACAGTGGCATTGTTGCGGGGTAAGCATGAGATGATAACAGACAAGAGTAAAATCGAAAGAGCAAGACGTGAAGATATTTCCAAGGAAATTCAACTAACCTTTGGTGGAAGGCATGAGGAATCCGTGATCCTAGTATTGGCGGTTTTGCATAAATTCGGCTTGGTCACGGGGCATTGGCATCAGTGCTGGAACTTTGACTATTGATCGGCAGAGGTGACATTGCAATTTGGTCCGTGGGATGGGCGCTGGTTGGTTATGTCCGTAAAGCGATGGATGTCATATGGTTGGCCAGATCACAGAGAAGCAGAGATGACACGGCTGGCTCCTAATTTGTGGAAAGGTGAATGGCGCCGCTTTGGACGTCTAAGATGGCGCCGCTTTGAATGGCGGAGATGGCGCTGCTTTGGATAGTGAAGATGGCGCTGCTTTGAACGGCTAAGATGGAGCTGCTTTGGCTAGTGAAGATGGCGATGCTTTGAACGGCTAAGATGGCGCTGCTTTGGCTAGTGAAGATGGCGTTGCTTTGAACGACTAAGATGGCACTGCTTTAGCTAGTGAAGATGGCGCTGCTTTGAACGACTAAGATGGCGCCGCTTGGGCTGTCTAGGGCATGATTGATGGCGTTGTTGGTTAGGGCGTGGACTGTTGGCGCTGGGAGTGTCTTGTTGGCGCTGGCTGGGATGCGGGCTGTTAACGCTAGCTTGGTCGCGGCCTGTTGGCGCCATGGATCTTTGCCCGTAGATTCCGATTGCCTCTTCCGTGTATATCCCAAAACAAGAAATTTTACTCCATCCAAACTCCAAAAAGTGCTATGCAGCGTCACCTTTCCTCTTTACCTCGTATTATTGGCTTTGTTTTCGCATCTTGGTGCTAGCGGTAGAGTGGTAGCAATAAAGCAGGCGAGCACATTTCAGGTATGTATCTCCGTGTTTCTTATTTTGTTTGCTCTTCTGTTGTTGGTGTAAACCCTATCCATAGGCATATCTTCCATAAACTCGTAGAAATACTTCCACATGAATGATTCTTCTCTGGTAGCAGTATTGTAGTAATAGTAGCCACCACATTAATAGTAATGAAGCCAATTATTATGCAAAGTAGACATGCACGGGCGAGTGGCCACCATTGATCCCCTTTCCATGAAAAACCTAGTTTTAGGGTTTCCTTTTCCTTCCGTGGTCGTGAGCAAAATTTCTGTGGAGCACATTCTCTCTTTTGGCGTAGTTCATGTGGCTAGACGCAGTTTTGGCCAGGGCATGTTTCCCATGGTAAATATGGCTTGTCGAAACGAGCATCAGTCCCCACTCCTTTGGCTATGCGTGTTCCCTTTGGCTATGCGTGCTATGACTTGCGGCCAAAATAAAAGTCTCCCGTAGAAAACGGTTTCTGCTGTTTTCGGTAATTTCGTGTGTGCAGATGAGAAACGAGTCTAAACCCTAAACAATGTACTGCACGGGAGTACTTTTGATTCGAGAGATCAATCTGTACAATCCTGGCCTAAACCAATAAATGGCCATTCCAGGCTTGCTTCGGTCACAAAGTGAAGGAGAAGGGTTGGTCTTAGGGAGGGAAGCGAAGAAAGTGTTGAGAAGGGTTGCAAAGCCAATTTCTCAATTTTCATTCCAATCTTCCGAAACTCAAGATGGTGTATCTTAGGTATAAATTCAATCATTAACCAGAATTCACTTCAATCACCAATCCCAACTTTCCGCTTCATGAGTTGACCCGGCCATCCCAAAACTTCCAAAGCCGCCAATGCTCGAAATCCAATCACCGTGGAGGGTATGGCAAACATATTTGAAGATGTTGTCACAAATCAAGCTGATATTGTCAAACTGCAAAATGAGACATTTTGTCTCTTAAAGAGTATAGTGTACCGGCTGCGGCAAGTTCCAACAAACATTCGCTTGGAGAATGCCACCAATTTCAGAGATGACACAAAAATGTTGAATCCTTGTCTGAGGTCTGTGCCTCCGCCAACGACGATGCTAACAGAGTATGTGGACGTATCGGACGAGAGAAGAAGGGAATGACCAACACCAATATACCGTCCGCAAGCGCAGTCAACACGTCCCATGGCGTTGCATCCTCTAGCACCAACACCAGCGGCGTAGAAAACATTCTCTCCAGCGTGATGCCTCCTATCACCAGAGCCAGAGCCGCTGCCACCCTTCCCTATAGCTACTGCCACTCCTCCATCAGAACGAGAGGCTGGATGAGCCAGAGGAAGCCAACCCTCTATTACCATTGTGGATTTGATGGAAAGACAAGAAGTTCTCGCTAAGGCTCAGACAGACATGGGTATAACCCAGAAAGAGATACTTATTTCCCTCAAGACACTAATGGAGCGGCTACCGCGCAAGAGTCACGTCAACCTCAGATGGATCTAACAAGGAATGCTTATAACACCCCCGGCGTAAGCATTTTAGCAGGACACACCTTTATAGATGAAGAGGCTCGCGTTGTTCCTAAATGCCCATTGGAAAGGAATCAGCAATCCAATTTCATCACACGTGAGGATCTAGATCGACTCTCCAAAATCGAAACAAAGAGAACCCCGCGGACATGCACCAGCATCAACCTCCTTATTCGCCTAATGTACAAAGAGTTCCTCTCCCGAGGGGATACTCTTCTCCTTAATTTTCCCTTTATGACGGTACCGGTAACGCTCGTGAACACATCTCTCGTTTTTTGGAATCACCAGGGAAACCGTTCTCAAACCCCCACCTCTCCTGGAAAGCACGCCTGATAGATGGAACTGGGGACTCTTAACCACTGCTCACTTGAAGGATGTCGAGTTTGACGGCACGTTGATTGATGCAGCCTCCGATTTCAACATTGTAACCGTCAAGACTCTGAGAGTTGCAAGGGAAAATCAAACAGAAGAAGCGTATTATTTCCCGTGAGGAGAAAACACGACTTGCTGACCATAACTATTTGTGTGCCATCTTCCCATCTGCCATATCGTATCAACTCGTTTTTCGAAGTCAAGGGATAATGGCGCCCTCACAGGCGTTCGCTCTAGGAGCCGCATCAAAGTTCTCTCCAGAAGCCGCTCCGCTTCAATGTTCTCTCCAGAAGCCGCTCCGCTTCAACGTTTCACTCCTGAAGCTGCTTCAACGTTTCTCTCTAGAAGCCGCCCCGCTTCAACGTTTCGCTTCGGAAGCTGCTTCAATGTTCTCTCCAGAAGACGCTCCGCTTCAACGTTCGCTCCAGGAGCCGCTTCAACGTTCTCTCCAGAAGCCGCTCCGCTTCAACGTTTCGCTCCAGAAGCCGCTCCGCTTCAACATTTCGCTCCGGAAGCTGCTTCAACGTTCTCTACAGAAGCCGCTCCGCTTCAACATTTCGCTCCGAGAGCCGCTTCAACGTTCTCTCCAGAAGCCGCTTCAACGTTCTCTCCAGAAGCCGCTCTGCTTCAACGTTTCGCTCAGGAAACTGCTTCAACGTTATCTCCAGAAGACGCCCCGCTTCAACGTTCTTTCCAGGAAACGCTTCAACGTTCTCTTTAGAAGCCGCTCCGCTTCAACGTTCGCTCCAGGAGCCGCCTCAACGTTCTCTCCAGAAGCCGTTCCGATTCAATGTTTCGCTCCAGAAGCCGCTCCGCTTCAACGTTTCACTCCTGAAGCTGCTTCAACGTTCTCTCCAGAAGCCGCTCCGTTTCAACGTTCGCTCCAGGAGTCGCTTCAACGTTCTCTCCAGAAGCCGCTCCGCTTCAATGTTTTGCTCCGGAAGCTGCTTCAACGTTCTCTCCAGAAGTCGTTCCGCTTCAACGTTCGCTCCAGGAGCCGCTTCAACATTCTCTCCAGAAGCCGCTCCGCTTCAACGTTTCGCTCAAGAAGCCGCTTCAACGTTCGCTCCAGAAGCACGTTTCACTCCAGAAGCCGCTCCGCTTCAACATTCGCTCCAGAATCCGCTTCAACGTTCGCTCCAGGAGCCGCTTCAACGTTCTCTCTAGAAGACGCTCCGCTTCAACGTTCGCTCCAGGAGCCGCTTCAACGTTCTCTCCAGAAGCCGCTCTGCTTCAACGTTTCGCTCCAGAAGCCGCTTCAACGTTCGCTCCAGAAGCCACTTCAATGTTCTCTCCAGAAGCCGAAGCCGCTTCAACGCCTCACTAAACCACACAGACCAACCGCATCAGGTCTTCCACATCACCTACTCAGAACTCAGCACCGCCTACCCAAGGCCTAGACGAAGCTGCACATCAACAACCACATCGCTGACAAAGTCAGATTCGGTGTTTATTTCCAATTTCCTATGGAAGGGGTGCATGGGCTACCAGAAGTTTGGATACAGTACAGGTTTATCAAGTGCGACTCCCGCCCATTGATTAACAAATGACGGATCCAAAAGATTGCCACTTTTGTCAATTCGTCAACCACCTTACCAGCAAATGTAATGGAAGTACGTCTTTCAGGAGAAAATAAGCTCAGGATAATTACACCTTGGGACTGCCAGCACGAGATGCCTTCATGTCCCTCAACCAGTTTATTTCTGATATCAGCATCATCACTGTCAAAGCTTTACGAGCTGCAGGAATTTCTCAACATGAAGTCGTACACGTGCATCAAAGATCCCAAAAGAATACCCATAGATATTTATGGTCGTATCACCCCTGAGCAAAGCCAGATACGACGCCCCTCAGCTGCAGGATTGCTATCAAGGGACTCGCCTGATGATCAACAGTATACAGAACTACAGTTCATGTGAATGTTCCGAGATTTTTCAAAAAACAAGAAAATTCGCATTGACTGTTGCATGAAGCACAACTGCATACGAAGAATCACGTGAATCATACTTGGGATATTGAAGGCTGGCATAAAATCCCCTCACTGTCGAAAATCTTTCCAGCTCATACAAGATAGACGACCAGAGCGCCGCCAATTTGATGAGGATTTCTTGCCCTCCAAGAGCACGCCGCAGAAATATATTCACAATCCGGCCACGCCATCAGATCTACTCTAGTGAGCAGACAGAAGTGTAACCGAGGACTGCTCATAGCATCCCATTCCATACAACAGTCCAAGATTCAGAAGATGGTTCAAAAGATGTCGCTTGGAAAGAAAGGATCGTTCCCACTGAGAGGACTAGGTTGTCAATATGTTTCAGTATCTTATAAGTAACACGGGGGGTTTTCTGATTTTTATAAACGAAAATAAAATAAAAGAAAAACAATAAAAAGTAAACACGCAAATCAAGGATGTGAAAATATTGGATAAAGGTTTCATCTTCAATTGTAAACAAGTTTTTGAATATATGAATAGAATTCGTATTTAATCTCGCTATCATCAAAAGCCCTAAAATACCTTATTGCAAGAATACTCCGTAAATTTCTTAAGTCATCAACACACACATTAGAGCTGCGTATGTGAAATCTACCTAAAGAATAACCTAACGCCTTGCGCTAATCAAGTTCAATTCCTAGGAGCATTAAGTTTCAGAAATAGGCTAATAAATGCAATTGACATACATTGCGCATGACAATTCGGACAAAGGTCAGTTTCTACATATGACTACAAGGATGTATCACTACAAACCGTAATCATATCATGCTACTCGTATTCAAGGTTATCGCTCGATGATGAACCCTAAAATAGCTATAGATATGGATGTGAGTTCAATCAATTCTAGACTTAACTAAACAAACATTCAATCATATTGCAATACATCAATCATGCAATTATTATAACCCGTAGAAATCAAACTATGATATTGAGAGAAAACTAATTCATAAAAATCATAACTTGTTTTCAAAATCCAACTACATCTTTAACCAATAATAATAAATCAACTACTTGGGTTTTTGGAAATCATCATAGAAAGCAAAGAAGAACTATCATGTGAAACCCTAGAAAACAAGTAGAAGCCTTCCTAATGGAGATATCTAGGTTTAGAGAAAGACTTTTCTATTTATATGCTTCTCCCATTCCAAAAGGATACTCTTTCCAAATTTAGGTCTTCTCAAAACCCATCTCCAATTAGTCCACCAAGCCCATGTGTGGAAAATACCCGTGTGAAAACTCTGCCCAAAAATATATCGCCGGAAAATTGGTATCGCCGGTCGGAAGTTGGCCGGGAAAGTATCTCAGGTGACCGGCAAAGTCAACCCGGTCACCAGTCAAACGAGTCGACTCGGTAAGGTCAACCGAGTCAAGGCGAATCGGTGAGTCAGAGCCGAGGCATCTGATCAACTCAGTCAAGCACCGAGTAAGCTGTTCCAGTGAGCTAACTGGGCTTACTTGTCAGACCATTGCACAGGCTAGAGCTGTGCTGCACCAAGATTGTGCTTAATAACTCCTTAGCCAGCCATCTTGGTTGTGCATAACTTTGCAGCCATCTTGGCTCTTCCATTCTCTCCAATTCAACATCAGCTTCTTCTCTTTTAGCCGCAACTCAAACCACTCTGCAACTAGTATAACCCATTCTCTATAATCACAGTACCCATTACAGCACCACCAGTTCAACTCAATTGCACATCTGCATCAGCAACTCAACCTTAAAAATCTCCAGCTCTAAAATCAACACTAGAGCAGCAGCTCTAACTCTGCATTGCAGCATCAACAAAGCTGCACCTGCAATTTCCACACATCCCATCTTCATACTTCGTTGCACAAGTCCTGCAATACTGCTAATCTCAGTACTCATATCAATTCCGTCTTTCCATTCAGCTCAACCACTTGCCACTTCATAATTCAGCTCAACTGCAACTTTTCATAACCACTTGAGCCATCATCTCAGGCTAGCCAACACCCCTGAAACTCCATTCCTGCAATCTAACTGCCATTCATGTTCCCTGAACTTCAATGGAATCTCCATCAAGCTCCATTCTTTACTCTACCTGCAACAAACCATTATTGAATTGCAGTCTCAGTATCACATTCCACCGATGCCTTACCGCAACAACCAACAACCTCTATTCTCTGAATCAGTTACAAGCACTCCAGTTTGTATACTCTCGACCCATTCTCATCTGCCGAACCCATTTCCTCGATACTCCATCAACCGAAAACAGCATCACAGGCTCAGCCATAACTCCACCTGCAATTGCGCATCAAGCCACCAAAACTACACAATTTCCTACATTCTGCAGCTCAAAACCCATTCAGTCCGAGTTCTCAAATCGACACTGCCTGCAGTGCATACATTCCCAGAATCCACATCTTCTTCGCAATCCACCTTCTAACTCAGCTGCCACCAACTTGACCTGCTCTTAACTCACTGTAAACTCTCGAACATCAACTAAGCCATCAAATCCGTCTCTATTTGGGATTTGTAAGCAGCTGCATCAACACAGATTCATAATAATTTACAACATCAACAAAACAACCCTGAATCCGAGCACCTGCAATTCTTGTACTCGCCGCTACAGCAGCATCAATACCATCTTGTCCTGCTATCTCACCTTCAACTGGCAACAACATCAATGTCTTCTCTATAGCTCATCATCATTTCCTGTCTCAGAATCCCATTGAACCAACACCTGAATTGCAGCTGCAATTGTAACTCCGTGTCGTGCTGCAATCTCGCACAGCCTCATTACCATTCTCAATCTCCTCCCAGTCAATTGCAACCAACCACTGCGGCTTTGTATTTGCTCCTATTAACTCCAGCTAAAGAAGGCAACAACATCACCATTTGACATAATCGCTCCATCTTTTGCAAGCCATACATTCATCACAAGTTCTAGTACCCAGAATCCATAACAGCAGCACCTGCTGTTCATCTCAACTTTGCTCCTCATTACCACCTGCAATCTGACATACAACCACTTCATAAGCCATTTCAATGGCGGCAACTACAACCTCATTCATTTACCACCTGCAAATCTCAATCAACAACACAATTACCACCAGTGCCTTCACAGCTCAAACCCTTATACCCCAAACTCTAACTTCGAGTTCAACAACAATCCACCGTTCTTAATCACAGCTCAAACCCACAACTGTGTGTGTTTCTTGACTTCAATTCTTCTTTACTTCTCTCTAAATTCGAGTTTTGACCATTACCCCTCTGTAATTTCTATTCACTCAATTGCAATTCATCACTATCTCTTGAAACCCACTGCAGAGCCACCACGGACCCTAGTTCCGAGTTCTTTGCATTTGAACTCTAAATCAGCTCTTAATCTAACCCAATTCTTCTCTGATTCACCCAGCTAAACCAAACTCGAAAACCCATCTTGAAATTAAACCCAACTTCCTCTCAAATTCCAGCTTCATATGAACTTAATTCTCAGATCCAACACAAAACCTTGAGCGTCACCTTCTTCTGATTCAATTTCTATGTAGTTGCAGGAAATCCCACACTACACCCCTTACTCAGTTTTGCTTGACTAATCCATTGAAAGATGTATGATCAAGAATATTTATTAATTGATTCCATGAAATGTTTACACAGTACAATAGAATTACACTTGGAAATTAAAGCGTTCTTAAACTTTCTCTCTCCTAATGATTTGCTTCTCAATTCAAAAAGATCTCTCCCCCTGAACAGACTCATTTAACCCTTTATATAGGGTAATACATAATGGATGACAGCTAAGCTATCCTTTATTTTCGGGAATGTCTCGCGAAGTGTCGCAAGTGCACGAATATTCATTCTTGCGACACTTCTTAACCTCGCCAAGTTTCATGTCTTCCAGTTGTTTTGTTTGTCGTTATTCATCGCGTCGTTTATTTTAGCTCCCTGCGACTCCCTCGCGACACCATCGTTTATTAATCCCGCGAACCTTGTCCGTCGCGATATTATGATCCTACATCTTGCCTCTTTTTCCTTGAATATTGCTTGAAGAGCGATTTGAAGGAAAAATTCATTGTTGTAACAATCCTTGGTTTTAATTGGTGAAGGAACGAGCGAAAGAATACTTTTCTTGAAAAGTACGTACTTGCCTCTATTCTTTTGGCGAAGTTCTGGAGCTTCTTTGTAATACATATATGAAGTGTCATTTCTTGCCTCATGAGTTACGGAAAATAATCAATCTCGCAAGTTCTTCTCGTTTATTAGGAAATATGTTGTGCGATATTTGAATCCTACTGAAATTCCTTTTGCCTGGTTTTCTTGGATTTAGTAGTGACCGTTTACACGTGTCTATATTTACCCCTTTTACCGGTGCATTTAATGTTATCCGGTCGTAATATTTTTTCTCGTCTATTTATAGGAGTGTCCCCTGTAAAGAATTTTCCTTTTCTTTTTCGTCTTCTTCATCGTCTGCAAGTGTTCTTCTTCTTCATTGTTCTGCAAGTGTTCTTCTTCTTCGTCGTTCTGCAAGTGTCGGTCTGCTATTTTCTCTCACCATCTTCTTTACCATTTTTACCAGTTGTCGTTCTCATGGCGTCTAGGTTTGTTAATCTTGCCATATCTGACTGATTTTGTGGTTGATTAATTTTGAGATTATCTTTCTTTGTTAAAATCACACTGGTATGATTAATCTTGTAGTTTCCTTTCTGCCATTGTTATTTAGCAAGAACCAGCCCAGAACTAAATTTACCGTGAAGAACCCTCTTCTTTCTTTGGGCTCGCCACCGAAATCTACTTCGCAACAAGAATCCCTTACGCAGCCAAAGCCCTTTTCGCGAGCAAAATCTATGGCTACAAAAAGAAAGTCTGCGAGTGACAAGGTATTTAAGAAACATTTGTTTTTTATTAACAATATATTGTTGCCTCTGTTTCTTATTTAATTTGTTATTCGCAGGATGATGGAAATATTGACAAAACTCCTAAAAGACTTCGCCAACCCAAGCCTGTTACTCCCGACGTTCCATTTCCTTCTTTCAAACCTTCATCTCCTGCTGCGAAATCTTCGCAAGATAGTTCTGTACCTCCTTCCTGTGGTAACATTACCCGCGACAACATTCATATACCTCAGCTCCTTATAGACCAAGCTCCTCATAATAGCCCTACTACAAACAATCTTACACCTCCTCCTGTTATCAATGCCCCTTCTATTTCTCCAATCACTTCTCTTCCTGAAACCTCTTCTTCTCCTGAGGCTCCTTTGACAAAGGATGACTCGTCTTCTTTGATTGAGCAAATTCCTCTAACGGCAGAAAATTTGGAGGGGATAGATGTGGCCTTTAAGGTTCTTTCAGATCTCGTGAATGATGCCAAAAAGACTTCTGCTGATCCTGTCAAATCCAACGTCTGCGAGATTTTAGGTAAGCACCTTGGTTCTGATAAGGTCTCGCAAGCATCTTTGGTTCAAGAGATTAGTAAGCTGAAGGATGATCTCCAAGTTATGACCGCGAAGTGCAATAGTCTCCACCTTGAAAATCAGAAATTTCACAACATCTCGCTAGATCGTGACAATCTTTACAAAAAAAATGAGGAGTTAAAAGGTACACTCTACAACCCCCCTTTTTTTTTTTTTTTTTTTTTTTTTTTTACAACTCAAATTCTTGTTCGCCTCCAAGCATTAAACCAGAAACGAATAATGGAGATATATCAGACGGAGTCCATTGTTGAAGAAGTTCGAGTTGAGAGAGATGCTTGGATGGAGCAATATAATCTCTTAGATAATCTTCATACTTATGCAGTTGATCAAATAAATAACTTGTCGAAAGAGAATTTTGATTTATCGCAAAAGCAAGACTCATTAAGTAATGATTTATCTCGCCTCTCTTATTCTTTGACTAAATCTGATTTGGAGTTGGAAACTTTATCAGATGAGAATCGAACTCTTTCGCAAGAGAAACGTTCTTTGTTGAATAAGGTGACGAACTATTCGCGGCAGTATGATACTTGTCAAAAATTATGTGAAGAACAAGAACAAGTTAATCATACTTTGAAAAACCAACTTGAAGAAATTACCGCCGAAAGAGATAAACTTATTCAAGGTAGAATAACTTTGAGTGTAAAAGCGAAGCAACTCCAAGAACAATGTGTCAAATTAGAAAAATCCAACTCTACTCTTGCGACTGAAAATTCCATACTTGTTTCCAATGAAAAGAACTTGCGATCACGATTGAAAGGCTTAGCTGGAGATTCATTTGATGATGCCATGGACTGTTTGGGGAATAACTTCGCGGCTTTAATTCAAAGATCTTACTTTTCAAAGGAAGGTAGTCAAATTATTTGACTATCTTAATTCTTTTATTTATTCCATGAATGCTTTATTATCCTGAGAGTGCCGATAATATTCAATAAAAATTTTCTTTAATCTTGTGTATTTGTTACGCAGACTCTGAGAAAAATCTTCGCTCCACTATCTCCACCCTCAAGTCTGATTATTCTAAAATTCGCAAGGAAAACGGGCTACTCACCGCGTCTCTTGCTCGTTCTCGCGACCGTGCAGAGCGAAGGTTTGATTATATGTCTGATTGTAAGGACATGGATAGTAAAAATCGTCAAAAGGCACTGCTTCGTCAATTCCATCTTAAAGCGGAAGTCCTTGTGAATGATATTTTGCTGTCGAAGTCTCTTGATCCTATTCATGTCGATCCTTTGGAAGTAAGTGATGACGAAGTCCCTAATTCTCCAGATAGTGATTATGAATATGAAAGCAGCGAAGATCTCCCCAATAAGGAAGTTGTCGACGAAGATCCGAATAGAAAAACTCCTGATGAAAATCCAGCAACTGGCGAGAACAAATGTGATGAAAACATTTCTGATGAAAATCCACCAACTGACGGAGGTGAAGCTGATAAAGGTGGAGAAAAGTCTCAACCGCCCTCTGTATTTGAAGATGTGGATGTAGAGAATTAAACTTTCTTTGTAATTTATCAGGATTCCTTCTTGTTTGAATGACTTAACTCCTTGATTGATTAATTCCCATATTTCTTCCTTCCTCTTTTATTTAAGACAGTCTCGCGAGCATGTTTGCTCATTGAATCTTTTATTAAATAAAACTATCCCAATTAGGCATTTGATTTTAGTTCTTCTCATTGCGACAAGGTCGCAGGCCGCCTTTACATTTTCATGCAATGGCCCATTGACCTTGCCTTATCATTTTTGTGTGGTCTTCCAAGTTAGACCTCCCTAATTAGAGGTCTTCCCCTGCCACCTTTCATTGCGACAAAATCGCAGGACGTCTTTACACTTGCATGTAAAGACCCATTGATCTTGCCTTATCATTTTCCAAGTATTTTTGCCTCTGCAGGATGTTTTAGTTGCGACAATATGATAGGTCTAGATATCCTTGCGAACATAAAGCCCCATGACATTGCCGTCGTGCGACGAAATCGCAGGACGTCCGTACACTTTCGTGTAAAGACCCATTGATCTCGCCTTACCCTCGCGTTAGTATTATTTCCTCTGCAGGATCATTGCACAAATATGACAAGCCTAAATTCTCTTGCGAAAACACAGCCTTATGACATTTGCGTCTGTTTTGACACTCCCCCTAATGGAGAGCGTCGCCCTTATCATCTCCCTGTTGCCCCTTCAAGGAGGCGAAACATCGGCCATACAAGACTAGCTCCTCCCATCCTGGTCTTAACAACAACCAGTTGTTTTGCAGCCTCTTATCCCTTATACCTATAGGGTTTATGGTTACGAGGCTGCACCCTAAGTGGAGTTTTCTTCGGCGAGTGCAACATATGCCAAGACTTGCCAAGAATGGCCAGGGTAGGTTCATCCATCCCGGGCACTCGGCTCAACCGTGTACCTCGGCGCCTTGAGCATACACTGCGACTCCTAGGAAGAGACCCTCGGTCGCCCAACCAGGGTATAACCTACATATATAGTTGGGAATCCAAGGTACCTCCTCCGGATAGGCTTTCATGGGCCCCAAATTTCCATGACTCGGGCTTCGGGAGCGGTGTAACCTTCCCCCGAGCCATGTCGAGAGATACCCCCTTATATGACGCACTTTAGGTCTTACATTTGCCTCTTACGAAATGTTATTCGCGAACTAGGGTGTACGCCATAAAGGTTCGTCCCATTCTTTTGTTTGTTCATTCTTGTTAAGCCATTCATGACTCTTTGTTATTCTTATCGCGAGATCTTCGGATTTTCTCTCGTATTTTATTGAATTTCGCAAATATTTTGCGTAGATGTACTTCATCTTAATTCATTTTTCCTCTCCCATTTTTATGGGTAATATTTCTTTAGATATAATCTATTCCATGGTCTATCCAATTTTTGTCCCACATCTTTTCCTTCAGGATCCATCAATCTATATGCCCCTGTACCAACTACCTCTTTGATGATATAAGGTCCATCCCATTTTCTCGCCAACTTGCCTCCACTTTCACGTTGATATATTGGGGTTTCTCGCAACACCAAGTCTCCTGGTATTTGGAATTCACGTATTTTTACACGCTTGTTATATTCTCTAGCCGCTTCGCCGATAATTCTCCATGTGTCGCAATGCCTTTTCTCGTTTTTCTTCCAATTCATCCAACTTGATTAGAATGTTGCCCTGCGCTAAGATTTTTCTCCCAAACCTCTTTTTTGGTTGTCGAATCACGACCTCTGTTGGGAGTACTTTGCTTCAACTCCGTAAGTTAAGCAAAAAGGGGACATTCCTGTGGCTTCTCTTCTAGTTGTATTATAAGCCCATACTTGCATTGGGTACTTGTTCGCACCATCCCCTTTTGTGTCCTTCCAACTTTTTCTTCAAGTATATCGGCAATGGTTTTGTTTGTTGCCTCTTGCTTGGCCGTTAGCTTGCGGATATAATGGAGTTGATTTCCCACATCTTATCTCGAAATGCATTAAGCGAAGAACTCTATATTTTGCCCTTCAAACTGCTTCCCATTGTCAGATACCAATTGTGCGGGAATCCCAAATCTGCATATAATATTTTCAAATATGAAAGTAAAGACATCCTTATCGCGAATATGTTGGACCGCTTTCACCTCTGCCCATTTTGTGAAATAGTCCGTTGCGACGATTAAGTACCTTCTTTGTCCTGTTCCTGGTAAAAATGGTCCTACAATATCTAAACCCCACTTTCCAAAAGGCCACACACTTGTGGAAGAATTTAACAGCGCCCCAGCGCGTGTATCTTTTCCCATGTCTTTGACAGTCCTCGCAGCGTCTTGATATTGTTCTTGCGTCCTCATGCATATATGGCCAATAATATCCTTGCGTCTTTGCCTTGTATGCCAAAGATCTCCCGCCGCTATGATTTCCGGCATCCCCACTATGCAGCATCTTCAATATGGTTTCTCCTTCTTTCCTTGTTAGACATCGGCGAAGGCCCATCAAAGGATCGCCGATAAAGCACGCCATCTCGTAATTCATAATTTGTTGCCCGGCTCTTTAACTTGTGTGCCTCCAATCTATTTTTTGGTACCTCTCCTTCATTAAGTACGCGTGAAGTTCTACTCTCCGCTTTCCTCGCGACATTGCATTTCATCTTCTACCATCATTATATCTCGCTTCTTGTTCTTCCTCTTTATTAATTGATGGCGCCAGATAGTGTCTCGTATTTTGATATTCCTCGCAGTCGGTCTGTCATCATACTTGATATAAAGGCAAAAGCGTCTGTGAGTCTATTATCTCTCCTTGATATGTGCCTCCATTTTATTTTTGGTATCAGTATGATGACAATTCTTCGACATGCTTCTTATACTTTTTCAAAGATGGATTATTTGTAGTGTATTTCTCTATTACCTGGTGAATTGCTAGTTGCGAATCACTGGTAATCCTTATATTCTCCAATTTCATTTCTATCGCAAGTCGCAGAGCATGTATTATAGCTTCATACTCTGTTTCATTATTCGTGGATTCAAACTCCAATCTAAAAGAGAAAGCTAATTTATTGCCTTCCGGTGAAATCATAACAATTCCCACTCCATTTCCTTCTCCATTTGATGATCCATCTACTAATATTTCCCATCCATCTGCTCGGTTAGCGGAGTCTTTTGGGTCTCCATACTCTTCTTCTACATCCATCATTTCATCTATCGCTTCATCTTCTTCCAAGGGAAATTCTCATAAAAAGTCTCATGACAACCCGTGACTTAGTTGAGGATAATATCTCATACTTGAGCTTACAATGGCTTATTTGAGCATTCCATCTTTCAACTCTTCCCGATCTTTTTGAATGTTTCATCACCGACTCAATTGGTATTTTCGTGACTACCTTAATAGTATGCGCTTGAAAATATATGCGAAGCTTGAATATTGCATAAACTAATGCCAGGATTAATTTTTCGATCTTTGAATAATTTCTTTCTGCAGCATTAAAAGTTTTGCTGATGTAATAGATTGGTTTTTCTACTCCTGCGTCCGTTCGCGATGAAACCGCACTTAAGGCATGCGAAGTTGTCGCGAGGTATATTAATAATTCTTCTCCCCGTTCTCGCTTTCCGCATAATGGATATATCCATTAAATGCTCTTTGATCCCTTGTAAAGCCTTTTCACATTCGTCCGTCCACTTAAACTTCGATCCTTTTTTTCGGAACGCTGAAAAGTGTTTACACTTATCGGATGACCGCGAGATGAACCTTCCTAGTGATGCTAACAACCCATTCGACTTTTTGAACATCCTTTACCTGTCGCAGTGTCGGCATATCGCGAACTCTTTTACTTTCTCCGGGTCAACATGTATTCCTTCCTTTGATATAATGTAACCCAAGAACTTCCCTGACGCAACTCCGAAGGTACATTTTTCTGGATTTACTTTGATGTTAAAACGCCTCATTTGCTCAAAAATTTCTTTCAAGTCTCGCACGTGATCTTCTGCCTTCTTACTTTTTACCAGCATGTCATCTACGTATACCTCCAATGTTTTATGTATCCATTCTGCGAATACCTCTTCTACCATCCTTTGATACGTTGCTCCAAAGATTTCGTAGACCAAACGGCATTTTAGTATAGCAGTATAATCCTCTTGGAGCGAAGAAAGCGATATGCTCTTGATCTTCCTCGGCGAGAGGAATCTGGTTGTAACCTTTGTACCCGTCCGTAGATGATACTCTTTCATTCCCGTACCGCCGATTCGACTAGTTGTGGAATATCCGGCAATGGAAAACTGTCTTTAGGGCAAGCTTTATTTAAATCGGTGAAAACGATGCAAATCCTTATTCCCTTGTTCTTCTTTGGAACTATAACCATATTCGCTATCCATTCTGGATATTTTGCTTGTCTAATAATTCCTGCATCCAAGATCTTCTGCAGTTCTTCTTCTATCTCGAGGGTGATATGTCACTGCTATCTTTCTAATTCTTTGTTTAAATGGCTTCACATTTTTATCAATTTCTAACTTGTGACAAAGTGATCGACGGATCTATACCAGGGAATTTCATCCATATCCCACGCGAAGATGTCTTTATAATCTCGCAATGATCGATCGTTCTTTTTCTCTTCATCTGCTTCCATGTTAGTTCCAATCTTTAACATCTTGGGTTTTTCCTTAGTTCCAATATTCACTTCTTTGGTTTGTTCTGCCGCGACGTAACTGGCCTTCGGTTCTCCCATAGGGGTTGGTCCTTTTGGTTCTTTCGCAAGATCATTTTCTTCTCCCGAGGTCTCGCCAGGTATGCCTTTTCCTTCCTTTGCTCTTACCATATAAACTCTAAACTCTTCTTCTTTCTTAGCCACCCTCGCCATCTTTTTGCGATACTTCGATATATTCTTTCGCTTGTTTACTTGTTCCTCGCAACACTTTACTTCATTTTGATAATATATTCTTCCTTTAGTAGCATCCCCTTTGATCTTGCCAATTCCAGTGGGTGTAGGAAACTTGATACACTGATGAAGCGTCGACGCCACAGCTTTTATTGCATGTACCCATGGTCTTCCTAGTAATATGTTGTACGGTGATTCCATATCCACTACACTTAATGTCACCTGTGTTTCAATTCCTCCTAACGGAATACGTATTCTTATCTCCCCTTTAACTTTTGTTACGGATTTACCAAAACCTTGAATATTGTATGCCGCGAAAATCATATCTTCGTCTTTATATCCCATCTTTTTGTAAGCGTGATAGAACATGATGTTCACCGGACTCAGACGATTAAAACTCCATTCATCACCCATGTTTTCACCGTGTTCTCCGATTCTTCTCCTTCTTTATACGCGTTTATTGTGATCACCAGTGGAGATGTGTGATCCAAATTTTCTTTGGATATTTCCCCCGCCGTGAATGTTATCTCTTGCTTTTCCCAATCCTTCAAAGGTGATGCCATTTCTCTATCCGTAATCTTCTTTCCTTCGAAATCCCGTTTGTGTATTCTTCCTTTGATATTTTCATGAAATTCGCTAATCATTACTCTTGTTTCTGTGCTCCATGCCATATCTTTTTCATCCGATTTAAGATTTTCCTTTCTCATCTTCTTGATTCAAACAACTTTAATTGCAATCTTCTCCCTTTTACAAATGATCGTCCCTGTTTCTAGCGCATATGTAGTTGCAGGAAATCCCACACTACACCCCTTACTCAGTTTTGCTTGACTAATACATTGAAAGATGTATGATCAAGAATATTTATTAATTGATTCCATGAAATGTTTACACAGTACAATAGAATTACACTTGGAAATTAAAGCGTTCTTAAACTTTCTCTCTCCTAATGACTTGCTTCTCAATTCAAAAAGATCTCTCCCCCTGAACAGACTCATTTAACCCTTTATATAGGGTAATACATAATGGATGACAGCTAAGCTATCCTTTATTTTCGGGAATGTCTCGCGAAGTGTCGCAAGTGCACGAATATTCATTCTTGCGACACTTCTTAACCCTCGCCAAGTTTCATGTCTTCCAGTTGTTTTGTTTGTCGTTATTCATCGCGTCGTTTATTTTAGCTCCCTGCGACTCCCTCGCGACACCATCGTTTATTAATCCCGCGAACCTTGTCCGTCGCGATATTATGATCCTACATTCTACTCATCAAAAGCATAATATTTGAATTATTCCTCACCAATTTCTCCGGTAATTCCTCGATCGAGCACCAAACGCAACCATATCCTTCATTATCTCCTCTGAGTTAGGGAAGAATGATTGAGAAATCATTTTCTCTGAAGTCTAAGGTTAGGTAATAACAAGAAGTGCTATGTGAACCCAGCTGTGGTGGTTAAGGGCCAACCAGCTCAAACATGGCTTGTCGGTTTTCAGACTAATTCTTAGTTCAACTGTCGCCTCTAGAGAGACCGACAGTTCAATTTTTCGCATAACTCCTCATGCGCAACCTAGCATGCTCCAAATATCGCTTGAATTAACTTTTCGCCTTTTTCGCTCCAAATGAATGATTTCTTCTTCTTTTGCTCCAAATGACTCCAAAGTACCTAATAACTCAAAATCAAACATAAGATACATAATTTACAAGAAAAGTATCAAAGAAAGCATAAATACTAGATATTAAATTAGGTGTTTTGCAACACCTATCAGCACTCTTCCCAATTTTATGTAATTTTTCATGATTTTAGGGAATTTTCATAAAATCAAAGAGATTTGTTGAAACCAAGGTATTTTGTTGAAATCAGGGAGTTTTCATGGAATCAGGAAAACAAAGCAACAAACAATAATAAAATAATAGGCGTGTGGGACCGGCTAGGGCATGGGCGGCCGGCTAGAGCCGGGTCCCACGAGTTTTCCTAATTTTATAATATTTTTCATGATTTTAGAGAAAATTCATAAAATTAGGGAAATTTCATGGTTTTAGGGAAAATTCATGAAATCAAGGAATTTTCATAATTTGAGAGAAATAATAAAATAATAGGGACGTGAGGTGTGGGAACGGCCACGGCTAGGGCATGGCCAGCTGGCTGGTGCTCGGTCCCGCGACACCTTTCCCTAATTTTATTATTTCTTTGACAAAATCATGAGATTAGAGAATTTTCTTGAAACGAAGGAGATTTGCTCGAACGAAAGAATTTTCACGAGATCAGGGAAAAATAATAAAATATGACAAAATATAAAATTGGGCGCGGGACTGGTCACGGCATGACCGGCCAGCTGATGAGCCCAGTCCCCCTGGTGCCTTTGCTAATATTTTATTATTATTATTTTTCCTTCCTATTTTGCATAGGTTCATCGTTCATTCATATTTTGAAATGCTCGTTTGCGCATTCAAATGCTGGTCTGTGCATTATTGCCAAGTACACTTGCACCATTTTAGTCAGGGCTTATTCGATGCTCAGTTTTCTGTCTCATTGAATATTTATCACTAACCCGTGGAATTCTGCTGGGAAGAACCACGAATTGAAGTGACGAAATATAACGAAGAATCGTAGAATATTGCTGGATATTCAGGCGATTAGAGATAATTAACTGATGGCTCTATACTAGCAGGGCTTCATATCTAGGAGCATTAATTATCTGAGGGTTGAGAAATATGAACTTGCTGGAGTGTCATATTCCTCTTGTATAGTCAAGGAAAACATGGTTGCATCATGAAGACGTTATTGCTCTATACTAGCAGACATGCTGTCTAGGAGCCGTCCAATCTTGCGATTCTATACAGTATGAGATGTGCCGTGGTCTCAGCTGGGAGACTACACATCTACATCTTCTCTGAGAGACTTTCTCGATCAGAGGTTTTATGGCATGAGCTTTCACGCTTAGGGACATGAGTCTCAATACTCATCCGATTGACGGATCCGGAGTAATTACTGAAATTGCTCAGTATTCATGATATGTGCCGTGGCCTCAGCTGGGAGACTACACATCTACATATACTCTGAGAGACAGCCTTCTCAGTCAGAGATTTATGGCATGAGCTTTCATGCTTTAATGAGAGACATGTGCCTCAATACTAATCCGATTGCCGGATCCGGAGTATAGTTTTACAATTTTACCCTTTGTCGGAAATCCACCATCTACACCAATCTTTATTTTTGGCGCCTACGAATCCTTAGTTTTGGCGTGAAGGAGATTTTTTAGGATCTCTTACTATTTTGGAAAACCTATAGTTATATTCTATCAATCTAAAATAACAAAAACTTCTCAAGACACCTAGCGGGAAGGAAAAGATCTAGTAAAAAGGATCGAACCATAGGTGGTGCAAGTGTCCAAATACCGTCAGGTGTTAATATAAGCATACGAGACCCTCCTCGAAGGAAAAGATCTAGCAAGAAGGCAGGCCGAATCAAAGCAGCAGTAGAGTAAAATAAGTCTAAACGTCACTCCAAGGCTGCAATAAAAAAAAGCTGCAAAGATACCTACCCAAACCAAACTGACGACAGTAAGGAAAAACTACCCATTGTATGCCCTATGTTATCCAAGCTATTTTTTGTCTGCTTTCGTTCGTTTCTCTTATTGTATGCCCGATGTTCTCTTGGTGCAGAGCTTTTTAGGACTTCTGTCCCAACATCGCTATCCTAGCTAATTTTCATTCTTATCTATTATTTGGTTAGTAATACTTACTGAATTAAGATGTTTTGTGTCATGACTAACTTGCATCTCTTGAAGATGAAGCCTTGAAATTTATAGCAATCTGATAGAGCTAACAAGAACTACTCATTGCAGGTGAGTGCTTGCATGGAATGGATACTTCTAATAGTCTACGTCGTTTGATGAGCCACTCTTTCAGTTAGAGAAGGAATACCTTTTAAGTTTCTTGAGAGTTTTATGTTTTGGTCATATTTCAAGTCTACCTCCAATAAAGTTTTTCCTGAAAATAATATACTAACACCAGGTGTTATTGATTCATGCAGAAACAATTAAAAGTTCTTAGTATGTTGTTTTGTTTTATCTCTTCTTTAGACCTATCACTACTTGTTGCGATTTCAACTGAGAGATTGAAGTGTTAAGCGACTTTGTTTTTTTTCTAATTATTGATCGACTTTGCTTTCGTTATCTTTTGTCACTTTTACGTGTATATGCGAGCTGATTTCGTCTCAGTTAATACATAAGCACGAATAAACTTCTATCAAATGGAAATAAGAACCCGCGACAGAATAAAATTCTAGGTTTTTTAAAAAGAATAAGAGATCCTGAATCTTGGAGCCAAAAATAAAGATTGTATGCGAAATTCTGGTAAGAGATATATCCGGTAAAGATACGGAAGTTTGTTTTAAAACCGGATAGATAACTGTGGTTAACTCCACAGTTTGGTGATGTCATATCTCCATTATCCAACAGACATCAAGCTGCGAATTCAATTTTGAACTCGCGTTGCGAGTTCAAAATTTTTTCCTAATTAATCAGGGTAAATTAGCCATTATGTGAAATAGTTGGATAAGTTTTAACTTTTAATGACTCTTTTTGCCCTTTTAGTAGTAGGCCCAAATAATGCCAATACCCAGGGACAGATCTATGTAGCGACTTGGGCTGGCTTAAGCCAGCCCAAAGTCCAAAATATGATTACATTTTATAATGCAATTGTATTTGGTTACAAAAAATCAAGCCTAAACAATAGGCTTAAGCCAGCCCAAGTCAAGCCAATTTGTTTTCAAGCCACCCAACATTTATTTTCTGGTTCCGCCACTGCCAATACCCCAAACTAGCCAGGTATTTTTGTTCGGTTCGTTTGTAATTTTGCTTGTATTAACATCGTACTCTTCCCTGATCTATGAAAAATCTGCTTTCATGATTAGGTATATTTTCACTAACCCACTCCTGATGGCTGTACATTAACAATTTCCAGATATAGCATGTGTGTTGTGTGCGAAGACGGTGGGTGTATTGGTTGGATAGTACTAGGAAATTTAGTAGCAGTAGGGAAGATTAGTTGAGTTGTGAGATTGACGCTTTGCTAGGGCTCTATGGCAAAAAGAATGACATTTCGTGGATCCACATCAAATAAGACAATAATTACACGTTTATCTTTTTTTTTTTTGAAGCATGATATTTATTAAATACACTACTGAGGGGCTATCACATGAGGGTATGTGATACCCCAAAATTCATCAATTACAACATCATATTGGAGCACAGTGTAAGTAGCAGTCTTCGAATCGGAGTTGCACCGGTGGAGAATGTCGGAGCCGAAGGTCGAAAGACCTTCGGTCAATGCTTTCCACAAGAAAAGCTGTATTTTTGATGGACATAACAATGTCCATAAGAACTTGGTTGATGATAGAGGGATCCGATGCAATTGAATGAAGTTGCTAGTCCAGAATTTGTTCCCATATGCTGAGGAGTACTGCCCGTGTGTTATCTGTCTGTCTTCCTTTTGTTTAGCTTGATCCATATCGACTATAGCTGGAGGAGTTCAATCTGAATCTGAAGCGAGGAAGAAAGGATGGTCTAAACTAACTATTACAAATTATCTAAATTAACTACGCTAATTATTAAGACAAGACGGATCTGGACCAGGACTAAGAACTAAAATACTTAATTAGAATAAGATCTAATTAAGTTTACAATTATAGATAATCAAAGAAAATAAACTTCTAAATACACTAAGTAAACTAGAATTTGGACACAACAGAGACTACTATATGCTAATAATGTCGAGAGACTAATTAGAAAGGTGGCTGTTCCACCGGCCCGTTGGCATCCAATCTGGATTTGTTGCTTGCTCTTGTGAAAATGGTGTAGCAATTTCTTGGTTTCCTTAAAACTGGTTATCAAAAGGATGATAAGGTTATCGTTGGTGCGACTTGCTGTGAAGAAAACCTTAGATTTCAAGTTTGTTGGCTGGCTTCGAAGTTCAAATAAACATGAAGGAGATGATGCACAAAGAGCAGAATAGCCCCAGGTTTCACCACTGATGCACGAAAAATGTCGAAGGAGATACTTGGGTTGAAGAAGGCAAATCTTCAAGCTAAGGTTTATCAGGAGGCTATTCCGGGCTAAGGAAAATAAAAACCCTTTTGTAGAAAACTCCAATTCAGGTAAAGCTAAAACAAGGTCCCCTAACTTCAGCATAAAAGATGTTTCACAAGAAAAATGCATATCTGGTCTTAAGAAAGAAACAATCCAGATAGCAAAGTGAAACCAAGCAAGGAAACTGAATTCCAAAACATATGATCAATAAATAAAACTAAATAAAACTACCTTGAACCTTAAAAAAATCAAAACAACAGACACTAAAACACAAGAACATAGGAGGCCTGCACCGGAAAACCCCTTTTAACCTTCAAAAATAAACACACCAGGCACTAAAAACACAAGAGGCCTGTACCGGATATGAACCCACCAACAAATCAAAAGCAAAAAAACATACTGAGTTGTGAATCAGCTGGAATTCTGGTGGTTAAGGAAAATTAACAAACTTGCAGAGAAACACGAAACAGGTTCAAGGAGAAATTGGATTAAAATTAGACCAGACGCTTTTTTTTTTTTTTTTTTTTTTTTGCTTGTAAATCTTGACCAAAAGGCTTAAATTAAGGGGAAAACAGCTGATGGAAAAGGGGGTTCACTTGGATTAACAAGCTTGTGAAAAACAAAGGCAAGGGTTTTGATTTATCGAATTAAATAGGGCAAAACTCTAATTAGAAACAGGTTAAAACATCTTGCCGAAATAATTCCATAAGAGCAAACTTGAGTTAAATTCGAACATACCACAGAAGAATCAGCCTCATACCCTAGCTTCTATACCGACGAAGCTTAAATCAGCAAACTTGTAGAAGAAATTGTTACCTGAAAACTTGAAAGGAATAATCGATTATCAAACTAGAAGAACCAGGATCTGGTAAGGAATCTCGAAGTAAATCAGATCTGATAATTCTCTCTTGAATATCTATTCAATACAGCAACAACAAAGCAAAAACGAGAGAGGAACCAAAAAATAACATAGGATATGTGAGCATCAACGGTCTAATTGGTGCCATAGAGCCGGTGAAACAGAGGTTTAGTTGTTGATTTGAGGTTGAATCATGGTGAAATTGAAGGGGTTTCGATAATAACTTGAAATGAAGACGGTGTTGAATGTGAAAGCGACTCTCATTGAAACGGGTTTCCCTTCACTTACACGTTTATCGTAAGTCAAAATTGCCGAGAAGTGAGGAGAAACAAATAAGGCTACAAAAATATTTAAAACGCAAGAGTTCGGGGCAAGTGGATGCGTGGGGTCTTAAGCCCCGGTGCCCACTAGGCACTAGGATATACCGATATAACCGCTAATCAGTAATGGGCAATTCATAAATCCGCTTAAAACAAAAATGAGAAAACAAATGTACCAGACCAAAACAGCACTGTGTAAGACAAGCATGTCCATGATGCAAAAGAAAACATCATAAATTCATTCTGTATCTTCTCGATAAGCAGTTTTCTGAATTCTCATCATCATCGTTATAATTCTATCTTCTTATTCTTATTCGTTATTTTCTCTTCCAACATCATATTGCTCAGTCGTGCGTATACGTGTTCATATTTAGCTAATAAAAATGGAAGAATATTGTGATGCATTGATGAATAAGAATATCGTGGTTTCATCATCGCTTACGACTCCGCTAGTCGATAGCGATCACCAGAGCCATGAGGAGCATATAATTCCAGTAAGCACAAAGCAGACGGATGAAGAGTCGGTATTGGATGATAGCTATAAAGAAACTGTAGGAACTTCTACCTTCTTTAAGACTTGTTTCAATGGTATCAATGCTTTATCCGGTGAGTTTCATTTTTTTCTTTCATTTTCATTTATGTGATTTTGATTTGCTTTAATTTGTTTTTGTTCATTTGCCTTTTGAAATAATCTCAATTATCTAAACTGTTACACGTCCATGCATAAGATTGAACCCAAAAAATTTGAGAGGAAAAGAAGGATTAGAAATGAAATCCCTTGGTTATCTCCTGAAGAATGAGTGGTTTTCATTGACCCAGCCTAGCGAACTCCACTGGGTTTTTTGGTTAGTACAAACAAGGAGGTAAAGCTGTAACGTGGAGTCACTTTTCGTAGGCCAGACAGCTCAGGTATATGTATAAATAGGTAGGTACGTACATACATACGGTCCCATCGTAACATGCTACTAGGTTCCGCATCCATGTACATCATTGATAGTGTTGTACCCTGGAAAGTGGCACGGTACCTAACTACTACTTCCCAACGAAGTGGGACAGTGGAAGTGCTTTCAAGAACCTTGCGAATAGTTTTTCGTCTAGTATATTTTACTGTTTGAGTATTTTTTTTACGCCATGAGGCATGAGATGAGAGGTTCTTAATTACTTCTTAGAGTACTTATCAGCAGTTACAAACTGTAAATATTTTGATTGTGTCGCAAAATCTTAAACTCAGATGTAAGATTTAACTTTATAGATCGTTAATTAGGATCGTTGAACTTCATGACAATCACACAATAAAAATGCAAGAATTGTTTGTGAGGAATACCCGTAAAGCTAATCCATAGTGTATCACCGATCATCTCACTGTATCCGTAATACCTCGTGGAGGAACTCTTAGTTTCTCCTTCTTGACCCTTTTGTGTAATGAATAATAAAATTCTTGAACACTATTCTGATGGTTATAGAGTTCCTTTTATAGGTAGAAGGAGGACCAAGATTCATAGGATTTAGATTTGTCATTTAATCTCGACTGGTCCATCAAGGAAGAGGGAATATGAAAGGACCCCAATATTTGTAACCAACATGTTTAGCCATATTCTAAATTAACCAAAGATATCACATGGCCCAACAAGATATTTCTAATGTAGAAATATTCTTACATTCTCCCACCGGTCCACGTGATAATCTATTTAACTGTTAATCGTAGAAAAACATAAGCGCGCATAATTACTAAACAAATATAATGGTTAAACGTAATACCTCAACCAAGCAAATTACTAATGCGAGTCATGGCGGTGGCACATTGTCTTGTTATCAACATGTTCCTTCCATGTACCACAACACAAGCAAATTACTTAATCAAAGCCTTAAATAGGGATATCATAATGGTCCAAGAATGTCTTCAAAAGAAAGACAATTTCGTTAACATGCATCCATTCACATAAGTGTATACTAAATATGGATACAGAATAAATTCGAAGTACATTATTAAGAGCTCAATTAGTTTTCAAAAATAAGCACATAAATTAGTCAATTCAATAATCAATTACTCCCACGAGACTTAAGATTTTAATCTTTTCTTAAGAGGTCTTAAAAGGTAATTGTTCATTAAGTGCATCTCCGAATGCAATTGCGCTTAAGCGGTAAATGAACAACTATTGTTTCTGAATTTCCTAATTCACGCATATATACTCAAGGTTCGTGTGTTTTGTTCCTTTTGTATCATATCGTGCTTTAATGTCGCGAAGCTAAGACAAGAAATTTCAAAGAATGTAGAGACAAACCTTAAGTCTCTAAGTATCGCAGTCATAAATATTCAAACTCAATTATGGGACTAGTATTAATGGATTCTTCCTTTATAGAATCCATACATCCACAAAAATTGAAGTCTGAAAACCCAATCAACTTTTGTTGGGTTTGTTAACTAATTATAAGACATAAGTTAAAATAGTATCTCAAAATTCTTGATAGCTTTCCCTTAATTTGTTCTTCGATTCTTTAGGCAATTAGTTAACATATTAACAACATGTTATAAGTTTCATATCGAAATTAAGACGTAATGAAGATTAAATTTATATCTTCTATCCAACATGAAATAAAATCATTAAATATGTTATTATCTCAAAATTCCTTGAATACTCAATATATGCCTTATATGAGAGTTTTAGTAATCCATATGATATTAATATCACATGGTAGCTTCATTGATATCCTTTATTTCAAAAAATATAGAGATATGCATAAAGTCAAGATCACTACTCGTAGGTAGTATGTCTTAACATACAAGACCAAGAGTATGAATTTCTCCCACCGATCTTGAGGTATATGCATAAACCTCGTAATAATTTCATCCAAAACTTGAAACATTTATAGTTTTGTTGAATTTCATATACCATTATGGGAGGTCAGCTTAAATTTCATACTTTGATTTTTAAAATTTGTAGACTAAAATTTATCATTAATAAAGGCTATTGTCCCATTTAATTAATGCAACTCTTAGGTCATACCGAGCTACTAATAATACTATGATAATTCTGAATAAGTCTTTCTTTGAAACGAGAGAAAAACTTATTTATAATCAATGCGTCATTTCAGAGTAAAATCTTTGGAAATAAGTCTTGCTTTATACCGTTTAAAATTGCTATTACAAATGTATTAGGTCAGAATGACCCACTTTCATACAACCGATTTGTGTCTTTCGAGCAATTAAACAATATCCGAGACTTGAATTTCAACCAATGATTTTTGCTCACATAGCATCAATCCATTAATCAAAATTATTACACATAATATTTGTGAACCTAAAACCGAGTCTTTGCCATTCCATATCAAAATGTAATAAATTCTTGTAAGAAAATCACTGAAACAACATGAATAACTTTTTTACAATCTCTGTTGAGACCTTCTTAATGCTTTGTTCATGTTGTTATCAAAAATTTCTTTATTGGCGGTTGTTATATTATGGACTATTGGGTCAGTAATTTGTGGTCTTTCATTATCTAACATTCCGATAATGAGAAGATTCACAATATATGTAGAAATCATAAATAAAGGGATCATTATCATGATTTCTTGAACAAATATATCCACGTACTCCCACTGATTATGCCATCATTAACGAATTTATATTTTCGGTTTCAATAAGTCTCATACTACGGTTAGAACGTTAAAGAATACCATTTGGATCATTTAGGAAAACCAATGAACCAGTAATAGTTTCCAAATCCAATTTTCATTCTTTGAAATGTAAGCCCTCACCTCCAACTGAACAATCATAACTTAAAGTGATTTAAACTAGATTTCCAAACATTCTAGTCCAAAGTGTATCTTTGAAACTGCTTTACTCAGAAATCTATTTAAATTACACAGTTGTTGAAAGAACATACATTCACTGATATGAGGTCATTATGCATAACTCACACGCTTCTAACCATTTTCATAAAAGTATGATTTTGCCTTTTGTTATACACCATTATGCCAAGGATAAGTTGGCATTGTGTATTGAGCAACAAATCCAAAATTTTGGAGATACTACGTAAAAGATTTAGGATATTATCCTGTTTTGTCATACCTTTCACAATATTCAGCACCTTTATCAGACTTTATGATTTTCTCTTTATCTATAATTGCCTCTCAATTTCAATAATGAATGTTCAAGAAAACATCCACGTATTGAGATTCGTAATGCAATTGATAGATGTACACAGTAACGCGAAAATCATCAGGTGATAAACAATTTTATCTTCCAAAAAAAATGGACCATTAAAAGTCTACAAAATTATCATAATATACAATTAATAAGAACAAAAGCTGAAATTTATAATAGAGATAAATGACAATTAAGCTTACAATAGTTACATACCTTCAATAAGATTCTCCTGTGGATAAAACCTTATCAAGGAACAATGTGAGACATGAAAAATATCTGTGGATATTTTACATTCTCATAATTCAACATTATGTCTGTCAAATACTACAACTAGAATCACCTGTGGGAGAATCTCGTCCTATCATGTTTTAACAAACTCAAATAATTCTAATGTTCAACCTAATACATCGGAATAATAGTCACCTGTGGGTAGCTATTATTTTACATGTATATGAAACATTTAGATAAACTTAATGTTTGTTTAAACGTGTGAACCAAAACTATTTGTGAGCAGCATTGTTCTAATCATTAAATCAAACTAGGAGGACACAAAACATACAACACTTACAAGATAAGAGTTTAGCACCACTGTGGTGATAAGTAAACTATCCAGCAAACATGTATAATTGCAAATATCACACTAACTTTTCTTGTGATATTGCACAGTCCCACACAATGATATGGACATACTTGATCTGATCATAAATTTAGTCGATTATAAACATTTATGAGTAACCCCAAAATACTAATCACAAACGTTTATTCAAAAGCATGTCATACATATAAATTATGAAAACATTAACGCCCCTTAATTGAAAAAATATCCAAACACGGAGAACCTTTATTAACCCAAAACAAGCATTAAGAAAATTTATTATAAGTATGTTTCAGAAAAATTCTTTTATGCATTACTAGTTTAATTTGATGCAAGTTTGAAAAATCATAATGAAAAAGGGGTACAGTGTGGATTAAAGTGAAAGGTGCTAGAATAGACAATGAACATCATATATTTTCACAAATATGGAGGAATTTATCAAAAAAAATAAATCCTCAATTTCTTTAGAGGATGCAATAAATATTGGATATAAAACAACTTAATAACAATTTTCATGAAAATATGAAAATTTCATAATGGGTTACTGAACTCGATAATGAGTTAATTTAAGTAAATTTTCTTTTATGCATTTCATCAGAAAACATGAAAAATTATGTGGAACTTACTTAATTGTGATCTTTATTTTTATATGATGACACTCATGTTAGAAAATGAAAAGAAATGACATTAGACACTCATTAAGACGTAAAATGATTCAGATCCATAATATATGATCAAATAAAAATCATATCTTTTAATATTTTTCTTAAATATGTGAACTCAAATCACCTGTGGGTAATTGTTGTTGTAATATATTTAAGCAAAATAATATTATAAGCATTTTAACAAAATTATGATCATGACCGAAAAGTATTTTGACATGACTGTGGTGATAGCCAATCAACTAAAATAATGCCATTATCATAATAGGTCAATAACTGCAAAACCTAAACTTTACGGTTTGCAAGTTCATGCTTACGATAACATTATATTTATTGTTATAATAAATCACTCTAGTATCACTGTGGTGATAGCTAAAGAGTCTCGACATAATATTTTAAGCACATAATCTTATTATCAAACAATCAACATCGAAGGAGAATAAACTCAAATCATTTCATAACGCACACATAAACTTAATGGTGTAAAAATTAATTTGGATCATAAAATTTACCATAAAATCCCTCGATAAAAATCGGCTTAGATTATGGATTAATGTTTTCGATAAAGCGGAAGCAGATTAGTTGGATCGCATTTCTTTAAATAAAAACAACTTCGTAATTTCTTAACATTATCGAATAAATTGGTTTTATCCTAATACAATTCATAATATTGAACGAGGAAAATCCTTATATGATCATTTCTACAGCCAATTCCGTCAAAGGCTAAATTAATGGCCAGGGTCCACATTAACGGTTTGTTTTAAGCTTTAACACCAATTAATTTTATTTTTTAAAAACTAGTTTAGTAAATTTAATGTCCATTTAATTTTGTTAATGGAGAGTAAAGACAAACATTATTGACCATCCATAATAAACCTTGAAAGTAAAAAAAAAAAAAGAAATCAAAACGTTATTGACTCATTATGAACCATTATGAACCAAATTAAATTAACGTTTGAATCAAATTAAATCAAATTAATTTCCATAAAGTAACGTTTGAATCAAATTAAATTCCATAGGCCCATTATGAACCCTTTAAGCCTATGACTGTCAATTAATGCCCATTCAATCCAAATTCCTTTTTAAGTAACGTCTGTTGGTCCAAATTACTTTTAAGTTTCCACCGCTGAAAAATAGTGCACCCATGGCCGACCATGCAATGTTTCCATGTTCTCCTAGAATCCTTACTGAGAACTTAAAAAAATAAATAAAAAAAAATAATAACCCTAGCTAACAATTACAGCCGTAATCTTATTTTTAATTCCCATCATTTCATAGATTATATTGGTTTTGTAATAAGCATATGTGAAACAGAGACTATTCATGTTATTCATTGTGATCTTTGGTAGTGAAAATTAAGCACACAGGCGTGAATATGGTCAAATAAACAACACGGTTATCGCATATTTTAATCGGATGATCATGAGTTCTAAACACAGGCTCTGATGCCAACTGTAAGATTTAACTTTATAGATCGTTAATTAGGATCGTTGAACTTCATGACAATCACACAATAAAAATGCAAGAATTGTTTGTGAGGAATACTGTAAGCTAATCCATAGTGTATCACCGATCATCTCACTGTATCCGTAATACCTTGTGGAGGAACTCTTAGTTTCTCCTTCTTGACCCTTTTGTGTAATGAATAATAAAATTCTTGAACACTATTCTGATGGTTATAGAGTTCCTTTTATAGGTAGAAGGAGGACGAAGATTCATAGGATTTAGATTTGTCATTTAATCTCGACCGTCCATCAAGGAAGAGGGAATATGAAAGGACCCCAATATTTGTAACCAACATGTTTAGCCATATTCTAAATTAACCAAAAATATCACATGGCCCAACAAGATATTTATAATGTAGAAATATTCTTACATCAGATGCTCAAGGAATCATTTAATCCTATCGGGAATGATAAATGACTATTTGGGATACTATAAAGAAGTCAACAGTATTCTATACGTAATGTATTGCTTTCAGGTGTAGGGATACTGTCGGTACCATATGCGCTGGCATCAGGAGGATGGTTAAGTTTGATACTCCCTCCGTCCTAAATTAAGAGTCCGCTTTGACTAAGTCAAGATATTAAGGAAATCCTATAAATTGTCATGACTAGCCTTTGACTAGCCTATTTAATGTTATATTATTACCAAAACTAAATTATTAGTGTTAAAATAAGTAGAAGTTTATTAGGAATTTTATAACTATTCATAAATGTTTTTATTTAAAAAAAGGAATGACAATTAATACAAAGATATTGAGTAAGTTTTTTCCCATAAATATGGTGATATTATTTAAGATTTGGATATTAAAAATGATTTTATGATTATAAAAATAAAGGGTATATTTGATAGTTTAAGGGAAAAGTATGTCTATAAACAGAGCGGACAGATAAAAATGGACATACCAAAGTAGAAATTAGGACAGATAAAAACGGACAGAGGGAGTACTTCTTTTCGTTATTGCGGCTGCAGCATTCTACACAGGGTTGCTAATGCGAAGATGTATTGATGCAAGCTCAAAGATAAGAACGTATCCAGATATTGGCGAGTATGCTTTTGGGAAGAAGGGAAGAATGATGGTATCTAGTTTCATGTACTTAGAACTCGTATGTGGTTGCAACGGGATTTTTGATACTAGAAGGTGATAACTTAAGCAACTCCGTTTCCAAACATGAGTTTCACATTAGCCGGTGTTAGAGTATACGGCCAACAGGGATTCGTTATACTCGTTGGCCTTATAATTCTCCCATCAATGTGGTTGATCGACTTGAGCAAAATTTCCTACGTATCCGCAACCGGGTTTTAGCTTCTATCCTCATCATTGTTTCGTCTTTTGGGTTGGTCTTTGAGATACTGGATTTCGGGCAAAGGGAAAGTTTTTTAAGTTGAATGGAATTCCAACTGGTGTTAGTTTATATACCTTCTGTTACTGTGCTCATCCCGTTTTCCCAACATTATATACGTCAATGAAAGATAAAAGATGTTAGATATTCGGGTTGGATCCGAATATGGTCGCCCATATTGTATGTGGCAAGCCCGGTAGGGTTCCATATTCCTTAGGGTTTGGAACCTATATAAACATCTCTAGCATATGTGTAAAGGGTGACGTGATTCCACCAATATCACACATAAGTTTACCATAAGAAAAGTGGTAACTCTAACCCTAAAGGGAGTTACCATTAGAAAGTAAAGGTTTAAAGTTCTTAGCCTGTGAAACAAGCTTGTGCTCATCATTGGTGATTGTAGTACCTGCTAATCGTCGTGTTGGATCGTTGTTGTTCTTCTTTCTTGTTCCTTGTTTACCAATCGGAGCTCAAGTTCTAGGTATGAACCGATACCCGCTTCCGCTTAATCGTATAATCTCTAATATTGGTTTCATGAGCTATTGGTTTGCTGCGTTTTCGTGCTTGATATAACATGCTTTGTATGCTTGAAAGTTGCTGATAACATGATAGTATCCTGATTAGGGTTCTTGTTGTTTTTTGGGTTAAAAACCATTAATGGATGTATAAATATTTCGGATCTTGATAAGGGTGTTTTATTATGAAATATTTAATTGGGTATGTTCATTATTGATTCAAATGATCTCCTGGAAAGTTTTGTATCGTTTGAAAGTGTGGTTCGAAAGATATAGCAAAACCCTAGTTTTATATCATGTTTGTGAGCAGTGGTTTGATGATTGTTTTGATGTATATATGTCGATCCATGTTAATGAAAATTAATATAGATAGATAGTGCTCTCTGAGAGCTTTCTTTTGACATATTATTTGCTTGAATCGGAGCTCGTATGAGTGAGATATGGTCTCCCAAAGTTGGTCATGCGCGTCTGTACGCTGCTGGAATTTTAGAGAAGACGATGAACAAGAATCGAGTCAACACTTGTTCACACCGGCGAGTTACACGGTTTAAGAATCGGCGAGTTAACTCGGTCCAGATCGGCGGTTCGGCCGCGGTTCGGACCAATGGGTCACTCATGCGTCCCAGTCCTGCACGGCGAGTCGGCTCGCAGGTCCGGCTTCCGGTGGTCACCATGGTCCGCACCAGACTCGGCAGGTCGGCTCGCGGTTCGATCGGTGGTTCGGTTCGTGGTTCGGTTCTGGTTCGCGATTAACCCTAGTAATTTGTTTTTCACTTTTTCATCTTGTGGTTGTCGATCAACTCCAATTTTGGTACCCTAAGGTTTTTCGACGCTCCAAATTCAATAAAACTTTTTTTGAACCTAATTAGATTCACATGATAGAGTTTCTTTGAATTTATATGGTAAATCGCTTTATCCATGATAACATGTGAATGGTTTATGTTGTGATTGTATAATTTCTTTAATATACAACATGTATGGCGCTGGATTGAATTCATATCGTATCAATTGTATGTCTAGATAACATGTTGATTGATTAGGTAATCATCTTGGTTTGATAACATGTTTGGTTGAATTATAATCTTGATTGAATAACATGTTAAAACAATTGAGTGGGAGGTTGTTTGGTTGAGTTTGTTTAATTCCCAAAAACCATTAACTTGCGCATATATTAAATAGAAGTAGAAAATATTACTTGTGGCGCGAGAGATGATTAGGAGTTTAACGATTTTTCGATCTTGCGACTTGTAATGTTGTTTTACTATTTATTTAGATTAATGCAAAAAAGTTATTTTTGAATGTGTATAGTGCCATAAGTTTAATATCCTTTTCTTATTTTTCGCATGCTATGTTAGACTAAATGGCTTCCAAGAACATCATTGCCGATTTGAACAAGGGTGAAAAACTTGATGGCGACAACTATAACATTTGGCGCCGAAAGATCGTTTTTCTCTTGAATGATGATGGGTCACAGAAATAACTAAGCATGTGATGCCTCGGCTACTGAGGAGGGTACGACGGTTCAACACCGTCGCAACCTCGAGGCTTACCAGAATGGATTAAGAAGGATCGCAGTTGCTCGTCATATGATCCCGAGCTCAATGCACAATGATCTCATTGGAGAGTTTGAGAACCACCGGCTTGCTCATGACATGCTAGAGGCATCAACAGCAGAAATTTGGAGTTACCTCTCGTGGCTAAGTTGCGCGCTTTAACTATGAAGTTTGACACTTGTCAAAAGAAGCCGAATGTTACAATGAAGCAACATTTGAGGACAATGTCGTCAATGATACGCGAACTTAAGGTCAGCAGTCATCACTTGACAAGATGAATAGCAGTACAAGTCGTTATTCGTTCGTTACCTAACTCTTGGGAGCAAGATGAAGCAAAACATGACACATAATGATAATGTACGCACTTTTGAGGATATTTCTCGTCGTGTGGAACTAGAAGTCGAGCGCTTGGAAGCAGCTAAGACTGACAGCTCTGCTTGGCCGTTGAATACTTTCGCATAAGACCAATGGGTCTAAGCGCAAGAGGGGTAAGGGTTCTTCGGGTAAGAATCCTCGTGATGGATCCGGGTCGTCCACTACCAACGCTCCTAAGCGCAAAAGATGCAAGTCGTGTTGGTAAGAAAGACAAAGCGTAGATGAAATGCTTTAACCGTGATAAGAAAGGACACTTTGCTCGTGAATGCACCGAGCCAAAGAAGGTAATTTCGAGCCTATTCCTCGCTATGAATGTTTTGTTTCTTGTCAAGCATTAGTTGCTCATTCTCCTCATTTGTGGGTTGTAGATTCGGGAGCAACCGACCATGTAGCGAGGGACCGAGAAGGGTTCCTAGATTATCGTCGAGTTCCTGCTGGGAGCATGAGAGTTTATATGGGGAACACAACTAGCATAGAAGTACTTGGCATCGGTACCTATATGCTAAATCTGCGACAAGGGCGCACGATAATCCTCCATGATGTACTTTATGCTCCAGATATTCGACGAAATTTAGTTTCAGTTAATAGTATGTTGCGTCTAGGCTTTAGTTTTCTTTTTTGAGGGTAATTCGTTAAGATTTTCTTGGCAACCGAGTTTTACGGTTTTGGTTTTATGTCGGATGGTTTTATGGTTTTGGATATTGACAATTCTAGTTCTTATGATGCTAATAAATCTATTTCATTAGTTGCATCTTCTTCGGATGTTAATAATGATTCTCGTGATTTGGCATGCTAGATTAGGTCATATAGGGCAAGAAAGGATGACTAGGCTAGCTAGAGAAGGTCTTTTAGGACCCATCGCTAAAGTCTCCTTGCCTACCTCGCGAACATTGTCTTGCAGGAAAGCCATTAGAAAACCGTTTGGGACAGCCAAAAGGGCCTCTCGAGCCTTTGCAATTAATTCATTCTCGATATATGTGGCCCAATGAACGTTAAGGCAAGACATGGAGCCTCTTATTTCATCACTTTCATAGATGACTTTACGCGATATGGTCATATTTACTTGATATCCCACAAGTCGAAGCATTGGACCGCTTTAGACGCTATGTATGCGAAGTGGAAAATCAACTACATAAGAGCATTAAGGCTCTCGTAATCGACCGTGGCCGCGAGTATCTATCCGACCTATTCAAAGGGTATTGTGAGGAAAAAGGGATCCCGAGACAATTGACTATTCCTGGTACTCCGTAACAAAATGGTGTAGCAGAGAGAAGGAATCGTACTTTGTTAGACATGGTTAGGTCAATGATGGCGCAGGCTCATCTTCCTATTTTCTTTTGGGGAGATGCGTTATCGATCGCCGCCTATGTCCTTAATCGTGTGCCTTCGAAGTCGGTACCTTCCACCCCATATGAATTATGGACCGCAGAAACCCGAATTGGGTAATTTGCGACCATGGGGTTCACTTGCTTATGTACACAATAGTTCTCATAGGTATGGGAAGTCTGGGCCCTCGAGCGAAAAAGTGTATCTTTATCGATATTCTGATCACTCAAAAGGCCATGTGTTCATTGGTGAGCATCCTGATGGAAGTGTAACTGAGATTGAGTCACGTGATGCATATTTCCTTGAACAGGACTTTCCTAGAAGGAACGAGGTAGGGGGGGAGATCTTAGCCTCTTTGAGGTGGAAGAGTCGATGGAAGACACACCAATTCGTCTAGTTGAGAATAGCGAAGAAATTCCTCGTTCTCCTAGGGAAAGTGGGAGTGTTCCACCCGATAATGGATTGGCTCCATCGAATCGGGAACCCCAATCTCGAGAAGTGAACGTGGAAAAGTCCCTCGTCGTCGTTTTTCGATTGAGGGGGAAAGTTTCATGGTTTTCTCACATGATGACGCAGAGCCTAAGAATTTCAAAGAGGCTATGTCATCTCGCTAAAAGGGAAAAATGGATTATTGCATCGAAAGAAGAGATAGAATCAATGAGGATTAATGGTGTGTGGCAATATGTTGACCTCCCAGAAGGGCGCAAGGCTATTGGAAACAAATGGGTTTTCAAAGTCAAACGCAATGCGGATGGTTTAGATGAAAGATATAGGGCTCGCCTTGTGGCGAAAGGCTACACCCAACGGAGGGTGTTGACTACGAGGAAACTTTCTCCCCAAAGGTGAGAATTGCCTCGATACGCCTTATGCTAGCTATTGTCGCACATATGGATTTGGAACTTCATCAAATGGATGTTAAGACTGCATTTCTCAATGGAGAACTAGATGAGGAAATTTACATGGAGCAACCAGAGGGCTTCGTGATTAAAGGTCAAGAGCGCAAAGTTTGCAAGCTCCAAAAATCTATTTATGGCCTAAAACAATCATCTAGACAATGGTATTTAAAATTTGATCGAGCCATTGTTTCCAATGGGTTTACGATGATAGAGGAAGACCATTGTGTGTACGTTAAACGGTCCGATAAAGGTTTCCTTATCCTGTCCTTATATGTTGATGATATCCTTATAGCTGGAAGTAACATGGAAATTGTTGTCGCCACAAAGAGTGGTTGTCCTCAACTTTTGAGATGAAGGACATGGGAGAAGCAAGTTATGTGCTCTGGATTAAGATCCTTAGAGATCGTTCAAAGAGACTTTTGGGTATGTCACAAGAGACGTACATTAAAAGGGTTCTTGAGCGATTTCACATGAAAGATTGCAAGCCCATAGACACACCGCTTGCTAAAGGTCGAACTTAAGCCTTGAGATGTGCCCTAATACCCCTGAAGAGAAAGACAGGATGTCGCGGGTACCCTATTCCAACGCAATTGGGAGCCTGATGTATGCTATGATGTGTACTCGGCCTGACATATGTTATTCTATTGGATTAGTTAGTCGGTACCAGTTGAATCCCGGTTTTGAGCACTGGCAAGCGGTCAAGAGGATACTAAGGTATCTCAAAGGGACGAGCGACCTCATGCTATGCTACAAGGGTTCGAGATCTACGTCTCGGTGGTTATTGTGATGCTAACTGGAATGGCGAAATGGGAGAGCAAAAATGCACATCAGGGTATGCTTTCTTGCTAAATGGCGGGGCCATCACATGGAGTAGTAAGAAACAAATCAATTGTCGCTATGTCTTCAATGGAATCTGAGTTTGTAGCTTGTCAAGCTGCAGTACAAGAATCTAATTGGTTAAGGAGGTTCTTTGAGAGTTTTGAATTTGTCACTCACGCTACTGATGCGGTGAAAATTCACATTGATAGCACATCAATGATTGCTTATGCAAAAGACCCAAAGTACCATGGAAAGACTAAGCACATTGATAGGAGGTGTTGTTTTATTAGAGCTGCTCTTGCGAAGAAAGAAATAGTTTTGGAGTACATGCCTACAGAATTGATGATAGTTGATCCCCTTACTAAACCTATACCAAGGGATGTTTTCATGTCTCATGTTAGGGCGTTAGGTTTACGTAGGTGGTAATGGATGTCTCTTTATTTATTTATTTATTTTTCTAAGACATGATTGTCGTAGATGCATATGTTTTATGGATATTTATTAATAATCAATACAATTTGATAATGGTTCATTGTTATGATTGATTATTTACTTATGGGCATGGATATACACGCTGACATTGGTGCATAGAGAATGCATTATGTCAAAACTTGATTAATATGTCACTTGGTATGGACTGGCTTACTCACATAAGCAGTCACCTTTTGGCGCTAAGGAGAGCGAGCAAAGATGAGATAATGCATCGCCTTGGCAATACCAAGATGAGATCTATATAGTGAAGATCGATGATGAATGTACCTACTGTTCATCATACCTTAAAGAATAGCCAAATAAGAAATCTCTTCCACGGCGCTTGTTGAAAGCGAGCAGTTAGAAATTTCGGATTAGGCGCAAGAGTTGCGACTAAGTCAAGATTTGTAGAGTGTAAGAGTTTGTGACATATACTTGTTTAGTCAAGTAAAACTCCACTCTAGCGCATTTTCATATTATGCGTGCTTGCGATCACTACGGAGGTGCGAAAATTGTTCCCTGCTTTTCTCACCATGTGAGTCCGTATGATAATTAGATTATACACAGGTAACCTTACGACTTTTGACTTTGTTATTAAGTAAAGATTCGATGATTGCTACTTTAGTATTGTCCCGTGGCCATGGATGATCCGGCTTAAAGGGTACATATCTCTGGGAAAGCAAATTGATTCTCGAAACTTCATGGCAATAGGGCGAAAGGAAGGTCATCAAACTCATGAATGTTTTATATTCACGATCGACGACTTGGGTTGCCTTGTTTGAGTTGCAACACAAGTGTGAATGTATTTACAATAAGCTAGCATGAGGGTTAGACTAGCTCTACGAGGGATCGAGTAGTCTAGACCAATGAGATTTTGATGGACCTAGGATACTACGAGATACGAACATTTTTTTAAAGGGTTGATGTCTCTATGCTGACTCATATTGAGCTGCTAGTATGGAGCTCCCAAAATGCAGGTACCTCGACGGTCGCACGGGTTATTTACTAATATGAACTTTTCTTTCTTCTGGTACAATCCACACACACTATGTGCGAGTGGGAGATGTTAGATATTCGGGTTGGATCCGAATATGGTCGCCCATATTGTATGTGGCAAGCCCGGTAGGGTTCCATATTCCTTAGGGTTTGGAACCTATATAAACATCTCTAGCATATGTGTAAAGGGTGACATGATTCCACCAATATCACACATAAGTTTACCATAAGAAAAGTGGTAACTCTAACCCTAAAGGGAGTTACCATTAGAAAGTAAAGGTTTAAATTCTTAGCCTGTGAAACAAGCTTGTGCTCATCATTGGTGATTGTAGTACCTGCTAATCGTCGTGTTGGATCGTTGTTGTTGCTGCTGCTGTTCCTTGTTTACCAATCGGAGCTCAAGTTCTAGGTATGAACCGATACCCGCTTCCGCTTAATCGTATAATCTCTAATAAAAGACAATTCAAAGGTAAGAGTCGTACGACATGTAGATAAGACTGTTTACGGTAGCCGGGGAAGAAATTAATTTGTCTTTGTTTGCTGACTTTTACCTGGTTTATATTTTTGCAGGTTTTGCTACTTTGCTTTGTTTTATGTACGATTAGCTACGGTACAATGGCTGTTTTGGGTTATCTAATGTTCGGTGAAAATATAAAATCTCGAGTCACACCGAACCTACCAATTGACAAACTCGGTTCAAAGATAGCAATCTACACAACTTTGGTTACCCCCATCGCAAAATATGCATTAATGGCAACGCCAATTGTAAATGCCATTGAAACCTCTTCCGGATTTACTACAACAACAAAACTATTAGGCTTATAATCGTAACCTTGTTTCTAATTAGCTCACATCGTCGCTTTAGCTATTCCATTTTTCGGGTATCTAATGTCTCTTGTTGGAGCGTTTCTAAGTGCAACTGCTTCAATTATTATTCCTTGTTTGTGTTACTTGAAGATTATGGGAACATATCGAAGCTGGGGGATACGAACTAGTGATTATTATTGGGATTATTTTGATGGGTATTTCGGTTGTAATTATAGGTACTTACACATCTCTTGAACAGATTGCAAGTGAGTTCAAATTGAGCTCTTGATGTTAATTTTTTTTCCCAAACATATGTGAGAGTTCATAATTCAATTTTCTATTGTAATTTTTTAGCCTTCCTTGAAATAAATATGAAGGTAGTAATAATTATCAGCTTTGACTAATACATGTGACTTTTTTTTTTTGGCCAATCAACAAATTTCAATTCATTCAAATCAAAATAGTGATTACATGTTCGCTTACAAGATTAACAAAAACATCAAAAAAATCAAGATAATCAAAACCCTAATACAAATAAGGATATCAACTACAAGTAGATCGCGAAGAGAAAGAGTGATAAACCACAAAGATACCAATTTTTGATTATGTATAAGGGAAAGATGATGGTATAATCCGGAGATAATTCCGACCATTTGATTTGATTGTATTCTTCTATGATAAGAGATACTCCTAAAAGAAAAGAGTGTTGAATCGTTGATGTTTTTGAATCGAGAGAAGCAGGCCACGAACCAGCCATCAAAGATTGAAGAACTCGTCCCACAATGACGAAGAAAAATCGCCCCAAGACGGCGAAGAAACATGTCAAAAGACACAAAAAATGATGTAAATACATCTTATTCGATAATTATTACCTAAAACTAAAAAAGAAAACAATTCCTTGCTCAGATCTGGTCTAAAAAGACCAAATCTGAGCAAGAAATATGAAACAACTCTTGTTTTTTATTGAGAAGGGAGGAGAAAAGGAAGAAGAAAGAGAAAAGAAGAATAACGGAATGAAGATTGTTGACTAATACGTGTGACTGCACCGGGTAAATAAACCTTGCAGTTGATTTTCAATGGAATCCACGAAATTACTGTACAAGACTATTTGGAGTGGTCTTTTTTCTTCTTCTTATTTTATATATGCAGCACATCTAGGACCAATTCAAATTTGGACCAAATTGATTGTTGATCCAACATCATCCACAGATAATATATTCAGCCTTGGCCCTATTCGTAGAGGAGGTCGGAAAAATGGGGAATTCAATCCCCTATCTTTAATCTGCATTATTCATTAGAATCAATCGCTTACCTTTCATCCGCATTGTTGTGCTATACAAAGGGTAAGACAAAATGAAAAATAATATCTCGTAGATTAGTATGTACCAAAAGTTTACTATCGTGTTTCCCCGATATAATTTTACCACGTTGTTTACCAATTTTTTCCATTACATTAACAACATTCAAAATGTATATGAATTCGATATGAAAATGTCTACATCCAAAAGTTTTACATATATTTGATCTATTTCTACGAAAATTGCTATCCGGGTTCAGTTATCCATTTCTTTTTCTTTCAAAGTCGAAGTAAATTATTATAAAGAAAGGTTATTCTTAAATGTATATTTGTCTGATATTTGCGGTTAATTATTTTTTTTTCTTCATTTGTTTATACCCTTAAAAAGAGGTATGCATGGATGAGAGGGCATTTGCAATTGGTCAAACAGATACTCATAAAGATATTATATCATTAGATAAAGTTAAAACAACTAGGATAATACAAAACAAACTCGTATCAGACAAAGCAATTCACCGCCTGAAGATATTCTAACGCGAGCTTTATAACAACAACGAGAATTTGAATGGATCACCCCATAAATTCTCCTGGGGAACCACCATCCAGGATTACAACAAGCAACCTTGGAACAAAAATAACTATCTCCGTAGGATGGGCCAGACCAGAACGCCAGATTGCATTAAAATAAATATTGATGGAGCTGCTAGGGGACACCCAGGAATGGTAGGAGCAGGGTTCATTTGCAGGGATTCACATGCAAATATTGTGATGACTATTGCACAAAAGGAATTACGAATGCCATCACCGCCGAGACTTGGGCGACTGTGCTAGCAACAATGGAATAAAATGTCGTTCGAAACGAACTCAAAGAATCTCATGCTATTTATAAAAAAACCCTAACTGAAGCTCCTTGGTTTATTTCAGAATTGCAGACATAAAACAAAGAATGCGCCAAATCCCATTATGCGATATCCACCACACCTATCGGGAAGTAAACCAAGCAGCTGACAGTCTAGCAAGCTACGCGGCGGACGAAAGCCAAGCAGCAAATTACTCGACTACAATATGGGACCAGAAAATCCCACCCTGCATCAATCAAATTCTATTAAGTGACTCGGTGGGTATCAAATTCCCTCGTGTAATAATAATTTAACTTATATATAATTTTTGATGGTGGATTTTAGTTCAGGGCTAAAATTGTAAAACCAGCATTTAATGCGCTGTTACCCTGCAAAAGGAAGAGCCGTTTAACAAGTGACGAGTGCAGAAAACCTCTTCGCTTTATTTGAAGCAATTCAATATAATTCATGAAATTCACTCAGAATGGTGCGTGCAACAACAATCCCAAATATTCTGTGAGTTCTATCAGCATTATTCACTAATGCATGACATGCCTAGTGTTTTCCTATGCTATGTTCCCAAATAACTCTCAATATTGGCATGACATGACGATTAAATGTTCGCTCGCAACGGAGTAGCATGAATCTCCCAAAGTGTCAGTATTGAGACCTTCATAAAAACACTCACACAGGCTGCATTGCTCTCTAACAAATAGAATCTCGTATCGACGCGCTTTTGGTAAGCTCGATCGAGCATGTATAATTTCCTTAAGGAAAATCTAGACTGTCCATGTCAGTCTCAGAAACGATCGTGGCCGCACAAGTTGGCCGCATGATTTAACCAGCCTAGCCAAACCCTGGCAGGAATAGGCGATCACCGTGATGACCACTGGCGGGCCCACTAATGCCCCAACTGGTCGAACACCACACATACTTCCCAAGCGCCGTCAAACGCCAACCTAAAGAGAGGTGGCCGCGCTGTTTTGGGAGAAGCTCGAACGAGCCTAGACTGTTCAATACAGTCTTAAAACCATCACATCCGTCCAACTTCTCCAGCCTGGTTGGACGGATTAGATCATCCCATGAATGATTAGGGAAGCGCAAGCATGATCATCAGGGGGCCGACTAGTGCCCTAGTCGATCGACCTGTTCGCAACAAGACAAGAGAGCATTAAATCGTTTTCTCAAAGTAGCGTGAACACGCTGTTTTAAGAAACCCTAAAATCACTTTGCGGCATTGAACAACTGCCGCAAATCAATCACGGCTGTCCATTCTCGCCGACCTAGTTGGACGGCATAGATCCGATTTCAGGTGGCCAACGAGATGCTAACACGTTCACCGTCGACCCAACTCCATCGTTGGTCGATCGACTTGCGCATAGCATGCTTGGAACGCATAAAATCGCTCACCCAAACTAAGATAATCGCGCAGCTTTGAAAACCCTAAATTGAATAAGCAGCGTTATACAACTGGCGCTGATCGATCGTATCCGTCCAACTTCGCCAGCCTAGTTGGACGGCTTAGATCGTGTTTTAAACGATCAAGGAGATGCCACCATGTTCATCATCGAACCAACTCCACACATGACTGATCGACCTGCCCATAGCAAGTCCAAAGCGCACGAAATCGCTGGCCCAAACATGAGTGTTTGCGCTTTTTTCAAGAAAAACCTAAAATCGCTTTGCGGCAACACATTACTGTCGTAAATTGATCTCGACCACCCATCTTCGCCAGCTGATTTGAGTGGCTTAGATTTAATCTTAAGCTACCCCGAAGATGTCAATGTGATCACTGCGGACCCACCTTTACACGTGATTGACCGGCCTATGCAAACTAGGGCTCAATGCCTCGGAACGCACGCCCAAAGAGGGGTGGGCCACACAGCTCCCTAAACCCTAAAAACGTGTCACCATTTGAACTGAAATGGTTTTTGTGGTGTTAAGTTTTAAATGATTTGATTGTTTATTTTGTTCCTAGGTTATGACTGAGATGGATTTGTTATGGCGGCGAACTGCAGGTGATGGATTAGGATGCATATGGAACTGGGTTACAGATGCTCATGGTGGTGATGCTGTGCTGGCTGTCAAGGGTTTGTGTTCATGTTTTGAAGCAGGAACTGGGATGGTGCTGTTGCAGGTGGATTTGAAGCTTAATTTGTGTTACTGCTGAACTGGCAAAGAATATCGTTGCTAAAGCTACTTGGAGTGCCTCCTCATCTAAACATTGGTATTTCTTCCTTTTTAACATGCAGGAAGTAATAGTAATTCCGCATCAACGACGTTAGATGGTGTTGACGTGATGGGAGAGAGATTAGTAGATGAGGTGCATAGTGTTCTGTTGTTTGATCTCAACTTTACCTTGTTTCCTGCCGTGTAACCAAGGTGTTGATCTAACATTTATTTATCAAGATCAATTGTTGGTCTTGACGCAGCTTCGTTTTATGATTATTACACTTTTCTGCTCAGATTTACATTTTTGACTGTCTACGGTAAAACCAAGTTCTTCTCAGGTTTGCTTGTTTGATTGTAATCTTAAGAATACTATTGTTTCAGGTGTTGTCCGTGGTAAAACGAAGACCAGAGCTTCAAAAAACATTCTTTCGTGGCTCACTCATTAGGTGGCCTAGTAGCGAGGTACGCTATTGGTAGGCTCTATCCTTCACCCCGGGAGCACCATCCTTCTGAAGGAAATGGAGATTGTAGTCATGACGGATCTGGAAGTGCATGCCTTGAAAAGAAATCGATAGTAAAAATTGTTGGATTGGAGCCTACGAACTTCGTAACTGTTGCAACACCGGGCATAGACAGGTAATTTGCATATACTATTTTCTTTAGAAGTATTAGTCATTGATCTAACAGATGACATTTTTCTTTATATTGTGACTACTGACCTGTGGACATAGTTTGGACTCTGATCTCGGACTCTTCTTTATTCAGAAAAGTGTGTGGGACAGTCCATGCGCTTACGGTGTGTGTTAGCTAGAGGCCCTTTCATTCATATATTCCAGTTTTGTGTACTTATAAAAGCCTCACGGGAATCGTTTTATTTTATACATCAGCTTATTATTGTATATTATTTGTTACCGATGCTCATTTTTAACATACTTTGCAGCATTTAGTACTTCTGAGAAACAAATTGCCTGGTTTTTATCATCTCTTTTCTTGATTAAGTGAAAACTATCAATGCGCAAACATTGTGCGTGTGGTTAATATTATTAGTCATCATAGTAATTGGATTTTGTAGCAGAAAAATATAGATAAGAAAGAAAATACTACACAAGCTTGGTTTCCACTTTCCATTTAACTTGCAAGGCTAAGATCATTTTTTTTGTTTACATCTCTTTACAAAGAAATATTATATCATTGTTTGAACATCTCTTTGTTTTACAATTTCGCTTTACAAATTTACAAGTACAACTCCGTGCAATCATGGCGGAACTGAATTATGAGTTCAAATTTAGTTTTGCGTCAATTTTTTCGGTCGGCCGTTCCACCGTGGCAGCGGTCATCTAGTAGGTACTTACACATCTCTTGAACAGATTGCAAGTGAGTTCAAATTGAGCTCTTGATGTTAATTTTTTTTCCCAAACATATGTGAGAGTTCATAATTCAATTTTCTATTGTAATTTTTTAGCCTTCCTTGAAATAAATATGAAGGTAGTAATAATTACCAGCTTTGACTAATACATGTGACTTTTTTTTGGCCAATCAACAAATTTCAATTCATTCAAATCAAAATAGTGATTACATGTTCGCTTACAAGATTAACAAAAACATCAAAAAAATCAAGATAATCAAAACCCTAATACAAATAAGGATATCAACTACAAGTAGATCGCGAAGAGAAAGAGTGATAAACCGCAAAAATACCAATTTTTGATTATGTATAAGGGAAAGATGATGGTATAATCCGGAGATAATTCCGACCATTTGATTTGATTGTATTCTTCTATGATAAGAGATACTCCTAAAAGAAAAGAGTGTTGAATCGTTGATGTTTTTGAATCGAGATAAGCAGGCCACGAACCAGCCATCAAAGATTGAGGAACTCGTCCCACAATGACGAAGAAAAATCGCCCCAAGACGGCGAAGAAACATGTCAAAAGACACAAAAAATGATGTAAATACATCTTATTCGATAATTATTACCTAAAACTAGAAAAGAAAACAAATCCTTGCTCAGATCTGGTCTAAAAAGACCAAATCTGAGCAAGAAAGATGAAACAACTCTTGTTTTTTTGTTTTTTTTTTTTTTTTGAGAAGGGAGGAGAAAAGGAAGAAGAAAGAGAAAAGAAGAATAACGGAATGAAGATTGTTGACTAATACGTGTGACTGCACCGGGTAAATAAACCTTGCAGTTGATTTTCAATGGAATCCACGAAATTACCAGGTACAAGACTATTTGGAGTGGTCTTTTTTTCTTCTTCTTATTTTATATATGCAGCACATCTAGGACCAATTCAGCCGGCTGGACCAGCCGATTGTTGATCCAACATCATCCACAGTAATATATTCAGTTTTGGCCCTATTCGTAGAGGAGGTCGGAAAAAATGGGGAATTCAATCCCCTATCTTTAATCTGCATTATTCATTAGAATCAATCGCTTACCTTTCATCCACATTGTTCTGCTATACAGTGGTAAGACAAAATGAAAAATAATATCTCAGAGATTAGTATGTACCAAAAGTTTACTATCGTGTTTCCCCGATATAATTTTACCACGGTGTTTACCAATTTTTTCCATTACATTAACAACATTCAAAATGTATATGAATTCGATATGAAAATGTCTACATCCAAAAGTTTTACATATATTTGATCTATTTCTACGAAAATTGCTATCCGGGTTCAGTTATCCATTTCTTTTCCTTTCAAAGTCAAAGTAAATTATTATAAAGAAAGGTTATTCTTAAAGGTATATTTGTCTGATATTTGCGGTTAATTATTTTTTTTTCTTCATTTGTTTATACCCTTAAAAAGCGGTATGCATGGATGAGAGGGCATTTTCAATTGGTCAAACAGATGCTCATAAAGATATTATATCATTAGATAAAGTTAAAACAACTAGGATAATACAAAACAAACTCGTATCAGACAAAGCAATTCACCGCCTGAAGATATTCTAACGCGAGCTTTATAACAACAACGAGAATTTGAATGGATCACCCCATAAATTCTCCTGGGGAACCACCATCCAGGATTACAACAAGCAACCTCGGAACAAAAATAACTATCTCCGTAGGATGGGCCAGACCAGAACGCCAGATTGCATTAAAATAAATATTGATGGAGCTGCTAGGGGAAACCCAGGAATGGTAGGAGCAGGGTTCATTTGCAGGGATTCACATGCAAATATTGTGATGACTATTGCACAAAAGGAATTACGAATGCCATCACCGCCGAGACTTGGGCGACTGTGCTAGCAACAATGGAATAAAATGTCGTTCGAAACGAACTCAAAGAATCTCATGCTATTTATAAAAAACCCCAACTGAAGCTCCTTGGTTTATTTCAGAATTGCATAAATAAAACAAAGAATGCGCCAAATCCCAATATGCGATATCCACCACACCTATCGGGAAGTAAACCAAGCAGCTGACAGTCTAGCAAGCTACGCGGCGGACGAAAGCCAAGCATCAAATTACTCGACTACAATATGGGACCAGAAAATCCCACCCTGCATCAATCAAATTCTATTAAGTGACTCGGTGGGTATCAAATTCCCTCGTGTAATAATAATTTAACTTATATATAATTTTTGATGGTGGATTTTAGTTCAGGGCTAAAATTGTAAAACCAGCATTTAATGCGCTGTTACCCTGCAAAAGGAAGAGCCGTTTAACAAGTGACGAGTGCAGAAAACCTCTTCGCTTTATTTGAAGCAATTCAATATAATTCATGACATTCACCCAGAAAGGTGCGTGCAACAACAATCCCAAATATTCTGTGAGTTCTATCAGCATTATTCACTAATGCATGACATTCCTAGTGTTTTCCTATGCTATGTTCCCCAGCGAACTCTCAATATTGGCATGACATGACGATTAAATGTTCGCTCGCAACGGAGTAGCATGAATCTCCCAAAGTGTCAGTATTGAGACCTGCATAAAAACACTCACACAGGCTGCATTGCTCTCTAACAAAGAGAATCTCGTATCGACGCGCTTTTGGTAAGCTCGATCGAGCATGTATAATTTCCTTAAGGAAAATATAGACTGTCCATGTCAGTCTCAGAAACGATCGTGGCCGCACAAGTTGGCCGCATGATTTAACCAGCCTAGCCAAACCCTGGCAGAAATAGGCGATCACCGTGATGACCACTGGCGGGCCCACTAATGCCCCAACTGGTCGAACACCACACATACTTCCCAAGCGCCGTCAAACGCCAACCTAAAGAGAGGTGGCCGCGCTGTTTTGGGAGAAGCTCGAACGAGCCTAGACTGTTCAATACAGTCTTAAAACCATCACATCCGTCCAACTTCGCCAGCCTGGTTGGACGGATTAGATCATCCCATGAATGATTAGGGAAGCGCAAGCATGATCATCAGGGGGCCGACTAGTGCCCTAGTCGATCGACCTGTTCGCAACAAGACAAGAGAGCATTAAATCGTTTTCTCAAAGTAGCGTGAACACGCTGTTTTAAGAAACCCTAAAATCACTTTGCGGCATTGAACAACTGCCGCAAATCAATCACGGCTGTCCATTCTCGCCGACCTAGTTGGACGGCATAGATCTGATTTCAGGTGGCCAACGAGATGCTAACACGTTCACCGTCGACCCAACTCCATCGTTGGTCGATCGACTTGCGCATAGCAAGCTTGGAACGCATAGAATCGCTCACCCAAACTAAGATAATCGCGCAGCTTTAAAAACCCTAAATTGAATAAGCAGCGTTATACAACTGGCGCTGATCGATCGTATCCGTCCAACTTCGCCAGCCTAATTGGACGGCTTAGATCGTGTTTTAAACGATCAAGGAGATGCCACCACGTTCATCATCGAACCAACTCCACACATTACTGATCGACCTGCCCATATCAAGTCCAAAGCGCACCAAATCGCTGGCCCAAACATGAGTGTTTGCGCTGTTTTCAAGAAAAACCTAAAATCGCTTTGCGGCAACACATTACTGTCGTAAATCGATCTCGACCACCCATCTTCGCCAGCTGATTTGAGTGGCTTAGATTTAATCTTAAGCGACCCCGAAGATGTCAACGTGATCACTGCGGACCCACCTTTACACGTGATTGACCGGCCTATGCAAACTAGGGCTCAATTCCTCGGAACGCACGCCCAAAGAGGGGTGGGCCACACAGCTCCCTAAACCCTAAAAACGTGTCAACGACATTACACAACTGCCGAAAATCAATCACAACCATCCAACTTCGCCGGTCTAATTGGATGGTATAGATAAATTTTTAGAAAACAAGCAAAGCAACATTGTGAAGACCGGCCATCCTTCTTCCACATGAGGCGATCATCCAAGTAATACGGGCCCCTAGATCCACCAAATCACGCTTCCACTTTAAAAGACGCTTATTCGCGACTTATTCAATCAAGCTCAAAAACAATGATGCTTCATACACATCGATTAATTTGAGATGCTTTACATGCGTCGAATACATACATATTTTATTTTGGCCTCATAAACAACTTAGTTGTTTCACCTAATAGCACCATGCTATTCTCCGCGGCGGGTCCCACGACTTGACCCACCTATTCGAGACACATGAGATTAGATTAAATTCAAATTTGAAGAAGAAGAACTTAATCAAAGTAATAATTACATTAATGATTAATGAATATTAGACTAATCAATCGATTACCATTTGAAACCATTAACAGAGAAAACATCACCGTAAGTATAGAGAAAACATCATAGAAAACCTACATATTAAGGATAATATAGGAATGAGGAAACCTAATTCTAGTTTCTAAATTTAGTTTTTGTTTGTTTTACTTTTTTTTTTTTACTAAATCCATGGTTAATCCACATCCGGCCCGTATCACCCGTTGATCCGCGGATGATTGGATCGGACACGGTTTGATTTTCCAAATCCGCAACTTTGACGGATTGGACGCTGGTGACCCCTAATCTGCAACCTTCCGTCCGTTGCACACCCCTAATACTAATAGCTACCCCCATTCAGATCAAGCCCATTAAGCGCACCAACCTCGAGGAATGTCAGAGTAATTTTTTTAACCGATATTTTTGCACAAAAATAAATAAATAAATTGAGGAAATGAGTCTACAACGGGATTAAAAGTATAATAATTTTTTTGATGGTGGCGTTTCTTTATGGAGACATGGGGGATAAATAATATGTTGACATGTGTCTTTCCTATTAATTTTTTAACAAATTATGCAACCAAAAATTTCAAAGAAATGTATTATTGCAGAAAAAATTGGTTATCTTAATTGTTTATATTTTATCTTTGATACTTTTGGAAACATAATTTGTTGAAACAATTAATAGGAGAAACGCATGTCGACATACCCCCGACGCCCCCACCGAAATCTCCCTCATCAAAAATTTATCCTTAAAAGTTACACATGTAGATGTTGCAGATGAAGATTGGTCAGACCTTTGGCGACGTAGTATTGCATCGTGCAAGTTTCCTAAATCCTTACCTTAGATGTGAGAAGTTAAGCCTCGCTCTCATTGAAAGCACAAAATGTCTCATTCCGCGTGAGTATAAGGCCTTGAAATACACGAAGTTTCGTCTCCATCACGAGCCTAACACCCATTGTTGGTCTAAAGTCTCGTACTCAACATAAGCAATGTGAACGATTTTCCTAGCAACAAGCTCCATAGATTTCTCTTACGAACAAAAATCCCTACCGCAGTTGCAAGCACACTTACTCAAACCGCTACTGGCTCATACTTGACACATAATCTCGCCTAACATTCTAGAAAATTCAATATGGCTCAGAATAACAATACATTGAGAGGGTCTTTGTGATCAATATCTCTGGAACCAATGAGGGGGAAAAGTTATTTTTATATTATCTTAACCCTTTAACTAGAGAGGATTTAGAATGAGCACTATTTCCACACAAAAACATCGGCGCACGTGGATGAGAAGATATTTGCAACCAAATAAATAGACGTTCATTGCATGGTCCATTTAACTAACTTCATCCCCAAGAAAGGTATTATATTTGGATAAAACTAAAACAACTGAGATAGGAGTTAGTTTTTGATTTTTTTTAAAAGGTAAGCAAAAAGAGATCCGAGGAGTGCAAAAATCGTGATCAACTCGTTGACTAGGTCGAGTTTTATAAATTTACATGAGTTGGAAAAAGTTAATCTTAGTGAAACACAAATTATTCCCACGATTTACATAAAGTGAATCAACCTAGCCCCCTCTCGTTTTCTTCTTATCACCTGCAACACCTACTCGTTCCCTAATACTAACCTTATAAGATCTCGATTTGAAGTTTCATAGTAAAAGAAAAAAAGTGTTTGGCAAAAATAGTTTTGTTCGCCGGTTATAAAAATGACTTGTGGTATTATTAAATCAATTAAAACTACTAATCATCGTCGTCTGAGTATGAATACAATTACTAGATTGGCAAAGATATTAAGACAAGAACAAAAGAGAGACTGAGTATTTGCTGATGAAGATTGTGGGAATAAGAGAATTCTTCCACTTGAATTGTTAGCAATCATGTTTTTCATTCTATGCTCGTGAAAGAAATTGAAAAAATTCTTAGAGGGAAAATCAAATCCAGTTGGGAATGTTATTGCTTATTTAGGAGGATTAACTTTCTCTAATTATTAGTTTGACCTCTTTGTTCATTACCTTGAAATTTGATGATTCTGATCAAGTTGATATTTATTATGGATATGCAAATCTAATCTTTTATTAGGATAGCCGCAAATCTTCCTTGGGTTTTCCTTTATTTATTTGGTAAAAATTAGTATAGTTATTACAAATTAAACCAGGTTTAGTATAGTTAGGGAGGACTCGGGACACATATAGGCATTGCAGAGAAGAAGAGACGAACAAAACGAGTGGATTAGGTTAATTTTGGATAATAGCGAGTGCGTGTGAAAAGTATGTACGGTTCGTATGGGTAACTATGTCTGACTCGCATAAAAATTGTAGGATCAGAATATCGCAACCTCAATATGACAATAAAAAATAAAAGACGACAATATAAAGCATCACGAAGGAGTCGCGGGGTATTTCAAGAAGTAAAATAAATGACGCTAGTGAGGGGTGTATGGATGACTAAAATTATCCGAATCAAGAAAATGAGGGAGAATAATGTTAAATCAGATGAAGAGAAGTTAAAAAACAAGGAAACATGAGAAAAGTGTGAAGATTTGGCGAGATTTAGGAGTGTCGCACAAAATGCAAGACAAACACTTATACACTTGCGATACTTTTTGGTAAATCGGAGAGGTAAAATTACGAGTCATTCCCATGCAATTAAGGCTGAAAATAAAAGACATCTTAGCTGTCATCCACTATGTAATACCCAATATAAAGGGTTGAGTAAGTCTGTTGATATTTCTCGCGCGAGATATGGATGAAATGTCGGAGGAGGGTTCTTTTTGAATTGTTAAAAATGCAAGTCATTAGGAGAGAAAAATTTAGAGTGATTGTAATTTCTTTAGCTCAAATTCTCTGTTCTATCTTCCTTTGTAAGTATTTCAAGAAAATAATCAATAAAATCTATAGTTATTCATCTTCAAATGGATTCCAACACCTGTTGAGTAAATGTATCCGATACATGCAAGCACTTTTTCAACATCCTCAAAAAGAATGATATTTGAGAAAGCCTTACAAGGAGAGAACATTTAATAGCAAATGTAAGACCTAAAGTACGTCATATAAGGGGTATCTCTTGACATGGCTCGGGGAAAGGTTACACCTCTCCTGGAACCTGGGTCATGGAGATTTGGGTCCCATGAAAGCCTATCCGGAGAAATACCTTGGATTTCCAACTATATATATAAGGTTATACCCCGGTTGGACGCCTGAGGGTCTCTTCCAAGGAGTCAGTGTATGCTCAAGGCGCCGGGTACACGGTTGAGCCAAGAGTGCATGGGGCATTTGAAGTGTCTCGGCCATTCTTGGCAAGTCTTGGTATATGCTGCACTCGGCCCGAAGAAAAAATCCACTTAGGGTGCAGTCTCGTAACCATAAACCATATAGGTATAAGGGGTAAGAGGCTGCGAAAACAACTGGTTGTTGTTAAGACCGGATGGGAGGAGCTAGTCTTGTATGGCCGATGTACGCCTCCTTGAAGGGGCAACCAGGGAGAAGATAAGGCGGCACCCTCCATTAGGGAGGCGATAAGTGTCAAAAGACGCAAATGTCACGAGGCTTTGTTTTCGCAAGAAAATTTAGGCTTGTCATATTTGTGCGATGATCCTGTAGAGGCAATAATACTAACGCACGGATAAGACGATATCGATGGGTTTTTGCATGAAAATGTAAAGACGTCCTGTGATTTCGTCGCAAAGACGGCAATGTCATGGGGTTTTATATTCGCAAGAGTATTTAAGCCTGTCATATTGTCGCAAATAACATATCCTGCAGAGGCAAAAATACTTAAGAAATGATAAGACAAGGTCAATGGGTCATTACATGAAAATGTAAAGACGTCCTGCGATCTTGTCGCAACGAGGGGTGGCGAAATAAGACCTTTAATTAGGAAGGCAAAATAAGACCACACAATCAATGATAAGACAAGATCAATAGATTTCTTCATTTGTGAAGATATCATGCGATCTTGTCGCAAAGATAAACTTCAACATAAATAAAGGTAAGCGAACATGCTTGTGAGATTAGAATTGCAAATCTAAAATGAGATAGAAAGAGAGAATAAGGGATTATTCACCGAGGGATTTAGTCTTTCCAATCAAAAAGAATACTTCAACAGAAATTGAAAAGCATCTTATGCAAAAAGTCATACAGATAAAGAGACTGGAAGATGTAAAATTACAAAAATAGCTTAATTTTCTACATCAGCGTTCTCGACAACAGAGATGATAAATGTTCTTCAACAATTTTATCAGCTTCACCTTCGCCAGTGGGAGGATTTTCATCAGAAATTTTTTCATTTGGATCCTTATCGACAGTTTCATTGTTCGCGAGATCTTCGCAGCTTTCATAATCGTAATCACTATCAGGAGAATTAGGAACTTCATCATCTTCAACTTCCAAAGGTTCAATAGAGACAGGGTTAAGGGATTTAGAAAGTAAGATCTCATTCACAAAAACTTCAGCTTTGGGATGAAATTGACGAAGAAGTGCCTTCTGTTGATTCCTACTTTGGATATCTTTAAGATGGCTAAGATAATTAAGCTTTCTTGCGGCACGATCACGAGAATGGGCAAGAGTAGAGACAAGTGTTGCATTTTCCTTGCGAATCTTGGCATGGGCGGATTCTAAAGTAGACAGAGAGGAGCGAAGATCCTTCTCAGATTCTGTGAAAATAAAGAAGAACCGCAGAGTTACAAATAAAAAGTAATGTAAGAAATTAGTAAAGGAAAACGGCGGAAGAGGCAGTCAAATTTTATGACTACCTTCCTTTTGCGAGATAAGATGTTGGGTCAGGGCCAAGCAACTATTCTCCAAATGATCCATGGCATTATCAAAACCATCACCGACAAGACCTTTTAACCGAGAACGCAAGCTTTTTTCGTTAGAAATCAGTAAATTATTTTCCTTCGCAAGTGAGGAATGAGATTCTTTTAACTTGGTATATTCATCCTTGAGCTGGTTTGTTTTCACACTTAGAGTTATTCTACCCTGAATAAGCTTATCTCTTTCGGTAGTGGTTTCTTTGAGTTTATTTTTCAATGAGCAGATAGATTGTTCTTGCTCATTCAGTGCTTTTCGACAAACATCAAGTTGTTGCGAGGATATCGCCACCTTGTCCAACAAAGCTCGATTCTCTTGAGACAAAGTTCCATTTTCATCTGATAAGGTTTCCAACTCCAAATTATATTTAGTCAAAGAATATGAGAGATGCGACAATTCGTTACTTAATAATTCTTGCTTCTGGACTAAGTAGGCGTTTTCTTGGGTTAGATTATTTATCTGCTCAACAGAATATGTATAGAGGTTATCTAATCGGTTATATTGCTCCATCCAAGCATCTCTTTCCGTTCGAGTTTCTTCCACGATAGATTCCACTTGATATATCTCCATTTTACGTTTCTGATTCAAAGCTTGAAAAAGGGAGGAAATGATACCTTTTAGTTCTTCATTCTTCCTGCGAAGATTATCACGATCCAGCGAAGTATTATGAAGGCTATTCTTCAAGGTCTTAATTTCTTTTTCCAAGGATACTCGCGACATGGTGTCAGAACCAAAATACTTACTCAAGGATTCATAAACACTAGATCTGATAGGATTAGTGGAAATTTTCTTAACATCATTCATGGTATCCGATAAAACTTTAAAAGCTACATATATCCCTTCCAAGTTTTCTTTAGTAAGAGAGATAGATCCAGAGGAAGAGGAAATGATGGAGGAAGAGGGAAAGGTTGAATCATCTTTAGTCATAAGAATGTCAGTTAAAGGAACCTGATTAACAAGCGGGGGCGAAGTAGAGGCATTAAGGGTAAAAGTGGAGAGAGGTTCATTTTGAAGAATTTCATTAACGGAAAATTCAGGGATTGATTCATCATGCGAGATCCTCGCATGAGAAGGTGAGTCATCATGAGACGAAAGAATTGGTTTATCTTGCGAAGAAATCGCTAGAGAAGATGAATTATCCTGCGAAGGTATTGTAGGAGAAGCATCAAGCTTAAACCCAGGAAAAGAAACAGGAGGCGCAACAGGTTTAGAAGGGCGAGGCTTCTTGGGGGATTTATCAGCATCCTGCGAATTACAAGCTAAATAAGAAACAGAGGCAACAATATTGTTATTAAAAGAGTAAATGTTTCTTAAATACCTTATTATTCGCAGGCTTTCTTTTAGAGGCAAAGGATTTCGGTTGCGAACTCATGGAAACACTAGGATTCGTAATGTGATGAATTTGGTGCTAGATTTATCCTTCTTTGAAACAAAAATGGCAAGAGAAATATTAAAAGAAGAATAGTATCCAAATAAAAGACTTCAATAAGAGAGATCAATCATGAAATAATCAAAATTAGCAAAATCAACAGACTTTGATGCCATAGAAACAGTAGCAGAAGGGTTGTAGCAGAAAGACGATGAACAAAACGATGAAGGAAAACGACAGAGAAAAGTTGCAGACAATAAAGAAGATGAAGTAAAAGAAAAGAAGAATTTTCGTAAGGAACTCTCCTTTAAATAGATGGGAAAAGAGTAACCGGATAACATTAAATGTGCCGGTAAAAAGTGAAGTTTTGGATACGTGTAAACAGTCATTCCTAAATTCACGGAATCTTGTCGGTAAAAAAAATGGATAGAAAACAAATGGTTGCGACATTACAAAATGTTAGTTCTCATGACATTCTCTTCTTCGCAGAGAAGACATGAGAAGAGGCAAGATGTAGGATCAGAATATCGCAACCTCAATACTTCGCGAGAGTAATAAACGACAGCATCACGAAGGAGTCGCGGGGAAGTAAAATAAATGACGCAATGGATGACGACAGCCAGAACATGAGAAAAGTGTGAAGATTTGGCGAGATTTAGGAGTGTCGCGAAGACATACACTTATACACTTGCGATACTTCGCGAGTCATTCCCGAAAATAAAGGACATCTTAGCTGTCATCCACTATGTAATACCCTATATAAAGGGTTGAGTAAGTCTGTTGCGGAGGAGGGTTCTTTTTGAATTGTTAAGCAAGTCATTAGGAGAGAGAAAATTTAGAGTGATTGTAATTTCTTTAGCTCTGTTCTATCTTCCTTTGTAAGTATTTCAAGAAAATAATCAATAAAATCTATAGTTATTCATCTTCAAATGGATTAGTTGAGTAAATTCTAGTGAGGGGTGTAGTGTGGGATTTCCTGCAACTACAAAAATCTTAAACTGGACCTAGTTAACGAGTTGATCACGATTTTTGCTCTCCTCGGATCTCTTTTTGCTCCCCCTTTAACAAAAATCTAGTTTTTTGGATAAATACAGATTTCAACAAAAATGGATTAAGATAATGTCAAATCTTGGTTTTTATTGTATACTTACAAATTTCAACAAAAACTAGATAAGATAATGTCAAATCCATATGGTTATTAGGATGATTACAAATGAGTAAATCCATTGCTAGTGTTGGTGGTGTTACTAATCATGGTGCAAGAAATTATAATTTCATTTTGCTACAATTTGCTAATGATGATGTCACTACCACGGTAGATGGGAAGATGATAATGAACTTACTGATGAGGATTTAGTCTTGCAAATGGTTGTTCCAGGGTCAATTCAGTTATAAAGAAGGATAAGGGTCGATCTGTAGAGAGTGAAGCTAAGAATGTGTGAGATCAATGGTAATTGATGGATTGTAGCTGTGTTGAACTATTATGAAGAAGATTCTCTATGTTACACCGAGAGAAGGCTTCCATGTGTTTGATAATGATACATTGTCGTGAGTTGGATTATATTAAGTTAAGTTGTTCATATCATAGGTCAAGAACCTATTTGTAGCAGAATTAATTAAGACATTGATCTCCAGTAAGTGGTGACGTTTGAAGAGGAGTGGAAGAGTAGGGAAGTGGGAAATCATGGTTGAACCAATTCTGAATTGCGTAGGAGACTTAGTTGATTGTTCATCCATTACTTCACTTACTCCGTCAACTGCCAACACGACTTACTCACATTTCTCATCGTGGGTGTACACATGTGCCGTAGGCCGCCAGATCAAAACCCTAGTGAATATGAAAATGCGGGGGGTCTAACAACCTCACCCAATATTTCGGTTAGCAATCTGTATAGACTAACTCTAATATACTTTTAAGAGAATCAACTAGACAGTCAGACTCAATCTTAATTGAAGTATATCAAGGAGTTAATATCTCTATCTCTTGATTTAAATCTTACTCAAGCAATCTGCGAGTCTCGATTAAATACAAGAGAGATAAACTTAGATGGTACCAAAGACCAATATCCAAGGATCAATCAATTTCCAATCAACAACCAAAGGTTGGATTTCACAATTGATCGATACAACACACAACCTGTGATATTTCAATTATATAACAAAATATAATGCATAATAGAAATAACACAGACACCAGAAATTTTGTTAACGAGGAAACCGCAAATGCAGAAAAACCCCGGGACCTAGTCCAGATTGAACACCACGCTGTATTAAGCCGCTACAGACACTAGCCTACTACAAACTAACTTCGGTCTGGACTGTAGTTGAACCCTAATCAATATCAAACTGATTTAAGGTACAGTTGCGCTCCTTACGTTTCTGATCCTAGCATGATACTACACACTTGATTCCCTTAGCTGATCTCACCCACAACTAAGAGTTGCTACGACCCAAAGTCGAAGACTTCAATAAACAAATCTGTATTACACAGAAAAGTCTACAAAGATAGATAAATCTGTCTCCCACAGATAAACCTAAAAGTTTTGTTCTGTCTTTTGATAAAAATCAAGGTGAACAAGAACCAATTGATAAACCGGACTTATATTCCCGAAGAACAACCTAGTATTATCAATCACCTCACAATAATCTAAATCGTATGGTAGTGAAACTAGATATTGCGGAATCACAAACGATGAGACGAAGATGTTTGTGATTTCTTTTTATCTTGCCCTATCGGAGATATAATCTCAAGCCAATTATTCAATTGAACTCGTACGGTATAAAATGGCAAGATCAGATCGCTCAACTACAAGAGAAGTAGTTTCGTCTGGCTTCACAATCCCAATGAAGTCTTTCAGTCGTTAATCGACAGGGTCTCGAGAAGAAACCTACGATTAAAGGAGAATCGACTCTAGAAAACCAACTAGTATCACACAGGAGGTGTGGGGATTAGTTTTGCACAGTTGCTAGACATCTCCTTATATAGTTTTCAAATCAGGGTTTGCAATCTAAGTTACCTTGGTAACAAAGCATTCAATAATCACCGTTAGATGAAAAACCTGATTTATCCAAGCTAATATCTTTCAACCGTTAGATCGAAACTTAGCTTGTCACACACAAATGAAATGTATTCATTTAGGTTTGAGTAACCGTACCTAAACGTGTGCAATGGTTGGTTCACAAATGGTTCACCAATGGTTAGCCATATGAGTGCTTTCATATCAACCGTATTCATCTTTCTCATAACTAGTTCAAATGACTCATAAGAACTAGTTCAAGAGTTGTTCAATTGCTTAGGTATTTATACTTTGACACAATTGAAACAAAATCGGTTTGATTCATTTGAATCAATTCATAACAATATACCCACGGTTTGCAAAGATTGCATTCCTTATAATTTATTGTTTTAAGTTCATGAACTGCCGATTTGAGAAATAACTAGCTTGGGTACGCGTACGGGTATGCATACCTTAGCTACCGGATTTGAGTTGGTTTTAGTTTCCAAACTCAACAGACTTTTTCGGGTGAAAATGTTCCGCCAGTACGCGTACGGGTACACGTATCTAAGGTGACTGATTTTGAGTTCGTAAACTTCAAACTCAGCAAAATTTCATGGACGTGAACTTCCGCCAGTACGCGTACTGGTATGCGTACTCAACCTGTCTCCTTCACCAACACCGCATGCACACATATGCACGCACTTGGTTTCCGGCACATGGATTTATACACAAATGTGCGAACACACTAAATGCTTACATCCATAGGTGGTTACATATTCTCAACTCTACATTTCAATCATTGAAACATTCTTCTATAATGTTATAACATTCATTAGACATAAAGAATCGACTATCGTCATCAAAGCTATTTTCAAGATTGAAACATCATCATGACTTTCGTCACGGGTAAAGATGAAAATGGTTAAAGTAAAAGCTTACCAACACGTATTTCGAGAAAAATATAGGCAAGTAAACTCGGCTCGAAATAGCAAATGTGTATGTATAAAAACTATCATACTTATACGACTGTTATCTCAAGAGTATGAGATAGATTAGATATACTTTTGAGTGATAAGATGAGTTTAAGTCTCCACATACCTTTTGGTCGGATGAAGTTCCACCGGTTCCTTGAGTAGTTCTTCGTCTTTGCAAGATAATCGCCATGGAGTCTGGAGCTCAACTATTCCTAACTATCCTAGACCGAGACTTAGTCATAAGTATACTAGAAATCAAGACATATAGTTTTGATCACTAAGATTGACAAACATGCTTGAGATAGCAACGCATGCGAGTTCGACCGAGCAATGCTCTAACAATCTCCCCCTTTGTCAATTTTAGTGACAAAACTATCAATACATATAGATTACAAAATAAATAAAACTTTGTAGCTTCTCGTCCACATGATTGATCTCCTTGGTGCTTCAACGTTACTCGAAAACTTCGTATTTTCCAAGTACTCCCATGATTCCATAGATGTTCAATTCAACATCATAGTTGTTGAAGTCCCGTAGCCATAACAATGAGAAAACAAAAGCTGTCGATCATTGTTATACAGTGTCATAGTATTATTACACAGCATCAAAGTTCTCATATCACAACTTCGACAACAATACTATGGTGATATGTATCACTCCCCCTTAGTCAATACTTTCGTCTCAACATGAAAACCACTCCCCCTTACATAACGACCCGTAAAGCACGTAAATCATATGTATTTGTAGTGTGAACTACACATTAATTCTCCCCCTTTTTGTCAATAAAATTGGCAAAGGTACGAAAACGGGATCCTAATGAAATTTCCACGAAGACGCTTCAAGACCAAAGAAAAGTACATATCATCTTGTTTAGATGCAATCATAAAGCCGAGGCTAAATGCATTCATCAAGGAGTTTATAATGATACAGGATAACCCCTAAATAATTCCACAGCCGCACTCCCCACAAAGATATGTAAATTAAGCACAAGTTCAAAAGAACTCTCCCCCAATTGATGTCATTCCCAAGAGAACAACAAGAGCGACCTTACTTTTACAAGAAAGGAAGGATTTTATTTGGACACCAAAAACCATAAAGAAATGATTTTCTATATCCAAAATTCTCAATTAAACCAACCACAAGAGAACCCATGATTAATTTAATCGGAATAAACAACCAAAATAACCACAAACGAATCTATGATTAATCTAGTTGAAAATGCTCCACATAAGAGAACTTACGGAGCTACGACTAAGTTCACCATAAAACAATGATTAACTCAATCGTCTTATGCTCAACACAAGAAAAACTTATGGAGCATTGCAGTATACACATAAAATATGGATCAGGGAATGATCAATACTGCGGCATATACAAGGATTCATTCTATTTTCCACCACTATTTGCACAATGACATACAATAGACATAATCCTTGTGAACAAAAGATTTTAACCTATCTTCCATCAATAATTGACATAATAGGCTTAACTTTTGTTTGTCAAAAGTTCATTCCTTCTTTTATCAACACATGCATATCGACATATAAAGGAGATAACTTTTGACATCATATGGGACAAATAGTTCACGGACGCAAACACACATATCCCATAACATATTGCAATATATAAAATCATAAAGATTAATACTGCAAAAATCATCTTTCAAACCAATTTTTAGAATTTAAATAAATAAACCTAAAAAAAAATAAAGATGAAAAAACAAAACAATGGACATAGCTATGTGTACTCACAATAATGGCTATTCCAAACTCTAGTAATCCTTCTTAAATAAAACAGGAAAAATAAGAAGTTTTCTAGAAAGACAAGAGAACTTTAACACCAAGAAGCACAAGAGAAAAATTACTCATCACTTTCATTTTCGGAGTCCATGAAGGTAGAACGAACCTTGTCCATGTCTTATTTAATCTCGGAATACTTGGTGGCAATCACAAGTAATTGTTTTTGGACACAATTTACTTTCGTATTCAACTTGAAAACACCTTTGTAAATTTGGCGAAGAAGCTTCGAAGAAGAATCGCTCGAGTAATCAATTGTGTCACACCTTTGCCTTTTGCAATCATATTCCCTCATTCGACCAAAAGTACATGGCCGGACGAGCTTGGGAGTTCCGATGGAATTCCCAATGGGCTCAATGGAGAAATTGCGGCAAATACGCTCAATCAAGCAAGGGTAGCCTAACTTCTTATCGACGGAAGTCATATCCAACATTTGACAAATAATGAATCCACAAATGTCGAGATTAATGGTTTCCTTCTTAAGGTAATAGACCAATTCCGCAAACTCACGGCTCCAATGAGAATTTTTAATTGTTGAAGGATAAAGGTTAGAAATCCCCAATTTTCCAAAAGCTTTCAAGGGAAATTTTAGTTGACTAGTGGGAAATTTTCCATTATTCCACGCAACACTTTTTCCGCAAAGCTCCTTTGAAATGGTTCCCTGTGAAGGTCGTTCATCGCTTGGTCTAGGGAGGCGAAAATCACCTAAAAGAATTTTAGTAATTTTTGAAATCAATTCTCTATTAACTAGTGTTGATGGTGGATTTTCATTTAAGGTTAAAATTGTAAAAGCCAGAAAACTATGCGCTGGCATCTTGTAAAAGATAAAGCCATTAATAAGTGTTGGATACTCCCTCACTTAATTCACCTAGAATGGAGCATGTGGAAACAATCCCATTCTGTGAATACATGAAATTCATCCCGGTTGGAGCATGTAGCAACAATCCCATATACCCTGTGAATTTATAGCATTATTAATTAATGCGTAAGCAGCCTTGTATTTCCTGTACTCATTATCAGTGCGGCATGGCGAATGAGTGTTGCTCTCAGCAGAGCAACACGAACCTCCAAGCATTATAATGAAAGCATGTACGAAATACCCGTACAGGCTGCAACTCTCGGTGTGTTATACTAGCCCGATTGAGAACTCTCGGTGTGTTATACTAGCCCGACCGAGCATCCGGACTGTCCGTATCGGTCGGATATGATCTTGATCATCCAACTTCACCAAAGATGATTGGATGGCCCAGATCAATTCCATAACCCCCAGCTGGTATGGAATATTCACTTTGCCGAACCAACGCGGGCCCCGCATGGTCGGCCTCCCCAAAGATTGGTCTAGCTTGCCAAAATGTCCAAACCAGAGCAGTATGGATGGAAACCTTAAATTAGGGTTTGCGGCATATTACATGTGTCGCAAAACAGTCTCAACCATCCATCTTCGCAGGTATAGATGGAGGGTGTAGATGTAGATTCAAATGGCCCAGAGCATGTCGACACAATCACCGTGGGCCCGCCTACATACCTGACCAATCGGTCAGGACCAACCATGGTTGGTTATCCCAATTAGTACGCCGAATAAAGCATGGCCGCACGGCCGTGAAACCCAAAATTAGGGTTTTGAGCATCACGAGCGTCCATCTTCTCCGGCACGAATGGAGGGTCCCAGATTAGATTAAGCAGGTCCGGTCATACCAGCATGACCACCGTGGGCCCGTCTATCCCCTCACCTGATCGGCCAAGGCATATCATGCCTGGCTATCCCAAAACGTGCGTCCAAACTAGCGTGGTCACACTTCCCAAATTGCAAACTGATCTCGACCACTCAACTTCACCGGACGATTTGAGTGGCTTAGATCACGTTTTCATGGGACAGTCAGGTATAGGCGTGAATACCAGCCTACCACCTACACGCCAGACGGATTGGGCAAGACCGACCAAGCTTGGTCGTCTTGGAGCGCGCGCCCGAAGTTGGCACGATACGCGACTTTTGCGGCACCAGATTTCTGTTGCAAAATCGATCTCAACCACTCCTCTTTACCGATCAAATTGAGTGGCCTAGATCGCGCCTTTATGGGACAGAGAGGTACGGACGTGTACACCGGCATGCTGTCTACACGCATGCCCGGTCGGTCCTTTCCAAAACCCTTCCCATGCTTGGTTTCGACCAAGGCAAGAGTGATGCTGCGCACCTCTTCAAAACCCCGATTCCATCAACGGTCGCAGATGAGTGTCTCAAAGATCATCTCGTCCGTCCAGCTTCATCGGCTTGGTTATACAACCCTGGTCAGGAGTTAATTGGGAAGTGAGGCGTCATGGTGATCACCACCCGTCACTTTACCACACCATGATGCAGTACCTGCATAAAATACGCACGATACTTCACAAGTATCAACTTCCTGAATAACACAGTTATTCAATTTAGCATTACATGCTACTTTTGTGGGTCCCACGATCCACACATTCCAGACATCAATCATGTCACAAACTAGGGGATACATGCTGGGGTGTTGGTCTGGCGGTTTACAGCGTGCAGCGTGCAATGCGCCATCACAAGAACGTGTTAGGAAGTCATGGACGGTTAGAGATGACAGGAGAAGTGGGCAAGACTGGTCGTGTAACACCAACACACAACTCCACTACTCCATCACTCCACTTCCTCCACTTCCCACGAGAGACGTGAATAAGGCTCAAATGACTTGTATAAATAGGTTTTCCTCCCTATTTTCCAAACAGGAGAAAAAAAGGAGAGAAACAACACAAGTCCAGACGAGACGGAAACCAAGTGTTAATACAAGAACGTATTCAAACACCCAGAGTCTGCTTGCATCAATCGTAATCCTGCTCATATTTCTGTTACAAGTCATAAACAAGCCAACACCTTCACAATCTCAACACCTTCTTCGCTTCCCTCCCTAAGATCAACCCCATCTCCTTCACTTTGTGACCGAAACAAGTCTGGAACGGCCATTTCTTGGTTTAGGCCGGACTTGCACAATTGACTTCCCGAATCTACAAGCACTCACCGCGCAGTGCATTTGTTTAGGGTTTAGATTCATTCCTCATCCACACACCCCAAATTACCAAATCCGGCAGGAATAGTTTTCACCCATAAACAATTGGCGACCATAGTGGGAGGTTAATCTCTCGGTTGTAAAGTCAATTTCTTTAATACCATTCAATCAATCTCGAGATGGTTGGTCTTAGGACCACATCGATAATTTCAAATATTGATGGTTCCTCCAACGGAGATACCCCTCCTCCTAACAGCGTATCCGACGGCATGATCAGGAGATTTCCAACATTAAGCGAACTAGCACGGGTACAGGAGATTCACACGAAGAACATGGAGCTAATCAAAGAAGCGGTAAATGGCATACTTGATCTCCTCATCAAGCTGACGTCAGGGATGAGTGTTCCGGAGAATTTTACACCGGGGACTAATTCCCCTCGTATCAACAGTTTTACTACGAGCCAGGGACCAGTAGATCGGAAGCGACATCTCTAGTGGAAAGCTTGTGTGAACTCTTACACCTCTCGAGGAATCAACGGGCAGAGACGTTTACTGCAATTAATAAAATAGCTCTGGATGTACACCTGACTCCTTCTCGTACAGAAGTTCCTAACTGTATCGGAAACATCTGTAAACAATGTCACATTTACAGAAGACGACATGATGGCATAGGAAGGTCACAACCGGGCCCTACATGTTACCGCACACATCAAGGGTTCAGAGTTCAGAAGGGCCCTCATCGACACAGGAGCATCTTCGAATGTGATTACTCTCAAGACTCTCAAGGCAGCCAATGTTAGCCTATGCAACTGTTGATGGGTGAAAACTACTCCTGCTGAATTTGGTAATTTGGGGTGTGGATGAGGAATGAATTTAAACCTACAACAAATGCACTGCGCGGTGAGTGCTTGTAGATTCGAGAGATCAATCTGTGCAAGTCCGGCCTAAACCAAGAAATGGCCGTTCCAGACTTGTTTCGGTCACAAAGTGAAGGAGATGGGGTTGATCTTAGGGAGGGAAGCGAAGAAGGTGTTGAGATTGTGAAGATGTTGGCTTGCTTATGACTTGTAACAGAAATATGAGCAAGCTTACGGTTGATACAAGCAGGCTCTGGGTGTTTGAATACGGTTTTTGTATTAACACTTGGTTTCTGCCGACTGAACTTGTGTTGTTCTGTCGTCTGTTGTTTGAAATAGGGCGGAGAACCTATTTATACAAGTCATTGAGCCTTATTCACGTTTCTCTCGTGGGAAGTGGAGGTAGTGGAATGATGGAGTAGTGGAGTTGTATGTCGGTGATACACGACTAGTCTTGCCCACTTCTCCAGTTCATCTCTAACCGTCCATGACTTCCTAACACGTTCTTGTGATGGCGTGTTGCACGCCGCACGCGTAAACCGCTGGACCAATACCCCGATGGCATCCCCGGTTTGTGACATGATTGATGTCGGAATGTGGATCGTGGATCCACGAAAGATAGCATGTAATGCTGCTTTGAATTGAATAATTGCGTTATTCGGAAAGTCGATACTTGTGAAGTATCGTGTGTATTTCATGCAGAGTGCTTTGCATTGTGGTGTGGTAAGGTGATAGGTAATGACGCCTTGCGACCGATTGACTCGACCGAGGGTTGTATAACCAAGTGGTGAAGTTGGACGGATGAGATGAGCCTTGAGACACTCATCTGCGACCGTTAATGAATATTAGGTTTTTTGAAGAGGTGCGCAAGCATCACTCTCCAGCTTGGTCGAAACCAAGCATGGGAAGGATTTTGGAGAGGACCGACCATACATACGTGTTGACGGCATGATGGTGCAGGTGCCTGTGTTCCGTTCCCTCATGAAAGCGCGATCTGGGCCACTCAATTTGACCGTCAAAGAGGAGCGGTCGAGATTGATTTGCGGCGAAATCTCTTCCGCAAAGAAGCCGCGCGCCATCCCCTTTTCCGGCGGGTTTTCCAAGACGACCTAGCTTGGTCGGTCTTGGCCGGTTGGTTTGGTGTGTAGACGGTAGGTGATGTTCACGCCTATGTCTTACCGTCTCATGAAACGTGATCTAAGCCACCCACCTCGTCCGGTGAAGTTGAGTGGTCGAGATCGATTCGCAATTTGAGAAGTGTAGCCACGCATGTTTGAGCGGGCGTTTTGGATTGGCCAGGCATGATACGCCTTGGCCGACCGCATGGAGAGTTAGATGGGCCCACGGTGGTCATGCTGGTATGACCGGACCTGCTCGATTTGATCTGTGACCCTCCATTCGTGCCGGAGAAGATGGACGCGCGTGATGACTTGAAACCCTAATTTTGGCTTTCAAAGCCGCGCGACCATGCTCTTTTGGGCGGACGGTTTTGTTGTAACCAACCACGGTTGGCTTTGACCGATTGGCCAAGTGTGTAGGCGGTCACATGGTGATTGTGTCGACATGCTCCGGGCCCTTTGAGTCTACATCTACACCCTCCATCTATTCTGCGAAGATGGATGGTTGAGACCGTTTTGCGGCACATGTAATATCCGCAAACCCCTAATTTAGGTTTTCCGTCCATAATGCTTGGTATGGACGGTTTCTTGGCAAGCAAAGGCCAATGGTCGACCATGCGGGTCGGCCGTGTGTATTCTTGGGGGTGATGGAATTGATCTGTGGTCATCCAATCATGCTTGTGGAGTTGGATGACCTGCGATCAGATCATATTTGGCAAGCTAAGGCCGTGTGTATTCCATACCGCTTGGGGTGATGGAATTGATCTGTGGTCATCCAATCATGCTTGTGGAGTTGGATGACCTGCGATCGAATCATATTTGGCAAGCTAAGGCCGTGTGTATTCCATACTTTGCTTGGGGGTGATGGAATTGATCTGTGGTCATCCAATCATGCTTGTGGAGTTGGATGATCTGCGATCGAGATCATATCCGAGACCGATACGGTCAAGTCCGGATGCTCAAGCGGGCTAGTATAACACACCGAGAGGGACTCAATCGGGCTAGTATAACACACCGAGAGGGGCTCAATCGGGCTAGTATAACACACCGAGAGGGCTCGGGCTAGTATAACACACCGAGAATCAGCCTGTACGGGTATTTCGTACATGGTTTCATTATAGTGCTTGGAGGTTCGTGTTACTACGTATGAGTAACACTCGCCTCATGCCACACCGATAATGAGTACGGAAATACAAGGCCGAATTAAGTGAGGGAGTATCAACACTTATAAATGGCTTTATCTTTTACAAGATGTCGGCGCATGATTTTTCTCGGTTTTTACAAACTCAACCTTGAACGAAAATCCACCATCAACATTAAGTCCCTGCCTAGCACACAATGGTTACACTATTGTGTGGTAGGCATGAGATGGTGACAGTTAAAGATAAAACTTATGAGACAATGTTAGATGTTACCGGGAGAGACGGGTCGTCTGTCCTTCGAGCATGTCACGTTCAAGAGACGTCCGAAAAAGTGTTCCCCTAGCATGATGTCGGTCTTGCACTGCTTGATCGACCTTGCTATGACCGCTCGGTCGAGGGGATATTGCGCCTGCTTCGTTCAATCGTGGGGATGTGCCTAATCGACTGACTATTGCGCCTGCTTCGTTCGTGGGGTTCTGCGCCCGCTTGATCGAACGTGGGCTTGTTGTGTCTGCTTCGGTTGAAAGTGGGTCTACTGTGTACATGCTTCAACGTCGGCCATGTGCTTCGACTGAAACCCCCTGTTCTGTGTGCGCCTATTATACCAGCCGTATGTCGTGATTAACACCAGCCTTTGCGACTTGAGCAATACCACCTTTTGACTTGAGCAATACCGGACTTGAGGCTTGTACCGTACAGACTTGAGTGATGTTTGGACTGGCCATTGTGTGAGTTGTGTCTTGCCGTGTGTGGCGACACTTCTCATATGCTTTCATACAAGTTCTAACTCTTGTCTTTTATTTCATTGCGGTAGAAAGAATCCCTTTGAGATGTCTTCTCGGAGATAATGCTTTGGTGCCAAGTCGGGAAGTGTTGACAGCTTCAAAGATATGCCGAACATCGATGATGAATTGTTCACCGCGCCCTTTCAACTATATGAAAACATCCGTTCCACAGGATAACCTTCCTCCTATCGACTTCAGGGTTTTTTCATGCTCCGCTGGGTCCTCATGAAGGATGGATGAGACGTATGTTGAGCAATGAGTACATCAAAGATAACTTGACCGGAGCGCAGATTATTGATGCAGCTTGAGTGTTGAAACGTCTCGAGAGGATGTTAAAGTGGTTTCGATGCGACCGTTGAGTTGGGTCTGGAGAGAGTGTTGAAGAAGGATTACTGGAAGCGAACGTGGGTCTCGGAGAGAGCGTTGCGGCGGCTCTTGAATAGACCATTGAAGCGACCTGCTGGAGGGAGCGTTGAAGTGGCTTCCTCTTCGGTTCGATTACCCTTGCGAATCCATGATTCTTGGTGACCATCTTTCTCATGTTGAAGAAGTCCTTGACTGACGGTGAAGGAACTTCATCTGAGCCTCGATCCCCAAGCGTGGTTTACATGGTTTGTCCGTAGTGGTTTTGTCGAGCCAGTATGGAATATCTCGAACGTTGTTGCATTATTGCGGGAGTCGTACATGTGGCACGGGAGTTGGAGTTGGCGGACACGCGGGGATATTGTATCTCGGTGGTTTTCCCCTTTGCCGCCTGGGAACCCCAGCTTCGAGAAGGCTGAAGGTTGTATCGCTTTGTTGGTGAGATATATGCCCTTGCGTCACGCTCGTACATCCTTATCTGGTTGTAGCCGCTACATCCATCCATGGAGGAGAACATGCCGTGTCCGCGGTTTCATCTACTAACATGTCGATGTTCGATGAGAGGAGAATCGCTTTTGGAGCATTCCATTGGGCGGAGAGACTGGTGTCGGTCTCTCCTGCTAATTGCTAACAAAATGACGCCGGTATATTGTCTTCCCCTTCTAATCACGTCTTGCTTCGAAAGTGCGTCCCCTTTTGGTGTGAGTATGGGTTGAGGCTTCACCGTATGTCTTGGTCTGGTTTCCTTCGAAGTCCGTCATTGTGGTGGGATGACGCACAATCTTGCATGGGCTAAACTTGGCCGTCCCGAGAGTCTTGAGAGAAATCACAATGGAAGATGCTCTCAGTCGACGAGGGCCCTCCCGAACTCGAACCCTTGATGTGTGCGGTAACATGTAGGGCCGGTCGTGATCTTTTACTGCCATCATGTCGTCTTACTCGTAAATGTAACATTATTTACAGGTGTTTTTGATGCAGTTAAGACTTCTGGACGTGAAGGAGTCGGGTGTACGTCCCGAGCTATTTTATTATAATTACGGGAAACATCTCGCACGTTGATTCTTTGAGAGGCGCAAGAGTTCACACAAGCTTTCCACTAGAGATGTCGCTTCCTAATCCACTGGTCTCTGGTTCGTAGTAAATCTGTTGACCTGGGGAGGATCGTTGTGAGGATCAGTCCCCAGTGTAGGAATCTCCATGACAGGACCGTTCATATCTGATGTCGCTCATTTGATCAGGTCCACGTAGGTCCGCGCGGCTGAAATACCTCTTTCTGAGTTGCGGCCATATCCGTTTGAGTCTTAGCAAGAACTTCCTGCTTCTTCATCAAGTCTGAAATGGTAATGGATGGTGGTCCTCCTCTCGTCCCTCCGGCTCCTCGTCCTGATGCAGGAGTGAAAGTTGTTGCTCTGGTGACTACTGGAGGCGTTACGCTTGAGGAGTTGTCGGGATTTGCGGTGCTCGACTGCAGTGACGGGAGGTGTTACACTTACTGGAACATCTCCTGCTACTGGCACCGGTGGTAGAAGTGACGGCTGCATAAGGTGTATTGACCACGGTAGCTCCGGAAATTATAGGACGGAGCCCCTTACGTATCTTGTGTTACTCGCCGAGGAAGAAGAGGTTGAAAAGTTGCCTAAGGAATTGAAGGTCAAGCGGGTTGTACTTCAAAGGATGAAAGTCTCTCTTGCCCCGGAAGGACGAGTTGCTCTTTGAAGGACTTTCCTTGATTTGTGCCATATACTTGTCTCTTCTTTTTTGGATGTTTCTTCTTTTTGAGTGATAGTGAGGATTTTCTTTCGTAATTTGGCTTCCGGTTTTGAATAGGTAATTGAATTGGCTTATTTTGAGATAGTTTTGTGAACAACCTTTTTGAAAGGGATTATGTTAAATGAAATTTGCATCTTGGTCATGAATGATTGCGCATGAAATTGCAAATGTTATGTAAAAGGGAGGTACGAATGGAAACAAACATGGCGTTTGATCACTGAGCCTCTTTTTCCACATGCGGGATGCTAAGTCCCTAGTGAATTCTAAACTATCTCTCTTGTAAAGTTGTTGAGTAAAACTTACTTGCTTTTGAAGCCTCACTATATCAAACCGGAGTAGCCTCTCTAAGAAAATCCTCCGCAAGCTATCTTTCTGAACCGAGCTTCTCCTGAACAATGCGCTTCAAAGCGCTGCATTCACTGGTGGGGTGATGAAGGAACCGGTGGTAATGACAGTACCTCGGGTCTATTACTTCTTGATCAGTAGGCGGGCGCCGTATCGGGGGTAGCTTTATCTCTCCGTTTCGTACCCACGTCTCCAGTAGCTCCAGAATCTTCTTCATTGGGAAGGGGAAATGTAAGTACCTTGTGTCCAGCTTTTCCTGCGTTAGCGGGCGTTGCGATGTCTCCCCGTGGCTTTGATATGGAAAAGGAGATGAAGTTGGAAGACTTGCGAGCGCCATCATGTCTGCGGATTGTCTTCCTAAGTAGAGGGATGTAGAAGGTGTCGTAGTGTCACTGCTGAGTGACCGGATTGAACGCTCCCATCCTCTGTATTCAGGCATTTCCTGATTGATTTCTCCTTCCTCAAGCGTTTCTTCAGTTGGTTGGAAGGCCGATGCGGATCGGACAGTCTTCCGTGCTTCGACAAGGGTCTTGAGATATAAATCTTCCAGCAGGGATCCGTAAGCTGCAGGCTCCATTTCTTTATCCGGTAGACTTTGTGGTACCCCGGACAAGTCTCTTCCTCTGTGGAGTTGCCTCGAGTCTTCGTCGGCTGGACCATGTTGTTCGTCTTTCCTGAGTCTCCTGCGGTTACGCGCTCTTTTTGCCTCTCCACCGGTAAAGGTGTGACTCCTGACTAAGGATTTAGCATTTCTTACACCGCTGAGTAGATGCATGCCGACCCTTCTTGTAATTGTGCTTTGCTATATCATTCAAAAGGCGGAATGTCTCGCTCTGTCTTCTAGTGATCTGGCTTGATTTTCCAAGACATCCTCCCAAAGATTCTAGCTACACTTCCCATGGTATCTGAACCGCCTGTGGTTTCCTGATGAGGATGCATCGTGAGCCGAAAACCGAAGAATTGAGAATTCAATTTTTTGCAACCGATAGATCAACCTCCCACTGTGGTCGCCAATTGTTGATGGGTGAAAACTACTCCTGCTGAATTTGGTAATTTGGGGTGTGGATGAGGAATGAATTTAAACCTACAACAAATGCACTGCGCGGTGAGTGCTTGTAGATTCGAGAGATCAATCGTGCAAGTCCTACCTAAACCAAGAAATGGCCGTTCCCGGACTTGTTTCGGTCACAAAGTGAAGGAGATGGGGTTGATCTTAGGGAGGGAAGCGAAGAAGGTGTTGAGATTGTGAAGATGTTGGCTTGCTTATGACTTGTAACAGAAATATGAGCAAGCTTACGGTTGATACAAGCAGGCTCTGGGTGTTTGAATACGGTTTTTGTATTAACACTTGGTTTTACGCTGACCGAACTTGTGTTGTTCTGTCGCATTGTTTTTGAAATAGGGCGGAGAACCTATTTATACAAGTCATTGAGCCTTATTCACGTTTCTCTCGTGGGAAGTGGAGGTAGTGGAATGATGGAGTAGTGGAGTTGTATGTCGGTGATACACGACTAGTCTTGCCCACTTCTCCAGTTCATCTCTAACCGTCCATGACTTCCTAACACGTTCTTGTGATGGCGTGTTGCACGCTGCACGCTGTAAACCGCCAGACCAATACCCCGATAAGCATCCCCCAGTTTGTGACATGATTGATGTCTGAATGTGGATCGTGGATCCACGAAAGATAGCATGTAATCTTCTGAATTGAATAATTGCGTTATTCGGAAAGTCGATACTTGTGAAGTATCGTGTGTATTTCATGCAGGTACTGCATTGTGGTGTGGTAAGGTGATAGGTAATGACGCCTTACTGACCGATTGACTCCTGACCAGGGTTGTATAACCAAGCTGGTGAAGTTGGACGGATGAGATGAGCCTTGAGACACTCATCTGCGACCGTTAATGAATATTAGGTTTTTTGAAGAGGTGCGCAAGCATCACTCTCCAGCTTGGTCGAAACCAAGCATGGGAAGGATTTTGGAGAGGACCGACCATACATACGTGTTGACGGCATGATGGTGCAGGTGCCTGTGTTCCGTTCCCTCATGAAAGCGCGATCTGGGCCACTCAATTTGACCGTCAAAGAGGAGCGGTCGAGATTGATTTGCGGCAGAAATCTCTTACCGCAAAGAAGCCGCGCGCCATCCCCTTTTCCGGCGGGTTTTCCAAGACGACCTAGCTTGGTCGGTCTTGGCCGGTTGGTTTGGTGTGTAGACGGTAGGCTGATGTTCACGCCTATGTCTTACCGTCTCATGAAACGTGATCTAAGCCACCCAATTCGTCCGGTGAAGTTGAGTGGTCGAGATCGATTCGCAATTTGAGAAGTGTAGCCACGCATGTTTGAGCGGGCGTTTTGGATTGGCCAGGCATGATACGCCTTGGCCGACCGCATGGAGAGTTAGATGGGCCCATGGTGGTCATGCTGGTATGACCGGACCTGCTCGATTTGATCTGTGACCCTCCATTCGTGCCGGAGAAGATGGACGCGCGTGATGACTTGAAACCCTAATTTTGGCTTTCAAAGCCGCGCGACCATGCTCTTTTGGGCGGACGGTTTTGTTGTAACCAACCACGGTTGGCTTTGACCGATTGGCCAAGTGTGTAGGCGGTCACATGGTGATTGTGTCGACATGCTCCGGGCCCTTTGAGTCTACATCTACACCCTCCATCTATTCCTGCGAAGATGGATGGTTGAGACCGTTTTGCGGCACATGTAATATGCCGCAAACCCTAATTTAGGTTTTCCGTCCATAATGCTTGGTATGGACGGTTTCTTGGGCAAGCAAAGGCCAATGGTCGACCATGCGGGTCGGCCGTGTGTATTCTTGGGGGTGATGGAATTGATCTGTGGTCATCCAATCATGCTTGTGGAGTTGGATGACTGCGATCAGATCATATTTGGCAAGCTAAGGCCGTGTGTATTCCATACCTGCTTGGGGGTGATGGAATTGATCTGTGGTCATCCAATCATGCTTGTGGAGTTGGATGACCACATGCGATCGAGATCATATTTGGCAAGCTAAGGCCGTGTGTATTCCATACCTGCTTGGGGTGATGGAATTGATCTGTGGTCATCCAATCATGCTTGTGGAGTTGGATGACTGCGATCAGATCATATCCGGAGACTGATACAGTCAAGTCCGGATGCTCAATCGGGCTAGTATAACACACCGAGAGGGACTCAATCGGGCTAGTATAACACACCGAGAGGGGCTCAATCGGGCTAGTATAACACACCGAGAGGGCTCGGGCTAGTATAACACACCGAGAATCAGCCTGTACGGGTATTTCGTACATGGTTTCATTATAGTGCTTGGAGGTTCGTGTTACTCTATATGAGTAACACTCAGTCTCATGCCACACGATAATGAGTACGAAATACAAGGTGAATTAAGTGAGGGAGTATCCAACACTTATAAATGGCTTTATCTTTTACAAGATGTCAGCGCATGATTTTTCTGGTTTTTACAAACTCAACCTTGAACGAAAATCCACCATCAACAGCAACATTTTACGACAGCCCACTACGATGACGAATTTCGAAGGAAATCTGACCAGCACATACTGGTATGTCAATCTGAATTTATCAGTAGGACCCGTTCAGTCAAGAGTAAAGTTTGAAGTCATAGAAAAGGAGCCGGACTACCATATGATACCGGGGAGACCATGGCTTTCACGACAACAAGGTCATTCCCTCAACATATCACCAGTGCCTGAAGACCATGCTAAATGAGAAAGTCATCCGCATTCCTGCATCATTGTCTCCGTACGCACCAATATGCGGAGTGGAGCTGTTCGAGCTAAAAGATACCTCGTAGGGAAGATCAGACAAAGTCCTGTGCACCCCACTACCCGCGTGGGCTTCAATCCAGGAAGAAGACCGACTTGCATCACTGAGGGCCAAGCACCACGACGCGCCTTCTCTTACGAGGCGTCCATCTTTATCCAGTGAAGCTTCAACCCACGTTCACACCAAAAGGGAACGCACTTTTGAGGCGAAACGTGACCGAAGGGAAGACAATATACCGGCGCATTAGCAATTAGCAGAGAGACTAGCACCCGTCTCTCCGCCCATTGAATGCTGCAAGAACGATGAAATACAAGATGAGGTATTGGATGCCCCGCGATAACTACAAGATGGAACCAATTCCACTACTGACGAGCTCGAGACTGTTAACATCGGGAATGAAGGATCTCCCAGGCATGTCTCTATCAGTTCGACTCATCCACGAGACGAACATACGAGTCTTATTCAATTACTCAAGGAGTACCAAGATGTGTTCGCCTGGACATATGAGGAAATGCCTGGCCTAGATGAAAAATTGGTCACCCATCACCTACATGTCACACCTGGATCCAAACCAATCAAACAATCTCCGAGGCAATTCATACATGAAGTAGAAGAACAAATCAAGAACGAAATTCAGAAGTTATTAGCTGCCGGCTTCATCCGACCTATTCATCATCCGACCTGGTTAGCTAACGTGGTCCCAGTAAAGAACAAAAATGGACAGATTCGGTGCTGCGTGGATTTCAGAGACTTGAACAAGTGCTGCCCCAAGGACGACTTTCCTCTGCCTAACATCGACATGTTAGTAGACGCCACTAGCGGACACGGCATGTTTTCCTTCATGGATGGTTACAGTGGCTACAATCAGATAAGGATGTATACGCACGATGCAAGTAAGACAGCCTTACGAACCCCTCTTGGCAATTTTTACTATACTGTTATGTCGTTCGATTTAAAGAACGCCGGCGCAACGTATCAACGTGCTATGACGGCAATCTTCCACGACATGATGCACAAACAAGTAGAATACTATGTAGATGATATCATGGTCAAGTCAAAGGCTCGAGCATATCATACCAACGTCTTACGGCAAGTGTTTGAGAGGTGTCGAGAATACAAGTTGAAGATGAATCCTTTGAAATGAGCTTTCGGTGTATCTTCAGGTAAATTTCTTGGATTCCAAGTGACTGCAGAAGGAATAAAGGTAGACCCGTCCAAGACTCAGGCTATCCTCACAATGCCGCCTCCCAAACTGTGAAGGAGCTCCAGAGTTTCATGGGCAAGGTGAACTACATTCGACGTTTTATACCTGGTCTAGCCCAACTTACCGCCTCATTCACCCCCTTAAAAAAGGAGCCAGCTTCGTTTGGACCGCAACCCAGCAGGAAGCCTTTCGAAAGATTCAACGAATACTATCATCTCCAGCCATCATGAAGTCTCCTGTACAAGGGAAGCCGTTGTGTCTCTACACTGCCTTCAGTGACACTGCAGTAGGGGCTCTACTCGCTCAGGAAGACGACGAGGGAATCGAACGTCCCATATACTATTTAAGCCGAATATTGAGGGAAGCTGAACTCAGATACCCCAGAGCGGAAAAGGCATGTTTAGCCTTGATCCATTCCATTCAGAAGTTTAGGCATTACCTGCTGTCTAATAGGGTGATACTCGTGTCTAAATCTGATCCCGCAAAGTTTTTACTCTCAAAGCCGGTCCTGACTGGAAGGACAGCCAAATGGCTTCTCCAAATGTCGAGCCGGACATAATGTGTGCGTCACCTAGAGATATCAAGGGTCAAGCGTTGCAGACTTCTTGGGCAAAGCATTTCCGAGAAGGCACTACGGGGCTACACGAAGACCTCCCTGGAGAATTCCCAGACGTCTGTTTTGGAAGAAGAAGTGTGGCTCCCGTATTTTGATGGCTCTGCTACCCCTATCAATAGTACTGGAGGAGCGGGCGTGGTATTAGTATCTCCAACTGGGAAAGTATTCTCACACTCCTTCAAACTGGACTTCGAATGCACCAACAACTCAGCAGAGTATGAAGCCTTCCTCATATGGCTGTCAATAGCCAAGCAAGCAGGAGTCACGCGTCTGGAAATAATAGGTGACTCCAAGTTACTGGTGAATCAGATGAATGGGGTATACGCGCCGAAGGAAGTAACACTAGCTCCATATCGATTATAAGCACAAAGGTTACTAAACTATTTTACTAATGCAACCATAACCCATGTCGGTCGCAACAACAATAAACACGCCGATTGTCTAGCAACACTGGCTTCCAAATTGAAGTTCGAAGGTTTGGAAGAAACTCTGACAGTAAAGAGGAGAACAGTAGAATCGACATGGTTATCACAACACAAAGACACCAAGACCGACGATTGGCGAACTCCGATTATTCAAGAGCTTAACAGCTCACTCTCCCAAGGAAAGGTCAGTCTTAAAACCCTACAGAACTTCTTCATGCTTCATGGTATCTTTGTATTACGAACCGGATGGTTCTCTGTCAAGATGTCTTGGGGATGACGAAGCACAACTACAGCTGAGTCATGTTCACAACGAAATTTGTGGACAATCACTGGTGGTAACGCTTTACCGAAGACTTCAACGCCTGGGCTATTATTGGCCAGAGATGGAGAATCAAATCAGACTACTTCAGAAGTCCTGCTCAAATTGCCAAGCACCGCCACATCAATTGGAGATTTTTAACGTGAACCACACTGGGGACTGGAGAGAACCATACATTAGTTATTGTAGTTGCAGGAAATCCTACACTACACCCCTCACAAGAATTTACTTAATTAAATCATTTTACGATGAACAATTATAGTTTTTATTGATTAACTTCTTGAATGATTACAAGATAAAATGGAAAAGAGCTAAAGAAATTACAATCACTATAAACTTTCTCTCTCTTAATGACTTGCTCAACACTTCGTCAAAAAGATCCCCTCCAATAGGCCTGCTCGGCTCTTTATATAGGGTATTACATAATGGATGACAGCTAAGTTGTCCTTTATTTTCGGGACTGACTTGCGAAATATCGCAAGCGTACAAATATATAATCTCGCGACACTCCTAAACCTCGCTAGATCTTCACATCTTTCTCGTGTTTTGGCTGTCGTCATTCATTGCGTCATTTATATTACTCTTCTGCGATGCCTTCTCAATGCTGTCTTTTGTTGATCTCGCAAGGTATTGGTGTCGCGATATTCTGATCCTACATCTTGCCTTTTCTCATGTCTTCTCTGCGAAGAAGAGAATGTCATGAGAACTAGTATTTTTGAAATGCCGCAACTGTTCATCTTTATCTGTTTTTGATATGACCTCGTACTTTTTCACAGTATTTATTACACGTGTTTCTTCTTCCGTTCTTTTCTTGACACGTCTCTTTCAACCATTTTTTCTTGACCATTCACGTCTCCTCTCGCATTAAATGCATTTATCTTCTCGAGAACTCTTCTCTATATATAGTTTTCTCACCTTCCTCTTCTTCTTTTTTACTTTGTCTCTGCAATTTTTCTTCCATTCTCCTCCTCCGCAATTTACGTCTCTGCTACTTTAAATCTTTCTTTTCTTCTTTCTCTTGATCTTCAACTCTACATTCATTCCCATATTTTAAGAATGGCTCCACCTGGTCGTAGATACGAAGTTCTTTTGGGTGAGACTCAAGAGGATTTACAATAGAAAGGTTTCACCTTATCCACTATTCCCAATCAAGAAGCTTCGTCTATTCTTTCTGCAAAATTATTTTCTGATCATCATTGTGATGATCAAAAGATCATAATCTCGTTGGGACAGCTCCTCGTAGGTCTTCCCATTCCTCTCTACAATCCTGAATTGCCTTTGTTCTATGAAATTCTTGCTCATGAGAAATTCTCGAGAGCTATCTATCAATTAAGTGGAGATTGCATCCGTTTAATGCTGGAATTCGCCAATCGTGGCGCTGGTAAGGGATCTCTATATCCTGATAAAGTCAGAGATCCTAAATTTGGAAACCTTGAGATAGTTGCTGAAAAGTATTCAGTAGAAAACTTTTTTGAAAATTATGAAGTAATAAATATGAAGAACGATAGGTCTCGCTGTGGTGCACGATTGAAAAGAAAAGATAACATTCCCAGCGACAAGATACTCATGCAAGATATCGATTGGCACTCTAGCAAGAACAATGTTCCTTGCCATTCCAAAGACGACAAATGGTGCGTCTTTCCGCTATTTTTGAATGGACCTTACATTTCAGGTTCGAATGCACTCCCTGCGCATCTCGCCAATTATCAGCCTTGGGTATTTAACTGGCCCGGGAAGGCAAAAGAGGTACATTCCCTAATTTTCATTCATTTTGCGGCACCCCTTTACTTTTATATCTACTAATCTTGCGAAACTTTCAGATCATCAAGCTGAGAAAAAGTTATGAAAGGAATCCGAAGGCGAGTACTCTGACAATACTCCGTTCAATCATGGATGAAGTAAGAAATACTTTCTTTTGCTATTTTTAACAATATTGTTGCCTCTGTTTCTTATCTTCATTCGTGTGTGAAGATTGGTGTTGAAGTTTCCGGAGAAGGAGAAACTTCTGAAGCTGCGAAGGCTAAAGGAAAAGGTAAAGGTCCTCTTCGCAAGGGGAAATCCACTGCTCCACTTTCCAAAAAACGGAAGATTCACTCTTCTCCCCGTTCAAGCCCCCTATCCAATGAGAATTCTGATGAGGATGATAACGACGTGGACACTTCTTTCGCAAAGGAGGATCAACCAACCGAATCCCCTATGAAGCAGATATCTAGTATCTTCTCAGACTCCATGCAGGGAATTGGAGATGATCGCCTCTCTGGTACATGCGAAGCTCTCGCAAATATATGTGATGCTGCCTTGCTAGAGGGTAACGATTCTCTCCAAGGGGTTTCTAGATATGTGACTCCTAGCTTTTTAAATGCACTTGGTGCCTTGGTACGTCTATATTTCTCTATCTCTTCATAATTTTCAATTTTAAATCATATCTTGATAATTTCTTTATCTTTCTTTGTAGTCTGGAAGAGCTTCCTTTGTTGTTGCCTCAGATCTTGAGAAAAGATGCAACACTCAATTGAAGAAAAATCTTCAACTTCGCAAGAAGAACGAAGAGTTAAAAACTGAAACTGCAATTCTTCGCAAGAAAAGTGAAGATTCTGAAAGTGAAGTAGTCGATCTTCGCGAGAAGGTTCAACAACTGGAAACTGAATCTTCCACACAAAAAATAAAATATCTAGACTTGAAAGTGCTAATCAACAACTTTATGGTATAAGATTCTTCTCTTTTTCTTGTTCTTACTCTGTCATTTATTTTTCTTTGTCTGACTTATTTTTCGCAGACGTTTATAACCTTTCTGATGAAGCCATTCTTCTTCACTCATTTCCAGAGCCCATGGATAGTGATGCTCTTCTTACTCACCTCAACGAATCTTTAAATAATTCTCCAAATAACGAAATTAGATCTCTCCCACTGAACGAACTTCAAACAAAATTTCATCTTTTAGCAATTGACCATAGATCTAGTTTAGGTTTAGCCAACCGATTTAAATGTCTGTATCTTAGTTCCCACGAGAAAATAAATATTTTAAGGAAGAAAATTAGTAGCCTTATAGATGACAAAGATCGCATTGCTAATCAAGGCACCCAAGCGTTAGCGAGATTCCAAAAAACTCTTCTCGAAGTACAACTTGAACGGGATGAATCTCTTCGCCAAAATGCCATACGTAATGAGAGAGAAAATCAAATTCGTTCTCTTCTTCTCATAAATAGTGACGATGAATTCGCTTGGGCTGCGAAAGTTCTAGATAATGCCAGAAATAATTTAGGTGTTAACGTTAGCCTTCACGCCGAGCATACTGCCTTGGTTAAAGATATGATTTCTGACAGAGAAGGTTGTTAACTGTTCTTCTTTACTTTACCGGCTTTTTTTTTGTAAAATTGCAATTAAGTTACTAATTCATTGTCATATGTTCGCAGAAGCTGAGAAGAGGTTTCAGACAAGAATTAAAGAACTTGAATCTGAGAAAGCACAACTTGCAAAGGACTTCTCTCTTCGCAATGAAAATTATTCCAAGTTGAAGAAGCAGCTACAAACTACTGTAGCGAATTTCAATAATGACGCTGTCCGCTTTCGTAATCAAACTATTAGGACAGTCTGCGATGACCACAATATTCCTCTTTCTTCATATCCTTGTCTTCTTGATGAGATTCCTGAAAATATGCCTTCCTTGGATGTCTCTGATAGCGATGCTAGCGAAGAAGAGGAGTCCGATGAGGATTCTGATGAAAAAGAAGAGTGAACTAAGAAATAGACCCATTTTCTTCTTTCTCTTCTTGTAATATCTGTACATTTATCCTTTCAGCCTTCCATTTTGTAATTTCTTACTGTAAATCTCTTGGATCTTCAAATACGAGTTCTACTTTGTTGTCCTTTTCCGCACATGTTGAAAAAACAATTCTTTCTTGCAATACAGTTAATCAATATTATGAGTGCGTAAATCTATCATATGAAAATAAATAACAAGTTTATACTTTATTCATTCCCATATTTGCCTATGTTATTTGTTTTCAAATGAGGGATTTAATCGATAACCTTTAAATAATAATATGTCTCAGTTTCCCAACTATTGTTGCTAAGTCTTCGCAAGCAAATTTTTCCCGGTTGTTTCCATGCATATATTCGCAAATTGATTTGTATGCATATAATCATTTTCGCAAGCTTATTTGCTTACTAATTTTCTTGTGTGGTCTTACTTTGCCTTCCTAGTTAAAGGTCTTATTGCGCCACCCCTCATTATTGCGCAAAATCGCAGGACGTCTTTACATTTTTATGTAATGACCCATTGATCTTGCCTTATCATTTCTTTAGTATTGTTGCCTCTGCAGGATAATTTTATTGCGACAATATGACAGGCCTAAACTTTCTTGCGAAAATAAAGCCCCATGACATTGTCGTCTTGCGACGAAATCGCAGGACGTCTTTACACTTTCATGTAAAGACCCATTGATCTCGTCTTACCCTCGCGTTAGTATTATTGCCTCTTCTTCAGATCATCGCACAAATATGACAAGCCTAAATTTTCTTGCGAAAATAAAGCCTCATGACATTTGCGTCTTAAGACACTTATCAGCTCCCTAATGGAGGGTGCCACCATTATCATCTCCCTGGTTTCCCCTTCAAGGAGGCGTACATCGGCCATACAAGACTAGCTCCTCCCATCCGGTCTTAACAACAACCAGTTGCTTTCGCAGCCTCTTATCCCTTATACCTATAGGGTTTATGGTTACGAGACTGCACCCTAAGTGGAGTTTTCTTCGGGCCGAGTGCAGCATGTGCCAAGACTTGCCAAGAATGGCCGAGACACTTCAAATACCCCAGGCACTCTTGGATCAACCATGTACCTCGGCGCCTTGGTCATACACTGACTCCTTGGAAGAGACCCTCGGTCGTCCAACCAGGGTATAACCTTATATATATAGTTGGAAATCCAAGGTATCTCTCCCGGATGGGCTTTATTGACCCCAAATTTCCATGACTCGGAGTTCCGGAGCGGTGTAACCTTTTCCCTGAGCCATGTCAAGAGATACCCCCTTATATGACGCACTTTAGGTCTTACATTTGCCTCTTGCAAAATATCATTCGCGAACTAGGGTGTACGCCATAAAGGTTCGTCCCATTCGTATATATTATTGATTTTTGATTGTTTCTTCTCATTATCTTTGCGAAATTATCGCATAATCTTGCTTTATTTGAAGTAATCTCACTGTAACTCTTTAAACAGCTTTTCATATATTCTGTCTCGCGAGGCTTTCACGTACTCCTCTTTAGATCTTCATATTCTTTGTACTTTTGACATGTCTTTTGTCGCGAGGATTTCGCGTACTAAAAAGAAAGAAAGAAGAAAAATAATATTTTTTGATGCTGCATTCCCTTTTGCGAAACCATCGCGATTATCGACTATCTTCAGGCATTGGCTTCACAACATGTCTTCATATCTCACTTCTATGGTGTCCACCATCAGTCTTTCTCTTCTTTGTTCTTCTTTGACGCTCTGCTTCCAATTTTTCTTTTGAGCAACTCTTTCCTCGCAGGATTCCACATCGACCTCATAACACTTTTGTCCCTCAGCCCAGTCTCCTTTTATAACTCCAACACCACTGGGATGAGGAAATTTGACTCTGCTTGGTGATAAGTCGACGCTACGCCCAAGATCTCATGTAACCAAGGTCGCCCAATCAATGCGTTATAGGGGGACTCCACATCGACTATGCAAAACAAAATTTCAGTTGATAATCCTTTCAATGGTATTCGCATATGAGCTTCTCCTTTGGGTTTATTGGCAGTACCATTAAAACCATAGATCTTGTAAGTTGAAGGTATCAAATCTTCGTCTTTCCCTCCCATAGTCTTGAAAGTATGATAAAAAAGGATGTTTACAGAGCTTCCAGTATCAATTAAGATTTTATTGATTGCCCATGAATTTTCTGCCTCATCATCCTCATCATCAACAGGTTTTGGGTTAATCTCTAATTTTACCACTAATGGGCTGTCATGCATCTCTCCGCCCTCATGTACCTCTTCTGGTAAAAGAAATAATCTGCATTTGCCATTCCTTTAGTGGAGAAGTCTTCGCGATGTTCATTATTTCTCTATTATCGGCATCTCTTGCGAAAACCCTCTCGAGTACACTATCATGAAAATCCTCAATTGTCTGTACAATGCACGATAGAGTTGCAAAACAAGTTTTGGCTTTCGCTCCAACTTCTACCACAAATGTTTCTTTCCTTTTCTTTGTGTTTACTTTCGTGAATTTAAGGTGGTGATGGTAATGGCTGGTCTTCTCTTCACGTTTTAAGAAATGATTTAGCTTCCCTTGGTCTATCATTCTAAGGATGATTCTTTTTATATTTCTGCAATCATTCATTAGGTGTCCATGAAAATGGTGATAGGAACACAATTCATGACTTCTGTCACCCAGAGGTGGTTCATTCCCCATGTTCCATGGTGCATGTATGTTTTCCATCAGGATTATAGCTTCCCATATCTTCTCCACACTAGCATTCAGTGGGGGCATCTTGATTTCCTCCCATACGACCCTATGACCTCGCTGCCCTCTATGATAATTATGCCTCTGACCTCCGTAAGCTTCTTGCGGATGATCAAGTCTTTGAATTTTGTTATTTCCGCCTCGGTTATAGAAGTTTCTCTCTCTTTCAAATTCTTCCTGATCACGACTTCCCATGGCTACTAAATTTTGCTGACCATCACCCGTTATCATTTCTTGTTGACCTTGTTGACTCTGCGAGGTGCTCTCCACTGTGTTTATCAATTTAGGTAACAAACTTGCATTCGCAGCTCTTGAACTTGTATTCGCAATAGGGTATGATTCCATCTCATTTTGCTTCTCCTCTAGAAAATGTACTCCTCCCGAAGTTCTCGAACTCGGTCATTGTGATTGTATTCTTGATTCTAAAAATTTGAATGTATAACAGATTAGTTGCGAACATAGCGTTAATGAATGATAAAATGAGATATCTTTCATCCACACGACCAGCCATATCGCTACACATTGTCTTCCACCTCACGGTCAGAAGTTTCAAACTTTCACCAACCCTTTGTTTTAACCCAAATACATCTTCAATACCCGTCGAGGAATTATTACTTATGTACGCCCCTAAAAATATAGCTTGTAAATGGTTGAATGATGTGATTGTGTTTCTTGGTAAGCCTTCAAACCATTTCAAAGACTTCTCTATCAAACTTGATGCAAAATACTTGCACAAAGTATAGCATCATGATTTTCCCATTGTAACATGCATCTCACATAAGCTTTGATGTGTTGTATTGCACAAGTTGTTCCATCAAAAATCTTTGGTTAACGCGGGTAAATTACACTTTGGGGGTATTCCTCCTAGTCGTACTTCTTGTGTAAATGGAGTTTTCGCAGATTCTTCGATGGCCTCATCCAACTGTCTCCTTCCTCCTCCACTTTTACTGTTTAGCATTCCTATCATTTCTGCTAATTCTCTCAATATTTGCTCATTTACATCAGAATTTGGATCCACTGGTCTTTTAAGTTCCGCCTATCTTCTTCCGCGTTCATGTATGCTTTGATTTTCTTGTTCATTATTCTCTTCTCGTCTTCCTCTGCGATCTTCCCCTTCATCTCTTTCACGAATTCGCACACCATTATATTTATCATTTTCTTTTCTTTGCTGCTTATCGGCTCTCCTTTGTACTCTTTCATATTCTTCATTGATATTACCATTGTTGCGATTTTGTTCTCGCCTTCTTTCTCGATTATCATGATTGTTACGGCGAATTGCTTCCTCCGGTTCTTGTTCTTCCATTTACTGCTCTTAATCTTTCCCTCTCATGGGCTAGACATGCTTGTTCAACATAGTGTCTTTCGATCTCATCTTCAATCTCTTTTGTTTCCTCCGTGCTTCTCTCCCATGCAATATTCTTCTTCCTTCTTCCTGATTTTCTTCATCAGCTGGATTATTCCGCCCCTGACACTGCCTATTTCCTTGATTTCCATCATTTCGCCCATTTTAAAGAGTCTCGGGACGTGGGACATAACGATCTTCCATCATTTCTCTTCTCTCGTAATGTTCTATGTCTGGATTTTGCGCTTCCTCTCGATTTTCTTCTTCAGCATTTTCTATAGGTAAAGTTCTCCTTCTTTCCTCTCTAACTGATCTTGAGCTTGACCTTGTAGTGCTTCTCGACCTTACGTCACCAGCAACCTCATATTTTCCATCCTCAACTCATGGTTTTGTCTTGTTAAATTTGCACGTTCCTCAGCTTCTAATCGCCTTTCTTCATGTATTGTTTGTCTCAACGCCTCTAATGCTGCGATCTCTTCATTTCCATGAATTATTTCTCCAGTCTCTTCTCGTGTAGGAGCAGAATATCGCGACATCAATACTTCACGAGATTAATAAACGACTACATTGTGAAGGCGTCGTAGGTAAGAAATATAAATGACGCAATAGATGACGAAAGCCAGAACGTGAGAAAGATGTGAAGACGTGGCGAGATTTAGGAGTGTCGCAAGGAAAAATGTTTATAACACTCGCGACACTTCGCGAGTTATTCCCGAAAATAAAGGACAGCTTAGCTGTCATCCACTTTGTATTACCCTATATAAAGGGTTGAGTTAGCCTGTTGTGAGGAGAGATCTTTTTGAATTGTTAAGCAAGTCATTAGGAGAGAGAAAATTTAGAGTGATTGTAATTCCTTTAACTCTGATCTATCTTTCTTTATAAACATTTCAAGAGAATAATCAATAAAATCTATAACAATTCATATTCAAATGGATTAGTTGAGTAAAATCTAATGAGGGGTGTAGTGTGGGATTTCCTGCAACTACATATGCGTTAGAAACAGGGACGAGTAGAAGATCAACCTTGTGAATTGAAAGAATCAGGAGTAACAAGAAAGAAGTTTCGGATAATTCTCAACAATTTACTAAAATTGAGAAATGGCTAGAAGAAGGAATGCATCAGAACAACCAACAATTGTGAGGAGAAGTGGGAGATTAGTTGGAGAAAGGAGAAATGAAGTAGGTGAACCATCAAGAATAAACGCAAGAGATAGAGAATAAGGTCAAATTCAACCACCAATTCAACCAGTACCGAATAGAGTAGTAGATTATGATAGGGTGAGCGTGCATACATGGAGATCAGATTATGTGGAAGAAAGAGAAGAAGTGCAACAATTGATAAATAATGAACAAGAGGAGAGAAATCGAGAAGAAATGGGAGAAACAAACTCATAGAAATGAAGAAATCGTAGCATTAGAAATGTTGAGACAAACAATACATGAAGAAAGACGATTAGAAGCGGAAGAACGCGCAAATTTAACAAGGAAAAACCATGAGTTAAGAATGGAAAATATGAGGTTGCGAATAGGAGGTCGAGAAGTAATACCGAGGACAAGACCAGGGATCGGTTAGAGATGATAGAAGGAGAATGTTGCACATGTAGAAAATGCTAATGAAGAAAATTTAGAAAGAGAGCTAAATCTCGGTGAAGGATCTTTGCGAAAGAAGGAAATGGTGTGTATTCCGCGTCCGAGAGATTTTACAGGTGACCAAAATAATGGAAATCAAGGAAATAGGCGGCGAGAATAATCCAATTGATGAAGAAAATCCGGAAGAAGGAAGAAGAATCTGCGTGGAATAGAAACACGGAGAGGAAACAAAAGGAGATTGAAGATGACATCGAAAGGCATTATATTGAACAAGCACGTCTAGCTCGCGAAAGGGAAAGATTAAGAGTAGAAATGGAAGAACGAGAATTGGAGGAAGCAATCCGTGCGAATAATCATGACAATCGAGAAAGAAGGCGCGAGCAAAATCGCAACAATGGGAATATTAATGAAGAGTATGAAAGAATACAAAGGAGAGTTAATAGACAACCAAGAAGAAAATGATGGATATAATGGTGTGCGAAACCGAGAACGAGATGGAGAAGAAAGTCGCGAGAGAAAGAAGAGAAGAAAATCTTGAACAAGAAAATCAAGATAGACATGAACGAAGAAGGAGAAACGGAGCTAAAAAGACCAATAAATTCGAACCACGATGTAAACAAACAAATCTTAAAAGAGTTGGCGAGAAATGAGAGGAATGTTGAACAATAGAAGAGGAGGAGGAAGAAGACAATTGGATGAGGCAATCGAAGAAGCTGCGAAGAATCCCTTTACATTAGAGGTGCAGTTAGGAGGAATACCCCCAAAGTGCAATTTACCTGCATTAACCAGCATTTTTGATGGGACAACTTGCGTAATACAACACATCAAAGCGTATGTAAGATGTATGTTACAGTGGGAAAATCATGACGCTATATTGTGCAAATATTTCGCATCAAGTTTAACAGGAGAAGCACTGAAGTGGTTTGAAGGTTTACCAAGAAACACCATCACGTCATTCAACCATCTACAAGCTATATTTTTAGGGGCATACATAAGTAACAACTCCTCGCGACCAGGAATTGAAGATGTATTTGGGCTGAAACAAAGAGTTGGCGAAAGTTTAAGACACCTAACTGTGAGATGGAAGACGATGTGTAGCGAGATGGCTGGAAGAGTGGATGAAAGATATCTCATTTTATCATTTATAAACGCTATGTTCGCAACCAATTTGCTATATATTCAAATTTTAGAGTCAAGAATACGATCACGATGACGGAGCTGCGAGAATGCGCAAGAGGAATATATTGCTTTGGAAGAAAGGCAAAATGAGGTGGAGTCGTACCGGTTGCGAATACAAGTTCAAATCTGCGAATGCAAGTTTGTTACCCAAATTAAGACACACGATGGCGAGTACCTCGCAAGGGCAGCAAGAAAGAGTGATAAATGATGAACAACCAAAGTTAGTAGCCATGGGAAGCCGAGATCAAGAAGAGTTTGAAAGAGAAAGAAACTACTATAACCGTGGCGGCAATAACAAAATTCAGAGACTTGATCATCCGCAAGAAACTTATGGAAGTCAAAGGCGGGAATTATCATGGAGGTCAGCGACGTCACAGAGTAGTATGGGAAGAAATCAAAATGCCACCATTAAATGCTAGTGTGGAAAAGATATGGGAATCTATACTCTTGATGGAAAACATACCTGCGCCATGGAACACGGGGAATGAGCCACCACCAAGTGATAGAAGTCACGAGTTCTGTTCTTACCACCGTTTTCATGGACATCGACAAATGACTTCAGAAACATAAAAAGAATCATCCTTAGAATGATTGATCAAGGAAAGCCGAATCACTTTCTAAAAGTGAAGAGAAAATTCAACCATTGCCGCCACCACCATCAAAAGGGAAAGAAACGTTCGTAATAGAAGTTGGAGCAAAGGCTAAAAATTTATTTTGCAACTCCATTGTTCACTCGTATCGTACAATTGAAGATTTTCATGATAACATACTCAATTAGAGTTTTTTTGAGGGATGTTGATGATAAAGAAGTGTTGAACATTGCGAGGACATCGCAATTAAAAGAATGGCAAATGCAGATTGTTTCTTTCACCGCAGAAGAGATTCCCGAAGGCAGAGAGACGCATGATAGCCCATTGGTTGTAAAATTGGAAATTAATCCAAAACCTGTTGATGGCGAAGATGATGAAGCAAAAATTGCTTTGGGCAATCAATCAATAGAATATTAATTGATCTTTTGGAAGTTCGATAAACATCCTCTTTTACCATACTTACAAGACTATGGGGAAAGGATGCGAAATTGATACCTTCAACATACAAAATATATGGTTTCAATGGCACATCAAACAAGCCTAAAGGTGAAGTTCATATGAGAATACCTTTGCAAGGGTTATCTACTGATATTTTGTTATGTGTGGTCGATGTGGAGTCCCCTTATAATGCATTGATCGGAAGACCATGGTTGCATGAAATTCTCGGGTGTAAGCGTCAACATATCATCGGTGTATAAAATTTCCTCATCCTAGTGGTGTTGGAATTATAAAAGGAGATTGGACGGAAGGACAAAAATGTTATGAGATCGATGTGGAGAGCTGCGAAGAGAGAGCTGAGAAAAGAAATGGTTGGAAGCAACATGCAAAAGATGAGAAAAGAAGAGAAAGATTAATGGTGGATGCCATTGATGTAAGAGGAGACGATACATTGCGAAACAAGTGCATGAAAACAGTTGGAAATTATGATGGAAAGGAATCATTAAGAGATTTGAATGGTGTAGAGGCAGAGAGTAGCAAGAGCAAAAAGTGTAAGAAGTGAATAATCATCAAAAAGAAACAACAAAAGCTTGTTCAGAGTAAGAGGAAGAAACAATAATTGAAGAAGAAATATGCGAGGATCTCGCCATTAAGAATGTATGACAATTTGATTGAAGAATTGAAAAACAAAAATGATTAAACAATATAAGATTGTGCGATAGTTTCGCAAACAAAATGAATGATTGAATGAATTAACAAAAATGAAAGAGTGAGTGAATGGGACGAACCTTTATGGCGTACACCCTAGTTCGCGAATGACATTTCACAAGAGGAAAATGTAAGACCTAAAGTTCGTCATATAAGGGGGCATCTCTTGACATGGCTCAGTGAAAAGGTTACACCTCTCCTGGAACCTGAGTCATGAAGATTTGGGGCCCATGAAAGCCTATCCGGGAGAGATACCTTGGATTTCCAACTATATATATAAGGTTATACCCTGGTTGGACACCCGAGGATCTCTTCCTAAGAGTCAGTGTATGCTCAAGGCGCCGGGGTACACGGTTGAGCCAAGAGTGCAGGGCATTTGAAGTGTCTCGGCCATTCTTGGCAAGTATTGGTATATCTTTGCACTCGGCCCGAGAAAACTCCACTTAGGGTGCGGTCTCGTAACCATAAGCCATATAGGTATAAGGGATAAGAGGCTGCGAAAACAAGCTGGTTGTTGTTAAGACCGGATGGGAGGAGCTAGTCTTGTATGGCCGATGTACGCCTCCTTGAAGGGGCAACCCGAGGGAGAAGATAAGGGAGGCACCCTCCATTAGGGAGGCGATAAGTGTCAAAAGACGCAAATGTCATGAGACTTTATTTTCGCAAGGAAATTTAGGCTTGTCATATTTGTGCAATGATCCTGTAGAGGCAATAATACTGACGCAAGGATAAGGCGAGATCAATAGGTTTTTGCATGAAAATGCAAAAACGTCCTGCGATTAAATCGCAAAGACGGCAATGTCATGGGATTTTACACTCGCAAGAGTATTTAAGCCTGTCATATTATCGCAGATAAAATATCCTGCAGAGGCAAAAATACTTAACAAATGATAAGACAAGGTCAATGGGTCATTACATGAAAATGTAATGACGTCCTGCGATTTTGTCGCAACGAGGGGTGGCGAAATAAGACCTTTAATTAGGAAGGCAAAATAAGACCACACAAGAATGATAAGACAAGATCAATGGATTTCTTCATTCGTAAAGACATCCTGCGATCTTGTCGCAATAATGAACTTCAACATAACTAAAGATACAGACATATACAATTGAGGAAGCGAGTAAGCTTGCGAAACGATTATGTTCCATCATAGAGTTACAAATAATAAAGGATGAAGTCGGAGAGATTTCATTACTCGGATATAATTGGTCAAATCTCTCATTTGAAAATGAATAACGAGAGGCAAGTATGGGAATGAATAGGATAAAATCTTGTTATTCATTTCCACATGATGGATTTATGTATTCATAATGATGGTCGGTTGAATTATAAAGAAGAATTGCTTGACGAATACGCGCAAGTAAAGAAAACGAAGATTGAATTCATATTTGACAATCCAAGAAGATTGAATGAGTATATGTATTACAAGAAGCGAAAGAAGAAAAAGAAGTTATTTCTTGGAGGATTCTTTTTCTTGGTCGATTCTTGATTCCATCATTCTTTTCGCAGATTCTTCTTCTTCGCTAGCTTCACTATCGAGACATCCGAGAAAGGCGTATCTTCGGGAATAACATCGCGAAGACAAGGATATGAACTAAGAGGAATGCGGTGATCATTGCAAACCATTTCAATAGTTTGATTGCGAAAACGAGCAGTAGTATTGTTGAAATTCGCCATCTTGTAGCTTGCAGTTGTTTCTTCAACTTAGAATACTTATTATTGCGAAGAGAAAGGCCTTCTGCGAGTTCCCTTTTCGGACTCAAGTTCTTCAATCCTTGTTGAAATCTCTTCTCGGATTACTGCAAAACATATGATAATGAATTAACAACACAAACAACAGTTTCTACGAGAGATAAAGAGAGCGAAAAGTATAATAAACAACCTTCTCATCGGATATCATGTCTTTAACCAAGGCGCGTATGCTCGGCATGAAGGCTAACATCTAAATTATTCCTGGCATTATCTAGAACCTTCGCAAGCCCAAGAGAATTCATCATCATTATTTATAACAAGAAGCGAACGAATTTGATCTTCTCGCTCATTAAGTATAGCATTCTGACGAAGAGATTCATCTCGTTCAATTTGTACTTCGAGAAGAGATATTTGAAATGTTGCTAATGCCTGTGCACCTTTATTAGCAATGCGATCTTTGTCATCTATAAGGCCACTAATCTTCTTCCTTAAAGCTTTGGTTTTCTTATGGGAATCAAGAAACATTTGTTTAAATCGGTTAGCTAAACCTAAACTAGATCTATGCTCAATCTCTAAGAGACGATATTTGGTTTGAAGTTCATTTAATGAAAGGGAATCAACTTTGTTTGGCGAATTACTTAAAGACTCGTTGAGATAGGTGAGAAGAACATCATTATCCATAGGCTCGGGAAATGAATGGAGAAGAATGGCTTCTTCAGAGAGATTATATATGTCTGCGAAAATAATAAATCAGGCAAAGAATAGTTGATGACAAAATAAAGACGATTTGAAGAGCAAAAATTTTGTACCATAAAGTTGTTGATTTGCGCTTTGAAGAGTAGATATTTTAGTCTCCTGAGAAGTGGATTTAGTTTCCAATTGTTGAATTCTTTCATCTTTCTTGCGAGACATCGCAACCTCAGTTTCTAGTTCTCGGATCTTCTCTTTAAGTTGGAGATTTTTCTTTTCAAGGTTGTCGCGTCTTTTCTCGAGATCTGAGGCAACAACAAAGGAAGCTCTCCCCGGACTATAAAGGAAAATAAAGAAATTGTTAAGATAAAGCTTATAATCGAAATTACGAGAGAAGCAAAGGAATATGAACATACCAAAGCATTGAGAGCATTCAAGTGGCTGGAAGTTAATGTTCGAAACTCCGCGAAAAGATTCATTATCCTCTAATAGCGGGGCATCGCAGATTTTCGCGAGAGCTACGCAAGTTGCAGATAAGTGATCATCTCCCATTCCTTGCATGGAATCGGAGAAAACACTAGACAGATTGCGCCATAGCGAAGTAGTAGAGTGATTCTCTTTCGCGGAGGAAGTACCAACTTCATTTTCATCCTCATCGAACTCTCCTTTGGTTTGAGAGCTACGATGATAAGAGGGATGGGTTTTCCGTTTTTTAGAAAGCGGAGCAGAAGACTTGTCCTTGCGAAAAGTGATTTTATCTTTGCCTTTAACCTTCGCAGCTTCATAGAATAATGGTATCTCGGGATTGTATAGAGGAATGGGAAGGCCTGCGAGGAGTTGACCTAGCGAGACTATGATTTTCTGATCATCACACTGATGATCAGAAAACAGTTTTGCAGAGAGAATAGACGAAGATTGTTGATCAGGAATGGTTGATAAGATGAAACCCTTCTCTTGTAATTTCTTTTGAGTATCTACAAAAAGGGGTTTATATGTACGACCAAGTGAAGCCATTGATATAGTATGGGAATGAATGGAGAATTGAAGATTGAGAGAATTGAAGGGGAAGATTACAAGTAGCAGAAACGCAAATTGCGGAGGAAAGAAGTTAAAGGAAAGTTGCAGAGGGAAAATAAAAGAGAAAAAGAGAAGGGTAAGAAAACTATATATAGAGAAGAGAATCCTCGAGAAAACAAATGCATTTAATGCGAGATGGGACGTGAATGGTCAAGAATAAGTGGTTGAAAGAGACGTGTCAAAAAGAGAGTGGAAGAAGAAACACCTGTAATAAATTCCGTACATGAATAAAACGGTTAAAAATGAACAATCGCGAGATGAAAATGAGCAATTGCGGCATTTCAAAATATTAATTCTCATGACATAACAAGACTTCGCAGAGAGCACTAAAAGAATGACGTAGCGGATGGTATCGAGATAATTCATGAGGAAAGTATGAGCAACTTGCGAAATTATAGAGTGAACCTGCGAGAATATGAGCTCATAGCATGAGGCAAAGAACATGGAACAAAAGTTTCGCATGATGGATTTGCAATACTTCTTACATTTAGAGGATTAAATACTTCTTATATTTCTTCAAGAGTACTTCATACTTCGTATACTTCGGGATGATACTTTTAAAATTACTTTTTAAAGCTTCGGAATTTCGCAAAAGAATAGAGGCAAGTACGTACTTTTCAAGTCCAATATTCTTTCGCTCGTTCCTTCATCAACAAAAATCAAAGATTACTACAACAACGGATTTTTTCTTAAAGATCGCTCTTCAAGCAATATTCAAGAAAAAAAGAGGCAAGATGTAGGAGCGAGAATATCGCGACATCAATACTTCGCGAGATTAATAAACGACTACATTGCGAAGGCGTCGCAGTAAGAAATATAAATGACGCAATAGATGACGAAAGCCAGAACGTGAGAAAGATGTGAAGACGTGGCGAGATTTAGGAGTGTCGCAAGGAAAAATGTTATAACACTCGCGACACTTCGCGAGTTATTCCCAAAAATAAAGGACAGCTTAGCTGTCATCCACTGTGTATTACCCTATATAAAGGGTTGAGTTAGCCTGTTGTGAGGAGAGATCTTTTTGAATTGTTAAGCAAGTCATTAGGAGAGAGAAAATTTAGAGTGATTGTAATTCCTTTAACTCTGATCTATCTTTCTTTGTAAACATTTCAAGAGAATAATCAATAAAATCTATAACAATTCATATTCAAATGGATTAGTTGAGTAAAATCTAATGAGGGGTGTAGTATGGGATTTCCTAGATGTAGGATCCAAATATCGCAACAACAACACACTTGCGGAATCTTCATTAACAACGTCGCGAAACCGTCGTAAAGTGATTTCAGAAATGACATAACAAATGACGATAGCGTAAACATGAAGAAAGTGCGAAGATCTTGCGAAAACTAGAGTGTCTGCGAGATTTAACATTTATACTCTTGCGAGGATGTCGCAAGGTAAATCCGAAATTAAGGGAAATATTAGTTGTACATGAGCTGTCATCCACTATGTAAACACTATATAAAGAGGATAGTAGGAGAGAGAAAGGAAGATAGACATTTTGTGAGAGAGACACATTTTTGGAGAGGATACATTTTAGGTAGAGAGAGAAATTATTTTAGGGAGAGATATTTTTAGAGAGAGAATTTATTTTCTTTATCATCTTCTTCCCCAAATAATTAGATCTAGAGCTCTATCAAATATCCATTAATGGAGATTGTAAATGAAATACTAATGTAATCTCAATAATCATAGTGAAGAACCATGGATGTAGATCACATTGATCGAACCATGTAAAAAATCCTTGTGTCAATTTATATTTCTAGTACTTATATTTGAAATTTAGATGATTAATAAGATTTAGATCTACAAAATATTATGAGGGGTGTAGTGTGGGATTTCCTGCAACTACATATGCGCTAGAAACAGGGGAGAGAGTAATGGATTTTGTCCTTCCCCGAATTTGTTGGATCAAGAAATTTCCATGAAAATTAGTTATTGTTCATATTTATTTCTAGATCTTAAAGTTTCAGGAGCAAAAATGGAAATTTTATGGAAGAAATCACACTTTCAGGGAGAAAACACCGTCAACAATTCAAAGACATGAAAAGAGGAAGAGAAAAAAAAATAGGTTGCTGTGATGAAATTCAAGGAAGAAAGCTAATTTTTTAATGGAAGATTTCATATTCATGAGAAAAAGAAAAAGGCAAATTGTTGAAGGAAATAAAGGAAGAATGAAGAAAAGGATAAGAACAAAACGCTGTGATTTTTATCACAAACAGAAACTCGCACAGATGGTTTGAGTGGGAGTGAAAAAGCTTGATGTCGCAAGATCAAATCTCGCCACAGTCATATTTTTTCACATTTTTTTTACAGCCTAGAGAGGAGAAAAGAATAAGAGGTGGTTACATGCGTATCTTCGCAAACAAAAGCTAGCACAGATGGTTTGAGTTGGAGCGAATAAGCAAGAGGTCATGGGTTCGAATTCGCAACCACACAAAATTTTTCAAATATTTTTGAACTTTCAAGAGGGGAAAAATGGAATAAAGTTATAGCATTGTGTGTTTGTTTCACAAACAACAAGCAGACCAGATGGTCAGAGAAGAAGTATGAAAACCAGAGGACTCGGGTTCGAATCTCCCTCCTCGCAAAGAATTTTTTGCTTCGCAAAGAGGGGAAAAAACGGATAATTTCGCAAGGTTGTTTCATTATTTCAGAAATCATGGCTTGCACAGATGTTTGTTTGCGAAGAGAACAAGCTTGGGGTTGCGAGTTCGAATCCCACCTTTTGCATATTTTTGAACTTCCATGAGCGAAGAAGTGAATAAAGTAATAGTATTATGTGTTTTTTTCGCAAGCAGCAAATAGCCCAGATGGTCAGCAGTGAAGAGAAGGAGGTCGATGTCTAGGGTTCGAATCTCTCCCCATTCGCAAAGAATTTTTGCACTTCGCAAATGTTTACCTTGCGAACGTTCGCAGCACGAACACTTCGCAGAAGTTATATTCTCATGCAAATGTTTACTTCGCACAGTCTTTGATAATTTCGCAAGGGTATTTCGCAAGAAGAAAGTAGATGATTATTTCGCAGAAACACTTCGCGAGGCGGGGGCTAGCACAATTGGTCGAGGCATGAATGCAAGCGAAGGTTGCGGGATCAATTCTTGCTTCTCGCATTTATTTTTGTTATGCGAAATTTCGTATGAGACTTTGCTTATCTCATGAAAGAAGAAAATTGATGATTATCTCGCAAATTAATTTCGCAAGAGAGGGTTAGAACAGTTGGTATGGTGCGAGAATATGCAAGAGGCGGGTCAAGGGTTCAAATCTCATTTCTCACACTTCTTTTTGCTTCGAGATAATTATATTTTGTGCGACCTTTATATATTTCAAGGATGCTAGCTTCGCAAGCCAATCATATACTTCGCAAGAGACAACAACAGCAGCAAACCACAAAAGCTAAGTACCACTTTCCTTGAACATTTTACTTCTACATAAAATAAAATATTTTTGATTTGATTACAAAAAAGCAATTCAATCGCAAGATTACAAATATTACTAAGATTTCAAGATTATAAAGACTTCAAAATTACAAAAAAAATTAGATTTCAAAATTACAAAAAAAAACCCAGAAAATTCAATTTATATATTTCTCTAGAATATTTCTTTTATAGACAATAAAATATTTTTGATTTGAATCACAAAACTACAATAATTTCGCAAAGATTTTTGATTTTTGAATGATTGAACGAATTGACAAAAATGAATGAGTGAGTGAATGGGACGAACCTTTATGGCGTACACCCTAGTTCGCGAATGATACTTCGCAAGAGGCAAATGTAAGACCTAAAGTGCGTCATATAAGGGGGTATTGATGAGTGCCAAATAGTGCATATTTATACACCTTTTTATTGGCATTTTACTCATCTTTTGTGCTCATAAATCAGATATTATTCCAGATTCTGTGTTTTCTTTGTTTTCAAGAATAAATATTTGTATTGATTAATTTTGTGTTTTTAGGTAATAAATAAAGCTCGGAGAAATTGAGGAGCCAAAAGAGCGAAGACTCAGAGGCAAGTGTCTATGGAGCAGAAAGCCAAAGCCCGCGCGCGCAACAGTTGCAACCCAACAAGTAGCAACTCATCTACAAGACATGGGCTCGAGCTATCCATCTCCGACCCACGACCCGGATCCAAGCCCATCATTTCTGAGCCGTTGAGATCCCCCTCAGCTACATCCTACGGTCGCTCAGCTTTGCATATCATTACTCGATGCTCCCGCTCCACACCGGATCACTTGAGCCTCCCTCGGCCGTTCGGATCGTACCCGCTTCATCCAACGCTCGCGAGGCCTCTTCATCAAACCATGTTGTGCCCGCTCAACAGCGAAGCACCCTAACCCTATACCCATCGAGCAGAACTCATTTCTCTTCCTCTCCTTCTCTTTCTTCCCCGACAGCCTCAGAGAAAACCTCTGCAACCCCATATGCTTCTTCCCCAACCTTACCTCCACCTCAACACCACCATCTCTTTCCCCTGACAGAGCCATCACTACCAGAGCCGCACCACCTTACCTAATCACTCTCTAGTTTTTTCATAGCTTCTTTCCTAAGAGCTAAGAGAGAAATAGACAGAGATAGGTTAGGGTTTCACCAATCAATCACGCATGGAGCTCTGAGGTGATTAGACAAGAGGAGAGGCGAATCAGAGTATGGGTGAAGAGTATGTTTGAATTATTTTATATTTAATTTCGATTTTGAGGAATTAGGGTTTGGGAATTTCTGTGCATGTATAAATAGAAGAAGTAGAGGATGATTTTGGGTATGCTGGACTAGCCGATGTATCATTTAGGTTTAATTTGTATTTCTTTGTTATTTGAATCATGTTCTAAGATCCTTTGCTAGGGTGTTGTTGAAACCTAGATTATATGTTGAGTAAATTAGATTGATGTTGTTGTTATTACTATGCTTCACGAATTATGAGTATAATTATCTAATTAATCTAACTCTCTTGTGATTAGGCATCTTGTAAGAAGACAGACCAATACTAGGAGAGAGTTAGAGTGAAAGGTTAATCAATTCCCCCATTAGAACTGCCAAGGATGAGATATGTGCTTCACAAAATATGAGTGATGCTTAGTAATGAACTAAAGAACCTGTAATAGAGTGTATTGTAAAAAGACACTCTATACTAGGGGGGAACTAGTGAGATTAGTGATGTATTACTCCTTAGAATCTTCCTTGGGTAGGTGTAAGAACACAACATGAGTTAAATTACCTTAGCATAGGGTCAAGTGATGGAAGCATCTGCCTAGCATTCTCCAAATTATCACGGTCATTTGTTACCTTAAACTAGAATCACAACAACCTCGGTCAAACCGACAAACAAAACCCCGTGTTTACACATTACCACCAAATTCGGTAGAAGTAAGCCTTTAGATCATTCGAGCACCACAAGTCTCTCGTGGTTCGACCCGCACTTTCCGCGTCTCCGATAGACGCCTCGTGCACTTGCGGTTTATTACAAGTAGGTCATAATATAAACATCTTTAAAGGCCTATCAAGTTTTTGGCGCCGTTGCCGGGGACTTGGCGCGTGCCCTGTGTTCATTGGCCTGTCTTTACTGAGTTTCCTTCCACCTTGTACATATTCACTTTGTGTTATTTCTTTTAGCTCTTTAATTAGTGTAACTTAGTTTCAGTTCATTGCATTAAGTTCATTGTCTGAATATCCTTGTTTTTAGTTTTTCATAGTGTAACTTAGCTTCAGTTTTTATAACTTAGCTTCTTGTGTTATAACTTAGTATAACTTTTGTTCCCTGTGTCAGTCCAAGTTCTTCTCAGCTGGTCATCTGCCAGTGCTATAACTTGCACCTTCTGGGAACTGATATTGATTTACTGAGTAAACAGGTACTGCTGCTGTGCCTATGAGCAGCTGAGACAAGCCAAAAGGGAGAAAGACAAGGAAAGGCGCAGACTTAAGGTTAGTCTTGTATTGCCCTGTGCTTTGTAAACCCCGAGCATGCCACCGCTAGTCATGATGCTCATGTGAATACCTCCTTGATCTTATTGCATGAACTTTGTCATTACAATGAGTCGTGTATCAAAGCGATCTGTGCAATGATGACTATGTTGACCACTGTTAAATGAATCACTTTCATTGCATGAAGTTGAAAACTAGCTGCCCCGGTGCCCCTGCATGATTAGCTACCTTGCTAGGTAACCACCTCTGAATCTAAGTGAGCCAACTCCATCTCGCCCCGTAGTGTTTGAGCATACATCTGTGAGAACTAGTGACATGTGCAACCCTCCACCCCCAAGTTGTGAGGTCATGTTGCGAATTGCTGGCCTGTGCTGTGAGTTGCTGGCCTGCACTTAGAGCTGCACTTAGAGAGTTGCTAACCTGTGTAGTGCTCATTTGTAATCTATGCTTGTGTGCCTAGTGAGTCATCAGCCCTGTCCTTAGCTGCAGTGTCCTGTAGCTGTGAGTGTGAATAGCAATCCTATGACCCAAGGCGTGTTGCTATCAATTTGTGAATCTTTGAGAAACCAAGCTATTTGTGTGCTCTGTGTGTTTGAGCACATAAACCCCGCCCTGTTCAACCGACACAACACAAACCAGCCGACAAGCTACAAAACCCAGTGAAGTCAACTGAGACAGTTCACATCGCCAAACCTGCCAGCTTGTGCTGTGAATTGATATTCTGTGACACCCTGAATTGTGTGCTCTAGGTTTACTTTCCAGTGAGTGATCTCGTCTTTGTAGCCTTAGCTAATTTCATTGCCACCGTGCCCCAACTCCAGCCCACAAGTGTGAGTTGAGCCGCACTGGAGAGCCAATTAAGTTTGCAACCCCATGCATGACCACGTTAAACTTGTGCATTTGCATATTTACATTGTGATGAACTGAATATAAGGCCCCGTAACTTGTGTAACCTTGCCAACCAGCACTTAACCCTATGCTAAGCATAAATCGCCAAACCAGTCTTTGCATCATTTTTGTGAGCTAGTGTTTACTGCGTTGATCTCAATAAGCTAGCTTTGTCTTGTGACTCGCTAAGTTGTCTTTGTGTTGCAAAATCTTTGTCTGGCACTAGGATGTGTGCACAAGCCGAATCCCACACTGGGTCTGTACCTCTTTTCACCGGGCCGTACATGTCACCTAACCTGGGCTCTACAACACAACTAGCCCACTGCTCGAAGCCCACAACCTGGGCCGATCATAACCTAGAGCCCACACCCAAACTGGGCAGTGCAATAGACTAAGCCCACCTAAGCGCACACAGGTGGCTGAGGCAAACCTTTGACAATTAAGCCCACTTCACTGATCTCTGGTTTTTAAACATAACCTGGCTTCTTGATTTAGGACCGCGGGTGGTCACAAGCAAATTTCACATACCTGGGTTGCACATAACCCAACTAATCCCAATAAACCAAAGGAGCCCACATAAACCAAATGAAACCCAATAAACCAAACTAAGTCCACTACAACTGGGCTTTGAGTTCAATTTGAGTTATTAAATCATGTCAGGATTTTGGTCTGCAACTGGGGATACAAACAAATCCCTTAGAGAGCTTGCTTACGGGCACGCTTCACAAGATGAACTCCCCATATACCATAGTGATTTTAGGGATTATTATGAGCCTTCTCAGGGCCCTGACTTCACATACCCTAATCACTATGAGCACATGTATCATCCATCACAGGTTGAGAATGAACACTCTCCTCATACCCAGTCATCACTTATCGATCAATTAGAAGCTCGACTATCTGCCTTAGAAAGGCAATCACATGAGCGATCTGTCGAATCTAGTTCCCCTAGGCAATATGAAATGCATGCTTGCACCTTATGTGGTGGTTTAGACCACCTGTGAAATCTTGTTATATTTTGCATGCTTTTAGACAAGTCTAGGGAAAACCATGATAATCCAATGTACGAAGTGTCTAGAAGTGACTATTGGGACCATAATCAACCCGCACACATGCATCATTCACCACAGTGGGGAGATGAACAATTTTATACTCCCCAACTCCTAGTTTGCAATCAATAATGGAAACACTCATGGAGCAAAATGCTAGGCTTGAAATGAATGCAATGCATGACCATCCACATAGCAACATGTTTGAACTTCCCTTCTCTAGTGAACCTCATGCACAACCATACAATGAATATCCATATGAGGAATGCATACCCACTAGTGAAGACTCTCCTTCAATAGAACAACTCAAAATGATTCTTCAAAGGAACCTGATTGAGTTACAAAATGATATGATTGAAAATAGTGTTTCTAGTCTTACTCATGCAACTAACATTGAATATGAACCTAATCCATAGGTAGATGAGTACACTAAAAATACTACATTTTTGAATGGAGAGATGAATTCTTGCTATGATGATGATGATGATGAATATGAAGAGCATGTGTATTTTGAAAATGTAGTAGAATCTTTAGGTTCGAGACATTAAGTGTCTCTTCATGAACCCCATGAATGATGCTTCTTCTAATATTCATATATGTGATGATGATGTGGAACCCATTAATTGTCCTGTGAAAATGAACATGATTTACCCTCTTCTGACTTTGGGAAAGTGTGTGATGGTACAAATGATTTTATACATGAAAATAACTTAGATGTACCTAACCTCTCTCCTGAGTCACAAATTGAAACTCCTCCACCAAACCTAGGTGTAGTTTGTCACAAAATTGCAAAACCAACTTTTCTGAAAATGTCTAACTTAGGCTTAGAGCTTTGTGCTTCCCAAGTCCTCTTGGACTATTTTGCATCAAAGTATGACACCTTTAGGGAACCACAGTTGGAATGTGTATGTCTGCCTGTTCTTAGCAAAACTCATTGTGAGTTAGACCTTGTGCATGATGTACCTTTAATTTTGCAAGATTTTGTTCTCAAAAACACATCTGTTGACAAGTTTAGGTTTGGGGGAAACTCATTCACATATGCAGTCTTACTTGCACTCTCATATTATATTTGTGTAAGACTGTTTGTTGATGTTTGTACATATTTTCTATTGGGTTGATCCTCAACTCTTTAGATTGTTAGTGTATGGTAAATTTTCATTGTATATAATTCAGTAGGACTTGTTAAATTTTTCTTTTCTTGAATCGGTTGAGTCTTCTTGCACATATATTATGCTAATCCGATATGATCTCCACGGAGAATGGTTGGATTCTAGCCTTAACAAATGAAGCTCTAACCGTGCTCCGCCGACATCCGGTAATCTCTTCCCTTTTCTCTTATCAGCATAGTTCTCTCGGTATGTGACTGTTTAAAATTTTTCTATATGTCGACACATTGAGGACAATGTTTGATTTAGGTTTGGGGGTGCATTTGCATATAGAGTTTTTAGTCATTTTAATCTTTTATTTTCAACAAAAAAAAAAAAAATAAATAAAATTCAAAAACTCTTTTTGTAAAAACCTCCAACTTTTAGAGATTTTAGAGTCACTAGCATGATTCTAGCTATGTTTATATAGAGAATCTGACCGAAATAACAAAAGTTAGAAGTACCGGAGAACACAATCGGGTTCCTTAGTTGATTAGAGCGTTAAAGTTGGATTTAACCATACCTGAGAGGGCTTAATTAGGTCTTTGTTTAGATATTCGGTAGTAGAATTGTGATCAACCATAGTGGAGACTACCCAATTTACATCAAGTGAGGCACCAACCTTCAATTTTTGCAACTTTCTAGAAAAGTTGTTAGAGTGTGTGTCACCATACGTCAATTCGGGTAGGAATGGTGAGCTACCCAACTTCGCACCAATTTCAAAGACTACTTTTGATCTCTTGAGTGCTAGTTTTTGTCAATCATGAGGGTGACGTTTAAAGATGAAAACTCCTTCTAAATATCGATTTGCGATTAGCATCACTCTCTCTCTCAATCAACAGACCCATAGAAACACATCATCGTCAAGCAAACGGAGCATCATCGAATATTGAAAGAAAAGTTGAGATAGTCCAAGGTTTATATGCAACAAAACAAAGAAAAGAAAATAGGATGAGAATTAATGAAGTTTGTGAAAAATTGAGTTTTATTGTTTTATTGTAAGTTAAAAAAAAAAAAAAAAAAAAAAAAATTCAAGTTTTTGTAAAGTTCAGAAGTTCGTCATCTACAAATTGAAGACCGAAGATTGAAAGACGTTTCTATGGTTTCTTATGAGAGAGTGATATTAATTGCCGATCGGGTGAGAAGGTAAGTGAGTACTCCCACCCTTGCTAATGGTTGATTTCCTTTCTTAGAGATCATCAGAAAAAGATTCTTTTTGTCCACACCTCTGTGGAGTCTCCAGATTTTATTTCGGAAGGTTATCCTTCTTACCTACAACGTGTGCAGGGTTTCTCTCTTTATTCCTGCCTGCACACATGAGAGACTAAATAGCGATCTTTTTGAGTGCAATTATCATAAAACCTAATGGTGAGGCAGGAAGTCGAGGCTTATGATCACAATCGAATCCGAATTCTTTCATATGGTATGGTTACTTCTCGCTCGGACTTAAGGATGAGAATGCGTTCTTTGGTAGTTCCAACTTCACATACTAGCACGCAGAAAATCTATGTCCTCATAGCTTCTTGGAGGCTTGAGACTCTTTTACACTCTGAAGTTGGAGAAGGTTTTGTGGGTACACCTCTGGGTAAACCCTCACGAGACTACAACTCGTCCACTAGGGACACCTAGGGGTTTAAAGGCTTAGTGCATACGCTAAATGCATTCGAGAGACCTACGACAGGGGGTATAGTTAGGATTTCTTATTTTCTGTTTCACTTGAGGACAAGTAAAATTCGGGTTTGGGGGTATTTGATGAGTGCCAAATAGTGCATATTTATACACCTTTTTATTGGCATTTTACTCATCTTTTGTGCTCATAAATCGAGATATTATCCCAGTTTCTCGTGTTTTCTTTGTTTTCAAGAATAAATATTTGTATTGATTAATTTTGTGTTTTTAGGTAATAAATAAAGCTCGGAGAAATTGAGGAGCCAAAAGAGCGAAGACTCAGAGGCAAGTGTCTATGGAGCAGAAAGCCAAAGCCCGCACGCTCAACAGTTGCAACCCAACAAGTAACAACTCATCTACAAGACATGGGCTCGAGCTATCCATCTCCGACCCACGACCCGGATCCAAGCCCATCATTTCTGAGCCGTTGAGATCCCCCTCAGCTACATCCTACGGTCGCTCAGCTTTGCATATCATTACTCGATGCTCCCGCTCCACACCAGATCACTCCGAGCCTCCCCTCAGCCGTTCAGATCGTACCCGCTTCATCCAACGCTCGCTGAGGCCTCTTCATCAAACCATGTTGTGCCCGCTCAACAGTGAAGCACCCTAACCCTATACCCATCGAGCAGAACTCATTTCTCTTCCTCTCCTTCTCTTTCTTCCCCGACAGCCTCAGAGAAAACCTCTGCAACCCCATCTGCTTCTTCCCCAACCTTACCTCCACCTCAACACCACCACCTCTTTCCCCTGACAGAGCCATCACTACTGTGAGCCGCACCACCTTACCTAATCACTCTCTAGTTCTTTCATAGCTTCTTTCCTAAGAGCTAAGAGAGAAATAGACAGAGATAGGTTAGGGTTTCACCAATCAATCACGCATGGAGCTCTGAGGTGATTAGACAAGAGGAGAGGCGAATCAGAGTATGGGTGAAGAGTATGTTTGAATTATTTTATATTTAATTTCGATTTTGAGGAATTAGGGTTTGGGAATTTCTGTGCATGTATAAATAGAAGAAGTAGAGGATGATTTTGGGTATGCCTGGACTAGCTAGTGTATCATTTAGGTTTAATTTGTATTTCTTTGTTATTTGAATCATGTTCTAAGATCCTTTGCTAGGGTGTTGTTGAAACCCTAGATTATATGTTGAGTAAATTAGATTGATGTTGCTGTTATTACTATGCTTCACAGAATTATGAGTATAATTAGCTAATTAATCTAACTCTCTTGTGATTGGCTGTACTGTAAGAAGACAGCCAATACTTGGAGAGAGTTAGAGTGAAAGGTTAATCAATTCCCCATTAGAACCGCCAAGGATGAGATATGTGCTTCACAAAATATGAGTGATGCTTAGTAATGAACTAAAGAACCTGTGATAGAGTGTCTTTGTAAAAAGACACTCTATACTAGGGGGAACTAGTGAGATTAGTGATGTATTACTCCTTAGAATCTTCCTTGGGTAGGTGTAAGAACACAACATGAGTTAAATTACCTTAGCATAGGGTCAAGTGGTGGAAGCATCTGCCCTAGCATTCTCCAAATTATCACGGTCATTTGTTACCTTAAACTAGAATCACAACAACCTCAGTCGCTTCGACAAACAAAACCCCTGTGTTACACATTACCACCTGAAATTCAGTAGAAGTAAGCCTTTAGATCATTCAGAGCACCACAAGTCTCTGTGGTTCGACCCGTACTTGCCGCGTCTCCGATAGACGCCGTGCACTTGCGGTTTATTACAAGTAGGCCATAATATAAACATCTTTAAAGGCCTATTAGGTATCTCTTGACATGGCTCAGGGATAAGGTTACACCGCTACTGGAACCTGAGTCATGGAGATTAGCCTATCCGGGAGAGATACCTTGGATTTCCAACTATATATATAAGGTTATACCCTGGTTGGACGCCCGAGGGTCTCTTCCAAGGAGTCGGTGTATGACCAAGGCGCCGGGTACACGGTTGAGCCAAGAGTGCCTGGGCATTTGAAGTGTCTCGGCCATTCTTGGCAAGTCTTGGCACATCTTTCGGCCGAAGAAAACTCCACTTAGGGTGCAGTCTCGTAACCATAAACCATATAGGTATAAGGGATAAGAGGCTGCGAAAACAACTGGTTGTTGTTAAGACCGGATGGGAGGAGCTAGTCTTGTATGGCCGATGTACGCCTCCTTGAAGGGGCAACCAGGGAGAAGATAAGGGCGGCACCCTCCATTAGGGAGCTGATAAGTGTCAAACGACGCAAATGTAATGAGACTTTATTTTCGCAAGAAAATTTAGGCTTGTCATATTTGTGCGATGATCTTGAAAAGGCAATAATACAAAAGACAAAGATAAGACGAGATCAATGGGTCTTTACATGAAAGTTTAAAGACGTCCTGCGATTTCGTCGCAAGACGGCAATGTCATGGGGCTTTATGTTCGTGAGAATATTTAGGCCTGTCATATTGTCGCAATAATGAGGGGTGGCAAAATAAGACCTTTAACTAGGAAGGCAAAATAAGACCACACAAGATAAATGATAAGGCAAGATTAATGGGTCATTACATGAAAATGTAAAGACGTCCTGCGATCTTGTCCCAATGACAAAATTCAACATAAACAGTTTGAATGTAGGTAATACAGTTCTTTCATTGCAAAAAAGATTACATGATAAGCTCGTGAGCCTGAGAAAATGATTAAATGATAAGCTTGCGAACATGTACATGATAATGAGACTGAGGAAATGCAAATGCCACACACTTAATATTATGATCATATTATTATGCGATACTAATAGTGCAGGAATAAGAAAAATGAAGCACAAGCAAAAGAACTCGCGAGGAACAACAAATACACGAAAAAGAATGCATATACTAAAGACAAAACCAGAGAAATGAAGAATGGAAGCAATTTAAAGCCACATCAATTTTTGAACGGCAAAATGAGCTAAGTAACACAAACATTAGCTATACAGTAGATAAGCACTCTCATCATACAAGCATCATGAAAGCATCGCAAAAGCATTTCATGGCATAAACATCGCATACACATTTCATAACATAATCATTACATAAACATTATATTCGAACAAGTATTTTACAGAATTTCACAGAATTATTCAAACTTTCGCAGAGATATTCAGAATTTCGCAGAATTCTTAAAAATTTCGCAGATTGTGATTATTTCACAAGATAAGATAAGCAGCCTGAAGAGATTATAGTATCGCATGAGCACAAAATATGAGACAGAGGCAAGATAAGAATAAAGAAACAACTCACTCATTCAACATTTTCTTAAGGATTCTACCCTCATAGATAAAGAACAGAGGCAACTATGGATTACCAAGAAAACATTTTATGTTCTTTATCTTCTCGGCAAGAATCATTTCCAAAGAAGATGTTCACCAATGAACAACAAGAATCCTCACCAAAAATGGAGTAATAATTTCGCATGAATAGAGGCAATACTTACTACTCTCGTTAAAGGATAAATACTTCTTATATTCCTAGGATTAATACTTCTAATATTTCATACTTCTAATTTCGCATGATTAGTTCGCAATACTTCTTATTCGCAATCAAGGACGGATACTTCTTATAGTTCTCAAAATATACTTCATACTTTGCATACTTCAAGAGATAATACTTCTTATTCACTTCGCAAAGCTTCAGAACTTCGCAAAAGAATAGAGCATAGCATGAGACAAAAAACATGGAGCGAGAGTTTCACATGATGGATTTGCAATACTTATTATATTTAGAGGATTAAGTACTTCATATACTTCTTCGAGGATACTTCATACTTCTTATACTTCAAGGATACTTCATACTTCGCGTACTTCAAGAGTTGATACTTCTTATTTATTTCGCAAAGATTCGGAACTTCGCAAAAGAATAGAGGCAAGTACGTACTTTTCGAGTCCAGTATTCTTTCGCTCGTTCCTTCATCAACAAAGATCAAAGACTACTACAACAATGGATTTTTTTCTTAAAGATTGCTCTTCAAGCAATATTCAAGAAAAAAAGAGGCAAGATGTAGGATCCAAATATCGCAACAACAACACACTTGCGGAATCTTCATTAACAACGTCGCGAAACCGTCGTAAAGTGATTTCAGAAATGACATAACAAATGACGATAGCGTAAACATGAAGAAAGTGCGAAGATCTTGTGAAAACTAGAGTGTCTGCGAGATTTAACATTTATACTCTTGCGAGGATGTCGCAAGGTAAATCCGAAATTAAGGGAAATATTAGTTGTACATGAGTTGTCATCCACTATGTAAACACTATATAAAGAGGATAGTAGGAGAGAGAAAGGAAGATAGACATTTTGTGAGAGAGACACATTTTTGGAGAGGATACATTTTAGGTAGAGAGAGAAATTATTTTAGGGAGAGATATTTTAGAGAGAGAATTTATTTTCTTTATCATCTTCTTCCCCAAATAATTAGATCTAGAGCTCTATCAAATATCCATTAATGGAGTTTCTCTCCTCTTGTCCATTATTTACCAATTGTTGTTCTTTTTCCCTTTCCTCCATAGAATCTGACCTCCATGTATGTACGCTCACCCTATCATAATCCACAGTTCTGTTCGGTACTGGTTGAATTGGTAGTTGAATTTGATCTTCTTCATTATTTCTTGTGTTTATTCTTGAGGATTCACCTACTTCATTTCTCCCTTCTCCATCAAGTCTCCTGCTCCTTCTAACAGTTGTTGGTTGTTCTGATGGATGTCTTCTTCTAGCCATTTCTCAATTTCAGCAAGTTGTTGAAAATTATATGAAATTCCTTTCCTGTTACTCCAAATTCTTTCAAATCACAATATCAATCTTCACTCTTTCCCTGTTTCTAGCGCCAATATGTAGTTGCAGGAAATCCTACACTACACCCCTCACAAGAATTTACTTAATTAAATCATTTTAAGATGAACAACTATAGTTTTTATTGATTAACTTCTTGAATGATTACAAGATAAGATGGAAAAGAGCTAAAGAAATTACAATCACTATAAACTTTCTCTCTCTTAATGACTTGCTCAACACTTCGTCAAAAAGATCCCCTCCAATAGGCCTGCTCGGCTCTTTATATAGGGTATTACATAATGGATGACAGCTAAGCTGTCCTTTATTTTCGGGAATGACTTGCGAAATATCGCAAGTGTACAAATATATAATCTCGCGACACTCCTCAACCTCGCTAGATCTTCACATCTTTCTCGTGTTTTGGCTGTCGTCATTCATTGCGTCATTTATATTACTCTTCTGCGACGCCTTCTCAATGCTGTCTTTTGTTGATCTCGCAAGGTATTGGTGTCGCGATATTCTGATCCTACAGTTATCTCCGTGACGGAACGACTCCTACCAATCAAAATGATGCTATCAAGATAAAATAAAAGGCCAAACGTTTCATATTGCACGAAGGAATCCTGTATCGCAAGAGCTTCGGAGGTAATCTACTACGATGCCCTGGTCAAAGAAGTCCTACCATCTCAAGGAGACACACGAAGGAGAACATCAAGGGAAGAGGAAACTGTTTCTCCAGATACACGAGAAATACTATTGGCCGACTATGGAAGATGACGCAGCCGCTTTTGTTCAAAGCTGTCACAAATGTCAAATTCATGGGAACCTTGTTCATGCGCCTTCCACCCTCCTGCACTCGATAAGCAGCCCATAGCCATTTTACAGCTGGGGACTGGACATTATCGGGAAAATCAACCCTCCATCATCAAAGCAACACGAGTACATCATAACTGCGATAGAATACTTCACCAAATGGGTAGAAGCCATTCCCCTACGAGGAATTACAGGAGCAACGATTGCGGATTTCATTAAAGAGCATATCATTTGTCGTTTTGGTGTGCCTAAGCATATCATCACTGATAATGGCACTCCCTTCGCCAATAAACAGGTACGAGAGTTACTTGAAGAGTATGGCATTAAACAGTGTCTTCTCCACCATCTACTATCCTCAAGGGAACGAACAAGCTGAAAGTACCAACAAGACATTGATCCGGATCATCGATCATCGAACAAGACACGATAATCCTAGAGAATGGCATGACCGAGTTACCAATGGCGCTATGGGTATACCTGGACATCACCCGAAGCTCCATTGGAGTTTCCCCATACTCACTTGTTTACGGAGCAGATGCAATTCTCCCAGCAGAGATTAAAATCCCATCAGCCAGGATTGCAGCGGCAACTGGGATCCACTGGAACGAGGATGAAGCCTCTAACTCTAGAATAGCGGAGTTAGACACTCTAGATTTCAGAAGAAACAAAGCAGAAGAACGCACTCAGGTGTACAGGAATAGAATTTCCAGGGCATACAACAAAACTGTGAAATCACGTGTTTTCAAAGTGGGAGATTTGGTTTTGAAACGGCCAAACACATCCAACAAGACATGTCCGCACCGAAGTTCTCACCGAAATGGGAAGGTCCTTACACAAATCATAAAGGCTTACAACATCAAGCTACTACAAAATCATTAAGGTGGACGAAGGCAAATTGGAAGTGAGTCATCAATGGAAAGTGTCTCAAGGCATATCATGCACGACCACTATCTCGCTCTCACAACAATACATGCATTTATTTTCATTACATGTTTGAATCATCAATTATATTCAGAGATGCATCAATGAAAAAACCCGTTTCACCAATCAAAACCAATGCAATTTATTCTGCAAACACGTTCAATAAACTTTGACATAAACAATAAAGGAATACAGCTGAATACGACTCAGAAGAGGCCATCTAGAAGATTATAGTTCCTTGAGAGCATCATCTCCAGTGTGGCTTGATATCTTTTTATTCTTTTCTTCAAGTCTTGTACAGCCCGCTCTACCTCCTTTGATTCTGCAGCCAGAGCCTTCTCCTCTTCCAAGATAGCTTTTGTAGTAGGAACAACATTTATGAGGATACCAGCTCGATCAACCTTGATGATATCAAGACGCTGCTGCAACCAGCCTACATTGAACTCCATGGATTCGCAGGTAGATGCCATATTCTCCCATTTTTCGAGGCTTGATTCGGCAACATTGCGGATAGGAATACTCTCCATCTCAAAGAATCATGGGAAGAAGGCGCTTTACCGTGGTGACCAAAGCAGATTGAACAGTGCTTTACCACATTCCCGGGTTTCGATATGGCCGTACTTTCTCCATAACTTTGTGTACAAAGGCACAAACTCCTTCCGCACCAAGAATCCACCGACATCTCGGTAGCTGGAGGATAAACATTTCATGCGAACATCGAATGAAAGACCTGCATTGGGGTATTCATAAGATGAGATACCCATATCAGCATCCTCGAGTTCCACAAGGGTAGGCATGTTTGAGTTTGAAGGAAGAGGACTGGTTAAATCATCATCATCGATAACTGTCACGCATGTTCCGGTAGGGTATCTCTGCAAGAATGAAGGGATTATTCACCTGATCATCATGAAGAACAAGCAATTGTTCAGAAAAGTAAAAAGAGACGAATTGGTATGATCTTCTTGACTCGGAGAACACGAGAAGGGGATTCATCATGAAGCTCAGACGCAGGTCGTACACGTTTAACGGAAGATCCTGGATAGTATGAAGAAGACGATCCACTGTTGTTAGACATGATGAGGAAACAGAGTTTCTGCAAGAAAGCCCTATTGTAAAATCGTAAAAGTGGTTCAAAATCTCTGCACCTGCATATATGCTGAGGAAACTCTAAAACGATTACGGCGCCCGATATATGAGGATTCAACACCGACCAAGTCAGGCTTTCTTTTGAACCCTAATCAAGAATCAGAAGAACATCTGGATACGAGCGATTCAACCAGCAGTGTGTAAACACCCACTCCCGGAATCCCAATAGAACAAGGATTCCTCTTTTGTTTGGATTCCTCTTTTGATTCAAATACCCTAAGGAAGGAAGCCGGTCCATCAAGGCTTAAGATCGCGCACGTATGGAGGATTGCCCACGGCCAGAATCCCTCCAGGTAGACTTCCTTTATCTTGTCTTCTTACGTTTGTATATGTCACCATCTCATTCCTACCCCACAATAGTGTAACCATTATGTGCTAGGCAGGGGACTTAATGTTGATGGTGGATTTTCATTTAAGGTTAAAATTGTAAAAGCCGTAAAACTATGCGCTGACATCTTGTAAAAGATAAAGCCATTAATAAGTGTTGGATACTCCCTCACTTAATTCACCTAGAATAGAGCATGTGGCAACAATCCCATTCTGTGAATACATGAAATTCATCTAGGTTGGAGCATGTAGCAGCAATCCCATATACCCTGTGAATTTATAGCATTATTAATTAATGCGTAAAGCGACCTTTGTATTTCCCGTACTCATTATCGGTGTGGCATGATGACCGAGTGTTGCTCTCAAAGAGAGCAACACGAACCTCCAAGCATTATAATGAAAGCATGTACGAAATACCCGTCTGATAAAACCGCAACTCTCGGTGTATTATACTAGCCTTGATTGAGAACTCTCGGTGTTATACTAGCACGATTGAGCATCCGTCTTTGTCCGTATCAGTCTGGATATGATCTCGATCATCCAACTTCACCAGCATGATTGGATGGCCCAGATCAATTCCATAACCCCCAAGCAGGTATGGAATATTCACTGCCGAACCAACGCGGGCCCCGCATGGTCGGCCTCCCCAAAGATTGGCCTAGCTTGCCAAAACGTCCAAACCAGAGCAGTATGGACGGAAACCCTAAATTAGGATTTGCGGCATATTACATGTGTCGCAAAACAGTCTCAACCATCCATCTTCGCAGGTATAGATGGAGGGTGTAGATGTAGATTCAAAGGGCCCAGAGCATGTCAACACAATCACCGTGGGCTCGCTACATACCTGACCAATCGGTCGGGACCAACCATGGTTGGTTATCCCAATCGTATGCCGAATAAAGCATGGTCGCACGGCCGTGAAACCCAAAATTAGGGTTTTGAGCATCACGAGCGTCCATCTTCTCCTAAGACGAATGGAGGGTCCCAGATTAGATTAAGCATCCTGGTCATACCAAAGATGACCAACGTGGGCCCGTCTATCCCCTCACCTGATCGGACAAGGCATATCATGCCTGGCTATTCCAAAATGCGCGTCCAAACTAGCGTGGTCACACTTCCCAAATTGCAAACTAATCTCGACCACTCAACTTCACCGGACGATTTGAGTGGTTTAGATCACGTTTCCATGGGACAGTCAGGTATAAGCGTGAATACCAGCCTACCACCTACACACCGGACGGATTGGGCAAGACTGACCAAGCTTGGTCGTCTTGGAGCGCGCACCCGAAGTTGGCACGATACGCGACTTTTGCGGCACCAGATTTCTGTTGCAAAATCGATCTCAACCACTCCTCTTTACCGATCAAATTGAGTGGCTTAGATCGCGCATTTATGGGACAGAGAGGTACGGACGTGTACACCGGCATGCTGTCTACACGCATGCCCGGTCGGTCCTTTCCAAAACCCTTCCCATGCTTGGCTTCGACCAAGTCAAGAGTGATGCCTCGTGCACCTCTTCAAAACCCTGATTCCATCAACGGTCGCAGATGAGTGTCTCAAAGATCATCTCGTCCGTCCAGCTTCACCGGCTTGGTTATACAACCCTGGTCAGGAGTTAATTGGTTAGTGAGGCGTCATGGTGATCGCCACCCATCACTTTACCACACCATGATGCAGTACCTGCATAAAATACACACGATACTTCACAAGTATCAACTTCCTGAATAACACAGTTATTCAATTTAGCATTACATGCTACTTTTGTGGGTCCCACGATCCACACATTCCAGACATCAATCATGTCACAAACTGGGGGATACATACTGGGGTATTGGTGTGGCGGTTTACAGCGTGCAGCGTGCAACGCGCCATCACAAGAACGTGTCAGGAAGTCATGGACGGTTAGAGATGACAAGAGAAGTGGGCAAGACTGGTCGTGTAACACCAACACACAACTCCATTACTCCATCACTCCACTTCCTCCACTTCACACGAGAGACGTGAATAAGGCTCAAATGACTTGTATAAATAGGTTTTCCTCCCTATTTTCCAAACAAGAGAAAAAAAGGAGAGAAACAACACAAGTCCAGACGAGACGGAAACCAAGTGTTAATACAAGAACGTATTTAAACACCCAGAGTCTGCTTGCATCAATCGTAAGCCTGCTCATATTTCTGTTACAAGTCATAAACAAGCCAACACCTTCACAATATCAACACCTTCTTCGCTTCCCTCCCTATGATCAACCCCATCTCCTTCACTTTGTGACCGAAACAAGTCTGGAACGGCCATTTCTTGGTTTAGGCCGGACTTGCACAGATTGACTTCACAATCTACAAGCACTCTCCATGTGAGTGCATTTGTTTAGGGTTTAGATTCATTCCTCATCCACACACCCCAAATTACCAAATCCGACAGGAATAGTTTTCACCCATAAACAACTAGAATCCTTCTTCTATTGACCATGGTCTAGAATTCCATGTCTTCACGAACAACATCATAAATGTTGGCATAGAAAATTCTAGTAAAAGTATCAAAACCTTCACCAAGGCCATCAAAGATGTTTCCAAGATTGAATTTTTCAAAACAAGATAAATCCTCCTTATACCCACTTGTATCACCCAATTTCTTTTCTAGAATAAACCCAGTAGAAGAAATCTTTTCAAATACTTTGCTACAGGATTCATCCACAAATCTAATCCTAATAGAATTTTGTTTAATAGGAGGATCCATGGAAGAGGATGAAAAATTTAGGTTATTTGAAAAACCTTTTGAACCCTTAACACTCTTCATGATTCTAGAAGAAAACAAGGGAGTGGGTAAGAAATTACTTACTTGACTTTTTATCTTGAAGAATCCCTTCACAATTGTTCTTAAATCAAGCTTTAATGGAGAGTAAACATGAACCCTAGAATCATTCAGGTACGCGGACTGTTTGGCGAGGAAGAAGAGTACACGTACTCCAAACTTCTTTTACACCCACTCATGGGCTTGGACCCGTACACGAACCGCGACCCACTAATGGTAAGTAGGTTTTTGAAGGTACATATATTATTAAGGAAAGTACCTACTGAAAAGCTATATAAAGAAAAAGGAATCAAGATCAACCCATTACTTGCCCCATCTCAAGTTATGTACAAATGGGGTGTATCCAAACCTCAAATGAGGTGTTTGGAAACTGCAGAGAATTTCTCATGCGAGTTTTTTGGTTGACATTTGTAGCCAGAATAAAAATTATACTGATAATACTTAGAATCACTTGGGCTCCTTTTCTTATGACCAGGAATTGACCTTTTGTGATAAATGGTTCCTTTGGCAATTACATATGAACTGTTATTGACTTCACATGAATTGGTGTTGGGAACAGGTTTTGCATAATCAAAAGATTTGACAGGCACAGGCCTTTTATCAGAGCAATTCAAACTTTCCAGGGAATTTAGCTTTTCTAAGAATTTCAAAACATTTTCAAACGCTCTAAACAGATCCTTGTCAATTGATCCTTTATGGTAGTATTCCTCAAAGAGATTAAGAGTAATTCTTGTGAGAGTCCATTCCATTGAGCATTTACTATGTTTTCTTTGATAATTCTTTTTGATTTTTTCCTTAGATTATTTTCTCACATCTATATTTTCCGACATACTAGATGGAATGTGATTATTATGAGAGACCGTAGGTCTAATGAATAATCTTTGAACAATCTTTAAGGAGCTCTGGTGTGCGTTACAGATGCCAAGAGAAAGTCTCCCAAAAATTTCCCATAGGGATAGACTTTTGAGGATCGAACAAACACAAACTTGTAAGGTTTTAACGTGTTTGCCTGCTCTGATACCAATTGAAAATGCGGGGGTCTAACAACCTCACTCGATATTTCGTTTAGCAATCTGTATGGACTAACTCTAATATACTTTTAAGAGAATCAACTAGACAGTCAGACTCAATCTTAATAAAAAGTATATCAATGAGTTAATATCTCTATCTCTTGATTTAAATCTTACTCAAGCAATCTGCAAGTCTCGATTAAATACAAGAAAGATAAACTTGGATGGTACCAAAGACCAATATCCAAGGATAAATCAATTTCCAATCAACAACCAAAGGTTGGATTTCACAATTGATTGATACAACGCACAACCTGTGATATTTCAATTATATATCAAAATATAATGCGGAATAAAAATAACACAGACACCAGAGATTTTGTTAACGAGGAAACCGCAAATGCAGAAAAATCCCGGGACCTAGTCCAGATTGAACACCACACTGTATTAAGCCGCTACAGACACTAGCCTAGTACGAATTAACTTCGGTCTGGACTGTAGTTGAACCCTAATCAATCTCACACTGATTCAAGGTACAGTTGCGCTCCTTACATCTCTGATCCCAGCAGGATACTACGCACCTGATTCTCTTAGTTGATCTCACCAACAACCAAGAGTTGCTACGACCCAAAGTCGAAGACTTCAATAAACAAATCTGTATCACACAGAAAAGTCTACAAAGATAGATAAATCTGTCTCCCACAGATAAACCTAAAAGTTTTGTTTTGTCTTTTGATAAAAATCAAGGTGAACAAGAACCAATTGATAAACCGGACTTATATTCCCGAAGAACAGCCTAGTATTATCTATCACCTCACAATAATTTAAATCGTATGGTAGTGAAACTAGATATTGCGGAATCACAAACGATGAGACGAAGGTGTTTGTGATTTCTTTTTATCTTGCCTTATCGGAGATATAATCTCAAGTCAATTATTCAATTGAACTCGTACAATAGAAAATGGCAAGATCATATCGCTCAACTACAAGAGAAGTAGTTTCGTCTGGCTTCACAATCCCAATGAAGTCGACAGGGTCTCGAGAAGAAACCTACGATTAAAGGAGAATCGACTCTAGCAAACCAACTAGTATCACACAGTAGGTGTGGGGATTAGTTTTGCACAATTGCTAGACATCTCCTTATATAGTTTTCAAATCAGGGTTTGCAATCTAAGTTACCTTGGTAACAAAGCATTCAGTAATCACCGTTAGATGAAAAACCTGATTTATCCAAGCTAATATCTTTCAACATTTAGATCAAAACTTAGCTTGTCACACACAAATGAAATGTATTCATTTAGGTTTGAGTAACCGTACCTAAACGTGTACATTGGTTGGTTCACAAATGATTCACCAATGGTTAGCCATATGAGTGCTTTCATATCAACCGTATTCATCTTTCTCATAACTAGTTCAAATGACTCATAAGAACTAGTTCAAGAGTCGTTCGATTGCTTAGGTCTTTATACATAGACACAATTGAAAAAAAAAATAGGTTTGATTCATTTGAATAAATTCATGAACAATATACCCACGGTTTGCAAAGATTGCATTCCTTATAATTTATTGTTTTAAGTTCATGAACTGCCAATTTGAGAAATAACTAGCTTGGGTACGCGTACGGGTATGCATACCTTAGCTACCTGCTTTGAGTTGGTTTCAGTTTCCAAACTCAGCAGACTTTTTCGGGTGAAAAAGTTCCGCCAGTACGCGTACGGGTACACGTACCTAAGGTGACTGGTTTTGAGTTCGTAAACTTCAAACTCAGGAGAATTTCACGGACGTGAACTTCCGCCAGTACGCGTACGGGTACGCGTACTCAACCTGTCTCCTTCACCAATACCGCATGCACACATATGCACGCACTTGGTTTCCGGCACATGGATTTATACACAAATGTGCGAACACACTAAATTCTTACATCCATAGGTGGTTACATATTCTCAACTCTATATTTCAATCATTGAAACATTCTTCTATAATGTAATAACAGTCGTTAGACATAAAGAATCAACTATCGTCATCAAAGCTATTTTCAAGATTGAAACATCATCATGACTTTCGTCACGGGTAAAGATGAAAATGGTTAAAGTAAAAGCTTACCAACACGTATTTCGAGAAAAAGATAGGGGAGTAAACTCGGCTCGAAATAGCAAATGTGTATGTATGAAAACTATCATACTTATACGACTGTTGTCTCAAGAGTATGAGATAGAGTAGATAGACTTTTGAGTGATAAGATGAGTTCAAGTCTCCACATACCTTTTGGTCGGATGAAGTTCCACCGGTTCCTTGAGTAGTTCTTCGTCTTTGCAAGATAATCGCCATGGAGTCTGGAGCTAAAATATTCCTAACTATCCTAGACCGAGACTTAGTAATAAGTATACTAGAAATCAAGACATATAGTTTTGATCACTAATATTGACAAACATTCTTGAGATAGCAACGCATGCGAGTTCGACCGAGCAATGCTCTAACAATCTCCCCCTTTGTCAATTTTAGTGACAAAACTATCAATACATATGGATTACAAAGTAAATAAAACTTTGTAGCTTCTCGTCCACATGATTGATCTCCTTGGTGCTTCAACATTACTCGAAAACTTCGTCTTTTCCAAGTACTCCCATGATTCCATAGATGTTCAATTCAACATCATAGTTGTTAAAGTCCCGTAACCATAACAATGAGAAAACAAAAGCTCTCGATCATTGTTATACAGTGTCATATTATTATTACACAACATCAAAGATCTCATATCACAACTTCGACAACAATACTATGGTGATATGTATCACTCCCCCTTAGTCAATACTTTCGTTTCAACATGAAAACCACTCCCCCTTACATAACGACCCGTAAAGCACGTAAATCATATGTATTTGTAGTGTGAACTACACATTAATTCTCCCCCTTTTTGTCAATAAAATTGGCAAAGGTACGAAAATGGGATCCTAATGAAATTTCCACGAAGACGCTTCAAGACCAAAGAAAAGTACATATCATCTTGTTTAGATGCAATCATAAAGCCGAGGCTAAATGCATTCATCAAGGAGTTTATAATGATACAGGATAACCCCTAAATAATTCCACAGCCGCACTCCCCACAAAGATATGTAAATTAAGCACAAGTTCAAAAGAACTCTCCCCCAATTGATGTCATTCCCAAGAGAACAACAAGAGCGACCTTAATTTTACAAGAAAGGAAGGATTTTATTTGGACACCAAAAACCATAAAGAAATGATTTTCTATATCCAAAATTCTCAATTAAACCAACCACAAGAGAACCCATGATTAATTTAATCGGAATACACAACCAAAATAACCACAAACGAATCTATGATTAATCTAGTTGGAAATGCTCCACATAAGAGAACTTATGGAGCTACGACTAAGTTCACCATAAAACAATGATTAACTCAATCGTCTTATGCTCAACACAAGAAAAACTTATGGAGCATTGCAGTATACACATAAAATATGGATCAGGGAATGATCAATACTGCGGCATATACAAGGATTCATTCTATTTTCCATCACTATTTGCACAATGACATACAATAGACATAATCCTTGTGAATAAAAGATTTTAACCTATCTTCCATCAATAATTGACATAATAGGCTTAACTTTTGTTTGTCAAAAGTCCATTCCTTCTTTTATCAACACATGCATATCGACATATAAAGGAGATAACTTTTAACATCATATGGGATAAATAGTTCACAGACGGAAACACACATATCCCATAACATATTGCAATATATAAAATCATAAAGATTAATACTGCAAAAATCATCTTTCAAACCAATTTTTAGAATTTAAATAAATAAACCTAAAAAAAAATAAAGATGAAAAAACAAAACAATGGGCATAGCTATGTGTACTCACAATAATGGCTATTCCAAACTCTAGTAATCCTTCTTAAATAAAACAGGAAAAATAAGAAGTTTTCTAGAAAGACAAGATAACTTTAACACCAAGAAGCACAAGACAAAAATTACTCATCACTTTCATTTTCGGAGTCCATGAAGGTGGAACGAACCTTGTCCATGTCTTATTTAATCTCGGGATACTTGGTGGCAATCACAAGTAATTGTTTTTGGACACAATTTACTTTCGTATTCAACTTAAAAACACCTTTGTAAATTTGTCGAAGAAGCTTCGAAGAAGAATCGCTCGAGTAATCAATTATGTCACACCTTTGCCATTTGCAATCATATTCCCTCATTCGACCAAAAGTACATGGACGAATGAGCTTGGGAGTTCCGATGGAATTCCCAATGGGCTCAATGGAGAAATTGCGGCAAATACGCTGAATCAAGCAAGGGTAGCCTAACTTCTTATCGACGGAAGTCATATCCAATATTTGACAAATAATGAATCCACAAATGTCGAGATTAATGGTTTCCTTCTTAAGGTAATAGACCAATTCCGCAAACTCACGGCTCCAACTAGAATTTTCAATTGTTGAAGGACAAAGGTTAGAAATCCCCAATTTTCCAAAAGCTTTCAAGGGAAATTTTAGTTGACTAGTGGGAAATTTTCAATTATTCCACACAACACTTTTTCCGCAAAGCTCCTTTGAAATGGTTTCCTATGAAGGTCGTTCATCGCTTGGTCGTTCGTTCAGGTATGCGGACTGTTTGGCGAGGAAGAAGAGTACGCGTACTCCAAACTTCTTTTATACCCACTCATGGGCTTGGACCCGTACACGAACCGCGACCCACTAATGGTAAGTAGGTTTTTGAAGGTACATATATTATTAAGGAAAGTACCTACTGAAAAGCTATATAAAGAAAAAGGAATCAAGATCAACCCATTACTTGCCCTATCTTAAGTTATGTACAAATGGGGTGTATCCAAACCTCAAATGAGGTGTTTGGAAACTGCAGAGAATTTCTCATGCGAGTTTTTTGGTTGACATTTGTAGCCAGAATCAAAAGTATACTGATAATATTTAGAATCACTTGGGCTCCTTTTATTATGACCAGGAATTGACCTTTTCTGATAAATGGTTCCTTTGCCAATTACATATGAACTCTTATTGACTTCACATGAGTTGGTGTTGGGAACAGGTTGTGCATAATCAAAAGATTTGACAGGCACAAGCCTTTTATCAGAGCAATTCAAACTTTCCAGGGAATTTAGCTTTTCTAAGAATTTCAAAATATTTTCATACGCTCTAAACAGATCCTTGTCAATTGATCCTTTATGGTAGTATTCCTCAAAGAGATTAAGAGTAATTCTTGTGAGAGTCCATACCATTGAGCATTTACAATGTTTTCTTTCATAATTCTTTTTAATTTTTTCCTTACATTGTTTTCTCACATTTAGATTTTTCGACATACTAGATGGAATGTGATTATTATGAGAGACCGTAGGTCTAATGAATAATCTTTGAACTATCTTTAAGGAGCTCTGGTGTGCGTTACAGATACCAAGAGCAAGTCTCCTAAAAAGATTTCATATAGGGATATACTTTTGAGGATCGAACAGACACAAACTTGTAAGGTTTTAACGTGTTTGCCTGCTCTGATACCAATTGAAAATGCGGGGGTTCTAACAACCTCACCCAATATTTCGATTAGCAATCTGTATGGACTAACTCTAATATACTTTTAAGAGAATCAACTAGACAGGCAGACCCAATCTTAATAAAAAGTATATCAAGGAGTTAATATCTCTATCTCTCTATTTAAATCTTACTCAAGCAATCTGCGAGTCTCGATTAAATACAAGAGAGATAAACTTGGATGGTACCAAAGACCAATATCCAAGGATCAATCAATTTCCAATCAACAACCAAAGTTGGATTTTGCAATGGATCGATACAACGCACAACCTGTGATATTTCAATTATATAACAAAATATAATGCGGAATAGAAATAACACAGACACCAGATATTTTGTTAACGAGGAAACCGCAAATGCAGAAAAATCCCGGGACCTAGTCCATATTGAACACCACACTGTATTAAGCCACTATAGACACTAGCCTACTACAAACTAACTTCGGTCTGGACTGTAGTTGAACCCTAATCTCACACTGATTCAATGTACAATTGCGCTCCTTACATATCTGATCCCTGCAGGATACTACGCACTTGATTCCCTTAGCTGATCTCACCCACAACCAAGAGTTGCTACGACCCAAAGTCGAAGACTTCAATAAACAAATCTGTATCACACAGAAAAGTCTACAAAGATAGATAAATCTGTCTCCCACAGATAAACCTAAAAGTTTTGTTCTGTCTTTTGATAAAAATCAAGGTGAACAAGAACCAATTGATAAACCGGACTTATATTCCCGAAAAACAGCCTAGTATTATCAATCACCTCACAATAATCTAAATCGTATGGTAGCGAAACTAGATATTGCGGAATCACAAACGATGAGACGAAGGTGTTTGTGATTTCTTTTTATCTTGCCCTATCAGAGATATAATCTCAAGTCAATTATTCAATTGAAGTCGTACGATAGAAAATGGCAAGATCAGATCGCTCAAATACAAGAGAAGTAGTTTCATCTGGCTTCATAATCCCAATTAAGTCTTTCAGTCATTAATCGACAGGGTCTCGAGAAAAAACCTACGATTAAAGGACAATCGCCTCTAGAAAACCAACTAGTATCACACAGGATGTGTGGGGATTAGTTTTGCACAGTTGCTAGACGTCTCCTAAACTTAGCTTGTCACACACAAATGAAATGTATTCATTTAGGTTTGAGTAACCGTACCTAAACGTGTATATTGGTTGGTTCACAAATGGTTCACCAATGGTTAGCCATATGAGTGCTTTCATTTAGTTGCAATCTCAAACATATAACAACTGAAAATTCAAGAAGAATGCAGAACATGTGTGTTTTTACCTGAATCGTTGTCGCTTGGGACTCTTTATGGTCTCATCTGTAATCTGCCTTTCCAAATATTTACTCGAGCCAAGTGATGCTATGGTCTCGAAATAACTATCTCGATTACTGTACATCGTAGTAATATCACAGACCACCACTGATCTAACTCTTTCAGTTTTTGGATCAAATAAAAGTAATTCCTTGCCACGAGTATCTAATAGAATTACCCCACTATCAAAACACAGTAGCGGCTTCCAAAATGGAATTTCGTGCGAGGACCATGGTAGTCGGTTGTGGTATATTTTCTGTACCAGGACTCCTTTACTCGATACTGCTGCATCACCCACACATCAAGTCTAACAAGATCATAAACAAAGGCTACACAAATGCAGTCTCCACACACTCCAAAACTCCTATAAATATCTCCTTCCCAAAAATCTTTAGTCGGCATAATATCTTCAGGTAGTCGCATGTGCACCATTACCTCATTGCTAAAATCAAAACAGACTATAACTTCGGAAGAGGTTTTTTTAGTGATTATACTTCCCAACCAATGAAAAGATCCATTGAAAAACACACTAGATCGTTTACCCAATTAGTAACTGATGGTTCCCTTAATACTCTTCCATGAATTTGACTTCATTGTGTAAACATCAATATTGAAGCAACCATTAGTATCTGACATCACAACTAGTTTGTAGTCATCACATATTTTTCTGATTGGTTGTTATTTAACTGACGGTTTCGTTACCCTACATGTTTAGAATCACGACCCTCATTACTTAATTCCCCAAATTAAATCAAGGGTATAGATTGAAATGTGAAATATACACTCGGTAAGGGGTGTGCACGAATTCACACTCTTTGTATGAGAAATTTGAATTGGAACAAATCTTACAAGTGGACGACAAGGGGTCAACACTAGTCTTCCCAGTCACACACATGTACGACTGAGGATGGTTTTGTTCCAAGAGTAGTGTATATAAAATGTTTCACACACTCCCCGTATCAGATCGTGTACCGCTTTACAATTTTGATTTCTTGAACCCTGAAACGAAACCCCAATTCCGTAACCCTCCCAAATCAATTCATCTTCCAGCAACAACGAAAATGAGCGTTGCATTCCATACCAGATCCAAATTGATGGAAGAAGCAAGATTAAAGCTAGAAGAAGGATCAAAATTAAAGCTAGAAGAAGAAAAATTGAAGCATGAAGAAGCAATGTCTCTGTGGCAAAGGCTTCCCGAAGGATTACCTGATAAAATCTTCTTGAAATTACCAAGGAATTCAATTTCGTCATCGAGGTCTATCTATAATCTTTTCAATACTCTTCTTTCTGAACCTATTTTTGTCAAGAATCATGTTAATCTTTCGATTCAGAGCAAGAACAACCCTAAACTGTTATATGGTCGATCCTCGCGAGATAAGCACACTATGATTCACCATGTACCAATAGATTATGCTTCAATTTCATCAACAATCTTCATCAACACCATCATGTGAATTTCGTGGAGTTGTTCGGTTAAATTACCCACTTGAATCCAAGAATTCATATTCTCTTGATTTTTTGGGTTCTTGTAACGGTTTGGTTTGCTTCAAGATTCGTAGGGTTGATAAAGTTGATTATGTACGCATTGTATGGGGACATGGGTTCACTAACTATTTTAGTATTTTGAACCCATTCACTCGAGAATTTAAAGAATTTGTAACGCCCCGAGACCCTCACCAGTTTACTTGTGGATTTGCTTATGATAGCAACACTTGCTAGAAAAGAAAGAGATTATGTTGCTGAGTATGTAAAGTTAGCAAAGTATGAGGAATCTGCCCTTAAACAACAATCCAGAGTAAAATGGTTAAATTTAGGAGATGTTAATAATTCATTTTTTCATAATTCTCTCAAAGACAGAAGATCTAGAAATAACATTTTGTTTCTTTATAATAGTGAAAATATTAAAGTCACCGAGGATAAGGATATTGCAAATGATTGTGTCTCTTATTATTCTCAGTTGTTTGGTAGTGAACTTGAAGATACTGGAAATGATGATTTCTTAAATTTAAGGTTTGAGACTTGTGTTAAACAAGATGATGTGGCTGATCTTATAAAGCCAGTAACCAGAGAGGAAGTGGTTACTGCTCTTAACTCTATTGGTTCTAGTAAGTCACCTGGGCCAGATGGATTCTCAAGCCATTTTTTCAAGACTAGCTAGTCTATTGTTGGTGATGTTTTCGTTGCAGCTGTTCAAATTTTTTTCAATAAATCTAAGCTCTTAAAGGAGGTAAATAGCACTTTTATTACTTTAGTTGCTAAAAACAAGAATCCTTCAAATTGTTTTGATTATAGGCATATATCTTGTTGTAATGTAATTTACAAGTGCATTACTAAAATTATCTCTCTTATAATGAAAAGATCTTAGGGGGTCTAATTAGCCAAAACCAATCAGCCTTTATATCTGGTAGAAGTATTCAAGATAATATTATGTTGGCTCATGAATTGGTGAGGAATTATCACAGATCTAGAGGGTCCCCTAGGTGTGCTCTTAAAAATTGACTTGAGAAAGGCTTATGACACTATCAAATGGCCTGCTATCTTTTATGTCTTAAAGCAAATGGGTTTACCAGATATTTTTATCAATTGGATTTCTTTATGTATCACCTCTACAAAGTTTTCAGTGATAGTGAATGGGTCTCCTTATGGTTTCTTTGGTGCTAAGAGAGGACTCAGGCAAGGATCTCCAATTTCTCCATATTTGTTTGTGTTGGCTATGGAGATGCTGAGTGCTACTCTCCTCGATCAGGTGAAATTGCAGAATTTTGGTTTCCACCTAAGATGCAAACTTACAAGCCTCACACATTTATGCTTTGCTGATGATGTTATGTTGTTCTTTAAAGGTACTGCTTCAGCTGCTTCTAGTGTTAAAACTGCTTTGAATGAGTTTAGTACTTGTACCGGTCTTGAATTAAACAACCAAAAAACTTCCTTATTCTTTTCTGCAATTGAAGATGGCATTCTTAATCAAATTCTCAATATTCTGAATTGTTCAGTGGGGGAAATGCCAGTTAGATACTTGGGCATTCCTCTCCTCTCCTCTAGGTTATCTTATAGAGATTGTTTTCTTTATTAGAGAGAGTGGATGCTAGACTTAATTATTGGAAGCCAAAATTTTTAGCATATCCAGGAAGAGCTCTTCTAATTAAATTTGTATTGAGTGGCATGCTTTTCTTCTGGTTCTCTTGTTTTATTCTGCCTAAAAGGGTTATTAAGGAGCTAAACTCAAAGTTTAAAAGGTTTCTTTGGTCTGGTGCTGAAATGAAGAAAAGCTATAATCCTATCAGTTGGACATACTTGTCCCATGCTTATGAAGAAGGTGGCCTTGGAGTTAAAAGTTTGGAGTACACAAATGTTGCTGCTAATTTAAGGCACATATGGGATTTAATTTCTGAAAAGGAGACAATATGGATAAATTGGGTTAAAGCTAACCTCATTAAACAACATGACTTCTGGACAATGAGTGTCCCTCAAGATTGTTCTTGGTGTTGGAGAAGAATTCTGGAGCATAGAGACTTAGCAAAGAAACATATTGGTATTCTGTTAGGTGATGGCTCCTCTACTAGCTTCTTACATGACGACTGGCATTCAAAAGGCAGACTAGTGGATCGGGTGGATTCAAATACTTTGGAGACAATTGGAGCTACTGATTCTAAAAAAGTTGCTGAGTTTATCTCTAATGGGTAATGGAATTTTCCTGTTTATATGGAAGAAATTGTTCAAGATATGGTGCAGCAAATCACTACTGCAGAGTTCAATATTCAGGAAAATGACCAATTTTTCTGGAAATCTAGTATTACAGGTCAGTTTTCCAATCTAGCGATGATGATGATATTCTTCTTTCTGAAGATCCTTAAATCACATCTTCTATGGGACAACTATATAGTCTCTTCTCTGATTCTATGTCAGCAGTTGGGAATAAAGAATTTCTTCGCTCGTTTGGAATGGTTTCCAAGATTTGTGATGCCACTTCCCTAGATGATGAATCCCTTCGCGGAGCTTCTTCAATGCTAAGCCCAAGCTTTCAATTTTCGTTTGGTTCTTTGGTAATCTCTATACCTTCGCACTTTCTTTGATAATGTTTTGATATCTTTAATTTAATATTCATTCTTTATCTTCGTAGATGGCTCGCATGTCATATGCGATTTCTTCGGATTACCTGAGAAAACTTCGCTCTCTTGAAGTTAAGAATATTAAACTTGAGTCTGAGATTTCTGCTTATGCGAACGACATATCCGATCTTCTCAAGAGGAATGATCAATTAGATGGTGCGTAACTCTTTATTTCTTTCCTTCTTTTATCCGTTCGCCACCTTTATTTTATTTTAATTACGTATCCTTGCAGAAATTTACCGTCTTTCTAATGAGGCATCTTCTCTATTTCGCTTCTTCCATCATCCTATTGATGATGATACCCTTCTTGAACATCTTAATTCTTCTCTCAATAATCTTTTTGATGACAAAATAAAAACCCTTTCTTTGGAGGAGCTCAAGTCGAAGTACCAACTTCTCAGTATTGACCATAGGAGTGCCTTAATTGCTAGCAATGGCTTTAAACGTCGTTTTTGGGAATCCAAAGAGAGAGTTAAAGTTTTGGAAGCAAAAATTAATTCCCTTATCAATGAGAAGGATCAGATTGCTCACAATTGTGTTAAAGCTTTGAAGGAATTTTAAGAAATCATCCTTCAAGTTCAAATAGAGCGAGATCTTGCTATAAGCGAAAAGAACACACTTATTGAATAGGGGAATTTAATTCGATCTCGGCTTCTCATAGAAAATGAAGCTGAATTTGACTCGGGTGCTAGGATTTTAGATAATGCCAGAAATGACTTAATTGTGAATGTGAGCCTTGCATCTGATCATACCGCGTTGGTTAAGGACATTATTTCTAACAAAGAAGGTTGTTTATTATTATTTTATACCTGTTATCCCTTGAAGAACATTCTTTTATGGCTTTAACGTTCTAATATTCTTTCGCAGAAGGTGAGAAGAAATATCTTAAGAAGATTGAAAGTCTGGAAACAGACTTAGCCGCTCGCAATTCTAAGTATCACAGACTTAAGAAAAAGCTGACTGTCACCATGTCTAATAATAGCAAGGATGCTATCCGAATTCGCGATGCGGCAATAAAAAAAATCTGTACTGATAATAATATTCCTCTTTCAGCTTATAAACTTACTGAAGTTTCTCCCAACGAAACAGATTCAGACATTTCAGATAGTGAAGGAGAATATGAAGAAACAAAAGAAGAAGAAGCTGGAGATTCTGAAGCTGAGCGAAGTAATAGAGATGACTCAGGCGGGAATTAATTATTTTGCATATATATAAACTCCTTTTCTGCTTCTTGTATATCTTCTTCGATATAAACTCCTTAAATACTTAAAGGCTTTTTTAATGTATATTCTTTTTGGATTATCTGTATTTAGATAGTGCGAAGTTCTATTTTTTCCAACATGTGCATGAGTCTATCATATGGGACGAGTAACATTCTTTTATATGCTTGCATTCCCATTGTTGCCTCTATTAGTCGTTGCCAAATGATGGACTCATCTCATGGATATGGCCTTATCCTTGCCTCAGTTATGTTCTTCCTATAAGAAATTCCCTTTTCTTTTCCATTATGCGATCAAAATCGCAATCTGTTTATTTTCTGACCATTTCCTGCAAAACAATGTTATCTTATATTCCATTTTTCTCATGAATTCTTATTTTTCCTTCCTAATTAAAGGTCTTATTTTGCCTAGTGTATTATTTTATTTATGTGCGACGAGATCGCAGGCGGTCTTTACACCTTAATGTAACGACCCATTGATCTCGCCTTATCATATTCTTGTATAATTACCTATGCAGGTTTTATAGGTGTGTAAATACGATAAGTATTGATACTCCCATGAGTAAAAAATCTCATGATATTTACGTCTTTTGACACAATTCAGCTCCCTAATGGAGGGTGCCGTCCTTATATTCCCCCTGATTGCCCCTTCAAGGAAGCTTACCCCTACCGGGTTAACGTGGGCTCCTCCCATCCAGTGATGCAATAACCAGTTATTTTCGCAGCCTCTTATCCCTCCACTGATATGTGGTAGGACTTGAAAGAAGCCTACGACTATGTCAAACTGCAAGTGCACGACGTCTATTGGAGACAGAGAAAATACAGGTCGATCCCACAGAGACAAGGTGGGTGTAGAAGTGATTCTAAAGCTTTACTAAACTGATTTAATGATAAGAGTAACACAAGATTTGTTTTTTTGGGTGTCGATACGACAAAGATGTTGGTAGAGATTACAATGGTAAAATAGATCTGCAAGTAATAAAGAAGTAAACACTGAGAATGAGGATACTAGGATAGTCAAGTCCACCACTATCCTATACTATGTATTCAACTGATAATGTTATTCTTGTCCTTATAGCAGATAAGGGTGACGATCAACTTTGCTCTATATCTAAGGTGTTTCTCCGCTGGATAATTCAATCACAACTAAGGTATCTTTCCAAAGCATTAACTGTCTAGTTAAAGCACAACTAATCTAAGGATCAATAACAATCTGTTTAAGCATGAGTTGCAGCATAATCAACATAGTGGTATTCTAACTACAATGGATACATGGCATACACTGTGATAGCAAAATGTTGACGTACTTAGATTAAATTCTATCCTAAACAATTCAAGCATCCAAGAACAACACACACACAATATGAATCACACAGTAGTAGGCTAGGGCTTCATCTAAACCCTAGCAGAGTGAATTTGAACATGATGAAAATGATTAAAACACAAATATATTATGAAAACTAGTTGATCCAGCTAGAATTGGATTCTTTAACAAATTACAGAGAACCCTATTTATACCCAAATCTTCTCAACCCCATGAATTCGAAAATTAGAGAATACCCACTCACTCAAATTCATATTTTTTGACAAACCCCCTCTGCAATTCTGCTTTGTAACTCCTTGATTTGATACTTGCTTTTTCCGTTAAAGATAACCCTAGCTCTGTCTCTCTCAATCATAGCTTCTAGGGTTACTGTTTTGGGGAAGTAGCTAGGATAGAGATAGAAAGAGACTAGGCGGTTGATTGATGGCTCTAGAATAGAGATTTGTCGGGGATGAAATGGATTGATGAACTGATGGTTTTGCAGGGTATGGAGAAGATGAAAGTACGAAGAGGAGTGTTTGGTTCTACTCGAGTTGGAGAAGAAAATAGACGGATATGGTGCTGAGCAGATGTAGCAATTGCTGATGTACCGCGTGGAGAGGCCTTGGATGCTTAGAAGCTGATTCGAATCTGATGGCTCATATTGGAAACGGGTTTGGATATAGGATCTTCTTAGAAAGTCTTCTTCTCGGCCCTTGTATTTTTCTAGCTAATATCTCAATCCCACTTCTAGTTTTGAGTCGTGAAAGAAAGATTCTTCACTTGCGGAGGAGGTGCAAACGACATTCTTCACTTGCCTTATAGCGGGAGCTTTGTCATCTCTCTTCTGTTGCCACCAATTCTCTGCTCTTATGGTTTCTCCATTGATTCAAGCTTTATTTACTACCTAAAAACACAAAATAAATTAGTACAAATATTTATTCTTGAAAACAATGAAAATACAGAATTTGGGATAATATATGACTTTAAAGCGCAAAAGATGAGTTAAATGCCAATAAAACGGTGTAGAAATATGCAATATTTGGCACTCATCAAATACCCCCAAACCTGAATTTTACTTGTCCTCAATTGAAACAGAAATTAAGAAATCCTAATTATACCACTTTCGATGGTCTATCGAATGCATTTAGCGTATGCACTAAGCCTTTAAACCCCTAGGTATCCCTAGTTGGACGAGTTGTAGTCTCGTGAGGGTTTACCAGAGGTGTACCCACAAAACCTTCTCCAATCTTTAGAGCATAATGGAGTCAAAAGCATCCAAAGATCTATGAGGACATAGAGTTTCTGCATGCTAGTAACACGATGTTAGAAATACCAAAGAACGCACTCTCATCCTTAAGAGTTGAGCGAAAAATAACCATACCATATGAAAAAATTCGGGTTCGAGAGTGATCAGAAGCCTCGGCTTCTGCCTCACCTAGGGTTATCGATTGGGTTGGATATTCAGCATCCGGCCACTGCTAAGGGTTAACCAGATGACAGCCCCTTATCTTTGAGTCAGCTGTATTTAGTGTTCCTTCAAAACAGAGTTGCCCCCTAACCATGACTGGGCTCCAAATAGTGTTCACCCCTGAAATGACAATTTTGCCCCTTTTTCTCAAATTGGGTGATTTCTTCTTCTTTTCCTCCGTGTGACTCCAAAGTAGCTACAAAACTCAAAACAAGCGTAAAATACATAATTTACAAGAAAAATATCAAAGAAAGCATAAACAATAGATAGTAAATAGGATGTATTCTACACCCTATCATTTACGAATCATTATGTCAGTAGGAGTGAATCAACATCTATAGGTTTGATTTATTATGTAAGTATTGACTTAGGGGGAGAAACATATCACCGTAGTATTACTTCAAAGTTGTGATACAATTAAACTTTTGAGAAGATAATAATATTATGTTTCTGTATAACGAAGATTGAAAATCACTTTTCCAAGTTTTTATCGCTACGGATATTCAACAACAACGATGCTGAGTTCAACATGTTCAGAATCATTGCAACTTGAAGTAATGAATAATTCAGGGAGTTGAAGAACCAAGGAGATCAAGCATGGTGGATTATGGAGTTTTGAAGCTTTAGTTTTTAATCCATATATATGTATTGATAGTTTTGTCACTAAAATTGACAAATAGGGAGACTGGTAGAGCATTGCTCGGTCGAACTCACAAGTGTTGCTATCTCAAGCTTATTGTCAAATTTAGTTGTCAAAATTATATCTTGATTTCTAGTCTACATTTAGTTGAATCTCGGATTATGATAGAATTGTGTAGTTGAGATTCAGATACCACTGTGTTTTTTTACCATTTGAAGGTGAGGATCAATATGAGATCTGGATAACTTCTTCAATAAAGGTAAGTGAAGACTGAACCACCTATATCTCAAGTTTTTACCTTTCTATCTATGAGACATTATCACATGACTAAATTAGACATTCATGCATAATAGAAATTTCGAGTCAAGTTTATCTTGAATATCGTTCTCGAAATATGCTAAACTTAAGAACATTTGTTCATACTTGATGAATTTGGTTAAGAACAATTTATTGTTTATGACCTAATTATGATTCAAGATTTAATCATTTGAAAATAGTCTAGAACAGTGATATATATCATTGATGTTATTCGGGAATGTTTCAAATGGATACAAGACAGTATGCATACCAGTTCACATACTGGGAGAACTGCTATAAGTCCATAGCCGCAGTACATGTCTCAGTACACGTACCGATGTAGCTATAGTTCGACAACGACTTTTTTGTACGCATACCTGGTATCCATACCATACAAAGTTTGTGATTTTGTGAACCAGGAAAGATACGCATAGCTAGTATCCGGAAAAGATCTATTGGTTTCAAAGCCGGAAAGGTACGAATACCATAAAGATCTGTGAATTCCTGAACTTGTTTTTATCTTAAGGGTACACATACCCGGTAAACGTACTATGACAAGAATATTCACGAACAGGTACGGTACGCGTACTTACCCTGATTTTCAGATGCATCAGAATTATTTCTATCATATAATCGGCATTTCAATAACTCTCTAAGAACACATGTAGACATGGTTGATCACATTTGTGACTCGAGAAAAGTCTTAAAGTGTTATATGAAAATGGTTAAGTTTATTGTTCAATTGGATAGTTTCGACTAACCATTTATGAACCAAGCATTATACATGGTTCATCCTGACTGAAAAGGCGAGGGTATCCAAATATACCTCAAGATAAAACTTTTCCTACCTATAAGTCCTTTCTCCGAAAGTGATTGTCTATGGACTGAGTCGAGACAATACAACTAATCAGTTCACACTTCGTGTGATCGTCTATGGATACGAGATCGAGACAATACAACAACGAAGTATGTTTACTTGATACAAAGGTTCGGGCTTAACCAAACACAATAGGATTGCTTATCAAGTAAATAAGAATTAACGTTTGTGCGATTTACTTTAATTATAATAAAATAATTGTAATGCAGAAATATAAAGTAAATGACACGGCAACATTTTGTTAACGAGGAAACCGCAATTGCAGAAAAACCCCGGGACCTTGTCCAGAATTGAATACTCTCAGGATTAAGCCGCTACACAAAATTACACCTAACTTCGTATAGTTGAGACCAAGTAACTAAACCTATAGTTCACCTAGTTCCGTCTGTATTCCCACGCCTCCAACTTATAAATAAGTCACGTACTTGGAACAATTCCTTTGGTTCGTATTCCAAACAGTAAAGGAACAACAAATCTGTTTGGTATCAACTCTCTTCAACCAAGTGATATGAGTCGGAAAAAGGCTCTTCCGTTTATCTTAACATAAACTCCTTCGTCAGGTCCTTAGATCTATCTTATGTTCAATTACCGAAGTAATCGTTTAAGATTAAGCCAACAACACTCTTAATCCAAAGAATTGTGTTGATGCTGATCTACTCAATTGATCAATCCAATCTACCACAAGGATAAACAGATTATTAATTGGATCCTCTTTTACCAAATCAAGTATTGTACACACCAAAGATTATAAACCCAAGTCAGATCTTCAATATCTTCTTTGTCTTCAAATCTTCTTAAATCTTCAATAAAAACCTGCACACAATCACTTGAATCTCTTGTGATCAATCACGCACGGAACGAGTCTGTTAACAATGGATTATCACAAGATCGTCTTTAGAACTAACAAACAAATAAAGATCCTGTCCGAAACTCTGAACTAGTTTGAGTGAATCTTATATCAGAAGAAAAGATTCTCAAGAATAAACAAACTAGGTGCAATCAGATTTCAAACACCATTAGTTAATCAAATCAATCAAAAACAAAAGATAAACCACAATTATCTAGTTTCCCACCAACAGTACACGCTAGAGCTTCTCAATCCCAAAGAAGACTTTAAAATGAGCGGCCGTAAGAGATTTCGCCTAATTAGGTTACTCTCCTCTCCGAATAGGCGCTACACCAAAGAATAACAACAAAAGAGGAAGTCTGTTGTTACGCAGAAGGATTAGTTTGCTAGAAAGGCAAACTTCAAGTATTTATAGACAAGGAAGTTTGGACACCAAGGAATTTCCAAAACCGAAAATATTCTCAAGATATTCATTAAAGCAAAAATTCGGTTTTCATAATTCTTGGAAATGCTCTGTCCAAAAATAATGATCGAAATCTCTCGGAAAATCTAAATAGTAAATGCAACTAATTCTTATATTTCCCTAAAAAATGAAATTAATAACCTTAATTAAAAGATTCTTAACTTACTTATGTTTCGATCCAGGGATTCTCTTCCTTAGCTATTAAGGAATAACTTTGAACAATTAAAGAAATAAACATTCACATCACGTGTTCAAAGTATGTCGACATCCTTACTTTGTAAATTCTCTTTCACATTTACAACCTTGAAACCGATTTGCCACACTTCCAAACAAGTTTAGAATTGGTTCATCTGACTTTCAAGAACTATGTGATTGATCAAACAAATATTTAATCACAATCATGGGATTAACGGTTCTACCAAAACAAGTTTTGGTTCTACCTCCATGTGAGTACTGCGCATAGTCACACTAGCTTTCCAAAATTCGGTTGACTAGGTACTAGGATCGGTTCCCCACATATATATGGTATCTAACTTATATGTGTTGCACATGTCCATAGGATCGGTTCCCATTTCTGCTATAAACCTTGTTGCACCCCATACATGGATCGGTTCCCCATTGTGATGTACTGCACCTCTTACTAGGATCGGTTCCCCTTTCCCATATTTGGTCAGATAAAACACAAACCCGATCATACCATCTCAGGTGATTACTTAAGATCGGTTTCACTAATAAAAGTCATACCAATATATAAGTCAGGCCTTTGTGAATAGTTCTACCAAGAACACAAACAAGTTGTGAGCGGTTATGCTCAATCACACATATTGGTTGTTCATAAGATATGCAATGAATAACAAAACCAATAACACCTGGAAATTTCCTTTTCGGTTCACAAACAAGTTTATAAACTTACTTCATTGGAACACATGTAAACATTGTTCCCTAGGATGAAATCCTCACCTCATACCCATACATAATCACAATAACATTCAAATGATTATGGCGATGTCTTATCTACAAAGTCTAATGGTTAAGCAATAAACCTCGTATTGTATTCCTTAATACTATGTCTATTTAGAGTTCAAATATGCTTCGCAGTTATGTTTTCAATATGCACGACTTGAAAGATACGTTAGGGAATGAAACAGTTCAAGTCAAATATCACTAGCCTCAAGTGGAAGGATGATTGTTGTCGTTGTAGTTCCTTGCTTCTTCACATCTTCAAGACTTCGCAATACTCGTAATGTCTCATATCCTAATACTTTCAAGCTAACCTATACGAAGTTGACTCTAGTACATAATCAAGCGATCTTAACATGAGTTTTGATTCACTAAAATATGACAACCAAACTTGACATACCAACGCTTGGTGGGTTCAACCGATCAATGCTCTAACAATCAATTTTAGTGACAAAACTCTTACATCATGTGGATAACCAAATTACAAGAATTTATTACACATACGCTTGATTCCCGAATCCAACAGCACAATAAACTGCTTACATTCAATCCTTGAAAATGTCGTTGTTGACATTATAATAACAAAGCTAATACCCCCCCCCTCCCCTAAGGAAGATAGGTAGATATTCAATCCGCACGTCTTTGTTATACCAATTTATATGACATGTTACTCCCCCTTAGTTTGTGCTTTCACTCTTTCGTTAGATAAACGTTCAAGCACCACTGTTCTTTTCCTTTGCGATACCAATCAATATAAAATCAATGCCAGTATCACCTGTTTACTCCATATATTTCTCCCCCTTTTTGTCACAAAAATGACAAAGAAACGAAAAAAAAGAAAGGACAACACGAAAAGAATCTTACAAATCTGAATAGACTTGCAACCTGTAGAGTTAGGCACGAGGGTTCCACACATCATGTTCTGATAACCAATATCAAAACCGAAACTACAAGTAGTTTTATTTTGATATGTTACCAAGGAAATAATTGTCCAAAACAATTTTTCCACTTTAGTTTAGCAAACCAAAAATCAACTAAGCACCTTAGTCCCTTTGCTAAACCGATTGTTCAAAAACAACCGCTTAATTCGATAAGACTAAAATAAAGATAACTCTATTTTTCTCATCAGGTTCTAATTATCCATAAACTTAGACCTTTCAATTTTAAAACAAGACAAGTACTAGGTTAGTTAACTAGCATTTCTTGTTAAGGCATTCGATTAGACTTGAATAACCGAAACCTCACTTCGATAAGTCTAACTAAGATCAGAATTAACTTAGTTTCTCTTATCCAAAATCAAATTGGACTAAACAACTCTTCCCGTACACCTTTTATTTCGTTAAGCCATAAATAATTCATACAAACTAACATAAATCAACTTGCATAATTATTCACCTCAACCGGAAACAATTGAAACAACATAGACATTAAAAGCACCGCAATTGCACCGAAATTTTGTAAGCCTAAACAATTGATACCATACAAACGCAAGATAACAATAGTTTTTCTTAACCGAAACCAATTGAATCACACACAACATCAATTGTACCGAAATTTTGTAAGCATAAACAATTGATACCACACAATAAAGCAAGATAACAATAGTTTTTCTTAACCGGAACCAATTGAATCACACATATCCACACACACATCATGGAATAAACATCAATTGTACCGAAATTTTGTTAAGCAGAAGCAATAAATATATATGATATAAACTCATGCTTTTCTTAAACAGGAAAACAATTAACTAACAAGATTGTTACCTCAAATTTCGCATCCACTTCTCCAATATGTTTGCATCTTCGTCCAGGGAGAATTGATATTGAAATATCATTATGTTGTCATCCTTATGCAAAAACAAAAGAATAACAACAACCAACCTTTACCAGAGAAAGGTTGAAAATCGGTTTTAACAATTGCAAGCAAAAGTTCAAAACCGTCGAAACACATATGCTTTTATGCTAAACCAAAACCAATTCAACATATTGTGACTTTTTCACATATTGTTTCTATTAGAACCCCTTATAATCCTTTGATAAAGCCTACCTACTAGGGCTAGAACTTAATCCCGCTAAATCAAAAAGTCACCCAAACCATGAGGATTCACAATATGAGATCGAATATTAAGGTAGTAAAACTGAAATCAAACATCCCATAAACATACATAGCAATAAGATAAAGCATTCAAGCACAGGCTATGTAAACCGAAAACTATCACAAGAAAAATTACCAATCAAATAATTTTATTCATAATAGACCAATACAATCAATGAAAAAAATCAAAAATTAATGTATATTATTCTTGCAACATAGTCCTTCATGTCAGAGCTGAATGAAGGTGGATTACTACTCTTCAGCTTTTAAATTTCTTCAAGTAGAAAACCTCGTTGCTTGAACAGAATCTCTTGCAGATGAGAAATTTTCGTGAAGGATTCTACAAGAGCATGTAATTTTGTCTTTGATTGAACACAAAAGTGTGTCAATGCCTCAATACACTGATCTTTCTTCAGAGTATTCTCTCTTTCCTTCTTGCTAAGCCAATATCCCTTTATGATTTTACCCTTAATATCAAGAGACAATCCAGACTTAGTCTTAAGATGATCTTTCTGATCTTGTATCTTTTCCAGAGAAACCATTTGATCCAGACCCATAGTTCGGACAAGGAATGATCAAAGTAGGAGAAGAATCTTTTTATATTTTTTATACTACCGAAAATATAATATTCCTAAAAATATGAATATATCAAATATATTCAAATACTAGATATTATTTTCATAATCTACACAAAGTGCCTTGATTTTTCTTCTTTCTCACACAAAGATTTGGCACACGTGGTGAGGAAAGAATTCTAATACCGATCAAGTGGCATTAGTATCAGATTTTCTCTCATTATGGAATTTTGAACAACCAGAGTGTTCTTGATCTAGTATAGTATGAAATGATCTCCTTTTGTTACCTTGAACTAACTAAGTATCTTGGGATTGACTGGAATTGCATATGCAACTCTTAGCAATTCTGTTTTTGAGACTGTTTTTGCATCTTATCTTATTTTTCCTTTACCATTAGGTGATTTAATAACATCGGAGGACATGTCCATTCTTAAAATGGGTAAATCACTAATGGAGGAGGAAGAAATAAGATTGACAACTAATGCAATATTAGTTGTTTCCTCTTTTTCAGAATCGTATGAATCAGAGTTCTCATCTAGAGTCACAGCCAATGCCTTGCTTCTAGTGTATTTCTTAAGATTGGGACAGTCTTTAGCAATATGACCAAACCCTTTACACTTGAAGCACTGCGGCTGATATTCATCATCTGCTTCATGATCCTTTTTGACAGGAACTCGATCATGTGGATGAGAAGATCGATAAGTATCCTTAATGAATCTCTTATTTCTTTTCTTTAAGAGATCTCGAAACTGTCTAGTAATTAATGACAATGATTGTTCAATTTCATCATCAGAATTTTCTCCAATCTGTTCATCTGAATCATCCATCTGTCTATTCCTTTCCATTGGAGATTTCGGAATTCTTGCATCTTTAAAAGCGATTCCTTTACCTTGAATAGACTGTGATTTATGATCAAAGATCTTTAACTTACCAACGAGTATGCTTCGTGAGAGAGTTGAAAGATCGTTTACTTCTATGATTGCATGCTTCTTAGAGTCGTATATAGATGGCAACGATATGAGAATCTTGCGTACTATATCTTTTTCAGAAATAGTCTTTCCTAGCGAGAAAAAAGTATTGATTATCTTAGAGAGTTTAATATGAAACTCTTCAAAAGTGTCGTTGCCATCCATTCGAAGGTTTTCCCAATCGGAAGTGAGAGTTTGAAGTCTAGCTTCTTTCTCTGATGAATTTCCTTCGAATACGATCTGAAGATTATCCCAAGCTTCTTTTGAAGTTTGACATGTTGACACATGATGTTGTAAATCACGACTTACAAAGATGAATAATAGCATTCAAACCATCTCAATTACCGCTTTACAAGTGCCTTTTTTTTCATTCGAAATCTACTAAGCGTTTAAACTCAATTTCTGAATTTTCTATCTTTGGACGAATATAACCATCGACGACTAATAGCCAAGTATTAAAGTCTCGTGATTGAAGAAAAGATCTCATAGAAGATTTACACCATAGATAGCATGTTCCATCAAACCTTGGCGGTATGTTAATTGAAGTCGATTCATGAGAACTCGAGTTCATTCTTATAGGTTGGATCGCACCAAACACAGATTGTTAGATCTTTTCGTGTTTGCCTGGTCTGATACCAATTGAAAAGGCGAGGGTACCCAAATATACCTCAAGCTAAAACTTTTCCTACCTATAAGTCCTTTCTCCGAAAGTGATTGTCTATGGACTGAGTCGAGACAATACAACTAATCGGTTCACACTTTGTGTGATCGTCTATGGATACGAGATCGAGACAATATAACAACGAAGTATGTTTACTTGATATAAAGGTTCGGAATTAACCAAACACAATAGGGTTGCTTATCAAGTAAATATGAATTAACGTTTGTGCGATTTACTTTAATTATAATAAAACAATTATAATGCGGAAATATAAAGTAAATGACACAACAAGATTTTGTTAACGAGGAAAACAAAATTGCAGAAAAACCCCGGGACCTTGTCCAGAATTGAATACTCTCGGGATTAAGCTGTTACACAAAATTACACCTAACTTCGTATAGTTGAGACCAAGCAACTATACCTATAGTTCACCTAGTTCCGTCTGTATTCCCACGCCTCCAACTTATAAATAAGTCATGTACTTGGAACAATTCCTTTGGTTCGTATTCCAAACAGTAAAGGAACAACAAATCTGTTTGGTATCAACTTGATGTGACTCAATAATGTTGTAGTAATAAGGGTTGTCGTTCACTCGGACTTGTTGAAATCGATTTTAGGATTTAATAAAGAGAACTAATAAAAATAGAGAATATATATACAATTTATGTCACAAGATGGAGAGATGTGCTGGGACTCAGGATTCGGCCAAACTCATAACAAAAGGTTCAATTTATTTATTCTCAACAATTAAAGCTCAATAAACAAAATAACACCGACTCTTATTTTTGCCAAGGTAGACTCTCAAAAGATTAATTGTATCCCTAAGCATAGATTATCTAAACAAAGCATAACCTATCTAATTGAATAACAACCAATTTAATCAAATCATAATTCTATTTTAATTAGTGCAAAAGTCAAATAAAGAATTAATTAAAATTACCCATGTATGAAATTTGTCTTCCTCCGTCGTCCCAGTGATGGGTTCTAGCTCATCATGTTGGAAACACACTCAAAATCCATTTTTATTGCTCAAAGGAGGTGTACAAATGATGAAAAGGGAGAAGAAATTATAAAACCGGGTTTGTAACGGTTTTATTTGTTACAAACCCGATCTGTTACAGAGAACGATAAAACAATCGTTGACACTGTTGATTTAAGTCTGCCTACGGACTACGACCCACAAAAACGACAGTCCTGCGTGCGTTGAATGTTCTTCGTGTTCTTCAATGGCAGCAACAGCAGCAAAATTTTCCAATCGACTTTTATTGCTCTGTGGTCGCTCCCAGCTCTCCCAAACTCTCCATGCCCCTTCTATGACCCCAAAAAACCCTTTATATACACAACAGCACCTCCCAATATCAACAATAACTCCAAAATCTTCCTCCTTCACTCTCTGCAATTTTCCGGAGATATTATTCTCATTTTCTCTGTTCATGCGTCTTCTGGTGGTGATATACTCCAAATACGTTGATTACACGATCCAGGGAAGTCGAACTCGTGCAGACACAAGCCAAACAGAGTTAAAACTCACGTAACTTCCGTATACAGAATCACTAAAAATTCCGGAAATATTCTCTTCGCTGTTTTCCGCGTAACCTTCCTATTTTATCGAATCCGAATTCCATACCTTCCATGTTTAGTTGAAACAAGTTTGTATCTATCCAAAATAAGAGAGAAATCCGGTCAAATCTTCACAGAACCAATCCAGCAAAATACACAGGCGAGGAAACTATTTTCCCGCCAAATTCCTTTCTTTAAGCCGAGAAGAAGGGGGTGCCCCTAACAGGTTCTGGGGTGCGAATAACACTGGGGTGTCCCTTAGCAACTGGGTATCCCTTAACCAAAAGTGAGAGTCCGAATAGCGGGTGTCCTCCGGAGGTGCTTTAGACAACTTTTCGAGCCGATTTTTCCAAAAATGTTTATTGCCCAAAAATACCTACAAACACATAAAACACCAAAATTAATACAAAATCGAGTGCCAACAATATAGAGTATTGAGATCAAATTAGACACAAAAATGTGTCTATCAAGACCCCCAAACTTATTATTTGCTAGTCCTCGAGCAAATTTATTCTAGAAAATAAAAATCATTTGAACCCCTAGGTGGCCCTAGTGGCGGAGTGTTGTCTCCGGAGGGTTTACCAGAGGTGTACCCACAAAACCTTGACTTCTAATTGGTCACCAGTATTCAAAGAGCTATGAGGACATACATATTCTCAACCTATCTCCAAGTGACTAGAATGCCAGAGAAATTGATGGTGTCGGCTCTAAAGCTGACTGAAGAAAAGGGGAGACACATCCGCAACACTGCTAGATAAAGAGATATCCGCTACACAACTAGATAAACATTGTAAGATGCGTCCGCTGATTTACAGCTGGATTAAGATTAGGAGAGAGAAAAAGATGAGAGGGACATCTGCTACATAGCTGGACTAATTACGTGTGATGAGTTAAACCAGTGCTAGAAAGATCTTGTGCCAGATTGAAAGCGGACTAACAAAACAACCAAATGTATCTTTCTTCGACTCTCTCGTAATGCTCAATAGAAACAATGTCTTCTTCGGTTTCAACTGTTGATGATAAACTCTTGAACTTCGTAGAACCTTGACAATTAACTCTTCTCTTCGATTCCTTCCTTATAGATTTCGACTATGGCCTTATTGAACAATTTTTTTTTTTTTTTTTTTTTTTTTTTTTTTTTTGTGTAAACACGACAAAAATTTACATGGCCACCACAGAAGGAATTTAACACTTGGATCTTCGCAACTTGTAATGTCTTAGTATCATGAACTTCAACAACTTATATCATTTGATTTTTCTTGCTCTTTTGAATTCTTGTAACCCTTGATTTTGAATTCTGATTTTCTATTGTTGCTTCTAAACCTTAAACGTCTTCTACTTTCTTTATAGATTTTGATGTCGCTCCGTATGTTGATGATGATAAGTTTCTACTGAGAGAGAGTTGTAATCCAGTAACTAAGACTACATTATGAGGTTGCTTTGTCTTTCTGGCATTTCCTGACCTACTTGCCTTTCCATCATGGATGGTTAGGTCCATCACGGTTACCCTCTAAAAGGAACAAGTTCTCTCCTGAATTTCAAGGATTTCAATGTCTTTTTCTCTAATGTCTCAATAGGTTGTTATCCATAGCATTCAAATTTCTATCTTTTCGGTGAGAAACAGTATGTAAACTTAGCTAATCGGATACCATGTGACGCTAGATGTTTCAAAAATGCAACTAAATAGTTTCTCCCACACCCCCAAACTTAAATCTAACATTGTCCTCAATGTTCTAAAGATGAAATTAAAAACATGAACAAGGAGAAATTGTTACCATTTGACGCAAAGAGTTTAAGGAAAAATATTACCGTGTTGCAAGAGCATGGGTTACCTCCCAAGAAGTGCTAAGTTTAAAGTCTTCAGCCAGACATTGGAAAGGATTAGTCACCTCGAAGAATCATATAACAGCATCCGGAATAACTGCGGGTCATCTGGATCAAAAAGTGCTAACCACAAGAAGAGGAAACTGCCACAGACCAGGAAGATATCCAACACACCCGTATATATTGTTTTGTTTAAGACAACTACATCTAGTTGTGGTTCGGGTTCATGCTCTATAAAAGGGTCTAAATAAAATGTTTTCATGGGCTGGACTTCCTCAAAAGAAGGATTCTTAAGATCAGGTTGTAGAGTCTGGAAATACTCAATTAAGAACTTAGAAGCACATAACAATAACCTGAATAACTGGGGATCCTCTAAGTCAATCAGACTTGACTTATACAGATGACCACAGTAGTGGTCATTCTTAATCAAATGTGTCGACCCTAATCTCCTAAAGTAATTAGGTTTAGCCTCAAAACTTAATAATTGACACATCTGAAACTTATATGTTCCCACAATTGGTTGAAAAATATTTGGTGGGAAAACAAAATCAATCGTGGTATCATAGCCTGGGTTAACCACATCAACCAGAGGATGGGTTTCTATTAACTGAACTTCCCTATGGACATCACTAGGTTCAGGAAAACGTGTATGAAGATAATCTTGTAAAATGGTTGAGGCACATATGTCAAGTCCCAAGTTAGGGACTTTTCTAAGAGTTAAAGCACATGGAGAATGATAATCACCCCCAAACTTAGAGTTTTCAGTGTCTCTAGAAAGACTAGTCACAACTTTCCTAATTTCAAGGTCATATGATTCCTGAAAATGGTCAATTGATTCTTCTATGTCAGGTACATCCTCACTCATCTCTACGAGTTCATTTTCTTTTTCTAAGTCTATTGTTTCTAAATCGCTAGACTCAAAATATACTCGTTCCTCTAAACCATCATTGGCTTCGTAATCAAAAGGAAATACTATATCGTCTAAAATGGGGGTATCTCTAGTCAAATCCTCATCCTTTTGAATAGGTGAATAATTATTAAAATTATTTAGATTTGAACTAGAAATAATATTATCGTTATAAAGCTCAATTGGGGTAACAATTTCCTGATCACTATGCCTATCTATTTCAAATTCTTCATCAACACTATCCTCATCATAATCATCATTATAATAATATGAAAATGGTTGAACCTCATCTAGACAAGTAGTGTTACCAATTTTATCCTCGTCATCTTGATTATGTAAATGACTATCCTCATTTTCAGGGGTACTATTGGAAACACTAAGATTATCTCGAGCAGTTCCGTTCTGGGCCAAAAGCTTTCGAATCGACTCATATGACTTCATTATGGTATCGTGACTCGAATCACATGACTTCCTTAATGTATCGTGACTCGACTCACATGACTTCCTTATTGAATCTATGAAAGAAATTTCACTCGTTGCATTGCTTTCGTCCATAACTAAGTTATTCATTTCTGCGAACTTACGTGTCGTCTCAGCTAACTTACGTGTTGACTCTATTAGAGAGGAATTTTGCTCGTACGACCGGGTGGCGTGTGGATAGTAATTGGGATCACCATGGTATGACCCATAACCTTCAAAAGTTTGGCGTTCCCAACCACTATTCACACTATGGTCATAAAAAGAGTGATGTCCAAATTGTTCAGTTGGATATTCATATTCATGGTGATGGCTATTGTAATACCAGTTTGACATCCTAACTGCAAGGGAATTCTACACGAGCACAAACAAGGCTGACTCGACCACAACAAACCTACTGATTTCTAGCAAACAAAAAGCATGATGGCTCCACTTAGATTGTTTTCTAGACCAGCTTCTAATCCTTCGAAAGGGAATTCGTTACAATCGAGCAAACCCCTCGGAATCAATCCGAGTTTAAGTAAGATGAATAGAGGCGAGGGAAGCTGCGTGGAGCTTTGATACCCAAGGCCTCACCGCATTACAAGGCGGCGCAGTCACGCATTCAACTTACGAAACCATCATGAACTTCAAGTATGCTTAAAGAGTAACCAATATTTTTCGAATGACTTTCCTATTAAGCTCGTTACCCTATCGGTCTCGTTCTAGTCAAAATTTTAGGCTTAGGTTCGTGTTTGGTTTCGTTTTCCTAAGGCGGGCAAGAAGAGAACGGTGATGAAATCCGAACTCTTATCTTGTATGGCCAGTCCTTGCCCTTTACTAGGAAATTAAAGCATCCAGATTCAGTTCCTCGACATATATTCACACGAAATCATCCAGTAAACCCGCTGACAGTAGATTCGAAGGTGTTTAGAATTCTTACCTCCCGTTCCAGACGGGGGATGAACCGTTGAAGTCGACTCGGGACACGACTCCTATGTCGTGTACGAACCCGAGGGGCCGAGGTGATATCGTAATCACCGTCCTTCCCTATGCAGTTTATATTTAAATTACCCTTCCTTAGGGTTTAAAATTAATAATGTCCGATAGTCCAAAATTAAAGTCCAAAATTTAAAAAGTCCAAAAATAAAAATTACAAAGATAATTACTTAATTACAGTTTCTAAAAAAAAATAATAATAATAATTACACTATATACAAAATTTTTCTTCTTCACTCCGTTCGGATCTCTAGTTTCTTTCCTATTTTGGCTTTGCTTTTCTTTTCAACACTTTCTCTTTTTCTTTCGCTCCACTCCAAATCTGAAAGCAAACAGAGAATACCAAAACACGTAAAAAGGAACAAAAATAATAAAAATAAAAATAAAAACCTAAAACAAATCTATACACAAGTCCGCGTCGGCGGCGCCAAAAATTGATGTGACTCAATAATGTTGTAGTAATAAGGTTTGTCGTTCACTCGGACTTGTTGAAATCGATTTTAGGATTTAATAAAGAGAACTAATAAAAATAGAGAATATATATACAATTTATGTCACAAGATGGAGAGATGTGCTGGGACTCAGGATTCGGCCAAACTCATAACAAAAGGTTCAATTTATTTATTCTCAACAATTAAAGCTCAATAAACAAAATAACACCGACTCTTATTTTTGCCAAGGTAGACTCTCAAAAGATTAATTGTATCCCTAAGCATAGATTATCTAAACAAAGCATAACCTATCTAATTGAATAACAACCAATTAAATCATAATTCTATTTTAATTAGTGCAAAAGTCAAATAAATAATTAATTAAAATTACCCATGTATGAAATTTGTCTTCCTCCATCGTCCCAGTGATGGGTTCTAGCTCATCATGTTGGAAACACGCTCAAAATCCATTTTTATTGCTCAAAGGAGGTGTACAAATGATGAAAAGGGAGAAGAAATTATAAAACCGGGTTTGTAATGATTTTATTTGTTACAAACCCGATCTGTTACAGAGAACGATAAAACAAGAGTGTCGTTGACACTGTTGATTTAAGTCTGCCTACGGACTACGACCCACAAAAACGACAGTCCTACGTGCGTTGAATGTTCTTCGTGTTCTTCAATGGCAGCAGCAGCAGCAGCAAAATTTTCCAATCGACTTTTATTGATCTGTGGTCGCTCCCAGCTCTCCCAAAATCTCCATGCCCCTTCTATGACCCAAAAAAACCCTTTATATACACAACAACACCTCCCAATATCAACAATAACTCCAAAATATTCCTCCTTCACTCTCTGCAATTTTCCGGAGATATTATTCTCATTTTCTCTGTTCATGCGTCTTCTGGTGGTAATATACTCCAAATACGTTGATTACACGATCCAGGGAAGTCGAACTCGTGCAGACACAAGCCAAACAGAGTTAAAACTCACGTAACTTCCGTATACAAAATCACTAAAAATTCCGGAAATATTCTCTTCGCTGTTTTCCGCGTAACCTTCCTATTTTATCGAATCCGAATTCCATACCTTCCATGTTTAGTTGAAACAGGTTTGTATCTATCCAAAATAAGAGAGAAATCCTTCAAATCTTCACAGAACCAATCCAAGAAAATACACAAAGGAAACTATTTTCCCGCCAAATTCCTTTCTTTAAGCCGAGAAGAAGGGGGTGCCCCTAACAGGTTCTGGGGTGCGAATAACACTGGGGTGTCCCTTAGCAACTGGGTATCCCTTAACCAAAAGTGAGAGTCCGAATAGCGGGTGTCCTCCGGAGGTGCTTTAGACAACTTTTCGAGCCGATTTTTCCAAAAATATTTATTGCCCAAAAATACCTACAAACACATAAAACACCAAAATTAATACAAAATCGAGTGCCAACAATATAGAGTATTGAGATCAAATTAGACACAAAAATGTGTCTATCACAACTCTCTTCAACCAAGTGATATGAGTCGTACAAAGTCTCTTCCGTTTATCTTAACATAAACTCCTTCGTCAGGTCCTTAGATCTATCTTATGTTCAATTACCGAAGTAATCGTTTAAGATTAAGCCAACAACACTCTTAATCCAAAGAATTGTGTTGATGCCGATCTACTCAATTAATCAATCCAATCTACCACAAGGATAAACCGATTATTAATTGGATCCTCTTTTACCAAATCAAGTATTGCGCACACCAAAGATTATAAACCCAAGTCAGATCTTCAATATCTTCTTTGTCTTCAAATCTTCTTAAATCTTCAATAAAAACCTGCACACAATCACTTGAATCTCTTGTGATCAATCATGCACAGAATGGAGTCTGTTAACAATGAATTATCACAAGATCTTCTTTAGAACTAACAACAGTCTAAAGATCCATGTCGAAACTCTGAACTAGTTGGAGTGAATCTTATATCAGAAGAGAAGATCCTCAAGTATAAACAAACTAGGTGCAATCAGATTTCAACCACCGTTAGTCAATAAAATCAATCGAAAACAAAAGATTAACCGCAATTATCTAGTTTCCCACCAACGGTACACGCTAGAGATTCTCAATCCCAAATAAGACTTTAAACTGAATGGCCGTAAGATATTTCGCCTAATTAGGTTACTCTCTTCTCTGAATAGGCGGCTACACCAGTAACAACAACAAAAGAGAAAGTATGTTGTTACGAAGGATTAGTTTGCTAGAAAGGCAAACTTCAAGTATTTATAGACAAGGAAGTTTGGACACCAAGGAATTTCCAAAACCGAAAATATTCTCAAGATATTCATTAAAGCACAAATTCGGTTTTTATAATTTACGAAATGCTCATGTCAAAAATAATGATTGAAATCTCTCGAAAATCTAATTAGTAAATGCACATTACTAATTCTTATATTTCCCTACAAAATGAAATTAATAACCTTAATTAAAAGATTCTTAACTTACTTATGTTTCGATCCTGGGATTCTCTTCCCTTAGTTATTAAGGAATAACTTTGAACAATTAAAGAAATAAATATTCACAACACGTGTTCAAAGTATGTCGACATCCTTACTTTGTAAGTTCTCTTTCACACTGTTGATGGTGGATTTTCATTTAAGGTTAAAATTGTAAAAGCCAGAAAACTATGCGCTGACATCTTGTAAAAGATAAAGCCATTAATAAGTGTTGGATACTCCCTCACTTAATTCACCTAGAATGGAGCATGTGGCAACAATCCCATTCTGAGGAATACATGAAATTCATCCAGTTGGAGCATGTAGCAACAATCCCATATACCCTGTGAATTTCTAGCATTATTAATTAATGCGCAATCAGCCTTGTATTTCCTGTACTCATTATCAGTGCGACATGACGACTGAGTGTTACTCTTATAGAGCAACACGAACCTCCAAGCATTATAATGAAACCATGTACGAAATACCCGTACAGGCTGACTCTCGGTGTGTTATACTAGCCCGATTGAGCCCCTCTCGGTGTGTTATATATACTAGCCCGATTGAGCCCCTCTCAGTGTGTTATACTAGCCCGATTGAGAATCCGGACTGACCGCCAGTATCGATCGGATATGATCACGATCATCCAACTCCACAAGCATGATTGGATGACCCCGATCAATTCCATCACCCCCAAGCGGTATGGAATATCCACTGCCGAACCAACGCGGATCCCGCATGGTCGGCCTCCCGAAGATTGGCCTAGCTTGCCAAAACGTCCAAACCAGAGCGTATGGGCGGAAAACCCTAAATTAGGGTTTGCGGCATATTACATGTGTCGCAAAACAGTCTCAACCATCCATCTTCGCAGGTTTAGATGGAGGGTGTAGATGTAGATTCAAAGGGCCCAGAGCATGTCAACACAATCACCGTGGGCCCGCCTATATGCCTGACCAATCGGTCAGGACCAACCATGGTTGGTCATCTCGATTCGTACGCCCGAATAAAACATGACACACGGCCTTGAAACCCAAAATTAGGGTTTTGAGCATCACGAGCGTCCATCTTCTCCGGCACGAATGGAGGGTCCAAGATTAGATTAAGCAGGTCCGATCATACCAAAGATGACCACCGTGGACCCATCTATCCCCTCACCCGATCGTCCAAGGCATATCATCCCCGGTTATTCCAAGACACGCGCCCAAACTAGCGTGGTCACACCTCCCAAACCGCAAACTGATCTTGACCGCTCAACCCATTTGGACGATTTGGATGGCTCGGATCACGTTTTCATGGGATATTCGGGTATAGGCGTGAACACCAGCCTACCACCTTCACACCCGCATCGATCGGCCAAGACCAGACCAAGATTGGTCATCTTGGAACGTGCGCCCGAAGTGGGCATGATGCGCGGCTCTTGCGGCACTGGTTTTCTGTCACAAATTGATCTCGACCATTCAACTTCACCGGAAGAATTGAGTGGCCGTGATCATACTTTCATGAGGTAATGGGTAAAGGCGCCTACACCATCATGCCATCTACACGCATGTACGGTCGGCATGGCCAAAGTCATATCCCAAGCTTGGATTCGACCAGGCTGAAGAGGGATGCTTGCGCACCTCCTCTGGAAACCCTAATTTCATTAACGGTCGCAAATAAGTGTCTCAAAGATCATCTCATCCTTCCAACTTCACCAGCTTGGTTATACAACCCTGGTCAGTGAGGCGTCATCTCCCGTCACTTTACCACACTATGATGCAGTACCTGCATAAAATACACACGATACTTCACAAGTATCAACTTTCTGAATAACGCAGTTATTCAACTTAGCATTACATGCTACCTTTCGTGGATCCCACGATCCACACACTCGAGACATCAATCATGTCACAAAATCGGGGATACATACTGGGGTATTGGTCCGGCGGTTTACAGCGTGCAGCGTGCAACGCGCCATCACAAGAACGTGTCGGGAAGTCATGGACGGTTAGAGATGACAGGAGAAGTGGGCAAGACTGGTCGTGTAACACCAGCAAACACCTCCACTACTCCATCATTCCACTTCCTCCACTTCCCACGAGAGACTGAATAAGGCTCAAATGACTTGTATAAATAGATTCTCCTACCTATTTTCCAACACAGGAGAAAAACAGGAGACATGAGATAAACAAGAGCAAGTCCAGACAAAATACAGAAACCAAGTGTTAATACAAAACACCGGAACTGATAGCTTGCATCTTGTAAGCCTGGTTTGCACTTTTCCTCGCTAAGTCATAAGCAAGCAAACACCTTCACAATCTCAACACCTTCTTCTCTTCCCTCTCTAAGATCAACCCCATCTCCTTCACTTTGTGACCGAAACAAGTCTGGAACGGCCATTTCTTGGTTTAGGCCGGACTTGCACAGATTGATTTCCGAATCTATAAGCACTCACCGCGCAGTGCATTTGTTTAAGGTTTAGATTCATTCCTCATCCACACACCCCAAATTACCAAATCCGGCAGGAATAGTTTTCACCCATAAACAATTGGCGACCACAGCGGGAGGTTGATCTCTCGGTTACAAAAATTGAATTCTCAATTCTTCAGTTTTCATCTCGCGATATATCCTTACTCGGAGACCACAGGTGGTTCAGATATCATGGGAAGTGTAGCTAGAATGCTGGAGGATGTCTTGGCAAATCAAGCCGGTATCGCTAGAAGACAGAGCGAGATATTCCGCCTTTTGAATGATATAACATCGCAATTACAAGAAGGGTCGGCATGCATCTACTCAAACAGTGCAAGAAACGCTGGATCCTTAGTCAGGAGTCACACCTTTACCAGTGGATATGCAGAAAGAGCGCGTAATCACAGGGGACTCAGGAGATACGAACAACATGGTCCAGCCGACAACGAAGACTCGAGGCAACTCCACAGAGGAAAAGACTTGTCCGGGTACCACAACGTCTACCTGATAAAGAAATGGAGCCTGCAGCTTACGGATCCCTGCTGGAAGATTTATATCTCAAGACCCTTGTCGAAGCCATGAAGAAATGCTTGAGGAAGGAGAGATCAATCAAGGAACACGTGAGTACAGAGGATGGGAACGTTCAATTCGATCACTCGGCGGTGATATTACAACACCTCCCATCACTGCAGCCGGAGAAGCCGCAAATCCGGCATCTCATCAAGTGTAACACCTCTCCGGTAATCACTAGGGCAACAACTTCCACTCCTTCATCAGGATGAGGAGCCGGAGGGACGAGAGGAAGACCATCCCCCATTACCATTCCAGACTTGATGGAGAAGCAGGAAGTTCTTGCTAAGACTCAAACGGATATGGCCGCAACTCAGAAAGAGGTACTCACTTTTCTTAAGAAATTAACTGATCGATTTCCACAAGAGCCGTGACAGCCCCTGGAGCAAAAAAGGAACACATTCAACGATCGGAGAAGGTACTTCGGCGGCGCGGACCTCCATGGACCTGATCAAAGAAGCGACATCAGATATGAGCGGTCCTGTCATGGAGACTCCTACACTGGGGACTGATCCTCACAACGATCCTCCTCAAGTCAAGTCAATAGTTTCACTATGAACCAGATGCCGGTGGATCGGGAAGCGTTTTCTCTCTCGGGAAAGTTTATGCGAACTTTCATACCTCTCAAGAATCGGCGCACGGAGACATTTTGCTTTGCAATCAACCGGAGGAAGTTCACAACCGTGCCCTACATGTCACCACACGCATCAAGGATTCGAGTTCAAGACGGCCCTTATCGACACGGGCGTCTTCGAATGTGATTACTCTCAAGACTCTCGGGACATCCAAGGTTCTCCCGTGCAAGGTCGTACGGAAGCCTACCACAATGACGGACTTCGAGGGAAACCAAACCAAAGACATACGGGAGAAGCTCCGCGGAAAGAATCGAGACAAGTTCGTTGCATACCACTCCCCACGTGGGCGTCAATTCAGGAAGAAGACCGGCTTGCATCATTGAGGGCTAGTACCCACGATGCATCTTTGCTGACGAAGCATTCTTCTCCATCTTGTGAATCCACGACCCACGTTCACACGAAGAGGGAACGAACTTTTGTGGCGAGTCGTGACCGAGAAGGGAAAACGGTATACCGACACTTGCCATTATAAATTAGCGGGGAGATCATTACCAGTCTCTCCACCCAATGGAATGCTACAACAAAGAACGAACCACAAGAACAAGTGCTAGATGCTCCACAACAAATGCAAGATGGCACCAACTCCACAACCGATGAGATTGAAATCATTGAGGAATCTCCTAGGCCTATCTCCATCACCAACCTTGTGTACGGATAAACGCGCTGGCTCGTGGAACTTCTCAAAGAGTACCAGGACATATTCGCTTAGAGATATGAAGAAATGCCGGATTTAGATGAAAATTGGTCACCCATCATCTACATGTCATACCTGGATCTAAGTCGGTTAAACAGTTTTAGTTCAGACACGAGTAAAATAGATAGATCAGGTGCTACATAGACTTCAGAGACTTGAACAGGTGCTGCTCCAAAAACGATCCTCCTCTACCTAACTGTTTATGGGTGAAAACTACTCCTGCAGAATTTGGTAATTTGGGGTGTGGATGAGGAATGAATTTAAACCTTAAACAAATGCACTACGCGGTGAGTGCTTGTAGATTCGAGAGATCAATCTGTGCAAGTCCGGCCTAAACCAAGAAATGGCCGTTCCAGACTTGTTTCGGTCACAAAGTGAAGGAGATGGGGTTGATCTTAGGGAGGGAAGCGAAGAAGGTGTTGAGATTGTGAAGGTGTAGACTTGCTTATGACTTGCAACAGGAAAGTGAACAAGCTTACGATTGGTGTTAGCAGGCTCTGGGTGTTTTCTTGTTATTTTTCTCTATTTTTCTCCATTGTTTGGAAATAGAACGGAGAACCTATTTATACAAGTCATTGAGAATTATTCACGTCTCTCGTGGGAAGTGGAGGAAGTGGAGTGATGGAGTAGTGGAGTTGTGTGTTGGTGATACACGACCGGTCTTGCCCACTTCTCCTGTCACCGCTAACCGTCCATAACTTCCTAAAACGTTCTTGTGATGGCGCGTTGCACGCTGCACGTTGTAAACCGCCAGACCAAAACCCCAGTAAGTATCCCCCAGTTTGTGACATGATTGATGTCTGGAATGTGTGGGTCGTGGAACCACGAAAGATAGCATGTAATGCTGAATTGAATAACTGCGTTATTCAGGGAGTCGATACTTGTGAAGTATCGTGTGTATTTTATGCAGGTCTTTGCATCATGGTGTGGTAAAGTGATGGGTAATGACACCTTACTAACCAATTAACTCCCGACCAGGGTCTGTATAACCAAGTCGGTGAAGTTGGACGGATGAGATGACCTTTGAGACATTCATCTCGCGACCGTTGATGGAATCGGGGTTTTGAAGAGGTGCGCGGGTATCACTCTCCGCCTTGGTCGAAACCAAGCATGGGATACAACTTTGGCCTAACCGACCATACATGCGTATAGATGGCATGATGGTGTAGGCGCCTATACCCCATTACCTCATGAAAGTATGATCTGGGTCACTCAATTCATCCGGTGAAATCGAGTGGTTGAGATCGATTTGCGACAAAAAACTAGTGCCGCAAGGGCCGCACGTCACGCCCTCTTCAAAGCACGTTCCAAGACGACCAATCTTGGTCGGTCTTGGCCGATTGGCCTGGTGTGAAGGTGGTAGGCTGATGTTTACGCCTATACCTGAATATCCCATGAAAACGTGATCTGAGCCATCCAAATCGTCCGGCGAAGTTGAGTGGTCGAGATCAGTTAGCGGTTTGGGAGGTGTGACCACGCTAGTTTGAGCGTGCGTTTTGGATTGGCCAGGCATGATATGCCTTGGCCGATCGGGTTAGGGAATAGATGGGTCCACGGTGGTCATGCTGGTATGGCCGACTCCGCTTAATCTAATCTGGACCCTCCATTCATGCCAGAGAAGATGGACGCTCGAGATGCTCAAAACCCTAATTTTGGGTTTCAAAGCCGTGCGTCATCTCTTGTTTGGGCGACGATTCTGTCACGACCAAACATGGTTGGTCTTGACCGATTGGTCAAGTGTGTAGGCGGGCCCACGGTGAGCTCTGGGCCCTTTGAATCTACATCTACACCCTCCATCTATACCTGCGAAGATGGATGGTTGAGACTGTTTTGCGACACATGTAATATGCCTCAAACCCTAATTTAGGGTTTTCCGTCCACAATGCTTGGTATGAACGTTTTTTTGGCAAGCTAGGCCAATGGCCGACCGTCTGGGTTCCGCATTGGTTCGGCAGTGGATATTCCATACCCTTGGGGGTGATGGAATTGATCCGGGTCATCCAATCATGCTTATGGAGTTGGATGATCATGCGATCATATCCGGACCGATACGGTCAATCCGGATGCTCAATCGGGCTAGTATAACACACCGAGAGGGGCTCAATCGAGGCTAGTATAACACACCGAGAGTCAGCAGTCATTTTATTTCGTACATGGTTTCATTATAGTGCTTGGAGGTTCGTGTTACTCTGTAAGAGTAACACTCAGTCGTCATGCCACACTGATAATGAGTACTGGAAATACAAGGCTGATGTAGTTGCAGGAAATCCTACACTACACCCCTCACTCGAATTTGCTTAATCAATCCATTTGAAGATGAATAATAATGTCTTTTATTAATTGTTTTCTTGAAAGGTTTACAAAGAAATGTAGAACAGAACTAAAGAAATTACAATCACTCTTGATTTTCTCTCTCCTAATGACTTGCTTAACAATTCAAAAGAATGCTCTCCCACAACAGACTTACTCGATCCTTTATATAGGGTATTACATAGTGGATGACAGCTAAGCTGTCCTTTATTTTCGGAATCGACTCGCGAAGTGTCGCGAGTGTGTAACTGTTTGTCCTCGTGACACTCCTAAATCTCGCCAAGTCTTCATACTTTTCTCATGTTTTGACTGTCGTCATCCATTGCGTCATTTATATTACTTCCCTGCGACGCCTTCGCGGTGTAGTCATTTATTATTCTCGCAGAGTATTGATGTCGCGATATTCTGCTCCTACATCTTGCCTCTTTTTCCTTGAATATTGCTTGGAGAGCGATTTTTAAGGAAAAATTTGTTACTGTGGTGATCTTTGACATTTGTTGATGAAGGAACGAGTGAAAGAATACTGGACTTGAAAAGTACGTACTTGCCTCTATTCTTTTGCGAAGTTCCGAAGCTTTGCGAAGTGAACAAGAAGTACTATCTCTTGAAGTATGCGAAGCATGAAGTATTTATGAAATAGTATGAAAAAATCTCTTCTATTTCCCACGTAAATCTACTTTAATTTGATTCCTTGAATTTTGGGATAACCGTTTGCACGTGTCTAAAATTACTCTTTTACCTAGGTATATTTAATGTTATCCGGTCACTCTTTTTCTTCTATTTAAAGGAGAATCTCTTGTGAAAAGCACTCTTTCTCTTCTTCTCTATCTTCCTCATCGTCTGCAATTATTTCCTGCTTTTCATCTTCATCATCTTCTTTTTACTTGTCTTTTCCGCTCTTTGTTTTCATGGCATCCAGGTTCGTTAATTTTATTGATTTTGACCATTCTCTTGATTGATCTTCCTTATTGAAATTACTTCATCTTAATTCTATTCTTCTTTTGATATTTCTTCCGCCATTTTTTGTTTTAGCAAGAATAAATCCAGTTCTAAGTATACCGTGGTGAACCCTAACATCCCTACGGGTTCGCAACCAAAATCCTCTTCGCAACTGAAGTCTCTCGCTTCCAAAAAACAGCTGCAGTAGTAAGGTATTTTAGAAATATTTACTTCTTCAATAGCAATTTTGTTGCCTCTGTTTCTCAATTGATTTATTATTCGCAGGATGATAAGAATGATGATAGATCTCCCAAAAGGTTTTGCCATAATAAACCTGATGTTCCTGCTGCTACTCCTACTGTTCCCTTTTCGGGATTTAAATTTTCTACTTTCCCTACAGTATCTTCGCAGGATAAATCAATCCCTGAATTTTCTGTGAATGAAATTCTTCAGGTGGTGCCTCTCCCCACTTTTACTTTTGTCTTGCCTCCACCTATTGATCAGGTTTATCCAACTGGCGATCTTATAACCACGGGTGATTCAACTTTTCCTTCTTCCTCTACTATTTCTTCTTCCTCAAAATCTATCTCTCTTACCAAAGAAAATTTGGAGGGAATGGATATAGCTTTTAGAATTTTATCAGATACCATGAATGATGTTAAGAAAGCCTCCACCGATCCCACCGTAACTAGTGTTTACGAATCTTTGGGTAAATATTTTGGTTCCGATACGATATCGCAAATATCCTTGGAACAAGAAATTAAGACTTTGAAGAATAGTCTTCATAATACTTTACTGGATCGCGATAACCTTCGCAAGAAAATGAAGAACTAAAAGGTATCTCTCCTCCCCACTCTTTTTTTTTTTTTTTTTTTTTTTAAAAAAAAAAAAACTTGGTTCGCCTCTCAAGTTTTGCACCAGAAACGTAAGATGGAGATATATCAATTGGAATCTATTGTGGAAGAAACTCGAACGGAAAGAGACGCTGGATGGAGCAATATAATCGTTTAGATAACCTCCATACATTTTCTATGGATCAAATAAATAATCTTTCTCGGAAAACATCTCGCTTAGTTCAAAATCAAGAATTATTAAGTAATGAAGTGTCGCGTCTCTCATATTCTTTGAATAAATCTAATTTGGAGTTGGAAACCTTATCAGATGAAAATGGAACTTTATCTCAAGAGAAGCGAGCTTTATTGGATAAGGTGGCGATATACTCGCAACAACTTGATGCTTGTAAAAAAGCATTGAATGAGCAAGAACAATCTATCCGCCTACTTGAAAAATAAACTTGAAGATACTACCACTTTGAAAGAGATAAACTTATTCGAATAGAATAAATCTAAGTGTTAAAACAAACCAACTCAAGGATGATTATACCAAGTTAAAAGAATCCCATTCTTCCCTTGCAAAGCAAAATAAGTTATTGATTTCTAACGAAAAGAGTTTGCGTTCGCGGTTAAAAGGTCTTGTTGGTGATAGTTTTGATAATGCCATGGAAAACTTGGGGAATAATTGCTTGGCCCTTACTCAATATCTTATCTCGCGAAGGAAGGTAGTCATAAGATTTGACTGCCTTTTCCATTATTTTTCTTTTCTACTTTCCATTTTATAATTTTAATGTCTTTCTTTACTCTTGCAGAGTCTGAGAAAAATCTTCACTCTTCTCTATCTACTTTGGAAGCGGCGCATGCTAAAATTCGTAAGGAAAATGCAACTCTAGTTGCTTCCCTTGCTCAATCTCGCGACCGAGACAGAAGGAGGTTTAACTACCTTAATCATCTTAAAGAGATCCAGAGTAGAAATCAACAGAAGGAACTTCTTCGTCAATTTCACCCCAAAGCAGAAGTTCTTGTGAATAATATTTTACTTTCTAAATCCCTTGATCCTGTCTTTGTTGAACCGTTGGAAGTTGAAGATGATGAAGTACCCAACTCTCCTGATAGTGATTATGATTATGAAAGCTGCGAAGATCTCGCTAATAATGAAGTTATCAATAAGGAACCTTGCGAAAAAATCTCTGATGAAAACCCTTCAACTGGCGAGGGTGAGACTGACAAGATTGTTGAAGAATCTTTACCATCTCCTTCAGCTGAGAATATTGATATAGAGAATTAAACTTCTTTGTAACCTTGTTGAATGTTCCTTTTTGATTGCAAAAGATAAGATTAAGTCCTGTGTTGAATGAATCATTTAGTTTCTCTTTCCTTTTTAATATAAGAACTCATTTCGCCCTCTTATCAAGCAATTCCTTTATTTTCCATTAAGTCTTTTGTTGTAATCTCACAAGAATTGCCTCGGTCTCATTATTATTTATATGTTTCGCAAGCTTATCATTTAATCATTTTCTCAAGCTCGCAAGCTTATCATGTACTCTTTCTTGCGATGAAAAGATCTCAATTGCCTATATTCAAAATGTTTAAAGATCTTTCTTGGATGCTGTTATGCGACAAGATCGCAGGACGTCTTTACATTTTCATGTAATGACCCATTGATCTTGCCTTATCATTATTTGTGTGGTCTTATTTTGCCTTCCTAAGTAAAGGTCTTATTTTGCCACCCCTCATTGCGACAAGATCGCAGGCCTCTTTACATTTTCATGTAATGACCCATTGACCTTGTCTTATCATTTCTTAAGTATTTTTGCCTCTGCGGACATTATATTTGCGACAATATGACAGGTTTAAATGTTCTTGCGACCATAAAATCCCGTGACATTGTCGTCTTTGCGACGAAATCGCAGGACGTTCTTACACTTTCATGTAAAAACCCATTGATCTCGTCTTACCCTCGCGTTAGTATTATTGCCTCTGCAGGATCATTGCACAAATATGACAAGCCTAAATTCTCTTGCGAAAATAAAGCCTCATGACATTTGCGTCTTTTGACACTTATCGCCTCCCTAATGGAGGGTGCCGCCCTTATCTTCTCCTGGTTGCCCCTTCAAGGAGGCGTACATCGGCCATACAAGACTAGCTCCTCCCATCCGGTCTTAACAAAGCAAGCGCTTGTTTTCGCAGCCTCTTATCCCTTATACCTATAGGGCTTATGGTTACGAGGCTGCACCCTAAGTGGAGTTTTCTTCGGGCCGAGTGCGATGTGCCAAGACTTGTCAAGAGTGGTAAGGAAGTTCCATGCTCCCCGCACTCTTGACTCAACCGTGTACCTCGGCGCCTTGGTCATACACTGACTCCTTGGAAGAGACCCTCGGGCGTCCAACCAGGGTATAACCTTATATATATAGTTGGAAATCCAAGGTATCTCCCCCGGATAGGCTTTCATGGGCCCCAAATTTCCATGACTCGGGTTCCGGAGCGGTGTAACCTTTTCCCTGAGCCATGTCAAGAGATACCCCCTTATATGACGTACTTTAGGTCTTACATTTGCCTCTTACGAAATATCATTCGCGAACTAGGTGTACGCCATAAAGGTTCGTCCCATTCACTCACTTATTCATTTTATCAATTTATTCGATCATTCATTTTTGACTTTTGTTAATTTGTCTGCGAAGCTATCGCACAGTCTCATTTCAATTATTCAATAGATTTTTATACATTCTTCACGGCGATATTTTCGCACAACTTTTCTGCAACCATCATCTCTGCTTCTTGTCCTTATCATGCTTTCATCACTAAATTGGTATCTTTTCTCGCAACTATTCATTTTTACACCTTTTACTCCTACTTCCTTCCTCGCCTCCGCGTCAGTCAAACTTTTCAATGTCTCCTTTTCATCATGATATTCAATTGTTTTCATGCATTCACTTCGCAACATCTCTTCTTCCTTTATTTCTATGGTATCTACCATTAGCCTTTCTTTTCTTTGCTCATCCTTTACATTCTTCCTCCAACCTTTCCTTTTTGCCATTCTCTCTTCGCAGCTCTCTACATCGACCTCATAACATTTTTGCCCTTCCTTCCAGTCTCCTTTTATAATTCCGACACCGCTAGGATGTGGAAACTTTATACATTGATGGTATGTCGATGCTACCCCCAGAATTTCATGCAACCATGGTCTTCCAATCAAAGCATTGTAGGGAGATTCCACATCAACCACGCAGAACAAAATATCAGTTGATAACCCCTGCAAGGGTATCCTCATGTGCACTTCTCCTTTGGGCTTGTTTGCGGTACCATTAAAACCATATATTTTGTATGTTGAAGGGATCAAATCTTCATCGTTTCCTCCCATAGTTTTGTAAGTATGGTAGAAAAGAATGTTGATCAATCACCAAGATATCAATCAATATTCTATTGATTGCCCAACAATTTTCCGCTTCATCATCTTCGCCATCAATAGGTTTTGGATTAATTTCCAGCTTCACAACCAATGGGCTATCATGTATTTCTCTTCCTTTGGGTACTTCTTCACTAGAGAAAGAAATAATCTGCGGCTTGCCACTCTTTTTAATCACGATGTCTTCGCAACATTCATCACTTCTTTATCATCAGCATCCCTCGCAAAAACTCTACTAAGTACATTGTCATGAAAATCTTCGATTGTGCGGTATGAATGTACAATGGAATTGCAAAACAAATTTTTAGCCTTTGCCCCAACTTCTATAACAAATGTTTCTTTTCCCTTTGCCGATGGTGGTGGTAAATGTTGAACTTTCTCTTCTTCTTTTAAAAAGTGATTCAACTTTCCTTGATCAATCATTCTTAGGATAATTCTCTTGATGTTTCTCAGATCATTCGTTAGGTGCCCATGAAAGCGGTGGTAAGAACAAACTCGTGACTTCTATCTCCGGGTGGTGGTTCACTTCCCATGTTCCATGGTGCGGTATGTTTTCCATCAAAAGTATTGCTTCCCATATTTTTTCCACACTAGCATTCAATGGCGGAATTTTAATTTCCTCCCACACTACTCGTGACTTCGCTGTCCTCTATGATAATTCCCGCCTCTCGGCCTCCATAAGTCTCTTGCGAATTATGCCTTTGACCTCCATAGGTTTCTTGCGGTTGATCAAGCCTTTGAATTTTATTATTTCCGCCACGGTTGTAGAAATTTCTTTCTCTTTCAAATTCTTCCCGATCGCGACTTCCCATAGCTACCAATTTTGCTGTTTATCATCTACCACTCTCTCTTGTTGCCCTTGCGAGGTGCTCGCCACCGTTTGTATTAACTGGTAATGACTTGCATTCGCAGCACTTGAACTTGTATTCGCAACTGGGTACGATTCTACTTCATTTTGCCTTTCCTCCAAAGCAATATATTCCTCTTGCAATTCTCTCAATTCGGTCATCGTGATCGTATTCTTGACTCGAAAACTTGAACATATAATAAGTTGGTTGCGAACATAGCATTTATGAATGATAGTATGAGATATCTTTCATCAACCCGTCCCGCCATTTCGCTACACATTGTCTTCCATCTTACCGTCGATGTCTCAAGCTCTCGCCAACTCTTTGTTTTAGTCCAAATACATCTTCAATGCCAGGTCGTCGCAAGAGTTGTTGCTTATATACGCCCCAAAGAATATAGCCTGTAAATGATTGAATGATGTGATTGTATTCCTTGGTAAACCCTCAAACAATTTCAACGCTTCTCCCGTTAAACTCGACGCAAAGTATTTGCACAATATAGCATCATGGTTTTCCCACTGTAGCATACATCTCACATAAGCCTTGATGTGTTGTACCGCACAAGTTGACCCATCAAAAATGCTAGTTAGCGCTGTAAGTTGCATTTTGGGGGTATTCCTCCTAACCGCACTTCTAATGTAAAAGGATTTTTCGCAGCCTCCGCGATAGCTTCATCTAACCGTCTTCTCCCTCCTTCTCTTCTCGTTGTTCAATATTCCTCTCATCTCTCGCCAATTCTCGCAGAATTTGTTCATTTGCCTCGTAATTTGAATTTATCGGTCTCTTTAATTCTCGCTTCTCTCCTTCTTCGTTCGTGTCTACTTTTTTTGTATTCTTTCATATTCTTCGTTAATATCTCCATTGTTGCGATTCCGCTCGCGCCTCCTCTCTCGATTGTCATGATTATTTTGCCGAATCGCCTCTTCCAATTCCCGATTTTCCATTTCTCGCTCTCAATCTTTCTCTCTCGCGGGTTAGACGTGCTTGCTCGGTATAATGCTTTTCAATGTCATCTTCAATTTCCTTTTGTTTCCTTTGTGTTTCTCTCCCATGTAGTGTTCTTCTTCCTTCTTCCTGATTTTCTTCATTAATTGGGTTATTCTCCGTCCTCGAGGCCGCCTATATTCTTGATTTCCATCATCGTGATTATTCACCAAAATATAATGATTTTCTATTAATTCTCTCTCTTCGCGACCTCCTTCACCAAGATTTAACTCTCTTTCCAAATTTTCTTCATTAACGTTTTCTCGCAGTAATGTTCTTCTCCCATTTTCTCTACTTGATCCTGATCTCAATCTGTTACTACTTCTTGATCTTCTATTTTGCAGCCTCCTATTTTCCATCCTCAATTCGTGGTTTTGCCTTGTTAGATTCGCGCGTTCTTCTACTTCTAACCGCCTTTCTTCGTTGTCCGTCTGTCTCGCCGCTTCTAATGCCGCAATTTCTTCATTTCCACGAATTGTTTCTCCCATCTCTTCTCGATTTCTCTCTTCCTGTCCACTATTCATCAATTGTTGCACTTCTTCTCTTTCTTCCATAGAATCTGATCTCCATGTATGCACGCTCACCCTATCATAATCGATTACTCGTTTAGTCTTTGGTTGAACCGGTGGTTGAGTTGATGGTTGAATTGGTGGTTGAATTGGACCTTCTTCTCCATTTCTTGCATCTATCCTTGATGGTTCACCTACTTCATTTCTTCTTTCTCCCACTAATCTTCCACTTCTCCTTACGATCGTTGGTTGTTCTCGATGCATTCTTTCTCCTAGCCATTTATCAATTTTAGTAATTTGTTAAAAATTATTCAAGATTTCTTTCTTGTTACCCCTAATTCTTCCAATTCACAAGGTTGATCTTCTTCAATCCCGTTTCTAGCGCATATGTAGTTGCAGAAATCCTACACTACACCCCTCACTCGAATTTGCTTAATCAATCCATTTGAAGATGAATAATAATGTCTTTTATTAATTGTTTTCTTGAAAGGTTTACAAAGAAATGTAGAACAGAACTAAAGAAATTACAATCACTCTTGATTTTCTCTCTCCTAATGACTTGCTTAACAATTCAAAAAGAATGCTCTCCCACAACAGACTTACTCGATCCTTTATATAGGGTATTACATAGTGGATGACAGCTAAGCTGTCCTTTATTTTCGGAATCGACTCGCGAAGTGTCGCGAGTGTGTAACTGTTTGTCCTCGTGACACTCCTAAATCTCGCCAAGTCTTCATACTTTTCTCATGTTTTGACTGTCGTCATCCATTGCGTCATTTATATTACTTCCCTGCGACGCCTTCGCAGTGTAGTCATTTATTATTCTCGCAGAGTATTGATGTCGCGATATTCTGCTCCTACAGCTGATTAGAAATTCACAGGATGGGATTGTTGCCACATGCTCCAACCTGGAGGAATTTCATGTATTCACAGAATGGGATTGTTGCCACATGCTCCATTCTTGGTGAATTAAGTGAGGGAGTATCCAACACTTATTAATGGCTTTATCTTTTACAAGATGTCAGCGCATACTTTTTTAGGATTTTACAATTTTAACCTCAAATGAAAATCCACCATCAACATTAAGTCCCCTGCCTAGCACATAATGGTTACACTATTGTGGGGTAGGCATGAGATGGTGACATACATATGTGAGAAAGACAGGATAAAGGAAGTTTACCCTAAGAGTATTGACCGACCGCCAGTTGCCCACGCCGTTGTGCTTGTATGGAATCCTTTGGTGGGACCGGTTTCCTTCTTTGGGTATTTGAATCAGAAAAGGAATCCAAAAGAGGTATCCTTGTTCTATTGGGAGTCTTCTAATTTTTGTCTATAAAAGAGACCAACCCCTTTGTTTTTTCTCACGATTTTTTTTTTTTATTAAGCAGCTCCCGTCCGTGACCACTGTTCTGTCGGCCGACGCCGCCGTTCTTCTTGGAGTTCTTCTGGGAGTTGCCGTCGTCTTGTCGCGCCGTCCGTCCGTCCGAGGTAGGTTTTTTTTTTTTTTTTTTCAAAGGTAAAACCCTAGTTTGTTAGGTAAACACCTTTTGTAAGACATGTATATGCTTAGTTTTTTCACCAAGGTTGATACGTCAATATTTTCTAGAATTGCTTAGTAAAACAACCCGTGAATCCATGATCATGTTGTTTTTTGCTTCTTTCCACCATTGCATGCAAAACTAGCTTCTTAGATTGTAGCTTAGGAAGAGACTTTGGCTTGGATTTCGTAAACATAATTCCCACGATCATGAGAAAACCGTGTTGTAATACGTGCCCGTGAATGTAGTCCCACCTTGTGCGTTTGATCCGAACGTGGGTCCCACCCACATATGCTTGACTGATTTGAAACCAATACCAGACTTGAAACTTGTACCGGACTTGAAAACGATACCAGACTTGAAACTTGTACCGGACTTGAAACCAATACCAGACTGAAACTTACCGGACTTGAAACCAATACCAGACTGAAACTTGTGTAATACCGGTGTTTGGACCTAATCCCAGCTTTTGTGCATTTCAACGTGTCTTGTCGTGCGTGACTACACGTTTCATGCGCTTTTCATACGAGTTCTAACTCATGTCTTTTATTTCATTGTGGAATGAAGAAAAGAATTCCTGTTGAGATGTCTTCCGGAGATAATGCTGGTGCCAAGCCAGGAAGTGTTGACGGCTTCAAAGATATGCCGAACATCGATGATGAGTTGTTCACCTCGCCTTTTCAAAACATTAGAAGGCATCCTTCTCATAAGATAATCCTGCTTTCCGATTCAGAAAATATGGATGCTGATCCATTTTCTTCTTCAGCACTTGTGATGAGATTTTGTCTCCGGAGAAAATGAATATCCGCCTTCCCTATTGACTTCAAGATTTGCCATACTCCACTTGGGTTCTTATGAAGGATGGATGAGACGCATGTTGAGTAATAAGGACATTAAAGATAATTTTCTTTCAAATATGAATCCTCAATGCGGCCATGGCATCTGCTTTCTTGAAATTAAGAAAGACGCTGCGGGTTTGATTACCTTCATTTCTCGGTGGCGTATTTCTACTCATACAACCATATCTAGATGGGGAGAGATGACTATTACCCTGGAGAGTGTAGCTGCATTAATGAACCCGCCTTTTATTCTTTGGAAGTCTTTCTTACGATCTCTCCGATACGGAGCAACGTAACTATGATGCTATACTTCAAAAGGTAACGGGATTCGATGGTCTGGACAAGGAGGAAAAAAAGATACGAGATGCTTTTACACCTGGTGGGTGTCGGAGTGGTCTCCTGCAGACCCGGAGCCGGACCAAGAATTGGAAAATGAGCTCACTGTGATTGCGTTCCTGTCTTTATGGCTATCCAGAGATATATTTGATGACGGTTCTGGAAAGAAGACCATTAGAAGTGACCTTGTTAAGATTGCTATAAGGCTGGCGAAAGGCGAAGTTCTTCCCTTAGGTGCCTTGTTCCTTGGATCACTGTATTCTCATCTGGACGCTTTAGCAATGGACATGCATGTTTCTAACGGGTACAAGAAAGTGGAGTCGCACGTTTACTTCGCTTTTCTTCAGGCATTCTTATGGGAACACTTCAAAAGCTATGCTCCTACCCCTGTAAATTTGCTCATCAACTTGTATGGTGGCTCGAGAATACTCCGCTGGAATAAGAGGCGTCCCAGAACCGGTGCGAGACTTGTGGACATATTTGACAATGTGTCTTCTGTAGATTTTCGTCCATGGGGGCCGATCCACCCTTCCATTGTTCAACCAAAGACTTTTGCTATTGCTTCTGACGGCCCTGATGTTGTGTTGCGTATCGATGTTAAGACTATGAGATCCGGGGAGATTGTTTACCCGCATGTGCATCCCGTGATATGTCCCGTCTTTATTCAACGAAGAATTTACTTTGTGACTCAGTACAATATTGACAGGCGGCTCGTCAAATGGGATTTGATCGGGGTGTCCCATTTATCCGTCCACCAGGGGTTCCAAAGAATTCCTCCCAAATATTCTTAACGCCGACGTGTTTTTAGAACGGGTGAGCCTTCCTTTCGGCCTATTGGGAGAAACCCGGTGGTAACCGATAAGTACAAGGAATTTTGGAGTAGGCAAATCTGTTGATTTTCCAGAATTCTCGGAGAGTGTTGTGACAGAGTTTCCGTGGTGAACCATCTTCCGACGTTTTGAAAAAGCATTTCCGGTTGAAGCCACTTCCGACCAAACGGACCCGAGCTGAGGATTGCAGTCCCCAAGCAGGAGAGAGATCCAAGAGGCAGGCATGTGGTTAGGTGATTCTCAATTCCTCCAATATGCAGGTATTTAAATCTCTTCCCGTTGGTTCCTTTATTTCTCCATGGTGAATCTTCCTAAGAGTAATTCTTGCTTGAAATCAGGGGATTCCGAAAGAGAATGTCTTCACAAGGTTGGCGCGCATTCGAATGAGAAAGCTGGTAATGTTGGCCTTCATGCTTTGAGAAGTCTGCGGTCTTGATCTTCATGCTTAGAAGTCGGGCGCACCGACATTCATCTTTGAGAAGTCTGGAGAAACCGCTCCTTTTTCCGACCATGACAGAGATGATGCAAGTACTGACCTTCATGCTGAGAAGTCTGGCGGTACTGACATTCATGCTGAGAAGTCTGGAGAAACCGCTCCTTTTTCCGACCATGACAGAGATGATGCAAGCTCGGTTGGACAAGCCGCCTCCCTGAGTGATCTTGTTGATGGGGCCGTGATGAAAATTAGCGCCCAAAGCGAAGTAGATATCGGGAGGAGTGTAAGAGAGGCAACATCTGTTATAGTTGAAGTTGCTCCCCTTGAAGAACATTCTGAGCAGGTTTCGGCCAATAAAGCTGTCGTGGTGACTCCTTCTGAAAGGTCTCCTCAGAATCGACAAGGTTCCTGTGGATTGGTGAAGTATTGGTAGCACACTGGAGATTTGTTTGATCCTCCATTCATTGTTCCTTATCCAAGTCATGTGTTGGTTGGTGGATTCGATGTGGTGCTAGGTTCGGTTCAAGGAGTTGTACACGGCAATATGGGAGAAACACGGTCACATTGCTACCACTACGAAGCTCAAAAGTCGTCTTGCATTGGTCAACCGTTTCGGGAGGCTTTATTTTCTATCCATGGGATGAGCGTCGCGACCGGGTCGAACAGCTTTCGAGGAGATGATTGAAGACTGGAAGTGCCATCGAGATGTGTTTGTGCATTACGACTTCAATGCTCCTTGGTTCCTCAAAAGGTTCTCCGAGATTCAGGAGCTCCAGAAATTACAAGGTGAAGCCCCTTCTGCAGTAATGTGTTACTCGCCAAGAATAAGAGGTTGAAAAGTTGTCTGAGGAGTTGAAGCTGAAGCAAGTTTGTACTTCAAAGGATGAAAGTCGCTCTTGCCCAGAAGGATGAGTTGTTGCTGAAGGACTTTCCTTGAAGGATTCGTGCTATATACTTGCCTCTTCTTTTATATGCTTTTCTTTTTGAGTGATAGTGAGGATTTCCTTTCGTAATTTGACTTCCGGTTTTGAATTAATAGGTAATTGAATTGGTATATTGAGATAGTTTTTGTGAATAACTTTTTCTGAAAGAGGTTATTTTAAATGGAATTTGCATCTTGGTCATGAATGATTGCACATATCATATGAAATTGAAAATGTCTCGTAAGAGGGAGGTATGAAGGGAAATAAATATGGCGTTTGACCACTGAGCCTCTTTCTCCACGTGCGAGATGTTAAGTCCCCAGTGAATTCTAAAACTATCCTTCTTGTAAAATTGTTGAGTAAAACTTACTTACTTTTGAAGCCTCACTTGCACCGAACCGGAGTAGCTTTTCTAAGAAAATCCTCCGTACCGATCTCTCAGAGCTATCGCTCTGGACTAAGCTTTTCCTGAACAATGCGCTTCAAAGCGTTGCATTCACTGGTGGGGTGATGGAGGAACCGGTGGAAATGACAGTACCTCGGGTCCATTACTTCTTGATCGCAGGCGGACGCCATACCTGGGGTAGCTCCACCTCTCCATTTCGCACCCACGCCTCCAAAGTAGCTCCGAGAATCTTCTTCATTGGGAAGGGGAAATGTAAGTACCTTGAGTCTGGCTCTTCCTGCGTTAGTGGCGTTGTGATGTCTCTACGAGGCTTTGATGTGGAGCACGTTCCGGAGATGAAGTTGGAAGATTTGCGAGTGCCATCATATCCGCGGATCGCTTTCCTGGGTAAAGGGATGTGGAAGGTGTCGTAATATCACTGCTGAGTGATCGAATTGAACGCTCCCATCCTCTCGTATTCACGTATTTCCCGATCGATCTATCCTTTCTCAAGCATTTCTTCGCTTGGATGAAAGGCCGATGCGGATTGGACAGTCTTCCGGGCTTCAACAAGAGTTTTGAGGTATAAATCTTCTAATAGGGCTCCATAGGCTGCAGGCTCCCTTCCTTTATCTGGTAGACGTTGTAGTACTCCGGACAAGTCCTTTCCTCTGTGGAGTTGCCTCGGTTCTTCATTGTTTACTGTACCATGTTGTTCATCTTTCCTGAGTCTCCTGGCGGTTACGCGCTCTTTTTGCCTCTCCATCGGTAAAGGTGTGACTCGACTAAGGATTCAAGCATTTCTTGCACCTTGCTTGAGTAGATGCCTGCCGACCCTTCTTGTAATTGTCTTTGCTATATAATTCAAAAGGAGAAATGTCTCGCTCCGCCTCTCGGTGATACTCGCTTGGTTTGCCAAGACATCCTCCAAGATTCTAGCTACACTTCCCATGATATCTCGAACCACCTGTGGTTTCCTGGACATTGCGAGATGGAAACCGAAAAATTGAGAATTAAATTTTGTGCAACCGAGAGATCAACCACCCACCGTGGTCGCCAATTGTTTATGGGTGAAAACTACTCCTGCAGAATTTGGTAATTTGGGGTGTGGATGAGGAATGAATTTAAACCTTAAACAAATGCACTTTGCGCGGTGAGTGCTTGTAGATTCGAGAGATCAATGCTGCAAGTCCGGCCTAAACCAAGAAATGGCCGTTCCAGACTTGTTTCGGTCACAAAGTGAAGGAGATGGGGTTGATCTTAGGGAGGGAAGCGAAAAAGGTGTTGAGATTGTGAAGGTGTAGACTTGCTTATGACTTGCAACAGGAAAGTGAACAAGCTTACGATTGGTGTAAGCAGGCTCTGGGTGTTTTCTTATTGTTTTTCTCTATTTTTCTCCGTTGTTTGGAAATAGGGCGGAGAACCTATTTATACAAGTCATTGAGCCTTATTCACGTCTCTCGTGGGAAGTGGAGGAAGTGGAGTGATAGAGTAGTGGAGTTGTGTGTTGGTGATACACGACCGGTCTTGCCCACTTCTCCTGTCACCGCTAACCGTCCATAACTTCCTAACACGTTCTTGTGATGGCGCGTTGCACTGCCGCACGCCGTAAACCGCCCGGACCAATACCCGCCATTTGTGACATGATTGATGTCCGAATGTGTGGGTCGTGGATCCACGAAAGATAGCATGTAATCTTTGAATTGAATAATCACAAGTTATTCGGGAGTCGATACTTGTGAAGTATCGTGTGTATTTTATGCGCATCGCATCAAGGTGTGGTAAAGTGATGGGTAATGACACCTTACTAACCAATTAACTCCCGACCAGGGCTGTATAACCAAGCTGGTGAAGTTGGACGGATGAGATGATCTTTGAGACATTCATCTGGGACCGTTGATGGAATCAGGATTTTGAAGAGGTGCGCAGGTATCACTCTTCATCTTGGTCGAAACCAAGCATGGGATACAACTTTGGCCTAACCGACCATACATGCGTATAGATGGCATGATGGTGTAGGCGCCTATACCCCATTACCTCATGAAAGTATGATCTGGGTCACTCAATTCATCCTGTGAAATCGAGTGGTTGAGATCGATTTGCGACAAAAACTAGTGCCGCAAGGGCCGCACGTCACGCCCTCTTCAGGCGCACGTTCCAAGACGACCAATCTTGGTCGGTCTTGGCCGATTGGCCTGGTGTGAAGGTGGTAGGCTGATGTTTACGCCTATACCTGAATATCCCATGAAAACGTGATCTGAGCCATCCAAATCGTCCGGCGAAGTTGAGTGGTCGAGATCAGTTAGCGGTTTGGGAGGTGTGACCACGCTAGTTTGAGCGTGCGTTTTGGATTGGCCAGGCATGATATGCCTTGGCCGATCGGGTTAGGGAATAGATGGGTCCACGGTGGTCATCTTTGGGTATGGCCGGACCTGCTTAATCTAATCCTGGACCCTCCATTCATGCCAGAGAAGATGGACGCTCGAGATGCTCAAAACCCTAATTTTGGGTTTCAAAGCCGTGCGTCATCTCTTGTTTGGGCGACGATTCTGTCACGACCAAACATGGTTGGTCTTGACCGATTGGTCAAGTGTGTAGGCGGGCCCACGGTGAGCTCTGGGCCCTTTGAATCTACATCTACACCCTCCATCTATACCTGCGAAGATGGATGGTTGAGACTGTTTTGCGACACATGTAATATGCCTCAAACCCTAATTTAGGGTTTTCCGTCCACAATGCTTGGTATGAACGTTTTTTGGCAAGCTAGGCCAATGGCCGACCGTGCGGGTTCCGCATTGGTTCTTGCGATGGATATTCCATACCGCTTGGGGGTGATGGAATTGATCCGGGTCATCCAATCATGCTTATGGAGTTGGATGATCATGATCATATCCGGACCGATACGGTCAATCCGGATGCTCAATCGGGCTAGTATAACACACCGAGAGGGGCTCAATCGGGCTAGTATAACACACCGAGAGTCGGCTGTATGGGTATTTCGTACATGGTTTCATTATAGTGCTTGGAGGTTCGTGTTACTCAGTAAGAGTAACACTCGATCGTCATGCCACACCGATAATGAGTACTGGAAATACAAGGTCGATTAGAAATTCACAGATGGGATTGTTGCCACATGCTCCAACCTGGAGGAATTTCATGTATTCACGAGAATGGGATTGTTGCCACATGCTCCATTCTTGGTGAATTAAGTGAGGGAGTATCCAACACTTATTAATGGCTTTATCTTTTACAAGATGTCAGCGCATAATTTTTTCGGATTTTATAATTTTAACCTCAAATGAAAATCCACCATCAACACTAACATCGACATGTTAGTAGATGCAACCAGCGGACACGGCATGTTCTCCTCCATGGATGAATGTAGCGGCTACAACCAGATAAGGATGTACGAACATGATGCAAGTAAGATATCTTTTCGAACTCCTCTCGGAAATTTTTATTATACCATACTGCCATTTGGTTTAAAGAATGCCGGTGCAACGTATCAACGCTCTATGACGGCAATCTTCCACTGGAGCCGATACCTCAAGGGAGCAGCCTCAAGAAGATAACGATGTCCACGCGTCATATCGAGCAAGATCCGGGCGAGCCACTCTACCAGACAGTGGTCGAACAAGATCCGGGCAAGTCACTTTATCAGACAGTGGTACATGTCTATCATGCTATGTTGGAGAATCCGCGCTTTTGGTCATTTGTAGGATCCAAATATCGCAACAACTACACATTTGCGGAATCTTCATTAACAACGTCGCGAAACCGTCGCAAAGTGATTTCATAAATGACATAACAAATGACGATAACATAAACATGAAGAAAGTGCGAAGATCTTGTGAAAACTAAAGTGTCTGCGAGACTTAATATTTATACTCCTGCGAAATGTCGCAAGGTAAATCCGAAATTAAGGGAAATATTAGTTGTACATGAGTCATCATCCACTATGTAAACACTATATAAAGAAGAGAGCAGGAGAGAGAAAAGGAGGATATTTTTGATAAGAGAGAGAGAGAGAGAGATTTGGAGAGAGAGATTTATTTTCTTTATCATCTTCTTCCCCTAAAATTAGATCTAGAGCTCTACAAAATATCCATTAATGGAGATTGTAAATCTAATTCTTATGTAACCTCAAAAATCATAGTGAAGAACCATGGATGTAGATCACATTGATCGAACCATGTAAAAAATCCTTTTGTCAATTTATATTTCTAGCACTTATATTTGAAATTTAGGTGATTAATAAGATTTAGATCTACAAAATATTATGAGGGGTGTAGTGTGGGATTTCCTGCAACTACATATGCGCTAGAAACAGGGAGAGAGTAATGGATTTTGTCCTTCCTGTAACTTGTTGGATCAAAAAATTTCCATGAAAATTAGTTATTGTTCATACTTTTTATTTAGATCTATAAAATTTAGGTTCAAAAATGGAAGTTTTATGGAAGAAATCACACTTTCAGGGAGAAAACACCGTCAACAATTCAAGGACATGAAAAGAGGAAGAGAAAAAAATAGGTTGATGTGATGAAATTCAAGGAAGAAAGCTAATTTTTTAATGGAAGATTTCATATTCAGGAGAAAAAGCAAGAGGAAAATTGTTGAAGGAAATAAAGGAAGAACGAAGATAAGGATAAGAACAAAACGTTGTGATTTTTATCACAAACATAAGCTCGCACAGATGGTTTGAGTTGGAGCGAATGAGCAAGAGGTCAAGGGTTCGAATTCGCGAGACACATATTTTTTATTTTTTTCAAGTGGCGAATAAGAGAATAAAGAAAAAAGTTGTGGGTTAATTTCTGCAGAGAGGTTCTTGAACAGTTGGTTCAGCGAGCAATATGTGAGTTTGAGGTCGCAAGTTCGAATTCACTTGCGAGCATAATTTTCTTCTTTTTACAGAAGGGAAAAAATGGATAATTTCGCAAGGTTGTTTCATTATTTCGCAAACAAGAGGCAGCACAGTTGGTTATCTGCGAAATTAATGAGTTCATGGTCACGTGTTCAAATCCCAACAAATGTATATTTTTCGCATGGATATTTAGCAAGGGTATTTCACACAGAAGAAAGTAAGTTATTATTTCGCAGAGATAGTTCGCAAAACAGTATCAACAAAGTTGGTCGGAGGTAAAGACAATGAGCTTGAGGTCGCAGGTTCAATTCCCACCTCTCGCGAATTTTCGCATATTTTTTGAACTTTCAAATGAGAAGAAATGGAATAAGGTTATGAAATTATGTGTTTCTTTCGCAAACAACAAGTAGCGCAGTTGGTCAGGGATTAGGAGTATGGGTTAGAGTTCGCATGATCAATTCTCGCAAAGCTCAATATTTTTCACACTTTTTGGAACTACTGAAAAGAAAGGAAGAATAATAGAGTGGCAATATGTGTTTCTTTCGCAAGATGAAGCTAGCTCAGATGGTCAGCAGTAAAGGGAAGGAGTTTGATGTCTAGGGTTCGAATCTCCCCATTCGCAAAGAGTTATTTCACTTCGCAAATGTTTAGCTTGCGAACGTTCGCAGCACGAACACTTCGCAGATGTTCGTTTGCTTCACGCAAATGTTTACTTCGCACAGTCTTTGATAATTTCGTAAGGATATTTCGCAAGAAGAAAGTAGGTGGTTATTTCGTGAGACACACTTCCCAGAGCGGCTAGCACAGTTGGTCAGGAAGCATGAATGCAAGCAGAAGGTCGCAGGATCAATTCTTGCTCTCGCACATTTATTTTTGTTATGCGAAATTTCACACAGACTTTGCTTATCTCGCAAAGAAGAAAGTTGATGATTATCTCGCAAATTAATTTCGCAAGAGAGGGTTAGAACAGTTGGTATGATGTGAGAATATGCAAGAGGCAGGTCAAGGGTTCAAATCTCATTTCTCACTTTTTTTTTTTTTGCTGCGAGATAATTATATTTTGTGCGACCTTTATATATTTCAAGGATGTTAGCTTCACAAGCCAATCATATACTTCGCAAGAGACGACAACAACAACAAACCACAAAATCTAAGTACCACTTTCCTTGAACATTTTACTTTTACAACAAATAAAAAGATTTTTTATTTGATTTACAAAAAAGCGATTCAATCGCAAGATTACAAATATTACTAAGATTTTAAGATTATAAAGACTTCAAAATTACAAAGATTTCTAGATTTCAAAGTTACAAAAAAAAAAAAAAATTCAATTTATATATTTCTCTAGAATATTTCTTTTATAGACAATAAAGGATTTTTGATTTGAATCACAAAACGCGATACGATCGCAGAATTATAAAGATTTCACAACTACAAAGATTTCGGGACTATAATGTATTAGAATTTTCTTGAATATTTACTTTGCTTCAAATGATATGATATTATGAGAATGAATGAAAGAAATGAAGGAAAATGAAGGAATGAATAAAAGGATGAAGACATGCGATAATTTCGCAGAGATAATGGAAATGCGATAATTTCGCAAAGATAATGAGAAGAGATAATCAAAAATGAATGATTGAACGAATTGACAAAAATGAATGAGTGAGTGAATGGGACGAACCTTTATGGCGTACACCTAGTTCGCGAATGATATTTCGCAAGAGGCAAATGTAAGACCTAAAGTGCGTCATATAAGGGGGTATCTCTTGACATGGCTCAGCGAAAAGGTTACACCGCTCCCCGGAACCTGAGTCATGGAGATTTGGGGCCCATGAAAGCCTATCCGGGAGAGATACCTTGGATTCCCAACTATATATATAAGGTTATACCCCTGGTTGGACGCCCGAGGGTCTCTTCCAAGGAGTCGATGTATGCTCAAGGCGCAGGGTACACGGTTGAGCCAAGAGTGCCTAGGGCATTTGAAGTGTCTCGGCCATTCTTGGCAAGTCTTGGTATATCTTTTCGGCCCGAAGAAAACTCCACTTAGGGTGCAATCTCGTAACCATAAGCCATATAGGTATAAGGGATAAGAGGCTGCGAAAACAATCAAGTTGTTGTTAAGACCGGGATGGGAGGAGCTAGTCTTGTATGGCCGATGTACGCCTCCTTGAAGGGGCAACCGGGGAGAAGATAAGGGCGGCACCTCCATTAGGGAGCCGATAAGTGTCAAAAGACGCAAATGTCATGAGGCTTTATTTTCGCAAGGAAATTTAGGCTTGTCATATTTGTGCAATGATCCTGAAGAGGCAATAATACAAAAGACAAAGATAAGGCGAGATCAATGAGTCTTTACATGAAAGTGTAAAGACGTCCTGCGATTTCGTCGCAAGACGGCAATGTCATGGGGATTTATGTTCGCAAGAATATTTAGGCCTGTCATATTGTCGCAATAATGAGGGGTGGCAAAATAAGACCTTTAACTAGGAAGGCGAAATAAGACCACACAAGAAACTGATAAGGCAAGACCAATGGGTCATTACATGAAAATGTAAAGACGTCCTGCGATCTTGTCGCAATGACAAAATTCAACATAAACATTTTGAATGTAAGTAACAGAGATCTTTCATCGCAAAAAAGATTACATGATAAGCTTGCGAGCTTGATAAAATGATTAAATGATAAACTTGCGAACATGTACATAATAATGAGACTGAGGCAATGCAAATGCCACACACTTGATATTATGATCATATTATTATGCGATACTAATAGTGCAGGAATAAGAAAAGATGAAGCACAAGTAAGAACTTGCGAGAAACAATAAATAGGCAAAGAGGAATGCATATACTAGAGACAAAATCAGAGAAATGAAGAATGGAAGCGATTTAAAGCTACATCAAGTTTAGAACGGCAAAATAAGCTAAGTAACACAAACATTAGTTATACATTGCAGTAGATAAGCATTCTCATCATACAAGCATCATACTCGCATCATGAAAGCATCGCATAAGCATTTCATGGCATAAATATCGCATACACATTTCATAACATAATCATTACATAAACATTATATTCGAACAAGTATTTTACACAATTTCGCACTTATTAAGAATTTCGCAGAATGTGATTATTTCACAAGATAAGATAATCGGCTGAAGAGATTATACTATCGCATGAGCACAAAACATGACACAGAGGAAAAATAAGAATACAAAAACAATTCGCTCAATCAACACTTTCTCGAGGATTCTACCCTCATCGATAAAGAACAGAGGCAACTATGGATAACCAAGAAAACATTTTATGTTCTTCATCTTCTCGGCAAGAATCATTTCCAAAGTGGATGTTCACTAATGAACAACAAGAATCCTCATCAAAAATGGAGTAATAATTTCGCATGAATAGAGGCAATACTTCTTATTCGCAATCAAGGACAGATACTTCTTATACTTCAAAAAGGATACTTCATACTTCTTATATATTTCGAGGATTAAGTACTTCTTATATTTCTTCAAGGATACTTCATACTTCGCATACTTCAAGAGTTGATACTTCTTATTTATTTCGCAAATCTTCGGAACTTCGCAAAAGAATAGAGGCAAGTACGTACTTTTCAAGTCCAAAGATTCTTTCGCTCGTTCCTTCATCAACAAAGATCAAAGACTATTACGGCAATGGATTTTTTCTTAAAGATTGCTCTTCAAGCAATATTCAAGAAAAAAGAGGCAAGATGTAGGATCCAAATATCGCAACAACTACACACTTGCGGAATCTTCATTAACAACGTCCGCTAAACCGTCGCAAAGTGATTTGAAATGACATAACAAATGACGATAGCGTAAACATGAAGAAAGTGCGAAGATCTTGCGAAAACTAAAGTGTCTCATGAGACTTAATATTTATACTCCTGCGAAATGTCGCAAGGTAAATCCGAAATTAAGGGAAATATTAGTTGTACATGAGCTGTCATCCACTATGTAAACACTATATAAAGAAGAGAACATGAGAGAGAAAAGGAGGATATTTTTGGTAAGAGAGAGAGAGAGAGATTTGGAGAGAGAGATTTATTTTCTTTATCATCTTCTTCCCCTAAAATTAGATCTAGAGCTCTACAAAATATCCATTAACGGAGATTGTAAATCTAATTCTTATGTAACCTCAAAAATCATAGTGAAGAACCATGGATGTAGATCACATTGATCGAACCATGTAAAAAATCCTTGTGTCAATTTATATTTCTAGCACTTATATTTGAAATTTAGGTGATTAATAAGATTTAGATCTACAAAATATTATGAGGGGTGTAGTGTGGGATTTCCTGCAACTACATCATCCTCTGGAGTTGTTGAACGCTCATCTACAACAACATATGCCATGATAGAAAGAACCAGTCCTGCCGGTAATAAAGAGCCTCATAATGTTTGTAGGGGCATATATCTCACCAACAGACGATGCAACCTTCAGCTTTCTGTAAGCAGTTCCCTGAAGCAGCAAGAGGAAAACCACAGAGATACAACATCCTGCGCGTCAGTCAACTCCAACTCCAGTACCACATACACGAATCCCACGATGATGAAACAATGTCCAAGATATTCCATATCTGGCTCGACAACAACCACTACGAACAAACCATGTAAACCACGCTTGGGGACTGAGGCTCAGCATGAAGTTCCTTCACCGTCAGTCAAGGACTTCTTCAACACGAGAAAGATGGTCAGTCAAGAATCATGGAATTCACAAAGGTAAATCGAACTGAAGAGGAAGCCACTTCAACGCTCCCTCCAGCAAAAGATGCTTCAATGGTCTATTCAAGAGCCACCTCAATGCTCTCTCCGGGACCCTTGTTCGCTTCAGAATCCTGCTTCAACACTCTCTCCAGGATCCACCTCAACGTTCGCACCAGAAGCCACTTTAACATCCTCTCGAGTCGTTTCAACACTCAAGCTACATCAATAATCTGCGCTCTGGTCAAGTTATCTTTGATGTACTCATTGCTCAACATACGTCTCATCCATCCTTCATGAGGACCCGGTGAGCATGAAAAACCCCGAAGTCGATAAGAGGAGGGTTATCCCGTGGAATGATATATTTTCATATAGTTGAAAGGGCGCGATGAACAACTCATCATCAATGTTTGGCATATCTTTGAAGCTTTCAACACCTCCTGACTTGGCACCAGCATTATCCCCAGAAGACATCTCAACAGGAGCTCTTTTCTTCATTCTACAATAAAAGACAGGAGTCAGTACTTGTATAAAAACGCGTGAGATGTGTAGTCACACACGACAGAACACACATTCACTTTGGAGTACACAAGGCTGGTATTGGGTCCAAACACCGGTGTTGATCAAGTCACAAGTCCGGTGTTGATCAAGTCTCAAGACCGGTATTGATCAAGTCATAGGTATCACTCAAGTTTCAAGTCCGGTGTTGATCGAGTCACAAGTCCGGTATTGGTCAAGCTTCAAGTCTGGTATTGATCAAGTCACAAGTCCGGTATTGCTCAAGCTTCAAGTCCGGTATTGATCAAGTCACAAGTCCGGTATTGCTCAAGTTTCAAGACCGGTGTTGGTCAAGGGCACGAGGCTGGTATAAAGGTGACATTCGGTCAGGCATACACGATATGGGACCCACGTTCAATCAAGCATATATGGCGGGACCATATTTATTTGTACAAAACAGTTCTCTTATGTCATGGGAATCATGTTCACGAAATTCAAGCCCACGTTCGATCAAGCAGGCGCAGTAGCCCCACGAACGAAGCAGGCGCAGCAGTCCGTCGATTAGGCATAACCCCACGATCGAACGAAGCAGGCGCAATAGCCCATCGACCTAATCAGGCATAACAAGGTCGATCTGGCAAGACCGACATTCAAACGGAGCAAGCACGGAGTGGGCCCTCGACCGAAGCAGACATAGCAAGGTCGATCGAAGTAGGCAAGACCGACATCATACTAGGGGAATGCTCTCCTAGATGCCTTTTGAAAGTGACATACTCCAAGGACAGGATGACCCGTCTCTCCTGGTAACATCTAACTTTGTCTCATAAGTTTTATCTTTAATCACACCATCTTATGCCTACCCCACAATAGTGTAACCATTGTGTGCTAGGCGAGGGACTTAATGTTGATGGTGGATTTTCATTTAAGGTTAAAATTGTAAAAGCCGAAAACTATGCTACTGACATCTTCTAAAAGATAAAGCCATTAATAAGTGTTGGATACTCCCTCACTTAATTCACCTAGAATGGAGCATGTGGCAACAATCCCATTCTCAGGAATACATGAAATTCATCCAGGTTGGAGCATGTAGCAACAATCCCATATACCCCGTGAATTTCTAGCATTATTAATTAATGCGCAATCACCTTGTATTTCTGTACTCATTATCGGTGCGACATGACGATCGAGTGTTACTCTTCTGGAGAAACACGAACCTCCAAGCATTATAATGAAACCATGTACGAAATACCCGTACAAGCTGACTCTCGGTGTGTTATACTAGCCCGATTGAGCCCCTCTCGGTGTGTTATATATACTAGCCCGATTGAGCCCCTCTCGGTGTGTTATACCAGCCCGATTGAGCATTCGGACTGACCGTATCAGTCCGGATATGATCACAGTCATCCAACTCCACAAGCATGATTGGATGACCCGGATCAATTCCATCACCCCAGCGGGTATGGAATATCCACTGCCGAACCAACGCGGATCCCGCATGGTCGGCCTCCCCGAGATTGGCCTAGCTTGCCAAAACGTCCAAACCAGAGCGTATGGGCGGAAAACCTAAATTAGGGTTTTGCGGCATATTACATGTGTCGCAAAATGTTCTCAACCATCCATCTTCGCAGGTATAGATGGAGGGTGTAGATGTAGATTCAAAGGGCCCAGAGCATGTCAACACAATCACCGTGAGCCCGCCTATATGCCTGACCAATCGATCATGACCAACCATGGTTGGTCATCTCGATTCGTACGCCCGAATAAAGCATGACACACGGCCTTGAAACCCAAAATTAGGGTTTTGAGCATCACGAGCGTCCATCTTCTCCGGCACGAATGGAGGGTCCAAGATTAGATTACAGTCCGGTCATACCCGCATGACCACCGTGGACCCATCTATCCCCTCACCCGATCGGCCAAGGCATATCATGCCTGGTTATTCCAAGACGCGCGCCCAAACTAGCATGGTCACACCTCCCAAACCGCAAACTGATCTTGACCGCTCAACTTCGCTGGACGATTTGGATGGCTCAGATCACGTTTTCATGGGATATTTAGGTATAGGCGTGAACACCAGCCTACCACCTTCACACCAGACCGATCGGCCAAGACCGACCAAGATTGGTCATCTTGGAACGTGCGCCCGAAGTGGGAATGATGCGCGGCTCTTGCGACACTGGTTTTCTGTCACAAATTGATCTCGACCACTCAACTTCACCGGACGAATTGAGTGGCCCAGATCATACTTTCGTGATGTAATGGGTAAAGGCGCCTACACCGTCATGCCGTCTACACGCATGTACGGTCGGCCTGGCCAAAGTCATATCCCAAGCATGGATTCGACCGTGTCAAGAGGGATGCTTGCGCACGTCCTCTAGAAACCCTAATTTCATTAACGGTCGCAGATGAGTGTCTCAAAGATCATCTCATCCGTCCAACTTCACCAGCTTGGTTATACAACCCCGGTCGTCAGAGTTAATTGGTCGGTGAGGCGTCATCTCCCGTCACTTTACCACACCATGATGCGAGACTCACATAAAATACACACGATACTTCACAAGTATCAACTTTCTGAATAACGCAGTTATTCAACTTAGCATTACATGCTACCTTTCGTGGATCCCACGATCCACACACTCGAGACATCAATCATGTCACAAACTGGGGGATACATACTGGGGTATTGGTCTGGCGGTTTACAGCGTGCAGTGTGCAACGCGCCATTACAAGAACGTGTCAGGAAGTCATGGACGGTTAGAGATGACAGGAGAAGTGGGCAAGACCGGTCGTGTAACACCAAAGACACACCTCCACTACTCCATCATTCCACTTCCTCCACTTCCCACGAGAGACGTGAATAAGGCTCAAATGACTTGTATAAATAGATCCTCCTACCTATTTTCCAACACAGGAGAAAAACAGGAGACATGAGAGAAACAAGAGCAAGTCCAGACAAAATACATAAACCAAGTGTTAATACAAAACACCGGAACTGATAGCTTGCATCCTGTAGTTTCGGTTCAGCTTCATTACAAGTCATAAGCAAGCCAACACCTTCACAATCTCAACACCTTCTTCGCTTCCCTCTCTAAGATCAACCCCATCTCCTTCACTTTGTGACCGAAACAAGTCTGGAACGGCCATTTCTTGGTTTAGGCCGGACTTGCACAGATTGATTTCCGAATCTATAAGCACTCACCGTGCAGTGCATTTGTTTAGGGTTTAGATTCATTCCTCATCCACACACCCCAAATTACCAAATCCGGCAGGAATAGTTTTCACCCATAAACACACACTTACAACCTTGAAACCAATTTGCCACACTTCCAAACAAGTTTAGAATTGGTTCATCTGACTTTCAAGAACTATGTGATTGATCAAACAAACATTCAATCACAATCATGGGTTTAACGGTTCTACCAAAACAAGTTTTGGTTCTACCTCCATGTGAGTACTGTGCATAGTCACACTAGCTTTCGAAAATTCGGTCGACTAGGTACTAGGATCGGTTCCCCACATATATATGGTATCTAACTTATATGTGTTGCACATGTCCATAGGATCGGTTCCCCTTTCTGCTATAAACCTTGCTGCACCCCATACAAGGATCGGTTCCCCTTTGTGATGTACTGCACCTCTTACTAGGATCGGTTCCCCTTTCCCATATTTGGTCAGAAAAAACACAAACCCGATCATACCATCACAGGTGATTACTTAAGATCGGTTTCACTAATAAAAGTCATACCAATACATAAGTCATGCCTTTGTGAATAGTTCTACCAAGAACACAAACAAGTTGTGAGCGTATATAAACCTCGTATTGTATTCCTTAATACTATGTCTATCTAGAGTTAAAATATGCTTCGCAGTTATGTTTTCAATATGCACGACTTGAAAGATACGTTAGGGAATGAAACCGTTCAAGTCAATTATCACTAACCTCAAGTGGAAAGATGATTGTTGTCGTTGTAGGTCCTTGCTTCTTCACATCTTCAAGACTTTGCAATACTTGTAATGTCTCATATCCTAATACAAGCTAAACTATACGAAGTTGACTCTAGTACATAATCAAGCGACTCTTAACATGAGTTTTGATTCACTAAAATATGACAACCAAACTTGACATACCAACGCTTGGTGGGTTCAACAACGATGCTCTAACACTAACCAGAGTGTATATTGTGTTACGTTAATCTCAAGTCAAGTTTTTCATCTAAAGGTTATTATTAATTACTTGATTCCAAATCTACCTTAGCTTAAATCCAAAGCAACCTTGATCTTTAAAGTCTATAAAAGGAGAACCTCAGACAACTGAGATCTTTGAATTCCTGACACTATCTTTATGTGTCCTAGTTGTAAACTAGAGTCGTTGTAATACCCCGATATTCGACAGTGGTTGGCCGAATGGAATATAATAAATGGTTTGTCCTTTCCTAACACCGAGGCCCGATGAGTTCACTTGACTGAGTTGTGGGAAAAAACTTCTCAGTTAAGCGTGCTCGGTTGGGAGTAGTTACAGGATGGGTGACCTTTCGGGAAGCTGTTGCTGGATGACCGCAATAGTGCCGTTAAAAAATCCCACACTGCTGTATAACCGCAGTGGGTAAGTGGGAACAATATCAGTGTTAGTTGGGATATAACTAGGGACGGTTCACTTGTACTCGGGTGGGAGAATATGCTGGGATGTTATGCCAAATGCTGGTCTCACAAGAGGCAAGGAACCTCTACATTATACCGAGGCATTTTCAGCACAATTAGCTCCAGAGTTGGCAGAAAACTCTGCAGTTAAGCGTGCTCGGATGAGAGTAATCCATTGATGGGTGACCTTTCGGGAAATTACTGTTAGATGACCGCAACGATGCCTGTTGAAAACCCCACACTGCCGGATAACCGCAGTTGCTAAGTGGGGAAAGTATCGGTTGAGGGATGAGTCATTACAGTTGTCTTCTCCTTTAAACCCTTCTAGGGTTTAGCGACTAAAAGAATTTACCTAGGGATTCGTGAAGTCAGGTCCAACTATTGTTATCTTGATAGTTCTCGTATCTTGATGTTATTTTAATTGTTGAGTTTTGCTCCAACAAAACAAGATAGATAGAAATCACAAAATTTCTTCGTATGAGACTTTGTGATTCTACAAATATATAATTGTAAGGTGAATAATAATCTAGGATGCTCTTCGGGAGTCATAAGACCGAATTTTGAAATTTGGTAGACTTTGTCTATTGTAATCAATTTCCTACCTCACCTTGATCTTTGATCAGAATGAAAATCACATATATGCTTATCTGTGGGAGGCAGATTGGTTTAAAGTCTTCAATTAAGTTGAAGCAACTCTTAGGATGTAAAGGACGTCAGCTACGGGAATCAATTGCGCGGAGTCCTGCTGGAATTCAAGAGGCGTAAGGAGCGCAACTGTAATTGAATTGCTGTAACGGTTTAATTCGGTCTCAATTAAATTCCAGTCCAAAGTTTTGATAGTAGGCTAGTGTTTGTAGCAGCTTAATACAGTTTGGTGTTCAAGTCTGGACTAGGTCCCGGGATTTTTCTGCATTTTCGGTTTCCTCGTTAACAAAATTTCTGGTGTCTGTGTTATTTTTTTTCCGCATTATATTGTTTGTCTTTATAATTGAAATATCACAAGTTGTACGTTGAAATCAATTCAAGTAGACAAGTCTATCGCAATTGTTGGATACGAATTGATTGATTCTTGGATATTGATCTTTGGAATCGGCCATGTACTCTCACGAATAATCAGGTTCACGGACTTGTCTCTGTAACATTCTGATTGTGAGAAAAAGAGATATAAACTCTGAATATTATTCCTTGATTGAGATTCATTAAGTTGAACTCTCAGAATTTTATTTAGCTTTAGTCCATACAGGTTGCATAAGAAAAAGTTGGTGGGTGTATTTTGGTACCCCCACGTTTTCAATTGGTATAAGAGCAGGCAAAAGAGGGGGACCATCCACGGCTCTGGCGACATGGACGGCCGGCATGTGGGCCTCGGTCACACAATTTTTTTTTAATTATTATTAATTTATGTATTTTCTCTCTCTTCCTTTGATGAGTTTGCCATATCCTCATTCATCCATGCCTTTAGGTATTCGTTTGAGCATTATACTAAATATACCCGCACCATTTTCTCAGAGCTTACTCAGTGACCCGTATGCCCAAAAGGTGAATATTCATTACTAATCCATGGAATTCAACTGGGAAAGCCGTGAATTGAAGTAATAAATAGAATATCTTCTAGAAATTCAGCTGATGAATAGAGCTCTAGAGTTAATTAATATGCCGCTCTATACTAGCAGACAATCTGTCTAGGAGCATTAAATTGATTTTAAAATCGGTGTATGAGATGGTAGGAGCATCGTACTCGTTCGGTATGGTCAGGGAATACTTGGATGGAAATTGTGACTGATACCAGTCACATCATGAAGACGTTATCGCTCTATACTAGTGGTCAACTCATCTAGGAGTCGTCCAATCATTAAGAATCTATATATAAGTGAATATATGCATGATATTGAAAGCTCAATCGAGATACTTTGATATTGTCGTACTATACATATGCTCGGAAAAGGTTACATGATCATTCGGAGATCATCATAACAAGAGCTTTCATGTCTAAATTATAAAATATGAATTTCATATATTCGTCTGAAGCCGGGTCAGAAATATATGAAACTATAATTGTACAATTCTAACCTTCGTCGATAATCCACCATCAACAACAACGATGCCATCAATATTTTGATTTGAATGAATTGAAATGTGATTTTGGTTAACAAAAATAATAAGGGATATTTAATGTTTGGTACCCGGAAAATGACCACCACATTACTTTGGTACCCATCATTCAAAATATTAATGGTTGGTACCTAGACTAGCCGTTGACCGTCAAAGTCAACATTTGACCACCATTTATTTTATTTTTTCTAATTTGCATTAAAGTATTATTTAATCTTACAATTTTACCCCTAAAGAAAAAAAAATGTATCTTCATCCACCATCTCCTTCGAACCCTGCAAGTTCGCCATCAGATTAAACATTTGCGTGCAAATTACCATGTGTAAGCACTCGATCTGGATCCCAATCAACTCCTTCAAATTTCTATAAATGCTGATACCAATGGATTTACTAATCACATATGTATGTCCATGATGATCATACCCAATTATTGACCAAATTCAATCAAACCAGAAATTATAGAAAAAAAGTGAAAAATCAATCATGATGTTACGGAGGTGGTGTAGCATGAGAATATTACATAAAATCGATCCAACATCCCAACAACTCAATCCATGAAACCACGACAACCCTCTTCTTGAAATGATTTCTCACATCAAAATTCCTGTTACAATTTGAACCCAATTTCCTATTCATTGTATTTATTGCATAATCCACAAAACAAAATTCAGTTTCATTCATTCAGCACCAATACGCATCGATACGCCATCAATCATGATTTCACTGATTTTGATTTCATTGTCAACCAGTAGTGGAAAATTAGTCCATCTTGCTCTAGCATCAATCAATCTTGTTTCACATTTATATACGATTCAACCTCCATATCTAGCTGCGGCAAGTAATAAACTGGTCGCACCATGAAAGTTCATTGAATAGATTGAAATGATTTCTTCTTATTTTTTATTTGGTATTTTTTTGTTCAAGGATCAATATTTTTCTGATTGATATGAACAATCATACTAATCTATATCCCTGCAACACTCATACAAATCTCTGATTATGCACTATGCAAAACTCGGTAGATGGCGGCTGTTAGGGAGTGACAGGGAGAAAGGAGAAGAAACTTCAGGGTTTTTGTAAGGGGTAAATTAGTAATGTCAAGTATTTTTTTACTAAAAATTAAATTAAATAATTTTTTTGATGGTCAAACGTTGACTTTAACGGTCAACAGCGAATCCAGGTACCAACTCTTAAATTTTCAAATGTTGGGTACCAAAGCAATGTGTTGGACATTTACCAGGTACTCAACATTAAATATCCAAATAATAAAGTGAAAGTATAATTAAGGAATACAAAATTTAAAACTATGGATGGGTACCTTTCAGGAGAAGGCCAATATAAATTATACTTTTTTTTTTTTGAAGCAATATATAGATTATACTTTTTTTTACCAGCCCAAATTTTAGAACGATTTTTTTGGGGACCATCCTTTTCTTGAGGGGATCATGATCTTATTTTGGTATTACATTTAGAAGTAAACTGAAGCCACCCCTTATCTAAATATTATGTTAAAACCAAAATTATCCTTCCTAATTAAGTTTGTGTAACAGGTAGTTAGTGAAATGATTAGTTGGAGCGTAAGATTAAATCAATAATTTTTTTTCTAAATTAAGTTATTGAGAGAGAAGAAGAAGGAGAATATAAAAGAGTTTTGGATTTTTTTTTTTTTTTTTTTTTTTAATCCGAACCTTCAAACTATCCGAGCATACTTTAAATTTAGTTTTTTGTTGCTTGAATTGACCAAAATTTTCTGAAAATGAAAAAGTTTATATCTTGATTTGCACTAAGTCAAACACCTTCGGCTACAAGACTTGAAGAACAGGTAGCCGAACTTATCTGCAAATGTAGTTCGACTAATTTTTATGAAGGCACCGGTAGCCGAACTTAGTTTTAATGGAGTTTCTTCTTTCAAAAAAAAGTTCAATTAGGAGAAAGAAATTGCAACGTAACCAAACTCAATATATAGGATTTTAAAGGAAAATTAGGTTAGGAGAAAAAAATTACAACGTAACCGAACTCAATATATAAGATTTTAGATAAAAGTTAGGTTAGAAGAAAAAAATCACAACGTGACTGAACTCGATATGTAGGATTTCAAAGAAAAATTCGGCTAGGAAATCAGAAAGTTCGGGTAGGAAAGAAAAAAGTTCGGCTAGAAAATTAAAAATTTGGCTAGGACGAAACAGCCGAACTGTTCTTCATGTTCTTCATTTCCATCAGGTTCGGCTGGTTCGACAAAATATTTTCACAGAATTCCTAGCCAAACTTCTCTCTGCAACTTTAATTTTTATGATTACTCACTCAATTTATCAATCACAAATATACTAAAAAGATATGGTTAGTCGGAAAGTACTTCTAATATACAAATTTCTAAAATCTGGGTTTAAAAAACGTTATGAAAATGGAAAAGAAAACAAGAGGATAAGAGATAAGTTTAAAATGAAATTTGCTTAGTAAAAAAAATTGTGTTTATGTATTTATTGATTAGAGTTTTAATTAGGTAAGTAGGTTTAGTAGGGAGTTTATTAGGTTAGTTATTATTTAAACAAAGATAAAGGATAAGTTAGTAATTTCCTAATTTTAGGACACCCCTTCTAAGTGTAGGGGAGGTGACCCAAGTACATCATGGTCCAAAAAAAATAGAAGGCTAATATTGGGGCGTCACATTCCAATAGAGGGGCGTCACCTAATAGGACAAAAACAAGTCATCCATAAGTAATATCAAAAACCCCTTATCTCAAATAATTTTGTATTGACTAAACAACCCTTATTTAGTTAATCTTAATTTAACGGTTGGAATTAATCCTAACCTGGACGTAAAATCAACTTCTACGTTTGGAATAAATCCAAACCTGGACGTAAAATATTCTTTTATGGTTTGATTCAAACCAAACCTAGACGTAAGACTACATTTTACGTTTGGAATAAATCCAAACCTAGACGTAAAATATTCTTTTACGGTTTGATTCAAACCAAACATAGACGTAAGACTACATTTTACGTTTGATTCAAACAATACCCATACGTAAGACTACATTTTACGGTTTGATTCAAACCAAACCTAGACGTAAGACTACATTTTACGTTTGATTCAAACAATACCTAGACGTAAAACTACATTTTACGTTTGATTCAAACAAAACCCAGACGTAAGACTACATGCAATTCCTATTTTACGATTGAATTCAACACGAACCTAGACGTAAGTTCTTCAATATCAAAGTTTACGTTTGGAAACCTAGACCGAACCCGTGACGTAACACTAGCGTAAACGTTATCGAAACCTAATTTTACTTCAATTTCATTTAAGCACAAAAACGAGTAAACAAAGATGTGTTTGTTCGATTATTACCTAACGATGAATGAATTGAAGTTGAAGTTACTGTGGAGGAGAGGAAGAGAAGAAAGATAAGAAGAGGAGCGGTTTTTTTGTTGAATTAGAATAGAAAAGATTAGGTTTTTAAGTTTTTATTTTAGTTAAGGGGTGGTAATCTAGACATTTTGTATATGTGTAAGGATATCCCATAACCATTTTTTTGGACACTAAGAATCCAAGTGAAGCCCCTCCTCTATTGGAGTGTGACGCCCCAATAATAGCCTTCAAAAAAAAATCGTTCGAATTTTATGTACTAACTTTAACCTTAAGCCCGGGTACAAACATTTCTAGTTCCGCCTGCAAAGAGAGCTTTTTACGGCTTTTAAAAACTTAACGGTACAGAATTTTGAAAAACCCGAAACAAACAAACCCTTAGGCCTCTTCCTATGCACATGCCAAAACATGATATTTGGCATATATGCACCCACTATGGGTATGCCAAACTGCCAAACACATATGCCAATATGTTATTCCTGGCATATAGGCATAGGAGACAGAGTTTCCATCGAGCGATAGAGATTCTATCGCTTTGCTGAGCGACAGAGACTCTATCGCCAGCGATATTCTCTTTATCTCCAGCGATATTCTCTTTATCTCCGAGTAATTTTATATATATATAAATTCTCCTTCTCTCCTACTTTTTCATTATTCTAATACAATTTATATTTAAAGGGTCCCACTAAATATATTATATCACTAAAACTTTTATAAATACCCCACCACATAAATATAAATATATTTTTTATTCATTAGGGTCTCACCCAACACAATTAACTATATGTTTTTAATCAAGTTTGGCATGTCTACCATAGTGGGGAAACTCATTTGCCATACCCATAGGAATAGGCCTTAGATCGGCATTACCAATAAAATTCTCTTCACTCTTTTACAGTCAATAAAATGAGGCTCCAATATCTAAAATTATCTTCACTCTTCTACAGTCGAAGTTGGCTGCAAAGAGACTCCAGTGGATTCAATTTTCAAACCAAAAAACGGTAAAAAAAATCCGCCAAAAATTGAAATGGTATTACAGAGATATTGAATCTTAGACCCGCAATACCAATCATTAGACCCGCAATACCAATCAAAATCATTTATTCAGGTTCTTTCTTTTTTTTCTTTCTTTTCATACCCTAGAAATACAAGAAAAATCCCCAAATCAGGACACATTGATTCTCATCTCATGGCACAAAGTAACTCCTATGAAGAAGCACGGAAACAACGGTTAGAAGATAATAAGAGAAGATTTCAGGTCTGTTTTATTACATCCCTCAAACCCTAACTCCTCTTTTTGATTAATTTCTTACATTTTGTTTATGTTTTCAAGGAATTGGGTGTTTTAAAGATGGCCAACAGTCTATCAAATGTCATCAGAAAGAAAAACAAGACTCCGGTAGTAAGTTTTCGACTGCTCAATATGATCAGTTTTGTTTGATTCTTTTGCTTTGTTTGATATGTACATTGTAATGATGTAGAAAAATCAAGTGAAATCAAAGACAACTCCTGTAAACCCTGATTTTGTGAGACGCTCTTCACGTCCTCGGAAGCAAGTTACTTACAACGAAAGTCTTGGGGTCAAAAATTGCAAAACAAGGTATAATTTCTAGCTAAAGCAAACTCTATTTGATCTGTGTAGGGGTGCACTACCACTTTGAATAGTCTTAATGGTCGTGAATGTACAGCTACATAGCAACAAGAGTTGTGACTTACGCGGAACGATCCGATGCACTGAACCGTGCCATGAGCTTTCAAAGTGGTTTACTGTCTGGAAATCCATCTTTTGTTAAATCAGTGTTGCATTCACACGTGTCTGTGCTGGTAAGCTAGAACAAAACTAACATTTATATGATGTTCTCTAAATTTCCGTTTTTTTTTCTTTCATATTCAATGATATTGCAAATTGTTTTATACTTCCTTTTACCCATGTTTTTTTAAAAGTTTGTACCAGTGGAAATTCGCAACAATCACCTTCCCAGGGAAGCAGAAGTACGGATTGTGTTAGAAGATGAAGACGGTTCAGTGTATGAAGCAAAATACAATGGAGTATATGGACTACTCACTACTGGATGGAAAACATTTTTCATGGATCATAAATTGGATAATGGAGATGCCCTGGTAATTGAGATTATTGAGCCAACAAGAGTTAAGGTAAGATCACTATTACCAACCACACTATTTTCATTTGTACGTTTAATTCTTTTTTATAAATGCATCGATTAATCTTCACATGTCCTATACATCTTTCCGGAAATGTAAAGATGGACTTGGTTCCAAGTTCATGGGAGCTTTTTGCTTCACTAGAGTTTAGTCACAAGATATACGATTTATAGTTCTTTCCAAAGTTCCCACTGCCTTCCCCTTGAAGACAGTTTTAAATTTAAAGTAAGATGAAGCGAAGAATTAATATGATTGTTGAAATTAAACGTTAGCCCTTAGTTAATCGTACGATGTTATGTTGGACACAGTTTCCTCAATAACAATCTTTTGTTTCTCATAATAATGTAAACACAGTGTATGGCCAGAAGCCTAACTTATATTCAGTAACCATGTTTATGTTAAATTTTGTAAGTCTTTTAGGTGACGTCTAATTTACTTTCCAGCATATATAGGAACTTTTTAATGATAATCAAACCTGTACAGGTACACATATTTAAAGTGCCCAACGACGTCGGTGAAGTGAAAGTCGATGAGCTAAAGAACACTAAAGAAAGTAACTCTATCAAGACAGTAGATGTGAACAAATTGCCAAGACTACAAGGAGACGAAGTCCGTAACCCAAATAAAGTTGAACACTGTGATACAAGAATCACAATGCTGAAGAGTTAACACCAGATCCTTGCTCAATCCAGAGCTGAATTTTTTGCGGATGAACTCAGACTAACAAAATCTAAACTGATTGGAAAAAAATCTTTTCGTCGAAGGTAAACCTTAACTATTGAAGTGTTGACAACAAGATCCTTTTGATTATAAAAAGCAGTTCTACTATGTATATGATAATTGATTGAGCTAGAAAAATTCCTTCTACTTGCTAAATGCTAAAATTTTGTGCAGTATTTTTCTGTTTAATTACAATGATTCTGAAATTTAATCGAGTGCATCTGATGTTAAGGGATACTTGGCAATAATAGAGTAGTTATTGCATACTCCAGTTGAACATTTGTGGCAAATTGCAGAAAGCAAACATGGTTCTGCTGCTCTCCAAAAAAAAATTGCTTTCTGAAACTCAAATGGCTGAGTAATTCCTTAACCTGTGTTTGATCCTTAGCTAGATGGAATGATATGAGATGATGGGGGTATGGATTCTTACAAGACTATCGTTTGACCCATTTCTTTCTTTCCTTTTCATCAGATTTTTTCTGATCCTCCCTGAGTTAGAGCTCAATTTTCCTTTCTTCCGACAAGCTTGTCTTTTCATCTTAGTTTTCAAAAATCTTAATCTCTGCTTTCTTATTCAATTTCTGATTTTTCTACTTGGTTCAATTTGCTTCAATTTGGGTAATAGTGTTGGAAACAATCGCAAAAAAAACAAATTACACAATAATGAATCTCAAACAGGTGAATCGCGGACTAAGTCGTTATCTTTAAGGTGTTTCGGGACTCTGCCTCTTGATTGTGCTAGCAGTCAATTCTTTGTCGAAAACCCTATGGGATAAAACAGCTGATAACTCTCTTGTTCGATTTCTCTGCACCTAGAAATTGAACCAACTCTTACTCTTTCTAATACTTGCTCAGAACACAATAGATGAAAAACTATCTTTCATCTTCTCTAGAAACAGTCTTTTTATCCTGGCATATTTAGGGGCCACTCAAAAGGAATTAGGGGCTAACAATAAACAAAATAGGGTCACCCAAACCTAAATTGAGTTCACCCCTTATCCTTTTTTTTTTCGTAATGGCAAAATTGCCCTTCAATAATCGGAAATTAAACATGAATTCGGTAGTTAGTGTACATTTAGTTATTGTTAGCAATTTTTTTTTCTTTCGAATTTTGGTTCTACCATAATCGGTAAATAAAATCTATCTTACCTACCGAATATGGATGATGTTCTTAAGAAATGATGAACATTAACCAGAATCGGTAGATAAAATGATTGTTATCTACCGATTCTGGTTAATATTCATCATTTCTTAAGAACATCATCCATAATTGGTAGGTAAAATAGATTTTTATCTACCGATTATGGTAGAGCCAAAAAATTCAATTTTTCTAAAAATTAAACACAATCGGTAGATAATGAACACAATTACTACCGATTATGGTAGTACCAAAATTCGAAAATTGAAGAATTTTTTTCAAAAACTCGTTTTGGGGCTAGTATATAATCGGAAGTTTAATTAACTTAAAATACTACCGAATATGGTAATTCTCATTTCAAAGTGCCTTACTTCCGATTGTTATAATTCCAAAATTTAAAAAATTAAGGTTTTTTTTCAAAAACTCATTTTGGGGCCACTATATAATCGGAAGTTTAATTAACTTAGAATACTACCGAATATATTTAATTTTCGAATTTTGGTACTACCATAATCGGTAGTAAATTTAACTTCCGAATGTATACTGGCCCCGAAATGAATTTTTGAAAAAAAACCTTAATTTTTCGAATTTTGGAATAATAACAATCGGAAGTAAGGTAAGTAAACTTAACTTCCGATTATATAGTGGCATTTTGAAATGAGAATTACCATATTCGGTAGTATTCTAAGTTAATTAAACTTCCGATTATATACTGGCCCCGAAATGAGTTTTTGAACAAAATTCTTCAATTTTCGAATTTTGGTACTGCCATAATTGGTAGTAAATTGTGTTCATTATCTACCGATTGTGTTTAATTTTTAGTACAGAAAAATTGAAATTTTTGAATCAAGAATAATCGGTAGATAACAATGATTGTTATCTACCGATTCTGGTTAGTGTTCGTGCTAACAATAACTAAATGTACACTAACTACCGAATTCATGTTTAATTTCCGATTCTTAAAGGGCAATTTTGCCATTACGAAAAAAGGATAAGGGGTGAACTCAAAGTAGGTTTGGGTGACCCTATTTTGTTTTATTGTTGGCCCCTAAATCCTTTTGAGTGGCCCCTAAAAACGCTAGGCTTTTTATAACTCAAATAAAATCAATATGGTTTTAATGAGAATCAATTTCGCAATAACTGCTCACAGAAAAACCTCCATAACAGTCATAAAAGGATCAGTAGACCTCCCTAGACCCCAAGGCCCCGCTCCCGGACTAATGTAATATAAGTATATAGTATAAATAATAATACCCAGGCCCCGCTCCCGGACTAATGTAATATAAGTATATAATATAAATAATAATACCCTAGTGAAATTGTATGGGGTGGGACTTGAACCCATGCTTATAGTGTGGGAGCCCAAAATAATACCACCACACTATCTCTCTAACTTTGGCATAATATTACAAAACTATGTTTTTAAATATATACCCCAACAATCCCCACTTATATTTCAAAACATTGAGCAAGTGCTATATAGTTAAGCATAAGCAAAGGTGCCTTTGACTTGAACCTCTACATAGTGTCAAACTTTCTAAGTACTAGGTGACTAGAGTCTTGAACTCTAACTAATATTAGATTATTCAACACACACAACTATATCTAGAGTAATGTCCTTAAGTTTGCACATTAAGGCCATGTGATTATCCCTTTCTTAACGAACGATCTAGAGAAATGCTCAAGTTCTCATAGAAGGCGACCACACCTTCACATTCGTATAGGTGAGTCTATCAAGAATACTCCTGTGTATCCCACTCTAACTTAAGAGCTATAGAGATCATTAAGAGTTTAAACACTCAACCTGTTTCCCACTTCAGGATATCATACTATGGGAATGCATGACTCTATCATATCATTTGTAACTGCGTCTAGTCCCTTTGAACCTATTTCTAGGTTGGGTGTCCATACAATTGACTCAACTTCTCACGGGCAGAAGTCCCATACTTTTAGATATACTCCATACCTTTTCTCTACCTAATCCTTTCGTCAAAGTATCAACTATATTTCCTTCAGACCTTACATGATCTACTCTAACAACACCAGTTGTGAGAAATTCTCTAACTGTGTCGTGCTTTCGACGTATTTGTCGATTCTTATTGTTATTATAACAATTATCTACTACTCCGATAGATGCGGTACTATCACAGTGGATCAAAGTGTCTGGTATTGGTTTTTCCCATACTGGAATGCCTGACAACAGACTTTCAGCCATCCTGCCTTTTCACTAGTTGCTGCTGCTAGGGCCATCAATTCAGCCTCAATCGTAGATTGGGCTATAATTGTCCGTTTCTTTGATCTCCAAGATTGGGCTATAATGGGTGGTACAATGAACGGAGTGGAAATGGGATGATGGTTGTGATGGTGGTGTTCGCTTTGTCTGAGTATTGCATATGAAGAACGGAGTAAATGCTGTTTAGATGAATGCTTAGGTTACAGGTGCAATGGATGGGCAGAGCTGAATTGGTTGTTGCTGTGCTTGAGAAAGGAACTGCAGTTCTGGGGATGAGCCCGAGATGTTGGTAATGGAATGGCGAGCTACTGTGACTTACACATAGAATGCTTGGTGCTGGTGCTGGTGCATATGAGAGATGGTGATGATGTTCATGAGGTTGTAGCTCAGATACAGGCAGCGAGAGTCTGGCGAGAGTTACTGAAATTGATGATGTGACAGTTGCAGCTATGGAGGTAACAATGCTTCGGAACTGGTACCGCAAGTAGCTAAATCAGTGGAGGATTGGCTTAGATGAATGGCTAGGTCAACGGCATGTTGCAGCTGTAATTTTGCAGTTTGCAAGTCATATGGCAGGAGTAAGTGAAGTTGCTCTTGTTTACAAGGTCAAGAAGATGGGAATAGATGAACTGTTGCTAGTGGAGGCCTGAATTGAGGTGGATTTGAAATTAAGAAGGGAATTACAAGCTGGGACTGAGGTTGATGCCGCTTGCCAGGGATTGCAGGGAGGATCTACTGACATGGATTAAAGCTGCAGTTCAGTGGTGGTCATGGGTTTTGTTTGAGCTGCATTTCAGTGAGGTTATGAAGAATTAGTGATGTTGTTCAAGTCAGAGATGGTGTAATGGAGTCGCAGAAAGCAGTTCAGCTGAAAGGATGTGATTGGAAAAGATGGATTGGAGCTAAGATGCATAGGGAATGATAGCTGCGAACTGTAGGTGGAGTTCAAACTGGCAAAGCAGAGCCATCAGGGCTGGTAGTGATGCACAATGATAGTGCAGCACATTGCAGGCCTGTGCAATGGTCTGAGCCAAGACTAATCAGCTCACTCAGCCAAGGCAGTGACCCGACTCAACCTGACTTAGCTAACTAGTTCTCTGACTCACTGACTCGAGTTGACTCGACTAGGTCTGACCGAGTTGACCCGAGTTGACTCGTTTGACTGGTGACCGGTTTGACTTTGCCGGTCACCTGAGATGTTTGCCGGCGACTTTTCCGGCCAATTTCCGGCCATAATCCCAGTTTTCCGGCGACGAATATGGACATATTTTCTACATGGGTTTTCTCACACATGGGCTTGGAGGACTTCTATCTAGTGGACTTTTGAAGATTAGACCTAATTTTGGAAACAAGAGAGCTATTTAAAGGAAAGACTTTTAGAACTATGGATCTCTTATATCTTTTATCTATCTTTTTGCCTCTACTTTGTTTTCTAGGGTTTAGAACCATGAAGTCTTTTCTCTTTCTTCTTGTTATGAACTCCATGAATATGAGCTAGAGTTTTCTTTTGGTTATGGATTAGTTGGATTTCCAAACATGAGTTTTTGTTCAATAAATTAGTTTTCTCTCATATTATCGTTTATGATTCACCATTAATATTGTCATATGATTGAATGTTTGTTTTGTCAAGTTGCAAATTGGTAGAACTCACATGCATGTCTTTTGCTAGATTAGGGTTATTATACGCAAAAGTGATAATTCCTTATTTGAAGTAGCATAAATATGATTATAGTTTGTAGTGATATATTCTTATGATCATATGTGAACCATAACCTTTGTTAAATCGGATTAGTGCTTTTACACGTTCGATTGCTTTGATTGGCCTGATTTCATAGAACCTATTGCATCTAGGGAATTAAACTTGATTAGTGCTTTTACACGTTGGGTTGTTCTTTTAGATAGAATTCATATTCGCATCTTTTAATGTGTTTGTTGATGACAAGAGGAGATTAGCGGGATATTCTTGCGATCAAGGTATTCTAGGGCCTTTGATAAAAGTTGAGATTAAAATATCAATTCTAGTTATTGTGTTGAAAACATGTTTGTGATTGAAGACGAAATCCATGACCAATTCTTTCTCATTCTTGATTTGCGTGTTTACTTTTTATTGTTTTGCTTTTTGTTTATTTTTATTTACACAATCAGAAAATCCCTCGTGTTAAACAATTTGACAACCTAGACCTCTCTGTGGGAACGATCCTTTCTTGCCTTGCTTCATTATATATTTTGAGTAGTAAGAAAGTGTAAATTAATTTTTGTGTCGGCTGACAACCGGTCAAATTTTGGCGCCGCTGCCGGGGAGGCAACGGTTTTCACTTGTTTTTGGTTTCTTATTTTTGTTTTTAGTTTTGTTTTACTTTTTCTTATTCTTTGGTTTTTAACCTTGGTTTGAGAACTCTTGTTTCAGGTACTTACTATGGACGGAGCATATTGGAATAATGGATACGGTTTTCAACAACCTCAACAATATGACAACTACCAATTCCAGGAGTATAATCAAAACCAATTCATTGGTTATGACCAATGTTCTATGGAACCTTATGGTTTTCCTCAACAACCTTATGGAGGGTATGTATGTGAACAACCACAAGGATGGGAGGACTCTTATGCTCGTGAACAAAAGTCTCTAACTTTATAGATAAAGTTTCCAACTTTTTACAAGAAGAATTTCAAAAAGCTAAAGAGACTACAAACGAGCAACTCCAAGAACTTCGTGACGGTATTGCTAGCTTGCGAAGAGGCATTGATCAATGCAAGGAAGATATGGATAATTCTAATGTGCATATGGTTTTTGATGAATATTTGATTGATGTTAATGTTGAAAAAGGCCAATCCTTGGGCACTTTTGTTGATAATTGTGTAGTTAACTCAACTCTTGATCGTAATAATGATCATTCACCTATTCAAAAGGATGAGTTCGAGATTAGCAACACTAAATTCAGCGAGGACCAATCTTATGATGACTATGATAGTGACGGTGATTATGATACATTGCTTGAAACAACTCATGGTGACATCCCCGAGGAGTGTACAATGGAGTCTTTTTGGGATCAAGATGAAGACGAAGAGGAATATGATGACACTTGTGTAGATTACTCGAGCATTGATCTTAATAATGATCAAGAGCCTATTCAAAGGGTGGAGCTTGAGGATGATGCATTTTCTAGTGTTCTAAAAAAGTTTCTTATAATAAAATTTGGATCCGCAAAAGAGTATGTGCCTTACAACAAAAAGGAGTGTGTTGAGAATGAGACCGTTATGACCAATATTGTGGAAGACCCAATTGAGCTTGCAAATGATTGTAATGATGATGTTTATGTTGAGACTTTGGTTAAGGCAGAAACGGACGAAGAATGGTTGCAAGGTTTGATAGAGGACCATGATATAAAAGTGGTGAATAATTCACTTGAGTTTTTCAAGGATGAAGAGGATTCCGTAATACAAGAGATTGTGCAAGGTTTGTCTAACACTTTGCCTATTGTTTCTCCTCCTTTACCTCTTATTGGTTTGAATGTATGTGCTTCGAGAATATTGTTTAATGACTTTGTTTCTCGATTTCCGCCATTAGAGATACTTGATTCTCATACTATGCAGGTTTTGGAACAAGAAACCGTGAAAGTACCCGACTTCTATATTCTTTATACACTTCCAAGTGTGGACAAGAATAAGTGTGGGGGAAGCTTTAATCGATTGATAGCTTCGTTTCTGTTTTATATTACTAATATTTGTGCGAAGCTAGTGTTTGCAAAACAGGTTCTATGGAAGGATCCCCAACTTTTCAGATTGTTGGTATATGGGGAATGAATCTTGCAAGGATATAGTCGGGCTGACGACTTCAAACCAAGCGCTAAGTGGGAGGCAACCCACCGGTTTTGTATCTCTTATCTTTTAATTTTTCTTTTCTTGTTTTTTAGATTTTTCTTTTCGCATATTTTTATAAGATTTCCCACCTTGACTTTCTTTGGACGATTCAATTTACATTGAGGACAATGTAAAGTTTAAGTATGGAGGAGTGGTTAAGCATTTGCATTGTAAATTTTTCAAATTTTCAACTTTTGTGTAAATTAGTGAATAAGAAAACTCCAACTTGTAGTTAGTTTAGAGTCACATAGTATACATGTCGCTAAGATTACATCGAGAATCTCATAAGAGTGACTGAACTTAGAGATGACAGAGAACATGATCGGGTTTCTTAATTGTATGAGAGTTAAAGTTGGATTTAACCATGCCAGTGGCAAATAAGGTGTAGACTGAATTCGGTATTAGAGTAGTGGTCCCCTATAGTGGAGACTACCCATGTTACATAATGTGAGGCACCGACCTTCAATTCTTTGTACCTGTCTAAATATGTGCTTTTAGAGTGTGTGTCACCGTACGTAAATTTCGGGCAGAATGGTGAGCTGTCCAACCTCCCACCATAGAAGCACTATTTTGATCTCTTGAGTGCTATTTTTATCAGCCATGATGGTGACATCGAATTGCTAACTTACATACCACTTGTAATCTTGTTCGCAGTTAGCACCATCCACCTTATCTCTCTCTACACCAACAGGTCCATAGAAACACCATCATCATCAACAAGAGGAGCATCACAAATTTGAAGGAAAGTTGAAGACGTTCATGGTTTACAAGCAACAGTACAGAAATGTACAAGAGTGGAAATTATCAAGGATGAGAGTTCGAGAAGTTTATGATATCAAGACATACAAGTTGTGAAGAATCAAGCGGTAAAATACTTATACCATGGCCTTTGTATTTTATTTTATTTGTATTTTATTTTTCTCTTATCTCAAAAAAAAGAAAAAAAGAAAAAAAGAAAAAAATTTTATTTTGGGTTTGTATAGTTCGTTTTTAGTTTTGTATTCTTTCAATAAAGCCAATGGAAGAAGGAATATCTACAATGAAGTTTCAAGCAATAAGGATTTAGAGGAAAAGAATCACATTGTCGAGATTCTACGAAGTTCAAGAGTTATCATCAAGAGTTGAAGACCGAAGACGAAGATGAAGACACCAATTGAAGACCGAAGACGTTTCTATGGATGCTGTGAGAGTGGTGCTAGCTGCACTCCGAACGGATAACGAGGTGAGTAAGCATATTCCCACCTTCGTTAAGTGGTTGATTTCCTTTCTTAGAGATCGTCAGAAAAATGGGTTTTCAAAAATGAATAAAAGATGTGGGTTTTTAAAATACTTCGGAGGGTTTTGCCTTCCTACCATTCAACGTGTCGCAGGATTCTTTCTTCATTCCAACCTGGACACATGTGTGACCCATAAAAAGTTGTTTATTATTGAGAGCAATATCATAAAACCCTTTCTTGTGAGGCAGAGTCGAGACTTTCGATCACTCCGAACCCGAATTTATTTCGAGAAGGGATGGTTATTTCTCTCTCAACTTTTAAGGATGAGATTGTGTTCATTTATGTGTCTAACTTCTTATGACTAGTGTGCAGAATTTCTATGTCTTCTTAGCGCGTTGGATGCTATCATTTCGGAGAACTATTAAGTTGGAAATATAGGTTTTGTGGGTATATCTCTATTAAACCCTCACGAGACTATAACTCGTCCATTAGGGACACCTAGTGGTTTAAAGGCTTGTTATTTATGCTAAAAATGACCGTAGTCTCGACGATACGGAGTTGTATGTATATTTTAGAATTGTTTTGTTTAATTTGCTCGAGGACTAGCAAAGTCTAAGTGTGGGGGAATCTGATAGGTGTTATAAAACACCTAATTTTATATTTAGTATTTATGCTTTCTTTGCTATTTTCCTTGGGAATTGCATCTCTTATGTCTAGTTTTGAGTATTAGGTGCAATGGAATCATTTGGAGCGAAAGAAGGAAAAAGCATCATTTTGAGCGTAAAGGGCACAATGGTCATTTCACGAGCAAGTGCTAACGGGAGCTCGGCCAAGGATAAGGGGAAGTCAAACTCTAAGGGATGTCACTGTGGTGGCCAGTATCATATCTTTGGGTGCCTTTATTATTTCTTATCATTACCAGGCTTTAATACTAAGAGAAATTATTCTCTTTTCATTTCAAGCTTCACCTGAGATTATGAAATTGAGAAGAAAGCAGACACTGCTGCTGGTTCCGAGAGACCAGATCGAGACATGAGAAGGCAGCGATGATGATTGACGAGCTCCTGGTGAAGAAATCAGAGAAGAATTTGAGATGAATTTCTATATCTCAGAAGATGGAATTCGAATGAAAAAGGGGATCTGTGGGTTTCATTTGAAATCAAAAGCAGATGGAGGAATTGTTCACCGTGGCTGAGATGGAGAGTAAAGAAGAAGGAAGGTGATTTCAAGTTTGGTTGAGTTGCAGTCATGAAATTGGAGTTGTTGCTGATGACAATAGGGTTTACAGGAAGGAATCAGATAGAAGAATTGGTGAAGGATTTGTTGAAATTAGGGTTCTGAATGAACAGATTGAGAAGGGTATTACTCGAAATAGAATTTGTTACTGTGATTTGATAAAGATTACAGTGAGAGGGAAACTAAGATTCAAGGTCTATGAACAATGGGTTTGGAGTTTGAAATCGAGAAATGAATGAATGGGTTGCTTTGCATTCAAATGAATTGCAGGTTCCGAATGGGTTGTGATGATTTGAAATGGTAGTTGCAATTATGGGTTTGTATGATTCAGAGTAAGAACCTCAGGTCTGGTATGTGATTGAGGAAGAAATTGCAGGTCAGTATTCAAAGCCGAGATGGAGAACTGGTTAAGGTCTGATTTGGGTTGTTGATATTGAAGTTTGAAGTTGTGTTGGCTGCTAGTTCAATGGGATTACTGGCGAAAATGGAAACTCCTTCCATGGCTCGATTGTTGGGATTATGAAGATGAACTGCAGGTGGTATAAAGAAATATGGAGCTGATTTTAGGGTATGCTATGGATGATTGTCAAGGGCTAGGAAGAATGGGTTTGTTGGCTAACCAAGATTAAGAAGAAGAAATTGGGTCTGCTGTGGAAATGGTTGCTGAGATCGATGGGGGTTGTGCAATCAGGGTTGAAATTAGATAAGAAGACTTGAAGGGTTTGAGCTCAAATGGGTGGTACAATGAACGGAGTGGAAATGGGATGATGGTTGTGATGGTGGTGTTCGCTTTGTCTGAGTATTGCATATGAAGAACGGAGTAAATGCTGTTTAGATGAATGCTTAGGTTACAGGTGCAATGGCTGGGCAGAGCTGAATTGGTTGTTGCTGTGCTTGAGAAAGGAACTGCAGTTCTGGGGATGAGCCCGAGATGTTGGTAATGGAATGGCGAGCTCTTGTGACTTACACGAGAGAATGCTTGGTGCTGGTGCTTTGGTGCATATGAGAGATGGTGATGATGTTCATGAGGTTGTAGCTCAGATACAGGCAGCGAGAGTTTGGCGAGAGTTACTGAAATTGATGCTGTGACAGTTGCAGCTATGGAGGTAACAATGCTTCGGAGATGGTACCGCAAGTAGCTAAATCAGTGGAGGATTGGCTTAGATGAATGGCTAGGTCAACGGCATGTTGCAGCTGTAATTTTGCAGTTTGCAAGTCATATGGAAGGAGTAAGTGAAGTTGCTCTTGTTTACAAGGTCAAGAAGATGGGAATAGATGAACTGTTGCTAGTGGAGGCCTGAATTGAGGTGGATTTGAAATTAAGAAGGGAATTACAAGCTGGGCCTGAGGTTGATGCCGCTTGCCAGGGATTGCAGGGAGGATCTACTGACATGGATTAAAGCTGCAGTTCAGTGGTGGTCATGGGTTTTGTTTGAGCTGCATTTCAGTGAGGTTATGAAGAATTAGTGATGTTGTTCAAGTCAGAGATGGTGTAATGGAGTCGCAGAAAGCAGTTCAGCTGAAAGGATGTGATTGGAAAAGATGTATTGGAGCTAAGATGCATAGGGAATGATAGCTGCGAACTGTAGGTGGAGTTCAAACTGGCAAAGCAGAGCCATCAGGGATGGTAGTGATGCACAATGATAGTGCAGCACATTCCAGGCCTGTGCAATGGCCTGAGCCAAGACTAATCAGCTCACTCAGCCAAGGCGAAGGATCGACTCAACCCGACTTAGGCGACTAGTTCTCGACTCACCGACTCGAGTTGACTCGACTAGGTCTGACCGAGTTAACCCGAGTTGACTCGTTTGACTGGTGACCGGTTTGACTTTGCCGGTCACCTGAGATGTTTGCCAGCGACTTTTCCGGCCAATTTCCGGCCATAATCCCAGTTTTCCGGCGACGAATTTGGACATATTTTCTACATGGGTTTTCTCACACATGGGCTTGGAGGACTTCTATCTAGTGGACTTTTGAAGATTAGACCTAATTTTGGAAACAAGAGAGCTATTTAAAGGAAAGACTTTTAGAACTATGGATCTCTTATATCTTTTATCTATCTTTTTGCCTCTACTTTGTTTTCTAGGGTTTAGAACCATGAAGTCTTTTCTCTTTCTTCTTGTTATGAACTCCATGAATATGAGCTAGAGTTTTCTTTTGGTTATGGATTAGTTAGATTTCCAAACATGAGTTTTTGTTCAATAAATTAGTTTTCTCTCATATTATCGTTTATGATTCACCATTAATATTGTCATATGATTGAATGTTTGTTTTGTCAAGTTGCAAATTGGTAGAACTCACATGCATGTCTTTTGCTAGATTAGGGTTATTATACGCAAAAGTGATAATTCCTGATTTGAAATAGCATAAATATGATTATAGTTTGTAGTGATATATTCTTATGATCATATGTGAACCATAACCTTTGTTAAATCGGATTAGTGCTTTTACACGTTCGATTGCTTTGATTGGCCTGATTTCATAGAACCTATTGCATCTAGGGAATTAAACTTGATTAGTGCTTTTACACGTTGGGTTGTTCTTTTAGATAGAATTCATATTCGCATCTTTTAATGTGTTTGTTGATGACAAGAGGAGATTAGCGGGATATTCTTGCGATCAAGGTATTCTAGGGCCTTTGATAAAAGTTGAGATTAAAATATCAATTCTAGTTATTATGTTGAAAACATGTTTGTGATTGAAGACGAAATCCATGACCAATTCTTTCTCATTCTTGATTTGCGTGTTTACTTTTTATTGTTTTGCTTTTTGTTTATTTTTATTTACACAATCAGAAAATCCCCCGTGTTACTTATAAGATACCGAAACAATTTGACAACCTAGACCTCTCTGTGGGAACGATCCTTTCTTGCCCTTGCTTCATTATATATTTTGAGTAGTAAGAAAGTGTAAATTTATTTTTGTGTCGGCTGGCAACCGGTCAAACATAACATAGAATGAATACTCGGCAGGCTCCGGCATTAGTGAGTAATGCAACTAGGAGCTTAAATACTCATTTAGGATCTATACTAGTGAAGAATTCATCTAGGAGCTTGAGTTTCAATATAATATGAAGAGAGACATAGGCACTCATCAGATTCTGATATATTCTTCAAATTCCTTGTGGAATATAGACATATCAAAGTCTACTACATCTGATGCTGGGTCAGGTAGGCAGACTTTTACAGTTTTTGCCCTATACTAAAAACACCATCAACACTTAGATATATTTTTGTGTTTCCTATGCATATGCGTGAATATGCCGTAATACACATATAAAAAAAATGATCTATTCAAGTCAGACCTCCATATAAGAATATGTTTTTGTGGTCCCTTGGATATTCTTATACATAGGTTTTACTGTAGTCGTTGGGTCTCTATATCTATCTCACTCACCTATTCCATAAAAGGAAACATGTTCCTTTCAAAATCTCTATCTCACTCACATATCCATTTCAAGTTATTCACTCATCTTTTTATTCTCATTAACCATCTCTTTATTTTCATTCATTCATCTCATTCAAACACCAAAAATGGATCCTCCATTCAATAATGATGAAGATGTCGTTATTGTTAGATTGTGGATTATGGTTACGAAGCACGATTACAATAGAGAGTACTATAACTTTCTTGGCCACGACAATAGCCAAGATATGTACCTTAAGATGGATCAAACATCCGATGCTTGGTGGAACCGTATATATAGGATTTTTAAGGCGTTGGACAAAAATATCCATAGGAGGAGACAACAAATCGTGAAGAGTAGATTCGAGGAGGTATTTAGGGAATGTGTGGTTGTGAAAGATGAGATTAAAGCCATAGTTGATCGTGGGTATTGAAAGAGTATGTATGTCAATCAATAGTTATTTTGGTTATATTTTTTGAATGATGCTAACTTATAATTGATTCATTTGTTGCAGTGGGGTGCGGCTCTCGACGGATATGAAACCAAGTATGGCAAATCGTTTTTGCATTCCGATCCCTATCATATCTTGGAAGAAAGCACCTTTCCATTTAAATTATATGAATAAGTGTTTCTAAGGAAATTTGTTATTTCAATTCTTTCAATTTTACTCCATATTAGATGTATTTTTTTTTTTGGATTTAATGAAATGGAATTTTTGCATATTTTTTAACTTCTAAATTTGAGTTTACAGATACAAGTTCGGTTACGAAATAAAATTACAGGACGTTGCCGAACTATGTAGAAGCAAACAAAAACTACTGCCTACGCCTTACAAAGTTACTAAAACTCAATTAAAAGATTTTTTTTTTTTTGGTTTACATATATGGTTAACATTCTTAATATCCGAAACGCGTTATGAAAAAGTCTTTAAGGATGCGGAAATGATCGTCATATTTGAAATTCTTTCTTTTCCATCTTTGCGATTCATTTTTGGATGTTGAAATGATATCCTCGAAGGTTTCACCCCTAAGTCGATAACGCCTTACAATCCAAAATAAAGCCATAAATTCTACAACTCTATTTCTAATCTTTCCAAATCAAAGGATTAAAGCTACATGGTCACGGTTAAAGGGTTTGTTGTGTCGGGGCAGAATTTCTCATGAATATTCCCCCAATAAATTTGACTCATAATACCATTCATTCTTCATTCTTCGCCTCTCTTTGGATAGTACAATATATAGTTTATGCAAAGAGAAAGATCTTCCTTTAGAGTAAATTTAGCACTACCAACTGCCATTTCTAGGAGATTTTATGACAAAATGTTAACTATGAGATATATATATATATACCATAGAGGTGTATAACGGATATATTTCAAAAAAAAAAAGACGTTACTCGATATTTGTGTCAGATAGACAAAGTTCGGTTACCAGGAAATTTTTGCGAGCAAACTGAACTATAGAGTTCGGTTCTCAGTTGAAATTGTGAGGTAACCGAACTATTTTTTATAGCCTCAAACCCAAAAAAAAAAAAAAAAAATGATACACAAACCACTCTAAAACAAACTTAAGAGTGCAGTTTTGTGAATTCTGCATAAAGGGGAAGAGTTTTTCAACTTGTGGACAAAGGAAAATTTGAGTCTACAAAGAATAGTTCGGCAACCTCTGAAAATGTTCCGAGAAAACCCAATTACATAGTTAGGTTCTCAGTTGAAATTGTCTGATAACCGAACTATTTTTTGTAGCCTGAAAACCAAACAAAACATATAAATGATACACAAACCACTCTAAAACAAACTTAAGAGTGCAGTTTTGTGAATTCTGCATAAAGGGGATGAGTTTTTCAACTTGTGGACAAAGGAAAATTTGAGTCTACAGAGAATAGTTCGGCAACCTCCGAAAATTTTGAGAGCAAACCGAACGTTGGAGTTCGGTTCTCTGGTGAATTTAAGAGGTAACCGCTATTTTCTGTAGCCTCAAATTGAAGTAAGTCTTGGACTTCAACTGAACCCAAAAAAAAAAACATATAAATGATACACAAACCACTCTAAAACAAACTTAAGAGTGCAGTTTTGTGAATTCGGGATAAAGGGGATGATTTTTTCAACTTGTGGACAAAACAAAATTTGAGTCTACAGAGAAAAGTTTGGCAACCTATGAAAATGTTTTAGGTTACCGAACAGTAACCTGTCAAATTTTACAGGTTGCCGAAACTAAACTTCGGCTATCTGGTTACTTTTAGCAGATCACCGAAAACAAAGTTCGGTGACCTGTGTTTTGTCATAGGTTTCCAAACTATAAGTTTGGTTCTCTAACTAAAATTTCCATCTATCCGAAATATACCCTGCAACCTGTTGATTGGAGAGTTGTTGGACTCTACTTACAAACAAACATTAAATTCAAACACAAACCCAATTAAAACAAACATAAAAGTGTAATACATACCAAACTACGAAATTCCTTAACTAATTGTTTAAAACACACAAACATACGAAATCCTTAACTAAGATGTTTTCTGAAACTACAACCATACAAAATCACTGACGACCACCACGATGAACCCTTTTACTTCCTCGTTTAGCACGAGTGTTAGGTTGAACTTCCTCATCAGTTGGGGATTCATCTCCTCCACCGGTTTCTTCCACCGTGGTAAGAATGGAGCGACTTGAACCTTCTCCTTGTTGTCGACCCCTCTTCAATGGCTTATACCGACTTGTCTCCACCATTATTTGAGATATAAGACCCTCCCACTGGCCGTAGATGTCGGTTTGTTCCTGAGTCGACATCGACTCTCTACTACGGATTTTAGTCAGCCATTTCTTTAACAATTTCTTACCCTTATTCACCTGATTCCAATTTTAACCACAAGTAAATATATTTTCAATACTTTGTAACAACTTGAAGTATAAAGAGAATACATTTTCTTACCACATTATCCCATAACATAAGGGCCTCTTCTCCATAAATAGGCATATCCTTCTGAGCTCTCTTAGCCTCCCTCTCCTTTGCCTTTGTCTTAACAGCACGAGCTTGTTGTTGTCTATTTATTACAATAGGATGACTAATACCTTCATACCACTCCATATAATATTTGTCACATGCATTTGGATCTTCACCTAAAGGTGCACAATCACCTAAAGGTAAATAGTACTTACTAAGTTCATTCCAATGTCGTATCGAAGGAGTTGGATCGTGTTTTGGGACAAAATAGTTATCGATGTTCTTTGTTCCGTTTGGTCCTTGAACCACCAAATTGAAATTTTTATTCTCCACGCCGGGTATCATTTGACACAATAAAGTTATCTTAGTACTCTCTGTGGATTATACATTGAGTAGTCGTTAGGATACCACAATGATCTATAGTAACCCGAGGAAAAAGACATATCCCGCACGTCGACTTCATTTACATCTAAATCATCGGGTACGCCGTATGGGTGAAATACCACATCGTTCACCGTCAGAGTATCCAATTTGTCCCTCAACGAAGTCAACTTCTCTTCTTTGGACTGTGCGTCCAAGAACACCCATTTTCCGGCTGTAGGATCGCCATAGGGATAAGGTGTCTTCTCTGAAGCCAATCCCAAAGAAGGGAAATGGTCGTAAATCCAAACCTATGCGAAAAAACAAAAATATTAACCACATAGGTGAAAATTGAATTGGAAGCACAAAATCTTATCGAATAATTTGCTAGTTAATAATGTATAAGGTCACCTGAATAATAGTTAAGTAGCTTCCAATTTAAGTTGTCTTAATCCTCGACCCTTTGTTCATCTCTACTTGAACGAATGCAAGCACCCCAGTGGCCCAAGAGTATTTGTCAACCTCACTGAGGTCCTCCAAAAGCTGTAGATAATGTGCATCCACCCTATTTCCAGAAGTGTCGGGAAAAATAACGGTTCCTAGATGATATAACCAATAAGCACTGACATGGTGCTTAAGCGTATCCTCGTCCATCACCAACTTTCCCTTCTTTACCTTATTAGCTGTCCTTTCAAATGCTTCCTTCAACTTTACCAACTTGAATTTCTTCACCATCTTCTTCATCGCTCCATATTTTTCTTTTGGATTATACTCGTCGCCAGGTTCAGGATCCTTCACATAACATCTAAACTCACGTTAGGCCTTTCTTGCATCCCATCTTAGACACTTTGGAGCCAATGCTTAAAGAGATTCATAACGCATCGAGGGGTTGTAGTTTTCTCAAAGAAATTTACCTTCCACCGGTAGGCCGGTGATTCTCATGCAATCATCGGGAGTAATTCCCATCTTTCCAAATGGAAGATGCATGGTAGCCGTCTCCGGATAATGTCTCTCGAGAAATGCTAATACGACAACAACCTCAAATTCCTCATGTACGTAATTAATGGTATTCCATAATACACATTCTTTCACCTTCGCCTGAAACTCTTCATACTCAAATTTAAGATCCCATGTGGATGACTGTTGACGACGAATAAGACGAACTGCATCATTATGATCCTATAAAAAGAACATCACACTATTAATACTTAACGAAACATATGTCCAAAAAAAAAAAAAAAACTTGTTTAGTTTGTTAAGAATACCTTTGTCGCATAGATCTTCGCAGCCCATGAGTGTTTGTAGCTAAAAAATACACTCCTCCATCATTTGGAGTACCATATAAGTTGGACTCTTTGGTGACAAACACAAATCATCAGGGGGAATGTGTGAATATCTAGGACAAGGCGGCTTCGGCTTATTTTTTTCTTTAACAAGAACAATTGCTTCTCTTCTTGTTCTTCGGAGTCATCCTCTTCTTCTTCTTCATCCTGTCCTTCTTCTTCCTCAGACTTTTTCTCCCTTTCTTCATCCGAATCTTTCTCTTCTTCTCCTTCTTTGCCTTGTTCTTCATCCTCTACATCTTTATCCTCTTCATTACCTTGCTCTTCATTTCCTCGCTCTTCTTCATCATCCTTTTCTTCTTCAATAGCATGATCAATTGTATTATTCATCGCCTCTTCATTGACATCAGGGATTACATTACGAACATTCTCTTGGTTGACTTCCGGTAACGATTCCCCTCCATGTTTAACATTTTTGGTACCACGGTTTCGAAAATCTAAATGTATTCTACCACGAGGGGTGGGAGTTCTCAAATCTTCATCTAGGTGTGGATTAGATCTTTTTCCTTTGTTCCTAATGAATAAAAACCAAAGTATTAGCTAAACAAAATATTGTCTTATCGAATAAAATAGAACTAAAGAGGTAAACCAAACACAACATTTAGTCTAACAAACAAAAGTTCGGTTACCTGGTATAAATTACGAGGTAACCGAACCATATATTTGGATATTACCAGACTAAAGTTCGGTTACCTGATATAAATTGCGAGGTAACCGAACTATATATTACTAAAGTTCGATTACCAAAAAAAAATTATCGACAAAACAGAACTCAGTTTTTCCTTAGAAACAATGAGTTCGGTTACGAAATTATTTTTTGTGAGCTTACCTAAATACAAAGTTCGGTTACCAAACATTAGCCTACTTCACTGAAGTGTTCTTATTTCTAGAAGTTCGGTTACCAAATCTAGGGTTAGACCAAAAATCTCATTGCCGAAATTGTTACTGTAACTACCATTTTCAGTGGATTTCGATGATTTCTAATCAATTTTTCAACAAAAACGAATTAAAAGGAACCGGTATGAAGGAAACTACCCGCGGATTTTCATTTTACCCGAATCGGGCTTCTTTTTTCTTGTTGGATGCTTGATTTGGAATTGACCTTTTGCTTGAAGTTGGTTATCGATTTGAATTTGATTAGGGAGATTCACTATATGTGCGAGTCCGGAATCATTCCTGGAATTCTTGGAGTTTGCTTGGAACGCATTGTTTATAAACGATTGATTAATCGACGATGAAAATTTTCGAATCGATGATTAACGGACGATGTCTACGAAGAAGAAAAGAAGAAGAAGAAGAAGATAAAGAGAAGAATGAGAAAGAATGTTTTTGTTTTAGAACTGAAATAAATCAGTTGGGTTTATTTAAGGTTTTAATTAGTGGGTTAGTTAGATTAGTGGGTTATTAGGATTAGTTATAATCTTAATTAGGGTGAGGGCAGATTAGTCATCTCTAATCTTTAGGACATCCCTATAACTTAATGCCCCCCCACCAAAATGGATTGGTGCCCAAAAAATGATTCTATTGAAAATAGGAATTTCAACTGGGTCTGGTTTCTCCAATTTCACTTGAATCATTGTCTTCATTTCCTGTAATAATTTTTCTTTATACTTCAGGCGAACATTGCAGAAAACCAATTCCTTACCTTTCTTACGATGCATGAATACCTCTCTCAAACAAGTAGAACATGTATAGTAGTGATGCAATTGTCCTTCCTGACAATGCATTACTCTAGTAGATGACACCAAAACATTGTATGGAATTACTTCATGATCGCAATCCATTTCTTTTTTTCTCTGTAAGTTTATGATCTCTTGAGTTTCCTTATTTTCTTTGACTGCATTCCTCAATTTTATAGGATTTAGTCTAAGTGATGTTGGGCCTGGTGTGGATGGGGAAAAACAATTTGCTGGTTTTTAGGGAAATGAAGAGTCAAGCGTGCGGACGAGACTCCTCAACCGAGCAAACTGCTGAACCTCATACAGATGCACTGTAAAGGGAGTGCTTAGATTCGAGAGATCAATCTGTAAGACTCCGGCCTAAACCAAGTCAATGGCCGTCCCAGAGTCAATTTGGTCACAGAGAGGGAGATGGGTTGATCTGTAGGAGGGAAGCTGAGAATTATGTGGGATCAATGATGATCAAGGATTGTAGTTGTGTTGAAGGTTTCTGCAAAATTGATGAACTGCTGAGTGTTGAGTTCTGTGAATAAGTTTCAATTGAGTTGTTGTGTAGACGAATGTTGATGTCTTTTGTCCTCGATCTTTGACTTATTTATATTGCCAGAATTATGAACACATTGATCCCTGTAAGTGTGACGGTTTCTTGAGTGAAAGAGTGGGAAAATGGAAGATCGTGGTGAAACCAGTTCCAGGTCGTGCGGAGACTTGGTTAACCGTCCAACCACTACTTTGCTAACTCCTTCAACCATTGCACGACTTACTCACATTTCTCATCGTGGATGAATCCACGTGCTGTAGGCCGCCAGACCAAAACCCTAATTGATATCCCCCCATGTGACGTGATTGATGTCTCACGAATCGTGGAGTCTGCATGATAGACGTGTATTTAGTTAGTCAGTTGTTGACTGATTAGACAATGAGTCTAGGTTTTGTTGAATTGAGCATGAGTGACGAATGCTCAGTGGTTCATGGATCGAACATGTCTGTTGAGACGTATGGTTCTTCGAATGATGTATTAGCAAAGATTGTAGATTCTACGACTAAGCATCGATTCGAGGAATTACTAAATATTGATAGTTGGATCAATATTCGAGCAACTGAGCAAGTATTGCTCAATTCGAAGAACGACTGATAAATTACTGAATATTGATAGTTAGGTCAATATTCGAGCAACTGAGCAAGTATTGCTCAATTCGAAGAATTACTGATAAATTACTGAATATTGATAATTGGATCAATATTTGAGTAACTGAGCAAGTATCGCTCAATTCGACGAATTATTTATTTGTGACGTGACCCAACAAAATATTAATTAAAATATTGGTAGACTACCGAATATTATATAATTAATCAAGATGTTGATTGCTGGATCAACATAAATTTATTAGTGTTTGAACTTGCTCATAATGATGATTTGCATAGCGTTTGTTTGAAACCCTAATTTTTGATCAATTGTTCGTTCATTGATGAATTACTGAAAATAGGTCATGAGCAAGGAAGGGACCGACCACATGGAATTATGGACGTCCATGTGATGCCAAAGTGCTCGACTGAGGGTGCACCAGAGTCCTTTATTGACTAGTGAAAAAATGATGATTAAATGTCGGTTTCATCATTTATTAAAATAGGGCTCGTCTGAGCATTAGGTAATAAAACCTAATTTATGGAGAAGTGAGGGACCGACCAAGAGGGCATGAAACCGGCCCTTGGTGGTCGTGGGACCAGCTGATGGTCGTTTGAGCAAATTCCAAGTTGGTTGGAAAGTGTTTGGACCCAATATGAGCAATCGAGCAAATTAGGTCAAAATTATAAGAATGTGTGAGACCGGCTCCTTGCAAGCCTCAGAGCCGGCCTTGGTCGGTCAAGGAAGCACGCCCGTGTCACCATAATGTTCGTGTATCAATCCTGGGAGTTTCGGCATTTTCTGATGTGCGTTTGAGCAATATTTTGAATTTTCAGAAGAGTTCGATCTTTGACTGAAATTCTTGATTTTGATCGAATGAGCAAGTAGAACTTTGCTCGTTTGATCAAAATTTGGAAAATATTAAAATAATAATATTTTAATATTTGGCATGAGTAGCCTAGTCGGTCTTGTGACCATTTGAGTTTTTGGCCTTTTCATGGTTTGAGCAATATTTGAGAAAATATGAAGAAACCATGAATTTTGTTCAAACGGAGGAGTTTCATGAGATGAGGAAAATAATAATTATGAAAGACTAGGGATTGTAAGGTGTGGGACCGGCCATGTCTAGGGCATGGCCAGCCGGCTAGGTTGCCCGGTCCCACAACACCTTTCCCTATTTTTTTATTATTTTTCATGAAACCATGAAAATATGGAGAAACCATGAGTTTTGCTCAAACAAGGAAAATTGCTAGAATAGAGTTTTCATGAGTTCATGAGTTCATGAAAATAATGAAATAATTAAAATAAAGGAAAAGGGTGTGGGGGACCGGTCACGGCGGCACGACCGGTCGGCCGGTGGGCCCGGTCCCCTAGGCACCACTTTATTATTTTAATATTATCTTCTCTCTCCTATTCTGTGTAGGATTCCTCGTTTGTCCATATTTTCGAATGCTCGTTCGTGCATTTGGTTGCTCGTTCGTGCATCATTGTTGAGTACACTTGCACCATTATATAGGGCTTACTCAGTGATAGTCCGATGCCCGGTTGTTGAGTATTTATTACTAATTCATGAAATTTAGTAGAGAATGATTCATGCAACTGAGTAATAAAGGTGAGTAGTCATTTATTATCAATCCATAAGATCATCCGTGGATTCGATTATGGATTCGGAATAATAAAATTAGCATTAACATTCCATAGGATCTTGGATTCGACTACAGAATCGGAGTAATAAAATTATCTATTACCATTCCATGAGATCAGCCGTGGATTCGATCATGAAATCGGAGTAATGAGATAAAATAGATTATCTTTTAGGAATTCATTGGTGAATATCATGGTAGAATTAATCTATTGCAGAAGGGATATTAGCCAGTTAAAGCGTCATACCCGTTCTGAAAGGTGCATAGTTAGGGAACAACGAGTGTTGTCGATGTCCTGAAGGTGTTTTTCCCTCTCAACAATCATGTAGAACCGCCTAAATCTATACACGGTCTCTCTACATACTCAGGGAACAGTGAGTGTCACAGACGTCCTGAAGGCATTAATGCTTTCAATCTTACGGAGAACCGCCCAATCGTTCTTCTATGTAAAGGGGGGGCTCTCTCTATGTAGTCAGGGAACAACGAGTATCACTGATGTCCTGAAGGCGTTAAGTTCTCAATCATATGGAGAACCGCCCAATTATGTTATTCTACATAGAGGGCATGATGAAATGCGAGGCATCAAACGCTCAGCTACTGGAGGCCTTTCGAGAAACATATTCATCATGGCTCGTAAAATATGAATCGTCACATGCCTGAAGCCGCGTCAGAAACATGCAGTATCATGATTTTATGATTTTGACCTTTGTTGAAAATCCACCATCTACATTAAGTCCCCTACTTAGTGAGGGACAATCATGTTCCGCGGTAAGCATTAAATGGTGATTTTCAGTGGACGAGATCAGTGGTTGAACTCAGTTGTACAAAGGTATTTTCAGAATCCCCGATTTGCTCCAATGGTGTCATGTACGAGCAAATGCTCAGGTAAGGACCCTGATAGCAAGATAGAGTGTCATCTCGTGAGCACGGATAGATGAAGAACCATTGATTTGGTCGGTCGGATGTCCAGTTTTGGTCAGTTTAGCGTTTGCGGACCCAAGCCCAAAAGGAAATCCATGTTTTATTAGGTTTTGGAAATAAAATTGATATAAAAGGGAAGTAACCCTAATTTTTTTTTTTTTTTTGATTAACCGACCACTCTCCCTCTTCACCACTTTCACGCGAGTAGCAGGAGGGGAAAATATTTTCGCCGGACTTCAGTCGCCGCCGCCCGTCGCCGATCACCGTCCGGCCAAATTCTGGCCGGCGCCGACCAAGTAAGTCCGACTTTTTTTTTTCTTTTTTTTTGCTGTGAGTTCATGAGTTGTTCAAAACAAAATTTTATGTATGCATGTATGTTTAGGTTTCATGAAGAAATTATTTTAGAAAACGTATGCTCGCTCGTTAGTTTAAGAAACAAGAAATAATCCTTAATATGAAAGAGATACATATATTATTGAATAGACATGGTCTAGTTGCAGTAGAGAAAATTTTGTTTATGAGGTTTCATGAAAATCCAAATTTGTTTTCAAAGCATGAACTTTCACACAAATATCTTTATGAAATGTATACTCGTTCATAATTAAATAATAAACAATAATCCTAAGATATTTTTTGAAATTGACCTGCACTTCATGATAAAATTTTGTTTATGGACTTTCAAAATTTTATTTGGAATAAGCGGACCTTTGCAAAAATAGAAAAGACCCTCGTTTCATAGGAGAATGCTCGTTTGAGCAAAAATAAAATTTTTATAAAATTTACGTGAGTTATCAGCTCAAGGAAAAAAAAAATAAAAAAAATTACGTGACTTATTCACGTTTTGTTTGAAAAATCAAATTTTGGTTTATGAATAGTTGTTGGAAGCAAACAATATTTTCATGAATTCGTGAATTCGTAGTGTATGTACACAGAAAATCAGTGCATGTTCACATGAAGGGTTATGTGAATTATTCATAGTTTCGTGAAAAGTCAGTGGCGACTCTTGAATGATAGATTTTGCTCGTCTTCGCAGGTTTGAAGGAGTGAGCAAGATTTTCAAAGTTTTACGTTATTATCACTAAGTTAGTGAAACCGTAAATAGGTAAGAATTAAAGATTACCGTTTTTGTTGTGAATTCGATATTAGCATATCTGTAATTGTGCGCTCCTGGTTCCAGATAATGGTAACTTCCAGCAGCAGTGATTATGATCACGATTCTTCTTCTAGCTCTTCTGAAGAGGATTCCGGGATTTCTGCGGCCAAAGCACATGCCAAGACGAATCATGCTAAGGAGATAGTAAATAGCATGCCTCTCAACGATCTAAAAGTTGCTCGTGATGAGCTCTTGAAGAGGAAATCCAGGGAGGAGATAATAGGCGATTATCGTGATGAGCTCTAGAAGCTGAGGAGAAACTCCGATCTCGTCCTGATGGTGTAGCCTCAGACTCGGATGCTGAAGAAGAGGAACCCGTGTGGGAGCCGATAGAACGCAGAAGCCGTATTCACCGCACAGGGAGATTGAGCGAATGGTTAAGGTTGATCTCCAAGCTGAACATGATGAAGAAGACTACTGGGACGCAATATATGGCGATCTCGAGGAGGAAGAATTCCCTAGTTCGGACAGTGATTCCGAGAAAGAGTCTGAAGAGGATTCCATGGACGGTGATGATGGTGACGATGAATCCGACGATTCTGACGATTAGTCTTGCTTGCGAATATTTCTGAGATCATTTATTTTCTGTTGAAATAGATATTATCCCATTATTTAAGCGGTTTGGCTGTAGAGATATTTAGAGATTATTCTTTATATTTTTTGAAAAATCCCTTATCGTATCCTCTACCCCATTCTTTACATGCCTTCAATTGGATGAACCCATATCCGCGTGTGTAAGAATTAGTCGTGATCTTCAGAACTATGACTGGACGAGCAAACTAATGGAACATGATTTGCTCAAAATCAGTTCTTAGTCAAAGTATCGACTGGTTAAACTATCAGTCCCCAGCATTGTCGCTCTTCTAGTTTATCACATAATCCTATTTGAGATCCTCTCAGTAGAAACCGCAACTGATTTGACCATTCGTAGAAGATAAATATCCACCGTCTTAAGTTTTGACTTCTAAAACTTAGGGTTTCATATTTATACGACACATCTTCTTCGGTTGTATATTATCAGAAGAAATTTTGATCACAATCATACCTCTGATCATCATGTCTCGTAGCAGTGCTTCTTCTCGAAACGAATCCCTGGCGAAGCATGGAGATGGGACGTCCATCTTGGTGGGGAGCATGCTTTCCTTATTTTCATGTAATCAGAAAGTTTAACCAGAGAAAGTGATTTGTTGCAGGGCAATCATGGGAATCAACTTTGTTTAAGACTTAAGCGGACCGTTAGGGCTCCCGCTCGTTATAGGTCTGCTCGTGTCGAATCTGGGACATCTGTAAGCCTTGGATCAAGATTTTCCTCTGATCGAGCATTTATATAATTTTTCTGAAGTTGAATATTTCGTCGTTGCAGGTTGATGTTCATGTTGTTTTCGAAGCTAGGAAGAGGAAGGATGGGAAGTTCGTGGTGGTTGCAGCTGATGGTGATGGCGTAAACCGTGAGAATTCAAAGAACTCTGTAGATGCCGATTCCAGGGTTTCTGTTCGTGAGTATCCAGCAGCCGGACTCCCTTTCGATACTCCCATGGCTAATGTTTGCCTAGAAAATCAACTGGTCGGTGGTTTCATCATCCCTAAATGTTATGCATCTCTTTACACCAAGATATGGAAGAGGTACGGGCATATTGCTACTACCAAAGTATGGAGAGGTTTTCCACCGACTCTATTAACCACAGTTGCTGGATTATTGCCTGTTATCGATGAAATGAACAAGATAAACCTGTGAGATGTCAAGAATGAAGAGTTGCACAGATGGGATGATATGATCTCGAATTGTGAGGTCTTGCGATTCAACATAAGTTGGCTTCGTCGTCGACTCGAGATCATCAAGGTTGATAGGGCGGCTGCCGCTGCAAGCATGATTTTTGCTACATCTGACATCATAGAAGAGGAGAAGGCACTTGCTCTGGAATCGACAAGGGTTGAGAAAGCTGTCCAGGATTTGAGAGTGAAGAATGAAAACTTTCAAAAGATGCTTGACACAGCCTTCAGTATGGATTATTTGTTATTGGATGGTTTGCTCTGAGTGAGCGTTAGAGAGAGAGAGAGATTTTTTTTTATGTAGGTTTGAGACTTTGTTTTGAATAAAGTAGATGATTGGATGAATTTTGTGAGATTCATGAAAATTTCGAATTTTGAATGAATGAGCATATTGCATACTCTTTGAAGGAATAGAAATTACATTTTGAAAATTAACATATAATTGTTTGCTGATCATTTAAGCATAATATGCCTTGAGCCACTTGCCATTGATGATGTTCCCTTCCACTCCTCTATTAACAACTAAGATTTTGTAATATCCACTGGATACTGCCTTGATGATTACATAAGGCCCTTCCCATTTCGGAGAGAACTTGGGAGCGGACATGTCTTGTTGAATATGCTTTGTTGTTTTCAAAACCAAATCTCCTACTTGAAATGTTCGAGGTCATACCATTTTGTTGTATGCCTTAAAAACCCTTTGTTTGTAGGTTTCCACGTATTTTTCCGCCTTGGCCCTTCTTGAATCGAGCATGTCCAATTCAGCAATCCTTGAATTAGACACTTCAGCTTCATCCCACTGTACTCCACCGGCCGCTGCGATTCTTGCAGAGGGAATCTTGATCTCAGCTGGGAGAATAGCATCAGCACCATAGACGAGAGAATACGGTGAAGTCCCAATTGAGCTTCTTGGTGCGATGCGATAGGCCCACAAAGCCATGGGCAATTCTTCATGCCACGTTTATGGATTGTCATGAACTGTTCGACTATAAAGTTTAATAGTTTTGGTTCAATATTTTGCTAGAAAATTTAGTATATTTCAATTATTGATGAATTAGTGAATTAGAAGAATGTCGTGACACATTTTGGTAACTATAAAGTTTAATAGTTTTGGTTCAATATTTTGGTCTAATGGTTTGGGTTAAATACTTTTTAGCTTGCCCTCCCTGTGGAAAAATCCTGGCTCCGTCCCTGCTTTAAACTAGTTTGAACAAGCATATAATTTGTATCTATCTTCTTTCGACCTCTGCAAAAAAATTCTCTAGTTCATCATGACAAATGCTCATGATCTCTATAGGCATCTGAGTGGTTTAACTTTATCCCGACGTTAGGCAAATCATAGCTATGTTGGCCTTCTTCCTACCCCCTCTAAATTCATCAGAGACCGTGGAATCAAAGACTTCAGTATTCTTGCAAAAGTATTTTCAACTGAAATATACAAGCATTAGGAGATAAGAGGAGCGCTAACCCATTTCTAGGGTCCAAATATAACCTATCAAATCAGAGAAGTCGTTCCTATTTTTTTCATCCTTTGTTTCCAGTCTCAAGAGGATTTTCTATGGACTACCTCAAATGGTATATGGTACCCTTTTGGGAATGTTATGTCGGCTACGATTGCTTATCCCAGAATGAATATAAACACAAATTTTGTCAAGGAAATACGCATATGGGCTAGTATCTCAATGCTAAGCATGAACATAGAAGCAGAGAAATGATAGGACTAATTACAAGTAAAGTATGTATAGTTAGGAGAGCATGTGGAGGCAGTCATGCATCTTATCCAGATTTCTTTCCGAGGGTCTTAGCCTGGGTGAATATTGAAAAACCGTTAGTGGATAAACTGCTAGTCAAAGTAGGAAAATACCCAGTCACCGAGCTTTACTTCAACTACTTAAATTTACCCTCTAAATTTTGTGATCACTGCATTAGGTTTGGTCATAAAAGTGGAAGTTGTGCTATTTTGCAGCATAGACCTCTTGAAGATATCTACGACATAACGATGGATTCTACATATCCTGGTGACGATCTTTTTTTCCTTAATGATTCTCCGGTGCAGATTTGGAACCCAAGAGATAACGTAAATCATAGGGGTGAGACTTCTTCAGTGGAATCTTTCCTAGCCATCTTTGGTGTTAATGAGGATTTTCAGTCGAAATATGGAATCTCTGACAATATGAAGACTATCTCGGCTTCATATCCTACAAAAGACTTGGTGTTAGAGCACGACTCGGTCGAACTCGCAACCGTTGCTATCTCAAGCTTGTTTGTCAATGTTAGTGATAAAAACTATAAGTCTCAAGTTCTAGTCTACTTATAGTGATGTCTCGGACTAAGATAGATTGTGCAGTTGAGCATTAGACTTCATGGCGTTCATCAATTGAAGACGAAGAACTACTAAGGAGAGCTTGTGGAACTTCATCAACAAAAGGTATATGGAGACTAAAACTCATCTATCACTTGGAAAGTCTATTTCTACTCTATCTCCTATATTGAGACAAAAGTCGTATTACTATATGTATTCGATTATGCACATTTGAGATTTCGAGCTGAGTTTAACTCGCTTATATATTTCTCGAAATATGTATTGATAAGCTTTCGCTTCATCCAAGTTCATCTTATATTCTTGACGAAAGTCAAAAGATGATCATGTGAAAATTGCCGAGTAACATCTTACATGGTTTGTGTGATACAATCATTTGGTGTAGACTTGGAATGTTTCGTTATAATTATTTCAATAACTTGAAAATTGCTTTGATGCTAATAGTGTGTGAAAACGGCTATTGTCATCTTCTAAGAAAGTTTCAATGATTGAAATAGAGTTTAGAACTATTGGATTATAAACATAGTATGCATTCTTGCATGTATGTGATTGATGACCGAAACTATAGTATGCATACTCATATGCGTACTTGTAGTTGTGGAATTTTGTGTACCAAGTACACATACCTGTACGCATACTTGCGTTAGGTATAGGTCCGGGAATTTCTGCTAGGTTTTGGAAGTGTACTTGTAGGATCGGAATATCGCGACATCAATACTTCGCGAGATTAATAAATGACGACATTGCGAGGGAGTCGCAGGGAAGTAAAATAAATGACGCAATGAATGACGACAGCCAGAACACGAGGAAGATATGAAAATATGGCGAAGTTTAAGAGTGTCGCGAGATTGTATACTTGTACACTTGCGATATCTCGCAAGCCATTCCCGAAAATAAAGGACAGCTTAGTCATGTGTCCACACTCGTGTACTACCCTATATAAAGGGTTGAGTCGATCTGTTGTGGGAGAGTTCTTTTTGAATTGTTAAGCAAGTTTTGAGGAGAGAGAAAGTTTTAGAGTGATTGTAATTCTTTAACTCATTTCTATTTCATATTGTAAAGATTCAAGTATTCAATCAATAGAAATTACAATAATTCATCTTAAAATGACTTAATTGTGTATATTCTAGTGAGGGGTGTAGTGTAGGATTTCCTGCAACTACATAATGGCGCTAGAAATAGGGACTGACTAGAGATCAACCTTGTGAATTGAAAGAATCAGGAGTAACAAGAAAGAAATTTCGTATAATTTTCAACAACTTACTGAAATTGAGAAATGGCTAGAAGAAGGAATGCATCAGAACAACCAACAAATGTTAGAAGAAGCAAAAGATTAGCTGGAGAAAGGAGAAATGAAGTAGGTGAACCATCAAGAGTAAATGCAAGAGATAGAGAAGAAGGTCAAATTCAACCACCAATTCAACCAAAGACCGAATAGAGTAATAGATTATGATAGGGTGAGTGTGCATACATGGAGATCAGATTCTATGGAAGAAAGAGAAGAAGTGCAACAATTGATAAATAATGGACAAGAGGAGAGAAATCGAGAAGAGATGGGAGAAACAATTCATGGAAATGAAGAAAACGCAGCATTAGAAGCTTTGAGGCAAACAATACATGAAGAAAGGCGGTTAGAAGCGGAAGAGCGTGCAAATTTAACAAGGCAAAACCATGAGCTAAGAATGGAAAATATGAGGTTGCGAGAATAGAAGGTCGAGAAGTAATACCGAGGTCAAGATCGGGATCGGTTAGAGATGATATGAGGAGAACATTACCTCTGTAGAAAAGGTTAATGAAGAAAATCTAGAAAGAGAGCCAAATCTCGGTGAAGGATGTCTGCGAAAGAAGGGAAGTGGTGTGTATTCCACGTCCCGAGATTTTACTGAGAATGGCCAAAATGACGGAAATCAAGAAAATAGGCGTGAGAATAATCCAATTGGTGAAGAAAATCAGGAAGAAGGAAGAAGAATACTACATGGGAGAGAAACACGGAGGAAACAAAAGGAGATTGAAGATGACATCGAAAGACATTATATTGAACAAGCGCGTCTAGCTTGCGAAAGGGAAAGATTAAGAGTAGTGTAGTTGCAGGAAATCCTACACTACACCCCTCACTAGAATTTACACAATTAAGTCATTTTTAGATGAATGATTATGATTTCAATTGATTAAATGTTTGAATCTTTACAATATGAAGTAGAAATGAGTTAAAGAATTACAATCACTCTAAAACTTTCTCTATCCTAAAGACTTGCTTAACAATTCAAAAAGAACTCTCTCTTCAACAGACTTAATCAACCCTTTATATAGGGTAATATACAGTGGATGACAGCTAAGCTGTCCTTTATTTTCGGGAATGACTCGCGACATATCGCAGGCGTACATGTAGTAGCAGGATTTCCCACACTACACCCCTTACTCGAATTTGCTTAATTAATCCATTGGAAGATGTAAGATCAAGAAAATTTATTGATTGAATTCATGAAGTGTTTACACAGGAACATAGAATTACACTTAGAAGTTAAAACGCTCTTAAACTTTCTCTCTCCTAATGACTTGCCTAACCATTCCAAAAAGATCTCTCCCTTTCAACAGACTCATTTAGCCCTTTATATAGGGTAATACATAGTGGATGACAGCTAAGCTATCCTTTATTTTCGGGAATGTCCCGCGAAGTGTCGCAGATGCACAAACATTCGTTTTCGCGACACTTCTTACCCCTCGCCAGGTTTCACGTCTTCTTTATGTTTTGCTTGTCGTTTATTCATTGCGTCGTTTATTTTAGCTCCTGCGACTCCTTCGCGACACCGTCGTTTATTGACCCCGCGAGCCTTGTATGTTGCGATATTATGATCCTACATCTTGCCTCTTTTTCCTTGAATATTGCTTGTAGAGCGATCTTTAAGGAAAAATCTGTTATATGTAATCTTTGATCTTTGTTGGTGGAGGAACGAGCGGAAGAATACTGGACTTGAAAAGTACGTACTTGCCTCTATTCTTTTGCGAAGTTCCGAAGCTTTGAGAAGTATATATGAAGTATCGTTTCTTGAATTATGCGAAGTATGAAGTATCCTTTGAGAAGTATAAGAAGTACTCAATCCTCTAAATATAAGAAGTATTGCGAATCCATCATGCGAAGCTATCGCTCCACGTTCTTTGCCTCATGCTATGTTGTCTATATTCTTTTGTAAAGTTCCAAAGCTTCTTTATAGTATATATACGAAGTGTTGTTTCTCACCTTCATGAATTGCAGAAAATAATCAATTTCGCCAGCTATTCTCGCCTACTAGAAAATATGTTGTATATTTGGATTCTACTAAAGTTCTTTTCGTCTGGCTTCCTTTGATTTAGTAGTGACCGTTTACACGTGTCTATATTTACCTCTTTTATCGGTGCATTTAATGTTATCCGGTCATAACATTTTTCTCCTCTATTTATAGGAGCATCCCTTGTGAAAAATTTTCCTTTTTCTTTTTATCTTCTTCATCGTCTGCAAGTGTTCTTCTCCTTCATCGTTCTGCAAGTGTTTGCATATTGTCGTCTCTTACTGTCCTCTTCACTACTTTAGCTATTCTCTACCAGTTGTTATTCTCATGGCATCCAGGTTTGTTAATTTTGCCACATCTGGCTGATTTTGTGGTTGATCAGATTTGAGATTAGCTTTCTTTGTTGAAATCACACTGGTATAATTAACTTTGTAGTTTTCTTTCTGCCATTGTTGTTCAGCAAGAACCATCCCAAAACTAAGTTTATCGTGAAGGACCCTCTTCTTTCTTTGGGCTCGCCATCGAAATCTACTTCGCAACCAGAATCCCTCGCACAACCAAAGCCCACTTCGCGAGCAAAATCTATGGCTTCAAAAAGACAGTCTGCAAGTGACAAGGTATTCAAAAAAAAATAAAAAACATTTGTTTTTTATCAACAATACGTTGTTGCCTCTGTTCCTTATTTAATTTGTCATTCGCAGGATGATAAAACTACTGGTCATACTCCCAAAAGGCCTCGCTACTCCAAACCTGTTACCCCCGACGTTCCATTTCCTTCTTTCAAACCTTCGTCTCCTTCTGCGAAATCTTCGCCTGAGGATAATGTGCCTCCTTCCTGTGGTAACATTATTCGCGACAACATTCATGTACCTCAACTCCTCATAGACCAGGTTCCTCATAGTAGTCCTACTACAAACGATCCCCGCACTTCCTTACATTTACCAATGCCCCTTCTATTTCTCCAATCACTTCTCTTCCTGAAACCTCTTCTTCTCCTGAGGTTCCTTTGACAAAGGATGGCTCGTCTTCTTCTCGATTGAGCAAATTCCTCTAATCTGAGAAAATTTGGAGGGGATAGATGTGGCCTTTAAGGTTCTTTCGGATCTCGTGAATGATGCCAAAAAGACTTCGCGATCTGTCAAATCCGACGTCTGCGAGATTTTAAGCAAGCACCTTGGTTCTGATAAGGTCTCGCAAACATCTTTAGTTCAAGAGGTTAGTAAACTGAAGAATGATCTCCAATTTATGACCGCGAAGTGCAATAGTCTCCACCTTGAGAATCAGAAATTTCACAACATCTCGCTAGATCGTGACAATCTTTTTAGAAAGAATGAGGAGTTAAAAGGTATACTCTCGCAACTCCCCCCCCTTCTCTTTTTTTTTTTTTTTTTAAACTCAAATTCTTGTTCGCCCTCCACGTATTAAACCGAAACGAATAATGGAGATATATCGGATGGAGTCCATTGTTGAAGAAATTCGAGTTGAGAGAGATGGTTGGATGGAGCAATATAATCTCTTAAATAATCTTCATACTTATGCAAACATCAAATAAATAACTTGTCAAAAGAAAATTTTGATTTATCGCAAAATCAAGACTTGTTAAGTAATGATTTATCTCGCCTCTCTTATGCTTTGACTAAATCGATTTGGAGTTGCAAACTTTATCCGATGAGAATCGAACTCTCTCGCAAGAGAAACGTTCTCTGTTGAATAAGGTGGCGAACTATTCGCAGCAGTATGATGCTTGTCAAAAATTATGTGAAGAACAAGAACGAGCTAATCATACTTTGAAAAACCAACTTGAAGAAATTACCGAGAGAGATAAACTTATTCAAGGTAGAATAACTTTGAGTGTAAAAGCAAAGCAATTCCAAGAACGATGTGTCGAATTAGAAAAATCCAACTCTACTCTTGCGACCGAAAATTCTATACTTGTTTCCAATGAAAAGAACTTGCGATCACGATTGAAAGGCTTAGCTGGAGATTCATTTGATGATGCTATGGACTGTTTGGGGAGTAACTTCACGGCTTTAATCCAACATCTTACTTTTCAAAAGGAAGGTAGTCAAATTATTTGACTATCTCAATTCTTTTATTTATCCCATGAATGGTTAATCATCCTGAGACTGATAAAATTTTCTTTTAATTTTGTGTATTTATTACACAGACTCTGAGAGAAAGCTTCGCTCCACTATCTCCATCCTCAAGTCTGATTATGCTAAAATTCGCAAGGAAAACGGGCTACTCACCGCACATCTTGCTCGTTCTCGCGACCGTGCAGAGCGAAGGTTTGATTATATGTCTGACTGTAAAGACATAGATAGTAAAAACCGTCAGAAGGCGCTGCTTCGTCAATTTCCTCTTAAAGTTTGAAATCCTTGTGAATGAGATTTTACTTTGTCCAAGTCTCTTGATCCTATACATGTTGATCCTCTGGAAGTAAGTGATGATGAAGTCCCTAATCCTCCATAGTGATTATGACTATGAAAGCGGCGAAGATATCTCTAATATTGAAGTTATCAACAAAGAGTCGATTGAAAAAATTGTCAAGAAAATCCACCACCAAGAATGAAGGTGCTTGAAAATATTTCGATGAACATCCATTGACCGATGAAGGTGAAGGTGGTAGAAAATTATTGGTGAAGATGATAAAATTGATGTAGAGAATTAAGCGCTTTATAATTTTTGCCGCGATTTGTCTTTTTGTTTTGAAAGATTAAAATTCCTGCTGAATAGTTCTCTTATTTTCTTCCTCTTAACTATGACTATAATCTCGCAAGTTTATTCACCTTCGATTTTACGAAATGATCTTTATTCAGTCATCATCGTTTTGAAATGTATTCTTCATTAATGTTGCGACGAGGTCGCAGAGCATCCTTCAAAAGTAGTCTTTATTTTATCTCTCCTTGTTGCGACAAGGTCGCAGGCCGCCTTTACATTTTCATGCAATGGCCCATTGATCTTGCCTTATCATTTTTGTGTGGTCTTCCAAGTCGGACCTCCCTAATTAGAGGTCTTCCCACCACCTTTCATCGCGACAAAATCGCGGGACGTCTTTACACTTGCATGTAAAGACCCATTGATCTTGTCTTATCATTTTCCAAGTATTTTTGCCTCTGCAGGATGTTTTAGTTGCGACAATATGACAGGCCTAGATATTCTTGCGAACATAAAGCCCCATGACATTGCCGTCGTGCGACGAAATCGCAGGACGTCCGTACACTTTCATGTAAAGACCCATTGATCTCGTCTTACCCTCGCGTTAGTATTATTGCCTCTGCAGGATCATTGCACAAATATGACGAGCCTAAATTCTCTTGCGAGAACAGAGCCTCATGACATTTGCGTCTGTTTTGACACCCCCTAATGGAGAGCGTCGCCTTATCATCTCCCGGTTGCCCCTTCAAGGAGGCGAAACATCGGCCATACAAGACTAGCTCCTCCCATCCGGTCTTAAAAACAACTGGTTGTTTTCGCAGCCTCTTATCCCTTATACCTATAGGGTTTATGGTTACGAGGCTGCACCCTAAGTGGAGTTTTCTTCGGGCGAGTGCAACATATGCCAAGACTTGCCAAGAATGGCCAGGGTAGGTTCATCCATCCCGGGCACTCTGGCTCAACCGTGTACCTCGGCGCCTTGAGCATACACTGACTCCTAAGAAGAGACCCTCGGTCGCCCAACCAGGGTATAACCTACATATATAGTTGGGAATCCAAGGTACCTCTTCCTTATAGGCTTTCATGGGCCCCAAATTTCCATGACTCGAGGCTTCGGGAGCGGTGTAACCTTCCCCCGAGCCATGTCGAGAGATACCCCCTTATATGACGCACTTTAGGTCTTACATTTGCCTCTTACGAAATGTTATTCGCGAACTAGGGTGTACGCCATAAAGGTTCGTCCCATTCTTTTATTCATTCATATTTGTTAAATCATTCAATCATTCATGTTTCATTATTTGCTGATACTTGTTTGCGAAGTATTCGCACAATTCTGTATTTTCATTTTTCTTTCTTAATTGAATTCCCATATACTCTTGTCTCTGAGATTATCGCACATCATTACTTCAATTACTACTTTTTCTCCTGTTTTTGTTGATTATTCACTTCTTATGCTTTTTGTTCCTCATATCCTTTGCTTCTTTATTGCCATAATATTCGTCTGTCTCTAGGCACTCACCTCGCGAGGTATGTTCAGTCCTTACTTCTACGGCATCCACCATCAATTCTTCCTTTCTCTGCTCATCTCTCACATGTTGTTTCCAACCCCTTCTTTTGGCATTTCTTTCTTCACAGCTTTCTACATCTACTTCATGACATTCAAATTTTTTGCTTTTGTTCCAACTTCTATAACAAATGTTTCCTTTCCTTTTGCTGACACTGTTATGTGCATCTCTGGTGGTGGTGGTAAAGTCTGGCCTGTTTCTTCTCCTTTTAGAAAGTGATTTAGCTTCCCCTGATCAATCATCCTGAGAATAATTCTCTTTACGTTTCTGCAGTCGTTTGTTTGATGTCCATGGAAGCGATGGTAAGAACAAAACTCATGACTTCTGTCGCCTGGTGGTGGTTCCATCCCCGCGTTCCAAGGTGCTGGTACATCTTCCATCACAAGTATAGCCTCCCAGATCTTTTCCACGCTAGCATTCAATGGAGGCATCTTAATTGGTTCCCATACTATTCTGCGGCTTTTCTGCCCTCCATGGTTATATTGCCTTCGTCCACCATAAGTTTCTTGCACATGATCTAGCCTCTGAATCTTATTATTGCTTTATTACGGTTATAGTAGTTCCTTTCTTGTTCAAATTCCTCCTGGTCATGGCTTCCCATAGCTACTATCTTCCGCTTGTCTTTCATCATCCTTCCACCGCTTGCTTTGTCCTTGCGAAGTGCTCGCCATTTGTATTGATGAACTGAGGTAACAAGCTTGCGTTCGCGACATTCGAGTTTGTGTTCGCGATGGATAAGAATTCATTTCATTCTCGTCTTTCTTCTAAAGCGATATATTCTTCCCAGAACTCTCGCAGATTACGCCATCGTGATTGTATTTTTGACTCTAAAAATTTGAATGTATAACAAGTTAGTCGCGAAGAGAGCATTCACAAATGAGAGGATGAGATATCTTTCCTCAACCCGTCCGGCCATCTCGCTACACATGGTTCTCCATCTTATTGTCAACTGTCTTAAGCTTTCTCCAACTCTTTGTTTCAACCCGAATACATCTTCAATTCCTGGTCGCGTGAAGTTGTTGCTTATGTAGGCTCCCAAAAATGTAGCTTGCAGATGGTTAAACGACGCGATCGTGTTCCTTGGTAGACCCTCAAACCATTTTAGTGCTTCTTCAATTAGGCTTGACGCGAAATATTTACACAGTATAGCGTCATGATTCTCCCATTGCAACATACACCTCATATAGGCCTTGATATGTCTTTGTCCGCACGGGTTGTTCCATCGAAGATGTTTGTTAATGCGGGGAGATTGCACTTAGGAGGTATTCCTCCCATCGTACTTCTAGCGTGAAGGGGTTCTTCGCGCTTCGATGGCTTCGTCCAATTGTTTCCTTCCTCCTTCCCTTCTATTGTTCAAAGAATCCTCTCATTTCAGCCAGTTCTCTTAAGATTTGTTCATTTGCCTCGGAATTTGACTCTCTTTGGTCTTTTAGCTCTGCTTCTCTCCTTCTTCGCTCGTGCCTGTTTTGACCTTCTTGCTCGTTATTTTCTTCTCTCCTTTCCTGCGACGCTCTTCTTCGTTTCTTTCTTCAATTCGCACGCCATTATATCGGTTGTTCTCTCTTCTTGGTTGTCTCTCGGCTCTCACTGCGCCCTCTCATATTCTTCATTAATATTTCTATTAGTACGATTTTGTTCCCTTCTTCTTTCGCGGTTATCATGGTTATTTTGCCGGATTGCCTCCTCCATCTCTTGATTTTCCATTCCTTCTCTTAGCCTTTCTCTCTCGCGAGCTAGCCGCGCTTGTTCAATGTAGTGTCTCTCAATGTCATCCTCGATCTCTCGGTTTCTTCTCGATTCTTCTCTCCCGTGCAAGATTATTCTCCTTCAAGTTGGGTCATTCGGTTCTTGAGTTGCATGTTTCCTTGATTTTCCCTATTCCGCTCATTTTGAAGATTTTCGGCTGAGGAATATAACGATCTTCTATTTCTCCTCTTCTCTCGCCATGCTCTATATTCGGATTTTGTGTTTCTTCATCGGTGCTTTAAGTTGGTAAAACTCTCCTTCTTTCTTCTCCATTCGATCTTGAACTTGATCTCACGCTACTTCTAGATCTCCTATTTTGCAACCTCATATTTTCCATCCTCAATTCATGATTCTGTCTTGTCAAGTTTGCTCGTTCCTCTGCCTCTAGCCGTCTCTCTTCGTGTATTGTTTGTCTCAATCTTTCTAATCTTTGCGATTTCTTCATTTTCTCCGTTCATTCCTTGCTCTCCTTGTCCATTGTTCATCACCGCTTTGCTCCTCTTCTCTCTCGTCTTCGAATCAGATCTCCAAGTATGTACACTTACTCTATCATAATCCTCGGCCGCGTTTGCTACTTTGGGAAGTTCGGTGGCTGATTTTGATCTTCTCCATCATTTCTCCTATTCATCCTTGATGATTCTCCTGTTTCATTCCTCCTTTCTCCAGCAAGTCTCCCACTTCTTCTTACAACCGTTGATTGCCCTTGTACATTTCTTCTTCTAGCCATTTTTCTTTTTCAATGAATTCTTAAGGATCTTCTCCAAATCTTTTCTCTGTTAATCCAAATTCCTTCCAATTTCTACGTCAATCTCTCGCCTGAGTCCTGTTTCTAGCGCATATGTAGTAGCAGGATTTCCCACACTACACCCCTTACTCGAATTTGCTTAATTAATCCATTGGAAGATGTAAGATCAAGAACATTTATTGATTGAATTCATGAAGTGTTTACACAGGAACATAGAATTACACTTAGAAGTTAAAACGCTCTTAAACTTTCTCTCTCTAATGACTTGCCTAACCATTCCAAAAAGATCCCCCTTCAATGAGACTCATTTAGCCCTTTATATAGGGTAATACATAGTGGATGACACTAAGCTATCCTTTATTTTCGGGAATGTCCCGCGAAGTGTCGCAGATGCACAAACATTCGTTTTCGCGACACTTCTTACCCCTCGCCCGAGTTTCACGTCTTCTTTATGTTTTGCTTGTCGTTTATTCATTGCGTCGTTTATTTTAGCTCCTGCGACTCCTTCGCGACACCGTCGTTTATTGACCCCGCGAGCCTTGTATGTTGCGATATTATGATCCTACAGTACAAGTATTAATTCTCGCGACGATCCTAAATTTCGCCATATTTTCATATCTTCCTCGTGTTCTGGCTGTCGTCATTCATTGCGTCATTTATTTTACTTCCCTGCAACTCCCTCGCAATGTCGTTATTTATTGATCTCACGAAGTGTTGATGTTGCGATATTCTGATCCTATATCTTGCCTCTTCTCATGTCTTCTCTGCGAAGGAGAGAATGTCATGAGAACCAATATTTTGAGATATCGCAATCGTTGATTTTTCATCAATTTTCGGCCGACAAGATTTCGTGAATTTAGGAATGACTGTTTACATGTATCTAAAATTTCACTTTTTACCGGCACATTTAATGCTATCCGGTTACTCTTTTTTCGTCTATTTAAAGGCGGATTCCTTGTGAAACATTTCTTTTCTTTTACTTCGTCTTCTTCATCGTCTGCAACTTTTTTCTGTGTTTTTCTTCATCATCTTCTTCATCGTTTTCCTGCTACTATTCTTCTGCTACTGTTTCTATGGCATCAAGGTTCGTTAATTTTGCTGAATTTGATCATTTTGTGATTAATTTCTCTTATTGAAGCTGTTTTATCTTGATACTGTTCTTCTTTTAACGTCTCCTCTGCCATTTTTGTTTTAGCAAGAATAAATCTAGCACCAAGTTCACCATTGTGAATCCCAATGTCTCCCTAAGCTCGCAATCGAAACCCACTGCTCCTAAAAGAAAGCCTGCGAGTAACAAGGTATTTAAGAAACATTTATTCTCTTAATAACAATATTGTTGCCTCTGTTTCTTATTTAGCTTGTGGTTCGCAGGATGACCAAAATGCTGATAAGTCCCCCAAGAAGCATCGCCATTCTAAACCCGTTGCTCCTTCTGTCACTTTTCCTACATTCAAACTTACAACTCCTACTGCGACATCTTCGCAAGAAATTCCTACTGTTTCTTCCAAAGATAACATTTCTATGCCTGAATTTCTCATAGATCAACTCCCTCATAACAGTCCCATCGCTAACGAGCCTATTTCTTCTTCCATTGTTAATGCTTCTACCATCCCTCCAGTCATTAACCTTCACGAGATTCCCTCTTCTCGTGATATTCCTTTAACAAAAGATGATTCATCTCTTCCTTCTTCTTCCACTATTACTTCCTTTTCTGAGCAAATCCCTCTTACTAAGGAAAATTTAGAAGGAATTGATGTGGCTTTCAAAATCCTATCAGATATTGTGAATGATGCTAAGAAGTCTTCTGTCGATCCTATCAAGTCTGATATTTGCGAGATTTTGAGCAAACACCTTGGTCCTGACAGAGTTTCGCAAACATCCTTTGAGCAAGAAATTACCACTTTGAAGAATGATCTCCAAGCTATGATTGCAAAATGTAATACTCTCCATCTTGAGAATCAAAAACTTCAAAATGTTTCACTTTGGATCGCGATAACCTTCGCAAGAAGAATGAAGAAATCAAAGGTATACTCTTGCCTCTGTACTCCTTTTTTTTTTTTTTTTTTTTTTTTTAAGTCCTTGTTCGCCCTTCAAGCTTTAAACCAGAAACGAAAAATGGAGATATATCAGTTGGAATCTACTGCTGAAGAAGTTCGAGTTGATAGAGATGTTTGGATGGAGCATTATAACCAATTAGATAATCTTCATACATACTCTGTTGATCATATAAATAATCTTAATAAAGAAAATGCTGATTTAACTCAGAAACAAGACTCATTAAGTAATGACTTATCTTGCCTCTCTTATTCTTTGACCAAAGCTAATTTGGAGTTGGAAACTTTATCAGATGAGAATGGAACTCTTTCTCAAGAGAAGCGAACTCTATTAAACAAGGTGGCGATTTACTCGCAACAATATGATGTTTGTCAAAAATTATGTAAAGAGCAAGAACAATCTCTTTGTTCGCTGAGAAACCAACTTGAAGAAGTCACTTTGAGAAGGATAAACGATTCGGGGTAGAATAACCTTAAGTGTAAAAGCAAACCAATTCAAGGATCAATGTTCCCAACTAGAAAAGTCCAATTCTTCCCTTACAAAAGAAAATGCTTTACTGATTTCCAATGAAAAAAGTTGGCGATCACGTCTGAAAGGTTTAATTGGAGATAATTTTGACAATGCCATGGATCATTTGGGGAATAGTTGTTCATCTCTAATCCAATATCTTACCTCGCAGAAAGAAGGTAGTCATAGAAGTTGACTGCCTTATCTATTTTTCTTTATCAAGCCTTCATATTTTTTGTTTATATAGTTCTTTTATTTTTTTGTTTTGCGAGTCGAGAAAAACTTCACTCCTCCATTACTTTGCTTTGAAATCGATTATTCAAGAATTCGCAAAGAGAATGGAATACTCGCTGATTCTCTTCCCGTTCTCGCGATAGGGCGAAAAGAAAATTCGACTATATGCGTGATTTGTAAAAATATAGAGAGTAAAAATCAGCGAAAGCACTTCTTCGCCAATTTCATCTTAGAGCCGAAGTTGTTGTGAATAATGTTTTACTATCTAAATCTCTTGATCCTGTGTCTCATTGAACCTCCGGGAAGTAAGTGATGATGAAGTTCTGATTCTCTCGATAGCGATCTTGATTATATTAGTGGCGATGAACTCGGGAATGAAGAAACCATCTCTCCTAATAAAACTGTCAATGATGATGCTGCGAATATAACTGTCAATGAAGAAGGATCTGCTGGAAATATATTAGCTAGCGAAAACATAGATAAAGTCGCTGAAGAAAACCCAACATCTCCTTATAGTGAAAAAGCTACTATTTGAGAATTGATTTTCTCTTGTAATCTTTGTTCTCGTACTTTTACTCCTTTATGTACTTCAATCATCTTTTTTGACGTGTGTACTCGTTTGCGTTATTCTTCTTTCTTTCAACAAATATAATTTTTGGTATTTAATGATTGCTATTCCATTATCTTCATTTATCTTTGAAATTCATTTGTTGCGACAAGATCGCAGGATGTCTTTACATTTTCATGTATTGACCCATTGATCTTGCCTTATCATTGTTTTTGTGTGGTCTTATTTTGCCTTCCTAGTTAAAGGTCTTATTTTGCCACCCCTTATTTTGCATCAATACGACAGGTTTAAATATTCTTGCGAACGTAAAATCCCATGGCATTGACGTCTTGCGACAAGATCTACGTCCTTACACTTTCATGTAATGACCCATTGATCTTGTCTTATCATTTCCTTAGTATTTTTGCCTCTGCAGGATAGTTCATTTGCGACAATATGACAGGCCTAAATGTTCTTGCGAATATAAAGCCCCATGACATTGTCGTCTTGTGACACTTATCAGCTCCCTAATGGAGGGTGCCGCCCTTATCATGTCCCCTGGTTGCCCCTTCAAGGAGGCGTACATCGGCCATACAAGACTAGCTCCTCCCATCCGGTCTTAACAACAACCGTTGTTTTCGCACCTCTTATCCCTTATACCTATAGGGTTTATGGTTACAAGGCTGCACCCTAAGTGGAGTTTTCTTCGGGCCGAGTGCAACATATGCCAAGACTTACCAAGAATGGATGAGACACTTCAAATGCCCCATGCACTCTTGGCTCAACCGTGTACCCCGACGCCTTAAGCATACCCTGACTCCTTGGAAGAGACCCTCGGGCGTCCAACCAGGGTATAACCTTATATATATAGTTGGAAATCCAAGGTATCTCTCCCGGATAGGCTTTCATGGGCCCCAAATCTCCATGACTCAGGTTCCAGGAGCGGTGTAACCTTTTCACTGAGCCATGTCAAGAGATACCCCCTTATATGACGCACTTTAGGTCTTACATTTTCCTCTTGCGAAATATCATTCGCGAACTAGGGTGTACGCCATAAAGGTTTGTCCCATTCACTCACTCATTCGTTCAATCATTCATTTTTGGTTAACATTTGATAATTCATTTGCGAAATATTCGCACATTCTTTCTTGATTTCGCAATATCTCTGTCGCGGGAACATTTCATATCATTTCATTCATTTAACATTTCAGAATTTATTCTTTCTTTTCCATCTTCTATGGGTAATATTTCTTGAGATATAATCTATTCCATGGTCTACCAAATCTCTGGCCTACATCTTTGCCTTCTGGATCCATTAATCTGTATGCCCCTGTTCCAACTATCTCCTTGATGATATAAGGTCCATCCCATTTTTTCGCTAACTTGCCACCACTTTCTCGCTGATATATTGGTGTCTCTCGCAACACCATATCACTGGTTGAAACTCGCGTGTTTTGACGCGTTTGTTATATTCTCTGGCCAATCTTCGCTGATAATTCTCCATATGCTGTAATGCTCTTTCTCTATTTTCTTCTAACTCATCTAATTTCACTAAAATGTTGCCCGCACTAAGATTTTTCTCCCAAGCTTCTCTTTTTGTTGTTAGAATAATAACCTCTGTCGGAAGTACAGCTTCAACACCATAGGTTAGACAAAACGGTGACATCCCCGTAGCTTTTCGCCTTGTTGTATTATAAGCCCATACCGCATTATGCACTTGCTCACACCATGCCTTATTATGCCATTCTAATATTTTCTTCAGTATATCAGCAATTGTTTTATTTGTTGCTTCTGCCTGTCCATTGTCTTGCGGGTATAAAGGAGTTTATTTTCCACATTTTATTTGAAATGCATTAAGCAATAATTCTATATTTTGTCCCTCAAACTGTTTCCCATTGTCAAATACCAACTGTGCTGGAATTCCAAATCTGCATATTATGTTTTCGAATATGAAAGTAAAGATATCTTTGTCGCGAATGTGTTGTACCGCTTTTACTTCTGCCCACTTTGTGAAATAATCTGTTACGACAATCAAATATCTCCTTTGCCCCGTGCACTGTAAAAATGGTCCTACAATATCTAATCCCCACTTTCCAAAAGGCCATACACTTGTTGAAGAAGTTAATGGTGCACCTGGTGCATGTATTTTCCTTCCATGTCTTTGACAATCCTCGCAACGTCTTGATATTTGTTTCGCGTCTTCATGCATATATGGCCAATAATAGCCTTGCATTTTTTCCTTATGTGCTAAAGATCTTCCGCCACTATGATTGCCAGCATCCCCACTATGTAGCATTTTTAACACTGCTTCTCATTCCTTTTGTGTTAAACATCTGAGCGAGGGTCCATTAAAGGATCTTCGGTACAACACTCCGTCTCTTAATTCATAATTTGTTGCACGACTTTTTAATTTATGCATCTCTAATCTATTTCTTGGTGTTTCTCCTTTCATTAGATAAGCATGAAGTTCTGTCCTCCAATCCTCGCAATAGGATCTTTGTGCTTCCTCTTATATGAGCATTACTTCTCCTTCTTCCTCTTCGTCTTTGTTGATTGATGGTGATTGAAGTGTCTGTATTTTTATACATCTCGCAGATGGATCTGTCATCATACTAGATATGAAAGCAAAGGCATCTGCGATTCTATTGTCTTTTCTTGATATGTGTCTCCATTTTATTTTTGGTATCTTCGCTGACAATTCTTCAACTAGCTTTTTGTACTTTTTCAAGGATGCTTCATTTGTAGTATACTCTTCTTTTATCTGGCGAATAGCTAGCTGAGAATCGCTGGTAATTCTTACATTCTCCAATTTCATTTCTATTGCAAATTGCAAAGCATGTATTATAGCTTCATACTCTGTTTCATTGTTAGTAGATGCAAACTCCAATCTGAAAGAAAAAGCCATTTTATTGCCTTCTGGCGAAATTATAATGATCCCAATTCCGTTACCTTCTCCATTTGATGATCCATCTACCAATATTTCCCATCTATTTGGCTCTGTTAATAAATCCCTTGGATTTCCATGTTCTTCTTCTATATCCATCATTTCCTCCACTGCCTCATCTTCTTCCAATGGAAATTCTGCTAAAAAATCCGCTACGACTTGCGATTTTGGTGAGGATAACACTTCATATTTGAGTTTACAATGACTTACTTGAGCATTCCACCTTTCAACCCTTCCTGATCTTTTTGAATTTTTCATCACTGACTCGATTGGTACTTTTGTCATTACCTTTACCGTGTGTGCTTCAAAATAGATGCGAAGTTTAAATGTTGCGTAAACTAATGCCAAGATTAATTTTTCAATTTTTGAATAATTTTTCTCTGCAGCATTGAATGTTTTACTTGATGTAATAGATTGGTTTTTCCACCTGCGTCCATTCGCAATAATACTGCACTTAGTGCATGCGAGGTTGTCGCAAGGTAAATTAGTAACTCCTCCCCTTCTTCTGCTTTTTGTAATATTGAAATATCCATTAAATGTTCTTTTATCCCTTGTAATGCTTTTTCACATTCATCCGTCCACCTAAATTTCGTTCCCTTTTTAAGTATGTTGAAAAAATGTTTGCACTTATCAGATGATCTCGCGATGAATCTTCCTAGCGAAGCTAATAATCCATTTAACTTTTGTACATCTTTCACTGTTGCTGGTGTCGGCATGTCGCGAATTGCTTGTACCTTCTCCGGATCAACTTGTATTCCTTCTTTTGATACAATGTATCCTAAAAACTTTCCAGATGCTACTCCAAAAGTACATTTTTCTGGATTTACTTTGATGTTGAAATGTCTCATTTGTTCGAAAATTTCCTTCAAATCTCGCACATGATCTTTTGCCTTTTTGATTTTTATTAACATGTCATCCACGTATACCTCTAGTGTTTTATGTATCCATTTTCGAACACTTTCTCCACCATCCTTTGATACGTTGCTCCGGCATTTCGCAGACCGAATGGAATTTTTGTGTAACAATATAATCCTCTTGGAGCGAAAAAGGCGGTATGTTCTTGGTCTTCTTCAGCGAGAGGAATTTAATTGTATCCCTTATATCCATCAAGAGAGGATATTCTTTCATTTCCTATGCCGATTCAACCATCTGCGGAATGTCTGGCAAGGGAAAACTATCTTTTGGATAAGCTTTGTTTAGATCGGTGAAATCTATACAAATTCTTATTCCTTTTTCTTCTTTGGAACTACGACCATATTCGCTATCCATTCGGGGTATTTTGCTTGTCTAATAATGCCGCATCAAGCATCTTCGCAACTCTTCTTCTATTTGAGGATGATATCTTTGTTGCGATTTTTCTAATTCTTTGTTTGAATGGTCCGGCATTTTTATCGATCTCTAATTTATGACATGCCACGGATGGATCTATTCCGAGCATTTCATCCATATCCCATGCGAAGATATCTTTATAATCTCGCAACAAATCAACTTTCTTCATTTGCTCCATTTTAGTCCCAATTTTTAACATCTTGGGTTCTTCTTCAGTTCCAATATTCACTTCCTTTGTTGGTTTTGCCGCAATATAACTAGCCTTCGATTCTCCCATGGGCGTCGTTCCTCTTATTTCCTTTGCGAGATCATCTTCTTCACCACATAGTCCTTTTCCTTCTTCCGCTCTTACCATGTATGTTCTAAACTCTTCTTCCTTTTTCGCCGCTTTTTCCATCTTCTTGCGATCTTTTCGCCTCTTCACCTATTCTTCATAATGTTTTACTTCAATTCGATGATACATTCTTCCTTCATCGGTATCTCCTCTGATTTCACCAATTCCACTCGGCATAGGGAATCTAACACACTGATGAAATGTTGATGCTACAGCTTTTATTGCGTGTATCCATGGCCTTCCCAACATCATGTTATATGGTGATTCCATATCTACTACACATAACGTCATAATTGTTTCAATTTCTCCCAACAGTATTCGTATTTTTATTTCCCCTTTAGGTTTTGTTACTGATTTGCCAAAACCATAGACATGACATGTTGGGGAAGTCATTTCTTCATCTTTGTACCCCAATTTTCTATATGCATGATAAAACATTATATTCACTGAACTCCCCGTATCCACTAAAGTTCTATTTATTGCCCATTCTTCCATTGTTTTTGTTAATTTTCCTTCTTCTTTGCTGGCACTTATCGTAATCACTAATGGAGATGTGTGATTTAAATTCTCTCCTGACATCTCTGTTGCTGTGAATATAATTCTCTGTTTTTCCCACTCTTTCAAAGGTAACACCTTCTCTGCTGTTATAATTTTCTTTCCTTCAAAATCTCTTTTATGTATTCTCCCTTTGATACTTTCATGAAATTTATTAACCATTGATTTTGAAATCATATTACATTCCATTTTTTCATTACCCTCTCTGATTCTAATTTTCTTCAATTTATCCATCATACTCTTGATTTTTACCGTTTTAATGACAATATCCAATCTCTCCCTGTTTCTAGCGCCATTATGTAGTTGCAGGAAATCCTACACTACACCCCTCACTAGAATTTACACAATTAAGTCATTTTTAGATGAATGATTATGATTTCAATTGATTAAATGTTTGAATCTTTACAATATGAAGTAGAAATGAGTTAAAGAATTACAATCACTCTAAAACTTTCTCTCTCCTAAAGACTTGCTTAACAATTCAAAAGAACTCTCTCTTCAACAGACTTACTCAACCCTTTATATAGGGTAATATACAGTGGATGACAGCTAAGCTGTCCTTTATTTTCGGGAATGACTCGCGACATATCGCAGGCGTACAAGTATTAATTCTCGCGACGATCCTAAATTTCGCCATATTTTCATATCTTCCTCGTGTTCTGGTTGTCGTCATTCATTGCGTCATTTATTTTACTTCCCTGCGACTCCCTCGCAATGTCGTTATTTATTGATCTCGCGAAGTGTTGATGTTGCGATATTCTGATCCTACAAGTAGAAATGGAAGAACGAGAATTGGAGGAAGCAATTCGACAGAACAATCATGACAATCGAGAAAGAAGGCGCGAGCAAAATCGCAACAATGGAAATATCAATGAAGAATATGAAAGAATACAAAGGAGAACTGATAGACAACCAAGAAGGGAAAATGATAGATATAATGGTCTGCGAATTCGTGAATGAGATGAAGGAGAAAGTCGCAGAGAAAGAAGAGAAGAAAATGCTGAACAAGAAAACCAAAGTAGACATGAACGCAGAAGGCGAGAGGCAGAGCTAAAAAGACCAATAAATTCGAATCCTGATGTAAATGAACAAATCTTAAGAGAGTTGGCATAGATGAGAGGAATGTTGAACAATAGAAGGGGAGGAGGAAGAAGACAATTGGATGAGGCCATCGAAGAAGCTGCGAAAACCCCCTTTACACTAGAGGTGCAGTTAGGAGGAATACCCCCAAAGTGCAATTTACCCGCATTAACCAGCATTTTTGATGGAACAACTTGCGCAATACAACACATCAAAGCGTATGTGAGATGTATGCTACAATGGGAAAATCATGACGCCATATTGTGCAAATATTTTGCATCAAGTTTAACAGAGAAGCACTTGCGAAATGGTTTGAGGGTTTACCAAGAAACACAATCACGTCATTCAACCATTTACAAGCTATATTCTTAGGGGCATATATAAGTAACAACTCCTCGCGACCGGGGAATTGAAGATGTATTTGGGATGAAACAAAGAGTTGGTGAAAGTTTGAGACACTTAATCGTGAGGTGGAAGACAATGTGTAGCGAAATGGTGGGCGAGTGGATGAAAGATATCTTATTCTATCATTCATAAACGCTATGTTCGCAACCAATTTGTTATATATTCAAATTTTTAGAGTCAAGAATACAATTACAATGACCGAGTTGCGAGAACTTCGGGAGGAATATATTGCTCTATAAGAAATGCAAAATGAGATGGAATCATACCCGATTGCGAATACAAATTCAAATCTCGCGAATGCAAGCTTATTACCCAAATTGATAAACACAAAGAGCGAGCACTTCGCAAGGGCAACAAGAAAGGGTAATAGATGATGGACAGCCAAAGATAGTAGCTATGGGAAGCCGTGATCAGGAAGAATTTGAAAGAGAAAGGAACTACTACAACCGTGGCGGCAATAACAAAATTCAAAGACTTGATCATCCGCAAGAAACTTATGGAGGTCGAAGGCGAGAATTATCATGGAGGGCAGCAAAGTCACGAGTAGTATGGGAGGAAATCAAAATGCCACCACTAAATACTAGTGTGGAAAAAATATGGGAAGCTATACTCTTGATGGAAAACATACCTGCACCATGGAACATGGGGAATAAGCCACCACCAAGTGATAGAAGTCACGAGTTCTGTTCTTACCACCGCTTTCATGGACACCTAACAAATGACTGCAGATATATAAAAAGAATCATCCTCAGAATGATTGACCAAGGAAAGCTGAATCATTTTCTAAAAAGTCAAGAGAAGGTTCAACCGTTACCACCACCGCCAGAAATGCATAGGACAAACTCAGCAAAGGGGAAAGAAACATTCGTAATAGAAGTTGGAACGAAAGCTAAAAATTTGTTTTGCAACTCCATTGTACATTCATACCAAGCAATTGAAGATTTTCATGATAATATTCTCAGTAGGGTTTTTGCGAGGGATGCCGATAATAGAGAAGTGATGAATGTCGCGAAGACATCGCAGTTAAAAGAATGGCAAATGCAGATTATTTCTTTCACTGCAGAAGAGATTCCTGAAGGCAGAGAGACGCATGATAGCCCATTGGTCGTAAAATTGGAAATTAATCCAAAACCTATAGATGGCGAAGATGATGAAGCAGAAAATTCTTGGGCGATCAATAGAATCTTAATTGATACGGGGAGCTCAGTAAACATTCTTTTTTACCATACTTACAAGACTATGGGTGGGAAGGATGAAGAGTTGATACCTTCGACATATAAAATATACGGTTTCAATGGCACAGCGAATAAGCCTAAAGGAGAAGTTCATATGAGAATACCCTTGCAAGGATTATCAACTGAAATTTTGTTCTGTGTAGTCGATGTGGAATCCCCTTATAATGCATTGATCGGAAGGCCTTGGTTGCATGAAATTCTGGGTGTAGCGTCGACTTATCATCAGTGTATAAAGTTTCCTCATCCTAGCGGTGTTGGAGTTATAAAGGGAGACTGGATGGAAGGACAAAAATGCTATGAGATTGATGTGGAGAGTTGCGAGGAAAGAGCGCAAAAGAAAGTGGCTGGAAGCAAAATATAAAAGATGAACAAAGAAGAGAAAGGTTGATGGTGGATACCATAGATACAAGAGGTGAAGATACATCGCGAAGCAAGTGCATGAAAACAGTGGAAAATCATGATGGAAAGGAATCATCAAGAGGTTTGAATGGTGCAGAGGCAGAGAGCAGCAGGAGCAAAAAGTGTAAGAAATGAATAATCATTATTATCAAAATCAATGATTGGTAGGCTGGGAAAGGGGTATGTTTTTGCCTACTTGTTATAACCGCAAGTGCACGGTGTCTACAATTAAGAACAGGGCAAATACGGGTCAAACCACAAAGACTTGTGGTGCTAAAAGTTTATCAAAGGCTTGGCTTAACTGAGTTTCAGGTGATATTGTAACAACAGGTGGTTTTGTTGCCGATACGGCTAAGTTGTGGTGACTCTAGGATAAGGTATCCAAAAGGTTATAACAAATTGGAGAGCACCAGGGTGGTGAATCCACCTCTAATTTCATGTGCAGGCAATCTAACTTAAGCCAAATTCTTGAGCTTTCCATGAAAGCTCAAAACTAGATGTTTATTAACTAGTTTTTGCTAACTAACCCCTAGTATGAGCTGTCTTCTTACAAATCTGACTTATCACAGGCTTGTAAGCTTCATTAGTTAACTACTAATCATTCATAATATCACACAGAAGAATAAGACCTAATTTAGATGTGCTTGACATAGAAATCAGGGGTTTCATCAACACCCTGATAAATTAAATTAGAACATTCAAACAAATAACAAATTAAATCTAAAGTGGTGCTCTGGCTAGCCCAGGCATGCAGAATTACACACATATCAATCCTATTTATACATCCAAAATACCAAACCCTAAATTCACTTTAAAATAGAAATTAAATGAAAACCCTCTCACCCATACTCTCCGAATCACGTATTCTTCTCTTGTCAAATCATCTCAGAGCTCCATGCATCCATAGTTGGTGAAACCCTAGCCTAATTCTTTCTATCTCTCACTTAGCTTCTAGGTAAGAGGCTATGAGAGAGATAGAGAGCAAGTAGGAGGGGGAGAAGGTGGTGCGGCTGTTGCAGGGTAAAGAGATGGTGGTGGTGAGGTGGTCTGATTTTGTCAGGGAGAGGGAGGAGGTAAGGTATGGTCTCTGCAATGGTCGGGTAAAAGAAAGAGAAGATGAAGAAAGGAAGAGAAAGTGAAAAATGTGTTTTGTCGATGGTGTAGGTATAGGCAACTAGGGTGTGAAGCGGGTGTAGCGAAGGGTCGATGCGATGGGTGGAGCGACCGTAGGATGCATAGGATGGAGATCTCAACGGCTCAGGGTGATGTGCGGTTTTGGTGTTGAGCGGGAGCAGCAATCTTCGATGAGAAGGATGGAGCGAGCGTTGGATGAGGATGGATGAAATCTTCACGGCTCAGAATGAATCGGGTTCGGATCCGGGTCGTGGATAGCTCAAGCCCATGTCTTGTAAGTTGGGTTGCAACTGATGTGCGCGCGGGCTTTGGCTTTATGCTCCATAGACGCTTGCCTCCAATTTTCTGCTCTTTTGGCTCCTCCATTTCTCTGAACTTTATTCACTACCTAAAAACACAAAATTAATTAGTACAAATATTTATTCTTGAAAACAAGGAAAATACAGAATCTGGGATAATATCTGATTTCTGAGCACAAAAGATGAGTTAAATGCCAATAAATAGATGTAGAAATATGCAATATTTGGCACTCATCAAATACCCCCAAACCTGAATTTTACTTGTCCTCAAGTGAAACAAAATTAGAAATCCTAACTATACCACTTTGTCGCGGGTCTCTCGAATGCATTTAGCGTATGCACTAAGCCTTTAAACCCCTAGGTGTCCCTAGTGGACGAGTTGTAGTCTCGTGAGGGTTTACCGAGGTGTACCCACAAAACCTTCTCCAACTTCGAGTGTAAAGATTCTCAAGCATCCAAGAAGCTATGAGGACATAGAGTTTCTGCATGCTAGTAACACGAAGTTAGAACTACCAAAGAACGCATTCTCATCCTTAAGTGCTGAGCGAGAAGTAACCATACCATATGAAAGAATTCGGATTCGATTGTGATCATAAGCCTCGACTTCGCCTCACCATTAGGGTTTTATGATAATTGCACTCAAAAGATCGCTTTTTAGTCTCTCATGTGTGCGGGCGGGAATAAAGAGAGAAATCCCGCACACGTTGAAGGTAAGAAGGATAACCTTCCGAAATAATTTACGGAGACTCCACGAAGTGTGGACAAAAAGAATCTTTTCCGATGATCTCTAAGAAAGGAAATCAACCATTAGCAAGGGTGGGAGTACTCACTTACCTTCTCACCCGATCGGCAATTAATATCACTCTCTCAAAGATTCATAGAAACGTCTTCAATCTTCGGTCTTCGGTCTTCAAATGTTGATGATGAACTTCTGAACTTCACAAAAACTTGACAAACATATTTTTTTTTTTTTTTTTTTTTTTTAAACTTAGTACATGAAATGGAAATAACAATAAAACTCAATTTTTCACAAACTTCATTAATTCTCATCTTCTTTTCTTTTCTTTCCTTTGTTGCACGTAAACCTTGGACTATATCAACTTTTCCTTCAAATATTCTGATGTTGCTCCGCTTGCTGACGATGATGTGTTTCTATGAATGTGTTGATTGAGAGGGAGAGAGTGATGCTAACTGCAAATCGGTATTTAGAAGAAGTTTTCATCTTTAAACGTCACCCTCATGATTGACAAAAATAGCACTCAAGAGATCAAAAGTAGTCTTTGAAAGTGGTGCGAAGTTGGGTAGCTCACCATTCCTACCCTACTTGACGTACGGTGACACACACTCTAACAGCTTTTCTAGAAAGTTGCAAAAATGAAGGTTGGTGCCTCACTTGATGTAAAATGGGTAGTCTCCACTATGGGTGATCACAATTCTACTAGAATATCTAAACAACACCTAATTCGCCCTCCGGTATGGTTAAATCCAACTTTAACGCTCTAATCAACTAAGGAACCCGATTGTGTTCTCCAAGTACTTCCAAGTTCTGTTATTTCGGTCAGACTCTCTATGTAAACATAGCTAGAAGCATGCTAGTGACTCTAAAATCTCTAAAAGTTGGAGGTTTTTACAAAAAGAGTTTTTTTTTTTTTTTTTTTTTTTTTTTTTTATAAGAATTAGAACAAAAAGACTAAAAACTCTATATGCAAAAAGACTAAAAACTCTATATGCAAATGCACCCCCAAACCTAAATCAAACATTGTCCTCAATGTGTCAACAGATGATAAAATTTTAAGCAGTCACATACCATGAGAACTATGTTGAATAGAGAAAAAGGGAAGAGATTACCGGATGTCGGCGGAGCAAGGTTAGAGCTTCATTAATCAAGGCTAGAATCCAACATTCTCAGTGGAGATCATATCGGATTAGCACAATATATGTACAAGAAAACTCAATCGATTCAAGAAAAGAAAATTTAACAAGTCCTACTGGATTATATACAATGAAAATTCACCATATACTAACAATCTAAAGAGTTGAGGATCAACCCAATAGAAAATATGTACAAACATCAACAGCCTTACACAAATATAAAATGAGAGTGCAATTAAGGCTGCATATGGGAATGATTTTTCCCCAAACCTAAACTTGTCAACAGATGTGTTTGAAAGCACAAAATCTTGCAATTTTAAAGGTACATCATGAAAAAGGTCTAACTCAAAATGAGTTTTGCTAAGAACAGGCAGACATACACATTCCAACTGTGGTTCCCTAAAAGTGTTATACTTTGATGCAAAATAGTCCAAGAGGACTTGGGAAGCACAAAGCTCTAGGCCTAAGTTAGGCATTTTCAGAAAAGTTGGTTTTGCAATTTTGTTACAAACTACAAGGTTTGGTGGAGGAGTTTCAATCTGTGACTTAGGAGAGAAAGTAGGTACATCTAAGTTGTTTTCATGCATAAGATCATTTGCACCATTACACACTTTCCTAAAGTCAGACACATGTAAATCATGCTCACCAAAGATAGAACAATTCATCAATCACCATGTCATAATCATCAGAGCAGGCAACATATTGTGATATGGGCAGGGAATCAGACACAACAATAATATCATGATCCAACAGAACATTAGTGTCAACAGAAGATTCATCTGTTCCTAAGTCACAAACAAGTGGTATAGCATGCTCACTTTCACAGGACAATTGCACAGGTTCCAAATCAGCATCACATGTATGAATATTAGAAGAAGCATCATTCATAGGGTTCACAGGAGAGACGCCTAACGTCTCTGAACCAAAAGATTCCATCATATTTTCAGCATGCATATGCTCTTCTAACATATCATAATCATCATCATCATCATAACAAAAATGCATTTCCCTATTCAAACTTGTAGCATTTCTAGTGTACTCATTTACCTCTAGATTAGGTTCATATTCAGTGTTAGTTGCATGAGTAGGAATAGAAACACTATTTTCAAAATTATCAGAGATAACAAACATCCTATCATGAACTTCCCTCCATTCTTCATTTTGTGACTCAATCAGGTTCCTTTGAAGAATCATAGTGAGTTGTTCTATTGAAGGAGAGTCTTCACTAGTGGGTATGCATTCCTCATATGGATATTCATTGTATGATTGAGCATGAGGTTCACTAGAGAAGGGAAATTCGGACATGTTGCTATATGGATGGTCATGTATTGCATTCGGTTCAAGCCTAGCATTTTGCTCCATGAGCGTTTCCATTAGTGATTGTAAACAAGGAGTCGGGGGAGTATAAAATTGTTCAACTCCCACCGTGGTGATCGATACATGTGCTCATAATGGTTAGGGTATGAGTATTCAAGGTCAGGGCCCTGAGAAGGCTCATAATACTCCCTAAAATCATTATGGTCTGTGGGGGTTTCATATGGTGAAGCATGCCCGTAAGCAAGCTCTCTAATGGATTTGTTTCCATCCCCAGTCGCAGACCAAAATCCTGACATGGTCTAGAAACTCAAATAGCCTAGCATGTATAACCAATGATGTCTCAAAACAGGGAAGCGAAGCCCAAGTTATGCAAATGCACAGCTGTTGTGGGCTCAGTTTTGGTTTAAGTGGGTTTTGGTTTATGTGGGATTTGGTTTATTGGGTTTCAGTTTGTTGGGAATGTACAACCCAGTGGAACTGGGTTCCAGCCCAGCAGCTCAGCTTAGGTTGGCAGAAGCAGAGCCTAGTGGTTTGTGTGGAGGTTGGGCTGGCAGGATGCAGAGCCCAGAGGTTGGGCATTCTGTTTGGAGTGCAAATGCACAGCCCAGTTGTAGGCTTCAGATTGGCGCAGCCCAGTGGTTGTGGAAAGAACAGAGCCCAGTGTGTGGGCTTCAGTTTGTGTGCAAATGCACAGCCCAGCAGTGTGGCAGGTTAACAGCCCAGTTAGTGTGGGCTTCTAGTTTGTGCAAGAAACAAATTTATGTGCAGCCCAGGTTGTATAAAGATCAGCTGCTGTACAACACAGTTTGTGCAAAGCCCAGTGGTTGCACAGCAGCACAAGTAGCACAACTCACCAAAATTGTCACACTATTTCACGTAATCCGAGCACGAGGTGTGCTTTTTTGCTTCTATACAAAGACGAGGTTATGTGAGAGCACAAGAAAACAGGCGGTGTGTGTAGAGTCGGAGATTATGCAAAAAACGAGCACGGCTAATACAAAACCAAAGCACTCATGTGAGCATAGCATATTATTCACAACATCCAATGTTCACTGGATCAGCAGATGCAACAGTAAATGAATAAAGCGCAATAGTTTATAACATGCTCAGGGTGTCAACAAGTTGGCTTAACAGGTCACACAGGGGAGTAGATGACTCACAGGGTCTGTGGTAAGCTCTTTGGTTTGCAGCTAGCCTGACTATCCAAGTTCAACCTCACAACTACAGGGGCTTGAAGTCAATATCTCACAGGGAAAAATGCAGCCAGCTCAGCCAAAGGTTCAATGCACAGATTATACCACAGATTGCAGCAAATGATGCTAACACAGTTAATGTCAACTGGCTCAGTTGCTTTTAATTTTTAGAAAACAAGCACAAAAATTACAGGACAGATTCACAGGTTATGCAAATGGGTGACAGGGTCTGTTGATGATCTAGCTCTCACAGATGTATGCTCAACGGTACATGGCAGATGGCTCAACAGAGTTGATAGGGTCAACTAGGTTAGTTGATATCAACCACCACAGTTGACTTCACTTGGGTTTTCAGGGAGCTTAAGCTCGACTCACAGCTTCAGGGGCTGGAGCTAAACTCAAGTGTTTATTAAAAACCAAGACTTCACAGACGTAACGCCTAAGAACCATGTTAAAGCACGGGCCTTGGGTTTGCGGATACAACTACCTAGGTTAACCGAGTTGCACTCAAGCTCACCGGCGGGGCTGGAGCTGAGATCAGGGCAGATAACAATTAGGGGAACAGCCCAGAATACACAAGGCAGAAGGGTTGTGCAAGGTCTATCAGCAGCTTTGCAGGTTTGCAATTACAGCAAGAACTGATTTTTCATGTGAGCACGGCATACACTTTACAACATCAAAGGGTCACAGATGCATATTAATAGATGCTCAGCAAATGCAACAGTTGCCTCCACAAAGATTTCAGGTATGGTGTAATGCTTAGCAATGCAATTGGTTTATTATGTTAACAAAGCTCAGCATTCATACAGGTTGGCCACATATAAGTTAGGTATACATTCATGGAGTAATGGCTCACAAACAAAGGTGCTCAGTCAAGCTTAGAACATGTTGTGTTAACTTACTCAGTTTGATATCAACTCTGGGTTTGCGGCTACAACTAGTTGGCTTTCCAAGTTTTGCTCAAGCTCACAGCTTCAGGGGCTGGAGTTGAGCACAGGATTATGCGAATGCAGAAATCCTAATTCAGTGAGCATACATGGCACAACATCATGTTTATGTGAATTAAGAGTTGGTTGTTCATAGGGAACTACAAGGTTCAAAATTCTAGCTCATTCACAAAAGCTAACCTCAAAGCTTGAGCTTTTCCTTATCTTCCTTCCTTTGGCTTGCACAAAGCAGCAGCGGCTCGAATGTGCACTGCTACTCGAGAGGAAGTTCGGTTCTCATAAAAGTGCGGAGTTAAGGAAGAGGTGATGAATATCAACACCGACACGGGGGAAAGTAATTTGGGTGACACGGGGGCTTGAATAATTACACTAACACTAAGATGCGGAGTTAATGATGCTATTAATAAAAGCTAACTATGATATGCATAAGATGACAGGAAAGTAAACTACAATGTAGTGACAAGATGCAAGACAAGTTGCAAGAAGGTAAAGGATGCAAGAAGAAGAAAAACTCGGCTAAGTTATACTAATACGGACAATGTAAATTGTGAAAGCTACAAAATGCAAAAAGAAACATGGACTAACTAAGCTACCAGGCTACAGTTGTAAAGTAAAACTAAAATGCAAAGTTACACACATGGATGGTTAACAACAAAGTTACACTAAGAAAGACTAAAGGCAAATATATACAGGGAATATTGAAATTTAGTGAAGCAAGACAATAATTAACACAGAAAGTGCAAGTATGTACAGGGATGGGTTGAAAAACAGTGAAACAAGCCAATAATCGACAGGGCACACGCCAAGTCCCCGGCAGCGGCGCCAAAAACTTGGTAGGCTGGGAAAGGGGTCTGTTTTTGCCTACTTGTTATAACCGCAAGTGCACGGTGTCTACAATGAAGAACAGGGCAAATACGGGTCGAACCACAAAGACTTGTGGTGCTATAAGTTGATCAAAGGCTTGGCTTAACTGAGTTTCAGGTGATATTGTAACAACAGGTGGTTTTGTTGCCGATACGGCTAAGTTGTAGTGACTCTAGGCTAAGGTATCCAAAAGGTTATAACAAATTGGAGAGCACCAGGGTGGTGAATCCACCTCTAATTTCATGTGCAGGCAATCTAACTAAATAAATTCTTGAGCTTTCCATGAAAGCTCAAAACTAGATGTTTATTAACTAGTTTTTGCTAACTAACCCCTAGTATGAGTCTGTCTTCTTACAAAGATGCGACTTATCACAGCTTATAAGCTTCATTAGTTAACTACTAATCATTCATAATATCACACGTAAGAATAAGACCTAATTTAGATGTGCTTGACATAGAAATCAGGGGTTTCATCAACACCCTGATAAATTAAATTAGAACATTCAAACAAATAACAAATTAAATCTAAAGTGGTGCTCTGGCTAGCCCAGGCATGCCGAATTACACACATATCAATCCTATTTATACATCCAAAATACCAAACCCTAAATTCACTTTAAAATAGAAATTAAATGAAAACCCTCTCACCCATACTCTCTGAATCACGTATTCTTCTCTTGTCAAATCATCTCAGAGCTCCATGCATCCATAGTTAGTGAAACCCTATCCTAATTCTTTCTATCTCTCACTTAGCTTCTAGGTAAGAGGCTATGAGAGAGATAGAGAGCAAGTAGGAGGGGGAGAAGGTGGTGCGTTTGTGCGGGGTAAAAAGATGGTGGTGGTGAGGTGGTCTCGATTTTGTCGGGGAGAGGGAGGAGGTAAGGTATGGTCTCTGCAATGGTCGGGTGAAAGAAAGAGAAGATGAAGAAAGGAAGAGAAAGTGAAAAATGGGTTTTGTCGATGGTGTAGGTATAGGCAACTAGGGTGTGAAGTGGGTGTAGCGAAGGGTCGATGCGATGGGTGGAGCGACCGTAGGATGTATAGGATGGAGATCTCAACGACTCGGGGTGATGTGAGGTTTTGGTGTTGAGCGGGAGCAGCAATCTTCGATGAGAAGGATGGAGCGAGCGTTGGATGAGGATGGATGAAATCTTCACGGCTCAGAATGAATCGGGTTCGGATCCGGGTCGTGGATAGCTCAAGCCCATGTCTTGTAAGTTGGGTTGCAACTGATGCGCGCGCGGGCTTTGGCTTTATGCTCCATAGACGCTTGCCTCCAATTTTCTGCTCTTTTGGCTCCTCCATTTCTCTGAACTTTATTCACTACCTAAAAACACAAAATTAATTAGTACAAATATTTATTCTTGAAAACAAGGAAAATACAGAATCTGGGATAATATCTGATTTCTGAGCACAAAAGATGAGTTAAATGCCAATAAATAGATGTAGAAATATGCAATATTTGGCACTCATCAATGATAAAGGCATATCAAGAGTAAGAGGAAGAAACAGTAATTGAAGAAGAAATACGCGAGAATCTCGCCATCAAGAATGTATGAAAATTTGATTGAAGAATTGAAAACCAAAAATGAATAAACAATGCAAGATTGTGCGATAGCTTCGCAAATAAAATAACAAGAGAAAACCAAAAATGAATGATTGAATGAATTAACAAAAATGAAAGAGTGAGTGAATGGGACGAACCTTTATGGCGTACACCCTAGTTCGCGAATGATATTTCGCAAGAGGCAAATGTAAGACCTAAAGTGCGTCATATAAGGGGGTATCTCTTGACATGGCTCAGGGAAAAGGTTACACCGCCCCTGGAACCTGAGTCATGGAAAATTTGGGGCCCATGAAAGCCTATCCGGGAGAGATACCTTGGATTTCCAACTATATATATAAGGTTATACCCTGGTTGGACGCCCGAGGGTCTCTTCCAAGGAGTCAATGTATGCTCAAGGCGCCGAGGTACACGGTTGAGCCAAGAGTGCCTGGGATATTTGAAGTGTCTCGGCCATTCTTGGCAAGTCTTAGCACATGCTACACTCGACCCGAAGAAAACTCCACTTAGGGTGCAATCTCGTAACCATAAACCCTATAGGTATAAGGGATAAGAGGTTGCGAAAACAACTGGTTGTTGTTAAGACCGGATGGGAGGAGCTAGTCTTGTATGGCCGATGTACGCCTCCTTGAAGGGGCAACCAGGAAGATGATAAGGGTGGCAACCTCCATTAGGGAGCTGATAAGTGTCACAAGACGGCAATATCATGGGGCTTTATATTCGCAAGAACATTTAGGCCTGTCATATTGTCGCAAATGAAATATCCTGCAGAGGCAAAAATACTAAAGAAATGATAAGACAAGATCAATGGGTCATTACATGAAAGTGTAAGGACGTCCTGCGATTTTGTCGCAAGACGTCAATGTCATGGGACTTTATGTTCGCAAGAATTGTTAGGCCTATCATATTGACGCAAAATGAGGGGTGGCAAAATAAGACCTTTAACTAGGAAGGCAAAATAAGACCACACAAAAACAATGATAAGACAAGATCAATGGGTCATTACATGAAAATGTAACGACGTCCTGCGATTTTGTCGCAAGGATGAATTTCAACATAAATGATGATAAAATAAAATAAAAAAAGAAATCTAGTAAGCAAACTTGCGAATACGATTAAATTTCTTTATTTATTTGTGAAGAATCAGCAACAGCAGTTGCGAAATGAAGAAATATCATTACTTAAAGATTATCGACTTGATTTATCTCATGTGAAAATAAATAACAGAGGCAAGTATGGGAATGATTAGAATAAAAATTTGTTATTTATTTTCACATGATAGATTTACAAAGAAGAGATTACAAAATGGAAGGTTAGAAGGATAAATGTACAAGTATCACAAGAAGAGAAAGGAAAATGGAACAATCTAGCAACTTATTCTTCTTCATCAGATTCTTTATCAGATTCTTCTTCTTCGCTTACATCACTATCAGAGACATCTGAACAAGGCATATTTTCAGGAATTTCATCGAGAACACAAGGATATGAAAAAAGAGGAATGTTGTGATCATTGCAAATCATTCAATAGTTTGGTTGCGAAAACGAACAAAGATCATTATTGAAATTCGCCACGTAGTTTGTAGTTGCTTCTTCATCTTAGAATACTTGTCATTGCGAAGAGAGAAGTCTTTTGCAAGTTGCGCTTTCTCGCATTCAAGTTCCTTGATCCTAGTTTGAAACCTCTTCTCGCATTCTCGCGAACAAATGACAATGAGTTAGCAAAATTAATAACAGCTTTATAGAAAAGAAGCGGAAAAATAATGAAGAACAAGAAACAACCTTCTCTCGTCGAAATCATGTCTTTAACTAAGGCAAAGATGCCCAAGATGAAGACCGACGCTAACACCTAAGTTATTTCATGTTATCTAGAACCTTCGCAGCCGAAGCGAATTCATCATCATTATTTATGACAAGAAGTGAACTAATTTGATTTTCTCGCTCATTAAGTATGGCATTCTCGCGAAGGGATTCATCTCGCTCAATTTGGACTTCAAGAATAGTTTTTGGAATTTCGCTAATGCTTGAGCCCCTTGATTAGCAATGCGATCCTTATCATCTATAAGGTCGCTTAATTTTCTTCCTTTGAATATTATTATTCTCCTGAGAGCTAAGATAAAAATGTTTAAATCGGTTGGCTAGACCTAAACTAAATCTATGTTCAATTTCTAAAAGACGAGACTTGGTTCGAAGTTCATTTAATGAGAGGGAATTAATCTTGTTTGAAGAACTACTTAAAGATTCATTAAGGTGAGCGAGAAGAGCATCATCATCCATAGGATCAGGGAATGAATGGAGAAGGATGGCTTCATCGTAAAGATTATAAATGTCTCATAAAAATGATGAGTCAGGCAAAGAAAAATAAATGGCAAAGTAGAAATGAAGAAAAGAAGAGGATGTTATACCGTAAAGTTGCTGATTAGCACTTTGAAGAGTAGATATTTTGTCCTTTTGGGAAGAAGACTCAACTTCCAACTCGTTGAATTTTTCATCCTTCTTGCGAGATGACGCAATTTCAATTTCTAGTTCTTTGATCTTCTCTTTAAGTTGAAGATTTTTCTTTTCAAGATTGTTGCGTCTTTTCTCGAGGTCTGAGGCAACAACAAAGGAAGTTCTCCCAGACTATAAAGAAAGGTAAAGAAATTGTTAAGATAAGGTTTATAATTGAAATTATAGAGAAATAAAGAGATATGAACATACCAAAGCACCGAGTGCATTTAAGAAGTCGGGAGTCATTGTTCGGGAAACCCCGAAAAGAATCATTATCCATTAGCGGGGAGCATCGCAAATATTAGCGAGATCTTCGCAAGTAGCGTATAAATGATCATCTCCCAATCCTTGCATAGAATCGGAGAAGACACTAGACAATTGCGCCATAGCAGGACTCGATCGAATGATTCTCCTTTACGTAAGAAGTATCAACCTCATTTTCATCTTCGTCGAACTCTCACTGGTTTGGGAACTAGAAAGAGAAGAGGGATGGATTTTCCGTTTTTAGAAGATGGAGCGTAAGATTTATCCTTGCGAAGAGTGATTTTATTCTTGCCCTTAACCTTCGCAGCTTCGGAATGTTAATTTCTTCAACAACCTTCGAACACGAATGAAGATAAGAAACAGAGGCAACAATATTGTTAAAAATAACAAAAGAAAGTATTTACTTCATCCGTGATTGATCGGAGTATCGCCAGAGTACTCGCCTTTGGACGTCTTTTATAACTCTTTTTCAATTTGGCAATCTGAAAATTTTACAAGTCTAATAAATATAAGAGGAAGGAAATATCGTAAAGCTGTTGATGGTGGATTTTCGTTTAAGGTTAAATTTGTAAAAACCAGAAAAAATCATGCGCTGAAATCTTGTAAAAGATAAAGCCATTTATAAGTGTTGGATACTCCCTCACTTAATTCACCAAGAATGGAGCATGTAGCAACAATCCCATTCTCGTGAATACATGAAATTCCTCCAGTGTTGGAGCATGTGGCAACAATCCCTTCATGTGAATTTCATATCAGCCTTGTATTTCCAAAGACTCATTATCGGTGTGGCATGACGACCGAGTGTTACTCTTACTTGAGAATAACACGAACCTCCAAGCACTATAATGAAACCATGTACGAAATACCCGTACAGCCGATTCTCGGTGTGTTATACTAGCCCGAGCCCTCCTCGGTGTGTTATACTAGCCCGATTGAGCCCCTCTCTTGTGTTATACTAGCCTGATTGAGCATCCTGGACTGACTGACGGTCCGGATATGATCTCGATTGCAGTCATCCAACTCCATAAGCATGATTGGATGACCCCGCATCAATTCCATCACCCCCAGCGAGTGTATGGAATACCCACGCCGACCCCGCATGGTCGGTCATTGGCCTAGCTTGCCAAGAAACCGTTCATACCAAGCATTATGGACGGAAAACCCTAAATTAGGGTTTGCGGCATATTACATGTGTTGCAAAGCATCCTCAACCATCCATCTTCGCAGGTATAGATGGAGGATGTAGATGTAGACTTAAAGGGCGTGGAGCATGTCAACACGATCACCGTGGGACCGCCTACACACTTGACCAATCGGTCAAGACCAATAATGTTTGGCCGTGACAAAATCGTCACCCAAACAAGAGACGGCGCACGGCTTTGATTAGGGTTTCAAGCCATCACGCGCGTCCATCTTCTCCGACACGAATGGAGGGTCACATATTAGATTAAACAAGGTCCGGTCATACCAGCATGACCACCGTGGGCCCATCTACCTCCTCATGTGTTCGGCCAAGGCATATCATGCCTGGTCAATCCAAAACGTGCGTCCAAACTAGCATGGCCAACTTTTAAGAATGAGATTGTGTTCATTTATGTGTCTAACTTCTTATGACTAATGTGTAGAATCTCTATGTCTTCTTAGCGCTTGGATACTATCATTTCGGAGAACTAGTAAGTTGGAAAAATAGGTTTTGTGGGTATATCTCTAGTAAACCCTCACGAGACTATAACTCGTCCACTAGGGACACCTAGGGGTTTAAAGGCTTGTTATTTATGCTAAAAGTGACCGTCGCCTCGACGACACGGAGTTGTATGTATCTTTTTGAATTGTTTTGTTTGATTTGCTCGAGGACTAGCAAAGTCTAAGTGTAGGGGAATCTGATAGGTGTCGTAAAACACCTAATTTTATATCTAGTATTTATGCTTTCTTTGCGAGTTTTCTTGTAAATTATGTATCTTATATTGGTTTTGAGTTATCAGGTATTTTGGAGTCATTTGGAGCAAAAAGAAGTGGAAATGGCTACAAAAGTGAAGTCACAAGTGAAGAAGGGCCAAGGACCCAGTGGAACTCGTTCAAATGGAGGATTTCTAGTCATCATTTTGTAGAGGACGAAAGACGAAGACAATGGCGAAAGAACTGAGTCATTCTCGAGTTCGTATGAAGAAGTTATGAGCAAAACAAGAACTCATAAGCATAAAGGGCAGAATGGTCATTTTATCGGACAAGTGCTATTGACACCCCACTTTGTACGTTAAGGGAAGTCATTCGATAAGGGGTGAACTGTTCCAAAGGGATTGCTAAAGGGAGTCTGGTCTTTTACTTGGGGGAAGCCAGAATTCAAAACATGTTAAATACACCCTGGCCTATTCACTCAGGGCCACCATCTTCTCCCATGCAAACTCAATGTAACACGATGAGTTTTCCTACTAATCTCATGTTGCCGTCTCAAGGTAGTTAATGGTGATTGTTAAGGCTTCGAAATGGAATATGTAACAATGGATTTCTCAATGTGTTTAGAGACATGGGTTACTCTCGATGGAGTTTGGAGAGCCAATGACTTCGATGGAAGTGATGAAGACGATAACGCATCACTGCCGATGATGATGGGATGATAGAGTTCTGAGATTTTGTCAAGTTCGAATGGTTCATTGGGTTGCTGATGGGACTGAAGACATGGGTCGTTGTTGGATTTCGATAAGCTTGGCGGTTCAATCCCAGAATCGCCGGAATAATGCTTGAGGCTCGGTATATTGATACCTTTCGCCATTAACGAACCGGATTTAGGAGGTGCTTTCGGTGCTATCCTTTGTACGATGACGCTGATGTGTTCGATTGATGAAGTCATAGCGAGAAAGATAAGAAGGGCTCGAGCAAGTTCAGTGGAGCCGCTGGCGAGAGATGATGGTGTTCGATGGCGGCAATGTACATGGAGCCGAGCTGTGGATATGGGATTACGATGGTTGCAATGGAGAAGAGGTTCTGTAGGTGTCAAGCTGAAGCGTGACGATGGAAGGTCGAATTTGGCAAGAGCATGTAGTAGCCGCCACTCTCGGTGATGGTTACTAATGGGACAGTGGTCAGATGATGATTGAACCGAGAAAAGATGATCGATTGAGAATCGCCAAAGAGATGAATTTGGCTGTTGCCATTGTCGGCCGATGAGATGGAGGAGCTCAGCTCGAGTTTTGAAACACAAACATGGAACCGTTATCAAGTTCGAGAATGACAGAGAAGTTGAAGTTTTATTGAGTTGTGGTTGTGATGAAGCCGATAGAGAATGAGGCTCATGTTGGATTTGATCCGGGTTCGATGGTGGTTATGGCAAATTGAGTTCGAGAGAGTAAGAGAAGATGAACTGTAGCGGAAGAATTTGTCGAGAGAGGGAAAGATGGAATTGAGAATAGGGTCTGGGCCCATATAACCGACAAGCCAAGAACGATAATGGGTCTGGGCTTCCATGAGCTGCCGCACGAGCTCAATAAGCGAGAGAGACGTAGGAGACTTTTTAATTTGCATGACCAGCCTTGGACGTGTGAATGGCCGACTTTGCACCACTTTGCACGGGGTGTGATGCACGGACACTTTCCTATTTTTACTAGGTTTCCTAGTTTCTTCAAGAAGAGGTTACAAAACTCTATATATAGGGAAGCTTAGATAGAATTTGGGGATCTCTCTTCTCATATCTTTTATCTATTCTTTTTGCCTCTACCTTGTTTTCTAGGGTTTAGAAACATGAAACTTCTCTTTCTTCTTGTTATGAACTCCATGAATATGAGCTAGAGTTTTATTATTGGTTATGGAATAAGTTGGATTTCCAAATATGGGTTTTAATTCAATAAATTAGTTTTGTCTCCATATTATCGTTTATGATTCACCATCAATATTGTTACATGATTTGAATGCTATTTAGTCGAGTCGCGAATCGATTGAGTTTGTTTTCATCTCTCTTGCTAGATTAGGATTTATTATACGCAAAAGTGATAGATTCCTGATTACAAGTAGCATAAATATGATTATTGCTTGTAGTGATACATCCTAGTAGTCACATGTGAACCATAACCTTTGTTAAATCGGATTAGTGCGCTTTCCACGTTCGATTGCTTTGATTGGCCTTATTTCATAGAACCTAATGCATCTAGGGAATTAAACTTGATTAGTGCTTTTACACGTTAGGTTGTTCCTTTAGATAGAATTCATATTCGCATCTTTTAATGTGTTTGTTGATGACATGAGGAGATTTGCGGGATATACTTGCGATCAAGGTATTCTAGGGCCTTTGATAAAAGTTGAGATTAAAATATCAATTCTAGTTATTGTGTTGAAAACATGTTTGTGAATGAAAACGAAATCCTTAACCAATACTTTCTTATCCTTGATTCGATTTGTTTGCTTTTCTTTATTTGCTTTTATTTAGTTTATTATAATCACAAAATCCCTGTTATTTATAGGGAACCGAAACAATTTGACAACCTAGACCTCTCTGTGGGATCGATCCTTTCTTGCCCTTGCTATATTTATATTTTGAGTAGTAAGAAAGTGTAATTATATTTGTGTCGGCTGACAACCGGTCAGAGGTACTCGCTTTCCTCAAGACCTTGACTGAACGATTGCCGCAGGATTCACGTCAATCTTTGGAGCCAACAAGAGAGCCTTCAATTCACCCGGGCAAAAAGTTTCCACCTTGGACAGGCTCGTGTTGCTCCCGAATGTTCAAGAGAAAGGGACCAGCCACCCAACTTCATCACACGTGAGGATCTAGAACGACTCCTTCAAAGCCGAGGCAAAGGAAATCACTGGATGCACACCAACACCAACCTCCATACCCTCAAGATATGCAACGAATCCTCTTCCAAGAGGTTACACCTCTCCCGTTCCTCCTCTACGACGGTACTCGGTAATGCTCGTGAACATGTCTCTCGGTTCTTGGAATCCTTGGGGAACATGAATACAATCATGTTCTCATACTGAAAGAATTCTCGAAATCACTTACGGGAGGGCGACACTGGTACAACAACATCGCGCCTAAACAAAGATATCCAACCGGAGCGAGATGGTCGGTTGCTTTCTGAAAGTATTTCTTCGTGTCTCGAACAAATCACCTTTTCGCATCTAGGAAGAATTCTTCAAATGAACAACGAGCATCCTAACGACTTCGTCAAAAGGTTCGAACTCAAAGCTACTGGATTGTCATGACCCGAACGTCACCGAACGACAATTGGTGCATCAACGGGATGATACCCATATACCGCGCTCCGTTAGAGAACTCGGGCTTTCAAACGTTCTCACGAACTCCACGAGGCTGCAAAACGTTTCAAGAACAACCGCACCGACACTACTAGAAAGAAACCCGAGTTGTTGAAGTGAAGATTCACGTGAAAGTCGAGGAGCAGGCGCCTCACGTACAAGCAATACAACACCGGTCCTTCTCGTGAGTGTAGTGGGCGGAGGAGAGAAAAGGAAAGCTCCAAGTGATGGGACAACAAACCAAGCGGACATCCCCGGACACAAGACTTCGTCTCGAAAAGGAGCAGACAAAACTCCCGCACAAAACACTAAAGACACGGGTTTTCCTTTTCCCATGAATGAAGTGATAGAGCTCTTGGAAGCGTGGATCAAAGATGACGCCAGTAAAGCCGCCCCTATCGACGTCCTCCAACCGAGGAAGAAATGGCAGATCCCAGACATCACATTGCTACCACTGATTCTTCCATCATCCAACCAAAGATTGCAACAGGTTGAAACAGATATTCAGGGAAAAGGTAGAAACAGGGGAACTCCAGCTTGGAAACGAGGGTGTTCATAGAGACCCTTTACCTATCAGGAACTGCATGATTTCTGGGGATTCTGCCATTAGACCGTACAATCTATGATGGAACACATATGTGAAATCTTGTACTTCTCAAAGGACAGCGTCAAGACATATTTGCGGCCCTCAACCACGTTGTATCGTAGGCGTTTGCATCCAGTAGAGTCCAGAACCCCGTCTTTCCCGAAAGACATGAGCAATGGAGACTGGGGACTCCTAACCGTCGCTCGTTTGAGAAACGTAGAATTCGATAGCGTGTTAATTGATACGGCCTCCGAATTTAACATCATTATTGTCAAGACCTTGAGAGCGGCAAAGATTTCGAAGCAGGAAGCTACTCGTCACCCAATTGTAGTTAAAGATTCAGCACGAGAGCTTAGAGATGCATATGGATACATTGATCTTGAAGTCGAATTGGGTGATGCCTCGACGCAAGCAAAGTTCTACATAGTCAAAGATCATCCCAACTACGACATGATCCTAGGGCGCTCTTGGATGCAGGACAACAAAGCCATACTGGAAGTCTGTCCTCTACCGGTTTCGGTACCTGAAAGAATCTCCAACACGCCTTCTGGACCTCCTGATGGTTATCTATTGCCGCACCAGCAACTTACCAATGTGACACAACTTCCGGAGAAAGCCTCACAAGATACGTTGAAAAGTTCCGATCTCAAGTAAGTCTCGCCGCGCAACCTTTTTTACAACCTACCGCCCCTCGTTCTGACAAGTCCTGGGGACTGACTCCAACCAACGAACCAACCCCGGCTAGGAGATGTGAATGGGAAGCCGGCCCTTTCAAACGTTTTATCAAGAGCGTAGAGGCTGTCTTGGTCAAAGACGATAAGGCCAAGGTCCAAGTATCTGCACGCCCAAACCCATTTGGGATTGGAGATCTGGTTACGAAGACGACTACATTCAAGGTTGGGAGCATGACGGTGAAAATGATCACTCCACCTGACTCACCCACCTAAGAGAAGATGAACCATACCTGGTAGCAGATGTTATCCTAGGCGGCTACTGCAAGCTCATCAACGCTGATAAACTAGAGGGCATAACAATTCACTCACAATGGCTCAAACCCTACCGAACTTAAGATACTGTGCTATCACTTTCCAAAGATTCTCCACACTTTAAAACGTCGTGCTATTTTTTCCAGCCGTGTTTCCTTTTACGATTTCATGTCATACTTGTAATTCCTCCGAAAAATGATTGCAATACTTGCATTCATAGTTAGGGTTCCAATCTTCAATCCTCAATTTAATTGAAGTATCATTTCCATCTCGAGAACCTCTTTACCCCTAAAAACACAAAGCCCCGAGTTGGCCTAAATCAACACACTAGAGCAAGAAGGGAAACCCTAAGCAAGTATCTCATGGGAAGAAGGAAACGGAACGTGTGCACAAAAAGGAAAACGATTTGAGCTATCTGTCCCAGCAAAACCAGGAAAATCTTGCATCAGGAGCACAGGTCCGTAAGTGTTCTATCATGATAATTACTTCTTTTATCACTAAAGATTACGTGTGAAGGCGCACCCTTGCGCCTGAGAAGGTTCGGTTGCAGTTTTGACAAAAGATTATAAAAGAAAAACTTTATTCAAACAATTAAATGGAGGAAAAACCTTGAACCCGCCGCCACCGAGTACAAGGAAGATGTTCAAATGTACAAAATATACTTGGAAAGAAGAAATAAGAAAAGAGGTTTTAGCCGGGTCAAGAGGATCGACATCGCTGCACCACTCGGCTGCCTACGCTTCGCGCCGCCACCCGTTGATGCTCCTCCCTTCGAATCTACCTCACCGCTTCATCGACATCTCCGCAGTGACAGCCGCATTCCGTCCCAACATCACCAATGAGCGTCAAAGGGCATAGCAACACCAGGGGCCGCGCAAGTTGCTTTCACATGTTCGGGCTCGTTCATATCGACCGAGAATTATCACGCCGTCCCGGATCGGGTAGTCACACTTGTCTTCACTCGGAGGTCATTTATGCTCAACTCTCCACCTCTTCAACTGCTACAAATCTCTCTCGCCTTGCGCTTACTAGTGTCTCGCAGCGTTTCCTCGCGCCTCCACCGCTCCTCCATGTCAATCGCACTTGAAAGTGCATGATACGTCCTCGACAATACGAAGGTGGGAGATAGACATCCCCAGTATAGCACAAATGACTTCGCGAAGAGGAAGATCGATCTTAGCCATTACTTCTTCGTAGCATGGTTTTCGGCTTGTCAACTTCAAAACTTCTTTCTCGGAGAAGCAACGAGAATGAGCGTCCACCGCTTCCATGATAAACTCAAAGGAGATGGAGGTTATGAGCACAAAAAAAAAAAAAAAAAAAAGGATCATCAAATCCATCGATCAGTTAATCAGAAAATCAGAGCAGTACCTGAGATATGGGATGAACGACCACGAGAGATGATTCTTTATAATCTCACAAGTCGAGAGAATCCCAGAAGGAAAAGAAGTCTTTGCTTGCCACCTATGAAGGCTGCTAATTCGGGATAACAATCAACGAGGCTTATCAGATATGCCTGAGGGAAGCCGTGTATGATGAAAGAAGTTCACCTGAAGAAGAGGCCGAACCCAAATGTGTACAAGAGGAACCAAAGCGACTCACCAGACCAAGTCCTGTTTCCTTCGCATCCTTAATCAGAACCAACCAGTTCCAGGGCAACGCCTGACTATCCGGTAAATACGTACTTACTTCAGCTTGGTCATTTCAGTATATATGTATGTCACCATCTCATGCCTACCACACAATAGTGTAACCATTATGTGCTAGGCAGGGGACTTAATGTTGATGGTGGATTTTCGTTTAAGGTTAAATTTGTAAAACCGGAAAAAATCATGCGGCCGACATCTTGTAAAAGATAAAGCCATTTATAAGTGTTGGATACTCCTCACTTAATTCACCAAGAATGGAGCATGTAGCAACAATCGCGTTCTCGTGAATACATGAAATTCCTCCAGGTTGGAGCATGTGGCAACAATCCCTTCCTGTGAATTTCATATCACCTTTGTATTTCAGAAGACTCATTATCGTGTGGCATGACGACCGAGTGTTACTCTTACGAATAACACGAACCTCCAAGCACTATAATGAAACCATGTACGAAATACCCGTACATGTGCTGATTCTCGGTGTGTTATACTAGCCCGAGCCCCTCGGTGTTTATACTAGCCCGATTGAGCCCCTCTCGGTGTGTTATACTAGCCTGATTGAGCATCCTGACCGACCAGTATCAGTCGGATATGATCTCGATTGCAGTCATCCAACTCCATAAGCATGATTGGATGACCCCGGATCAATTCCATCACCCCAAGCAGGTATGGAATACCCACGGCCGACCCCGCATGGTCGGTCATTGGCCTAGCTTGCCAAGAAACCGTTCATACCAAGCATTATGGACTAAAACCTAAATTAGGGTTTGCGGCATATTACATGTGTTGCAAAGCGGTCTCAACCATCCATCTTCGCGGTATACATGGAGGATGTAGATGTAGACTTAAAGGGCGTGGAGCATGTCAACACGATCACCGGGGACCGCCTACACACTTGACCAATCGGTCAAGACCAATAATGTTTGGCCGTGACAAAATCGTCACCCAAACAAGAGATTTTAGCGACGGCTTTGATTAGGGTTTCAAGCCATCACGCGCGTCCATCTTCTCCTAAGACGAATGGAGGGTCACAGTTAGATTAAACAAGGGCCGGTCATACCAAAGATGACCACCGTGGGCCCATTTACCTCCTCATGTGTTCGGCCAAGGCATATCATGCCTCGGTCAATCAAAACGTGCGTCCAAACTAGCATGGCCACGCCTCCCAAACCACAAACCGATCTCGACCGCTCAACTTCACCTGATGATTTGAATGGCTTAGATCACGTTTTCATGGGATATTCTGTATAGGCATGAACACCAGCCTGCCATCTTCACGTCAAACCCATCGACCAAGACCGACCAAATTAGGTCGTCTTGGAACGCTGGAGAAAAAGCATGATGCGCGGCCTTTTGCGGCATCAATTTCCTATTGCAAAATCGATCTCAACCACTCCTCTTTGCCGGTCAAATTGAGTGGCCTAGATCGCACCTTTATGGGACGGTGAGACATGGACGTGTACACCGGCATGCTGTCTATACACATGCCCGGTCGGTCCTCTCCAAATCCCTTTCCATGCTTGGTTTCGACCAAGTGAGAGTGATGCTTGCGCACCTCTTCAAAACCCTAATATTCATTAACTGGTGCAGATGAGTGTCTCAAAGATCATCTCATCCGTCCAACTTCACCACTTGGTTATACAACCACTGGTCGTGAGTTATTTGGTCGAGTGAGGCGTCATTACCCATCACTTTACCACATCATAATGCAAGCACTGCATAAAATACACACGATACTTCACAAGTATCGACTTTCAATAACACGGTTATTCAATTGAAAGATTACATGCTATCTTTCGTGGATCCACGATCCACACATTCCAGTTATCAATCATGTCACAAACTCGTATTGGTCCGGCGGTTTACGGCTGGGCGTGCAGGTAACGCGCCATCACAAGAACGTGTTAGGAAGTCATGGACGGTTAGAGATGAACAGGAGAAGTGGGCAAGGCTGGTCGTGTATCACCAACGCACAACTCCACTACTCCATCACTCCACTTCCTCCACTTCCCACGAGAGACGTGAATAAGGCTCAATGACTTGTATAAATAGGTTCTCCGCCCTATTTAAAACAACAACACAAGTTCAGACGAGACAGAAAATCAAGTGTTAATACAAAAATCGTATTCAAACACCCAGGGCCTGCTTGCATCAACCGCAAGCCTACTCACTTTTCTGTTACAAGTCATAAGCAATCCAACACCTTCACAATCTCAACACCTTCTTCGCTTCCCTCCCTAAGATCAACCCCATCTCCTTCACTTTGTGACCGAAACAAGTCCTGGGAACGACCATTTTCTTGGTTTAGGCCGGACTTGCACAGATTGATCTCTCGAATCTACAAGCACTCACCGCGCAGTGCATTTGTTTAAAGGTTTAAATTCATTCCTCATCCACACCCCAAATTACCAAATTCTGCAGGAGTAGTTTTCACCCATAAACAAAAGCAAACCTGAAATAGGAAATATACCTCTTTTGCCTTCTCAGGCCACTTAAATTCCCAAGGATGATAGTTTGCGAGATTCGCAGGGAGTGTATGAGAGCCTGCAATATAAGGTCCGCTCAAAAATAGAGGAACAACCCACCATTTCTCATCTTTGGAGTACCGAGGAATGTTATTTTTGCCCGAGTGCCAGTCAATATCTTGCATAAGCAACTTATCACTGGAAATATTATCTTTTCTCTTCAATCGAGCACCCCAAATGAGATTTATCATTTCTCATATTTATTACTTCATAATTTGCAAAAAGTTTTCTACAAAGATACTTCTCCGTGACTATTTCTAAATTTGCGAATCTAGGATCTTTGACATCATCAGGATATAAAGATCCCTTACCAGCGCCACGGTTGGCGAATTCAAGCATTAGACGGATGCAATCATGATGCGTGTCGTAGGTGCAATCAAATTAATCAATATTTCCACTCAATTAAAAATAATATAATGGAAGTCAAGTTCATTCCCACGAGGAGCAAGAGATTCTAGTTGTAAAAATTGTCACAAAAGGGGGTGTAAAAAGCAAAAGAAAATAAAGAAAGCAATTAAAATCGAAAGTTGAAAGCAATAAGAGAGACAAGATCAAGGAATCCTTATTCGTTGCAAAACAATGATTCAAGTTATGTTCTTTTCTACTTGTTATTAGTCACATTTATCACCAACCGTAGGATAGCAGTCCGCTTAGCTAGCCCCAAAATCCCTTATTTCACCGAGTAACAGTCCGCTTAGTTATCGATTCTATTCAAAAGAACCACCTTGAGGTTCGCTTACAAGATGTAATTCCTGAATGCATTAAGATCTATGAATTTAGGTTTAGTACTAGTAGTTAAACTCGGTTCGCTTGGTCCACTTTCTAGCGTTGTTTTTACACACAATCGCTCCACGGAATCCCTCCGCAAGGTCTTGTGTTTTCTACTTGTGTAAAGTGTCGAGAACGATTACGTATTCCCTAACTTATACTAGATTTAGATTAAATCGACAAATCAATTTAGCGTGCACTCTAAACAATCTATCAATCAATCATGAATGAATAAACATTCCTATTAGTAAAAACAATCGATAATCATGTGAAAAATCTCAAGATAGAATTGAAACAAAACTCAAATCATGTATTAAGAACTAGGAATTCATCCTCAATCAATAATAAAATTAGCTACTCATGTTTTTGAAATTCACACAAATAATAATTAAAAGGAGAATTTTCAAGAGTTCACACAAATAATTAAAAAGAAGAATTTTCAAAAGCTATCAAAAACACAAGTGTTGTGTGTGTAGAGAGGTGTCTAAAAGATGTAGAAAACTTCTCTATTTATAGGCTTCAATATTCTCCAAATCTTCTAAGCAATAGAATCCTTTTCCTTTAGCAATTCAATTTCCAATTCCAAGCTTTTCTCAACTCTTCCATCTTCTCTTTCCAAGTTAGAGCCCAATTCTCCATCCAATTCCTAGTCCAAGTCTTCACACCCATGAGAGAAGTCCATAGAAAATTCGGAATTTTTTTGCTCATTAGGAAAATCGGTATTATGGCCTAATCCGACCGGAATAGTCATGCGGCCACTCAAATTCTTCGTCGTCGGGAGAATATTCGACGGAATATTCCGCCAGTCCTCCGTTAAGGATAACGGTCAAACGGGTCAACCGTTAGTCAGCAGGTCAAAGCAGAGAAAGTGAATCACCGGTCTAACTCGGTATCGAGTTAGCTTACTCGATCGACTCACCGAGTTATTTATCGAGTCACCGAGTCGACTCATCATAGGGGAGATTCGAGACAGAGTTTCCTCCTGTTTCATAGCATTTCCTACTGCTCTTCTCAGCCATTCTTCACTCCCCTGTTAAGAAACCTATCATACATCTAGTTCATTCACGTTTGAAGCACAGCATCACCTTAATCTTCCCTTTGCAATGTTCTTCATCTCAATCCTGGTTGCAATATCATCTGCAGCACCACCATCTCTTCCATTAGCAACATCACTACCATTTCAGCACAATTCCTAGGCATTCATCTAATTATAAGCATTCAATCATTCCAATTGCAGCTTCATTCTCATAATGACTTCAAGCTCCAACAACATCTCTTTATTTCTCAGTAACCTTGCTCATTACAAACCCATTCACCATAAGCTCGAACCACTTTCATCCACATCTCGGCTCGAATTGAACATCAACATTGTTTCTTCCCTTGAATCTCTCGCTACTAGCTTCGACTGCATAACCATTTCTTTCTTCCTCTCTTATCCCATCTCTGAATATCGAGCCTCAAAGCAGCATCCTTATTTCTGTCAGATTCAACCTAATCACACAACCACATACCCATCTGCTACTCTGTCTAATTTCTCAACTCGATTCTCAAAAGCCGACTTCGATTCCATCTTCTTCCATCTCTCAATTTCAACTCAAACCCCATCAATCTCTTCAATTTATTTCCAAAGAAACCCCATTCTCGTAATTCGACCCATAGTTCATGTCTCGCCTATTTCTCGATCTCGGATTTTAGATCGAATCAGCTTAACTCATCTCTACCTTGCAGTAACATCATCTTCTCCCGATATGGTAAACCGCAAATGATCGGCCGCTTCTCTCATTTTTACTTTCGGTTTCGTGTTTTGGTTTCAGAAACAAGCACTACTGTTTTCTTCGTGTGGAAGAAGGAAAACGAGAAACAGTTCTCTGAATTTTAGGTTTAGGTTAATCATTGGATGGCTATCTCGCCCTAAGATAAGCACCACCCAAACCGGGTGGTTATAACACACATATTTTCTCGGATAAGGGCTACCCAAAGGATGACAGCCCCTAACATGTAGTTACCCCTTAACTTCAAATTCGACCGGTATTTAGCACTCCTCCGAGAGAGTTTCCCTTTAACCGTGGCTCGTCTCCCGATAGTGTTTTCCCGTGAAATGACAATCTTGCCCTTTTTGCTCAATTTGGATCATTTATTCTTCTTTTCCTCCGTGCGACTCCAAAGTAGCTACAAAACTCAAAAACACACGTAAAATACATAATTTACAAGAAAAATAGCAAAGAAAGCGTAAACTACTAGATAGTAAATTAGGTGTATTCTACACCTATCAAATCACCGCTTAGTTGATAAATAGCTCATGAGAATTTCTCATGATCAAGAATTCTCATGAGCAAGAATTCCTCTCTCGGGATTGTAGAGAGGAATGGGAAGACCTGCGAGGATTTGACCTAGCGAGATTATGATTTTCCGATCATCACACCGATGATCGAAAAACAACTTTGGGTGAAAGTATAGATGAAGATTCTTGATCAGGAATGGTTGATAGGATGAAGCCCTTCTCTTGTAAATTCTTTTGAGCTTCATTAAAAAGGGGTTTATATGTACGACCAAGTGAAGCCATTCTTAGAGTATGGGAATGATTAGAGAATTGAAGATCAAAAGAGAGAAGAAGGAAGATTTACAGTAGCAGAAACGCAGGTTGCAGAGGAAGAAAGTTGAAGAAAAGTTGCAGAGAGAAAATAAAAGAGAAAAAAGAGAAGGGTGAGAAAACTATATATAGAGAGAAGAATCCTCGAGAAAACAAATGCATTTAATGCGAGATGGGACGTGAATGGTCAAGAATAAACGGTTGAAAGAGACGTGTCAAGAAAAGAGTGGAAGAAGAAACATCTGTAATAAATTTCGTGTAAAAGTACGCGAGTGAAACAGATAAAGATGAACAATTGCGGCATTTCAAAATATTGGTTCTCATGACATTCTCTTTTTCGCAGAGAAGACATGAGAAGAGGCAAGATGTAGGATCGGAATATCGCGACATCAATACTTCGCGAGATTAATAAATGACGACATTGCGAGGGAGTCACAGGGAAGTAAAATAAATGACGCAACGAATGACGACAGCCAGAACACGAGGAAGATATGAAAATATGGCGAAGTTTAAGAGTGTCGCGAGATTGTATACTTGTACACTTGCGATATCTCGCAAGCCATTCCCGAAAATAAAGGACAGCTTAGCTGTCATCCACTCGTGTACTACCCTATATAAAGGGTTGAGTCGATCTGTTGTGGGAGAGTTCTTTTTGAATTGTTAAGCAAGTTTTGAGGAGAGACAAAGTTTTAGAGTGATTGTAATTCTTTAACTCATTTCTATTTCATATTGTAAAGATTCAAGTATTCAATCAATAGAAATTACAATAATTCATCTTAAAATGACTTAATTGTGTATATTCTAGTGAGGGGTGTAGTGTAGGATTTCCTGCAACTACAGTACTAATGTATGCGTACACGTTCGCATACTGGCGAACCCAAACTCAGACCGGCTACTTAGTTATGCTTACCCATATGCATACTTGAGTGGTTAAAGTTCTAAAATCGTTTGCTCATGAACTAATACATTTATATATTAAGGAATGCATTCTTTGTAAATCGTGGCTATAATGTTCATGAATTGATTCGAGTGAATCAAACCGATTTTGCTTCAATTGTGTTCTTGTATACTTCTATGAGAATATAGCAATTGAACAACTCTATAACTAGTTTCATTTGAGTCATTTGAACTAGTTGTGGTTAAGATGAATAAGGTTGATATGAGAGTGTTCATATAGCTAACCTCGGTTAACTACTCTTGATCCAACATGGTGTACACGTTTATGTACGGTTACTCAAACCTAAATGAGGGTATATTTCATTTGTGTATAACAAGCTAAGTTCGATCTAACGGTTGAAAGATATTAGCTTGAGTCTAATCAGGTTTTCATCTAACGGTGAATATTGAATGCTTTGTTACCAAGGTAACTTAGATTGCAAATCTTGATTTGAAAACTATATAAGGGAAAACTCTAGCAACTCTCCTATGTGATACTAGTTGCGACTAGAGTCGATTCTCCTTTAACCTTAGGTTTTTCACGAAACCCTGTAGGCTAAAGACTTAAAGACTTCATTGGGATTGTGAAGCCAGACCCAACTATTTTTTTTTGTAGTTGCGTGTTCTGATCTTACTTCTACTATCGTGATTGAGTATTATCGTTGCTAAGATTTGCTTGAGATTTATCTCCGATAGATTAAAAGTAGTCACAAACATCTTCATCTCATCGTTTGTGATTCCACAATATCTTGTTTCGCTACCATACGATTAAGATTATTGTGAGGTGATTGATAACACTAGGATGTTCTTCGGGAATATAAGTATGGTTTATCAATTGGTTCTTGTGCACCTTGATTTATCAAAAGACGGAACAAAATTCATAGGTATTTCTGTGGGAGACAGATTTATCTATTCCAATAGACTTTTTTGTGTGAGACGAATTTGTTTATCAAGTCTTCGACTTTGGGTCGTAGCAAATCTTGGTTGTGGGTGAGATCATCTAAGGGAATCAAGTGCGTAGAATCCTGCTGGGGTTCAGAGACGCAAAGAGCGCAACTGTACCTTGATCAGTGTGAGATTGATTAGGGGTCAACTACATTCCAGTTCGAAGTTCATTGGTAGTAGGATAGTGTCTGTAGAGGCTTAATACAGTGTGGTGTTCAAAGCTGGACTAGGTCCCGGGGATTTTCTGCATTTGCGGTTTCCTCATTAACAAAATTTCTGGTGTCTGTGTTATTTCCTTTCCGCATTATATTTTGTTATATAATAGATATACCACAGGTTGTGCGTTAAGTTCAATCAGTTCTTAAAAACCGACCTTTGGGTTGTTGATTGAATTGATTGATGCTTGGATATTGGTTTGTGATACCGTCCAAGTTATTTCTCTTATTCAACGGGCTCGCAAATTCCTATTTATTTGATTGCATATTGAATTGAGAAATTGAGATATAACTCTTTGATATACTTTTCTATAGATTGGGTCTGACTGTCTAATTGATTCTCTTGAAAGTATATTGGAGTTTGTTTATTCAGATTGCCGAACGAAATATTGGGTGTGGTTGTTAGACCCCTGCTTTTTCACTTGGACTCTGATATGCCTCTAGCATCTGATCCATACTAGGAAAGCGCACATTTTCTTTCAATATGCCTAAAATTTTTAATTTGTGTGCTCAATATTTTTCTAAATCAGCTCGTTCCATTAACTCGGAAATATACCAAGTCATTAAAACGGTAGGAGTAAGTGAGTTCGAATAGCTGATTGGTACCAGTTTGCTTCAGGATATCTCTAACCTATTTCAAGACATAACTGCTTCTTTTACTTTAACACATAAAAGACATTCTTTTTATCCTCTTATAAAAATGCTAGTAATTCCTTTGAATCCCTAATTTATGTTTCCTTTATTTCTTCTTTACTTAAAATTTCAAATCCGATTGTCTCACTCCTGCATCGAGTCGGAACATTTTAAATTTTATTCACCTTTACCTTTTCTGAACTTGCTTTCAAAATTTCAGTCCCTGATTTTATTTTATCATCCTCTTCGGAAAATTATTGCTCTATCTCATCTGAAAAAGGAATTGCTTTATCAATAGATAATTATGGATCAAATTTGAAAGAAAGAAGTAAAGGAAAAGAATCATACCTACCCCTATCATTCTCATTATCTCCTCCATTAATGAGACATGAAGCGACAGGGGGATTTCCTGTCTTGCTATTTTTTTTATCGGTAAAGAATTTGCCGCTGACGAGTTTCGAACTCAGGTCACTGGTATCATCACACAATGATTTTACCACTGTACTATAGTGTCATTCTTGCCGATGTGGATAAATTAATGGTTCTTTTGATGCCAAAACTCTTGTAAATCAAACATCCAGCTTGCTACTTTCCTCAGATAAAAATACATATATTTTTGGATTGCGGATGAAGATAGTAATACCAGCTTTTTTCATAACAACATAAGGCTAGACATAGTAGCAATACTATTTTTTATATTGTTAATGATGTATGAAATACAACATCTGACCATGCCAAATTTAAAGATACAATATCACAGCTACCCTTTAATATAATATATTTTAGATATTCGAGTCAATATTGAGATACAGAAAGGACGACAAACATCGGCGTGTCAAACCTGATTTGGGTGTTGCATGATAATTATGAGTTCAGATAATTCCATATCTAGACAATTTCACAACTACACCGTTAATTTGAAGTTATATTTTTATGTTTATGCTCAAATTCGTTATTAGAAATATGATCATCACCATAAACACAAAAACTTTCTTATTTTGTATTTTGGTGTTTTTGATAGGGGAAAATATCGCTTGGTCCTTTTTTAGGTGTTCCAAAGTCTGTTTGGTCCTTTCAGAAATCACCTTTTCCATTTGGTCCATAATTATTTGAAAATATTAAATGGACCAAAGTACCCTTTCGTGTTAATTCCTACTTATTTTTTGTAGCAGTTCATTATGTCTGATGAACTCCGTAGTTCATTCCTTCAAATGAACACCTAATAAAACCAAACTAAATTTCCTACTTATTTTTTTTTGTAGCAGTTCATTTTATCTGATGAACTTCGGAGTTCATTCCTTCAAATGAACACCTAATAAAACCAAACTAAATTTCCTACTTATTTTTTGTAGAAGTTTATTCTGTCAGATGAACTCCGGAGTTCATTCCTTTAAATGAACACCTATTAAAACCTACATGGAAATAGAGTTCATTCTTCAAATGAACACCTGATAGAACTATAATAAAACAGAGTTCATTCGACAAAATAAACACCTATCAAAACTAACTATTTAAAACCTAGAAATGAGTTCATTCTTTACATGAACACAAAAAAAGAAAAAAAAAATCATTATTTACATGAACACAAAAAAAAAAAATAGAGTTCATCTTCAACACGAGTTCATTCTGTTTGATGAACTTCGTCGTCTTCATCATTCTTCATCTTCAAAAGCAACAAAAACAGAGTTCATCTTCATCTTCATCTTCAACACGAGCAGCAACAGAGTTCATCTTCATCTTTAATAGCAACACGAACAGCAACAGAGTTCATCTTCATCTTCAACAGCAACACGAACAGCAACAGTAGCACATCCAAAGTGATGATGAAGAAAAAGAAAAAGATGAAGAAATCAAAGGATTTCAAGGTTCTTTTATAGATCCGAAACTTACCCAAGCATGTGAAGATGATAAAGGTTCATCATCATCATAAATAGCAGCAGAATCTTTAACATCACCACCGTCTTCATCATCAAAACAACAACAAACATAAAAAAAAAAAAAAAAAAACGCAAAACTTCATCGTATTCATCATCATCATCATCATCATCATCATCATCGTTCATCTTCTTCATCACTAGCAGAGAAAAAAATGGAGAGAAGAGAGAATCGTTCATCTTCATCTTCTTCATCACTAGCAGAAAAAAATGGAAAAAAGAGAGAAAAGGAGAGAAGCTAGATCTGAAACTAAAGAAGAGAGAGAAAGTGAATCTGAAAAATAAGATATTTTCTAGGTTTTTTTCCTATATATAGGGTCCCAAAAGGATATTTTTGTCCCTACCAAATGATAAATACATCATGCATGACGTCATCATAGGACCAAACTTTAATTTCTAGCAGGGACGGAGCTATGTAGAAGCTAGGGGTGGCTCCCGCCTCCCCTAAACTTTTGAAATCTATTAAAACTCCCTTATAAATCCATTATTGTAAAAAAAAATCTATTATTTCGCCTCCCATAAATTTTTATTTCTTAGATTAGCCCTCCCTGTATAGAATTTCTAGCTCCGTCCCTGATTTCTAGGATCAAATAGTAATATATATTTTGAAAATGGACTAAACTGACAGTTGACTAGGTCAACTGGACCAAACTCTCTCTAATATATTATTCCTAGGACCTATTGGTATTTCCTACTTTTTGATATTCTTGTAACCGATCATGTAATCGTTATTTTAGTTTGAAAGAATTGAATCGGTACTCTTCAGAAGAAGCCTAATAAAGTATTATTTTTTTTGTTGACCCAAATTTTATGTACTAAATTTAAGCTTAAACTCGGGTACAAAACTGGTCAAGCCCACTCATTCGACATTTCTAGTTCCCCTGTAAGAGATTTTTGTACGGTTTCAAAATATTTCTCCTAAAATTCAGGTGTTCATATGAAATTTGTTACACAATGGTGTTGCAGTTAAGTTCAATATCTTCGGGTTTGTTAATAACGTCGGTGCTAGATGCACCTTTTGTAGACAGATGGAAGAAACCGTAGAACACTTTTTTTTAGAGGCCACTGCACTAAGTTGATATTTGATAGGTCACATATTAGATTATCATACTTCCTTTGATAATACAGATCCTAAGATCATCACCCAACAATTGTTGGAAAAAGATGTGGATCACAAATCTTTTGCAACGGGTTCGTCTCGTCTGTGATTTTGAGTATTTGGAACATGAGTAATGATATGATTTTCAGGAATAATTCATTCTCTATAGAAAGCTGTATGAAGCTAGTCTGTCAAAATTTTAATCTATTTGATCAATGTTCTACACATATTTCAAGCTTCCATGTGAATGACCATCGGCATAAACCGCCATATTATTTCTTCAAGATCAATACTGACGCAGCCTTTTCCAACAATCAAGGTGTTGCAGCAGCTATTGCTTTTGATAATTGGGGTAGATATATAGCTTGCAGGTGAAATTTTTTAGTACTATTACTTCTGAAAATGTAGAGACTTATGCTTATGACCTGGGTGTTGATTTAGCATATCAACTTCACTGAAGGATATGTTACAAATATTCCTCACACTATCAATGGGAAATTTTAGAACGTTCCTGGAAGAGTTAGAGCTACAATTCAGTGTATCCGAGACAAGAGACAAAGTTTCTCTAATATTGGTTTCACTGTTGTCCCTATTTCAAGTAACTATATAGCCCACGAGCTATGTAAATTCACACTTTAGCCAACATGTAACAAGAGATTGGTCTACTCTTGACCCTCCTTGTATTTATTTCTACCTCAATTTCTTTGACGAGTAAGTTTGTTTTTTTTTCAAGGAGTTTGAGGAGTAAGTTATAAAATATATTCGATGTGGGATATACACAAATTAATTGGGGTATAGTGAATAAGACAAAATAAGGTTATTTGAAAGTAAAATCCAAAGCCCCTTTATCTATATATCTTTAGTAATGTCTAATCTGTCGCAGATTAATTAGCACTAATTATTTGAATTAATTAAGTTAATAATGTTAGATTAAATTTGTTAAGTAAATATTTTGGTTATTGTGTTTGTTAGATTTAGCTTATGAATCTTGTTAGAAAAAAAAATAGATTTTTTTTGGAGTTTTTGAATTTATTAACAATATGAATTGAATAACTTTAGTCAAACACTTCTCAACATAGAATTGAACAAGGTTTTGTTTGTCAGCATGCTCGACTTGAAAAAAAAAAACATGCCGACTAAGTACTTTTAGAAACCAGTTCATGAAAAGTCAGAATGCTTTACCGAAACAAACCATGTCGACCAAACTTATAGTCGACATGTTCGACTAAAACATGCTCGATTGAAATAAAAACATGCAGACCAAATATTGGTTTTTCACATTTACAGTCGTTATGGTCGAAAATGCAACATACTGACGATTGTCTATTAGTCGTCATGTTATTTTCACAAAACCATGACGACCAATAACAAAATCGGACACAAGAAAACTTGTTTTGGTTTAGGTTTTCAAAACGTGACGACTGTACATACTCATCACTAGTCGTCACGATTTAGAGATGAAGACCATCACGACCCGTGAATATTATTCTCGGAAATAAAAATTCTTTGAAAAGTTGTCACGCTATTCATCCTACACTCTTGATGACTGAAAATATCATGGTAGGTGAAGAGATACCATATGACGACCGTATAACTACATTTCAACAATTTCAGTTTTTCCGACCTAATATGTCATTCAAACAACAAATAAAATCCTAAATAGAGTTTGAAATAATTAATTGACAATAAAGAAATTCTAATCGACGAATTTAATTTATTCATTTGAAAACGATGAATCATAGAGAATGAGAAAGGAGTTGAACATTAGATTGATGAAGACGGAGAAGGAAAATAGTAAATGAAATTGATATTACCAATGTGTTAGATTTAATTAAAATTGGTAAGGAGAGTTTCTTTACTTTATTCTTTTTTGTTACCCTTTACTCTTGCATCTAGGTCCACTTAAATTCCTGTATGTACCCCAATTAGTTTGGATATACCCATTGTGGCGAGTTAAAATATGTCTTTCCTTCAAAATAAATTAATGTACCCAATAAATTAACGTACAAAATTTTGGATGCATAAAATGTAACACTGATGGAGCTTTTGATGACATTTCTCTGGTAAATGGTGCATGCTACGTAATGAGAGATTTTTCCAATAAAGCTTCTTTTTGTGCATCTATTGTGTTTGATGTTGAATCCGCCGTGGAGACTGAAGATAGAGCTATATGGGCAGTGCTAAAGAAGGTTGTGGAGCAAAAGCTTACTCATATTATAATAGAAAGTGATGTTAAGGATCTAATTGACCAATTTCTTTTGGAAGGTTTGATGGTGATCCAAGAATAGATGTAATCTATAAAGATATCCAGTATTTTGCTTATTCTTTAGTCGGATGTATTTTTACTTTTCAACCTAGGAACTGTAATTCAGTTGCTTGTGAGCTTGTGTTTTGGCTAAAAAAACAAAACAAATCCTCTATGTACTGGTGTGTTCCTCCTATTTGGCTTATGCCAATTGTTGAGTGGGATCATTAGTCTTTGAAGGTAGTTGCTTAAGAAAATAAAAAAAAAGGTACAAAATTTTGAGAAACAAACGAACCCTTAGACCGGCGCTACCAATCATATTTCTCATCAGTCTTCACTCTTCTTCAGTCTTCAGTCGAAGTTGGCTCCAAAGAGACTCCAATCGGTTCAAATTTCAAACGAAAATCACGGTAAAAATTCAAATTTCAAACTAAAATCACGATAAAAATCGACCAAAGATTTAAATGGTAGTATTAAGGAGATATATTGAATGTCAATACCAATCAAAATCATTTACCGAGGTTTCATTTTTTTTTTTCTTTGTTTTCAAACCCTAGAAATACAAGAAAAATCCCCAAATAATGACTCAAGAAATTGATTGATTCTCATGGCTCAGGGTAACTCCTATGAAGAAGCACGGAAACAACGATTAGAAGATAATAAGAGAAGATTTGAGGTCTGTTTTAGTACATCCCCCAAATCCCAGTTCCTCTTTTTGATTAATTTCTTACATTTTGTTGATTTTTTGAAGGAATTGGGTGTTCTAAAGGTGGCCAACAGTCTATCGGATGTCATCAAAAAGAAAAATAAGGCTCCGGTGGTAAGTTTTCGACTGCTTAATATGATCAGTTTTGTTTGATTCTTTTGCTTTGTTTGATATGTATCTGTTCCGTTGTAATGATGTAGAAAAATCAAGTGAAATCAGAGACAACTCCCGTAAACCATGATTTTGTGAGACGCTCTTCACGTCCTCGGAAGCAAGTTACTTACTCCGTAAAGAGTTTTGATTTTGTTTTCTCTCACAACTGTGAAGAGATTGATATTACCATTTTGTATATATATTGATTGTAATTACATTGCATGAGTGAAGATCCTAATACTATAAATATATCAAAGGAATTAAAACTAATTACAACAATTTCTCAATCACATATTATTCTCTGCATGAATTGATCTTCTTTCCATAATCTTCTTTGCATGACATCAATCACATATTATTCTTGCAGATACTAATCTTCTTTCCATCTTTATATTGCATGTACTAATTTGCTTTCCATGTTTAGATCATTGAGTAATGGTAGTGATTGATGTTATCTTCTTTGCCATATATAACAGTGATTGGAAATATATACGTGACTTAATACCACGTAATACCCCCCCTCAAGTTGGAGCGGGAGAGCCTGAACGAACGCCCAACTTGCTAACTAGACGTCCAAATTGCAGAGCTCCAAGTGGTTTGGTAAAGATTTCCGCAAGTTGATCAACAGATGGAAGATGTCTCGGAAGAATTAAACCATTAAGCAACTTTTCACGAACAAAGTAGCAGTCGATCTCTATATGTTTAGTACGCTCATGAAAAATAGGATTCTGAGCAATATGGATGGTTGCCTGACTGTCGCAATGAACAGGGATAGGCAAAGGAAAGAAAACATTCATATCCTTGAGAAGATAACGTAGCCATTGAATTTCTGCCGTGATATTAGCTAAGGTACGATATTCAGCCTCAGCATATGAGCGTGCTACAGTGTGTTGTTTCTTAGATTTCCATGAAACAGGACTATTACCAATTGTAACTAAATATCCAAAGAGTGGAACGCAGAGTCATAGGGCATCCTGCCCAATCCGAGTCGGTGTAGCCTTGTAAAGAAAGAGAACTAGTAGAAGCCAGAAAAATTCCATGGCCAATAGTTCCCTTGAGATATCGTAAGACACGATGAGCAGCGTCCAGATGAGCAGTGCGAGGATTTTGCATGAACTGACTTAAATAATTCACTGCATATGTTATATCTGGACGTGTGACTGTGAGATATAATAAACGGCCAATTAAACGCCGAAAAGAACTTGGATCAGCTAAGTCCTTACCATCAGTAGGAAGTAGCTTAAAATTAGTATCCATCGGAAAAGATGAGATACGAGCCCCTATGAGACCGGAGTCTTTCAGGATGTCTAAGACATATTTTCTTTGACATAGAAAAATGCCTTTAGGAGAACGAGAGACCTCAATCCCTAAGAAATATTGCAAGCGACCTAGGTCCTTAATAGAGAAATGAGAGGCAAGACACAATTTGAGTGAGTGAATAAAAGAGTCGTCTATACCAGTGATAATTATGTCATCGACATAAACAAGGACAAAAATAGAGGTTGAACCTCGATTATATGTGAAAAGAGAATTGTCACATAGGGATTTCTTGAAACCTTCAGTTAATAAAACTGAGGATAGTTTTGCAAACCATTGACGAGAAGCCTGTTTAAGGCCGTATAAAGATTTATTTAGTTTAAGAACTTGAGACTCACCTTTACGAGCTAAACCAGGGGGAAGTCTCATGTAAATTTCTTCATCCAGATCACCTTGAAGAAACGCATTATTGACGTCCATCTGATGTAAAGACCAACCCTTAATGGCTGCAATAGACAACAAAACGCGAACAATGACAAGTTTAGCTACAGGTGCAAAAGTGTCAGAATAGTCAATACCTTCCTGTTGAGTATAACCCTTAGCGACGAGACGAGCTTTGTAACGTTCAATAGAACCATAAGAGTTAAATTTGATTTTGAAAACCCATTTGCATCCAATTGCCGTTTTACTCGGTGGTAGGTCAACCATGATCCAAGTGTTGTTAGCTTCTAAAGCCAGGATTTCTTTTTCCATAGCTGCTCGCCATTTAGGGCATTTATTTGCTTGAGAAAAGGTTTTGGGTTCTTCCGTGAGAACTACAGAAGCCAAGAACGCCTGATGGGAAGGCGTGAATTTATCAAATGAGAGATAATCGCAAGAGGATAAGCGGAAGTCAAGTTTTGCGAGTTGTAGCCGAACAATAATAATCCTGCAAGTAGAGTGGTGGATTTCTTGTACGAGATGGACGAGAGTCGGACGATGGAATATCAACCGGAATTGGAGATATTTTTGACGTTTCCGGAATGGCAGAAGTATCAGGATGCACAGGAGGAGGTGCAGGAGATTGAATCACAGGAATAACAGTGGTTGGGGGAGATTCTGTAGGCAATATAAAACCCGGTGGACCACAGTGAGCTGGCGGAACCAAGGAAGGAGAAGATTCTGAGATATGTTGTGAATTAGCACACTGTGGCTGATTTATGTCCAGCGAGGATGATGATATATGTTGTGTATCAGCATCTGGGGCAGTAGCCTTGTCAGGAACATATGAAGAGATATGTTTGGGAATCGGATAACGAGACCAAGAAGTTTCGATTTAAACCGATGGCGTAGAAAATATGGAATCAAAGTCTGTGTATTCATTGACAGGGAAAGATTTCGATAGAACTGGAGTATGGTTAGAATCATGAAAAGGAAAAATATTTTCATGGAAGATAACATCTCTGGAAGTATAAATATATTTTGATTCAATATCATAAATTGAGTATCCTTTCTGACCATAAGGATAACCAATAAAAATGCCTGGCTTGGCACGTTGATCAAATTTGTGAGAAATCCTAGTATTTCTCGCAAAATAGAGACAACCAAATACTCGCAGGGATGAGTAATCTGGCGGTTTAAGAAGTAGCATCTCATGTGGAGTTTTATGAAATAAAATAGGTGTTGGCAATTTATTGATGATATATGTAGCATCTAGTATGCATTCACCCCAGAAACGGAAAGGAAGATTCGACTGAAATCGTAAAGCTCTAGGCACGTTTAATAAATGCCGATGCTTGCGTTCAACAACGTCGTTCTGTTGTGGAGTGTATACACAACTAGTTTGATGGAGAACACCGTGTTGGTGAAACCAAGACTGAAGTTCATTTGATTTGAACTCGGATCCATTATCAGACCGGAGAGTCTGTAATTGAGGAATGATGGTGGATTAAACACCAGAAGAAATGCTAGATATTTTGCGACCAAACTGCTTAAAAACAAAATGAAAGAAGTATTTGAGAAATTTTAAAGTTTCTGATTTTACTTGCATTAAAAATACCCAAGTACATCTAGAATAGTCATCCACAAGTGTAAGGAAATACTTAGCACCAGAAATAGATGGGGTTGAAAAAGGTCCCCATATATCAACATGAATCAATTGAAATGGATGTTGAGATAAAGAGGTACTATTATTAAACTTTAAACGAGTTTGTTTAGCTATGGGGCATACATCACAGACGTGACTAGCATTTGAACGAATAAAAGGGAAATCGCGAGATAAAAATTTAAAACAATCCACACCGGGATGGCCGAGACGGCAGTGCCAAGTATCAACTGGCTTATTGTTGATGGGTGAAAACTACTCCTGCAGAATTTGGTAATTTGGGGTGTGGATGAGGAATGAATCTAAACCTTCAACAAATGCACTGCGCGGTGAGTGCTTGTAGATTCGAGAGATCAATCTGTGCAAGTCCGGCCTAAACCAAGAAATGGCCGCTTCGGACTTGTTTCGGTCACAAAGTGAAGGAGATGGGGTTGATCTTAGGGAGGGAAGCGAAGAAGGTGTTGAGATTGTGAAGGTGTTGGCTTGCTTATGACTTGTAACAGAAAGATGAGCAAGCTTACGGTTGATGCAGCAGGCTCTGAGTGTTTAAATACGGTTTGTATTAACACTTGGTTTCTGTCGTCTGAACTTGTGTTGTTCTCCGTTATTCCTTGTTTTTGGAAATAGGGCGGAGACCCTATTTATACAAGTCATTGAGCCTCATTCACGTTTCTCGTGGGAAGTGGAGGTAGTGGAATGATGGAGTAGTGGAGTTGTGTGTCGGTAACACACGACCGGTCTTGCCCACTTTTCCCCGTTCATCTCTAACCGTCCATGACTTCCTAACACGTTCTTGTGATGGCGCGTTGCACGCCGCACGCCGTAAACCGCCAGACCAATACCCCGGTAAGTATCCCCAGTTTGTGACATGATTGATGTCTGAATGTGGATCGTGGATCCACGAAAGATAGCATGTAATCGCTGAATTGAATAATCACGTTATTCGGAAAGTCGATACTTGTGAAGTATCGTGTGTATTTTATGCAGTATCGCATTACGGTGTGGTAAAGTGATGGGTAATGACTCCTCACTAACCAAATAACTCCCGACTGTGGTTGTATAACCAAGTCGGTGAAGTCGGACGGATGAGATGATGTTTGAGACACTCATCCTGCGACCGTTGATGAAATTAGAGTTTTTAAAGAGGTGCGCAAGCATCACTCTTCAGCTTGGTCGAAACCAAGCATGGGAAGGATTTTGGATAGGACCGACCATACATGCGTGTTGACGGCATGATGGTGTAGGCGCCTGTATTCCGTTCCCTCATGAAAGCGCGATCTGGGCCACTCAATTTGACCGTCAAAGAGGAGTGGTCGAGATCGATTTTGCGATAGAAGTTTGATACCGCAAGAAGCCGCGCGCCATACTCTCTCTTCCGCGCGTTTTCCAAGACGACCTAGCTTGGTCGGTCTTGGCCGGTTGGTTTGGCGTGAAGATGATAGGGCCGATGTTCACGCCCATGTCTCACCGTCCCATGAAAACGTGATCTAAGCCACCCAATCCGTCCTAGTGAAGTTGAGTGGTCGAGATCGATTTGCAATTTGGGAAGTGTAACCACGCATGTTTGAGCGGGCGTTTTGGATTGGCCAGGCGTGATATGCCTTGGCCGACCGCATGAAGAGGTAGATGGGCCCACGATGGTCATGCTGGTATGACCGGACCTGCTTAATCTAATCTGTGACCCTCCATTCGTGCCGGAGAAGATGGACGCGCGTGATGGCTTGAACCCTAATTTTGGCTTTCAAAGCCGCGCGACCATGCTATTTCAAAGTGACGAATGTGTTGTAACCAACCATGGTTGGTTTTGACCGATTGGTCAAGTGTGTAGGCGGTCACATGGTGATTGTGTCGACATGCTCCGGGCCCTTTGAGTTCGCATCTACACCCTCCATCTATACCCGCGAAGATGGATGGTTGAGACCGTTTTGCAAGACATGTAATATGCCGCAAACCCCTAATTTAGGTTTTTCGCCCATAATGCTTGGTATGGACGGTTTCTTGGCAAGCAAAGGCCAATGGTCGACCATGCGGGGTCGGCCGTGTGTATTCCATACCCGCTTGGGGTGATGGAATTGATCCGTGGTCATCCAATCATGCTTGTGGAGTTGGATGACTGCGATCGAATCATATCTCGGCAAGCTAAGGCCGTGGGTATTCCATACCATGCTTAGGGTGATGGAATTGATCCGTGGTCATCGAATCATGCTTGTGGAGTTGGATGATCATGCGATCGAATCATATCCCAGACCGATACGATCAAGTCCGGATGCTCAATCGGGCTAGTATAACACACCGAGAGGGGCTCAATCGGGCTAGTATAACACACCGAGAGGGCTCGGGCTAGTATAACACACCGAGAATCACTCAGACGGTATTTCGTACATGGTTTCATTATAGTGCTTGGAGGTTCGTGTTACTCGTATGAGTAACACTCGGTCTCATGCCACATCGATAATGATTCATTATAGTGCTTGGAGGTTCGTGTTACTCTATAAGAGTAACACTCAGTCATCATGCCACACCGATAATGAGTACAGAAATACAAGGTCAATTAAGTGAGGGAGTATCCAACACTTATAAATGGCTTTATCTTTTACAAGATGTCAAAGCATGATTTTTCCGGTTTTTTACAAACTCAACCTTGAACGAAAATCCACCATCAACATTAAGTCCTCTCGCCTAGCACACAATGGTTACACTATTGTGTGGTAGGCATGAGATGGTGACAGCTTAAAGATAAAACTTATGAGACAATGTTAGATGTTACCAGGAGAGACTCGGTTGCGTCCTGTCCTTCGAGCATGTCACGTTCAAGAGACGTCCGAAAAGTGTTCCCCTAGCATGATGTCGGTCTTGCTCGCTTTCGATCGACCTTGCTATGATCGCTTTGGCCGAGGGGCTATTGCGCTGCTTCGTTCAATCGTGGGGATGTGCCTAATCGACCGATCGTTGCGCCCGCCGTTCGTGGGGTTACTGCGCCGCTTGATCGAACGTGGGCTTGTTGTGTCTGCTTCGGTTGAAAGTGGGTCTCACTGTACATGCTTCAAACGTCAGCCATGTGCTTCGATCAAACCGCCCTGCTGGCCAGCGCATATTATACCAGCCTTATGTCGTGATTAACACCACCTTTGCGACTTGAGCAATACCAACCTTTTGACTTGAGCAATACCGGACTTGAGGCTTGTACCGTATGACTTGAATGATGTTTGGATCGGCCATTGTGTGAGTTGTGTCTTGCCGTGTGTGGCGACACTTCTCATATGCTTTCATACAAGTTCTACCTCCTTTCTTTATTTCATTGCGGTAGAAAGAATCCTGTTGAGATGTCTTCTGGAGATAATGTCAAAAGCCAAGTCGGGAAGTGTTGACACTTTCAAAGATATGCCGAACATCGATGATGAATTGTTCACCGCGCCCTTTCAACTATATGAAAACATCCGTTCCACGGGATAACCTTCCTCCTATCGACTTCGGGGTTTTTCATGCTCTACTGGGTCCTCATGAAGGATGGATGATACGTACGTTTAAGCAATGAGTACATCAAAGATAACTTAGAGTGCAGATTATTGATGTAGCTTGAGTGTTGAAACGACTCGAGAGGATGTTAAAGTGGTTTCTGGGTGCGAACATTGAGGTAGATCCGGAGAGAGTGTTGAAGCGAGATTCGAAGCGAACAGGGGTCCCGGAGAGAGCATTGAGGCGCCTCTTGAATAGACTATTGAAGCGGCTTTCGCGGGAGGGAGAGTTGAAGTGGCTTCCTCTCCGATTCGATTTACCCTTGCGAATTCCATGATTCTTGACAGACCATCTTTCTCGTGTTGAAGAAATCCTTGATCGACGGTGAAGGAACTTCATGCCGAGCCTCGATCCCCAAGCGTGGTTTACATGGTTTGTTCGTAGTGGTTTTTGTCGAGCCTGGTATGGAATATCTCGAACGATGTTGCATCATTGCGGAGTCGTACATGTGGCAATCGGAGTTGGAGTTGGCGGACACGCAGATATTGTATCTCGGTGGTTTTCCCCTTGCTTTTGCTTGAGGGAACCGCTACATGTAAGGCCTAGGTTGTATCGCCTGTTGGTGAGATATATGCCCTTGTGTCACGCTCGTATATCCTTACCTGGTTGTAGCCGCTACATCCATCCATGGAGGAGAACATGCCGTGTCCGCTGGTTGCATCTACTAACATGTCGATGTTCGCAGAGAGAATCGCTTTGGAGCATTCCATTGGGCGGAGACCGGGTGTCGGTCTCTCCCGCTAATTGCTAACAGCCGACGCCGGTATATTGTCTTCCCCTTCTAATCACGTCTTGCTTCGAAAGTGCGTCCCCTTTTGGTGTGAGTATGGGTTGAAGCTTCACCGTATGTGCTTTGTCTGGTTTCCTTCGAAGTCCGTCATTGTGGTGGGATGACGCACAATCTTGCATGGGCTAACCTTGGCCGTCCCCGAGAGTCTTGAGAGAAATCACATTGGAAGATGCTCCCGTGTCGACGAGGGCCCTCCCGAACTCGAACCCTTGATGTGTGCGGTAACATGTAGGGCCGGTCGTGATCTTTTTCGCCATCATGTCGTCTTCTCGTAAATGTAACATTATTTACAGGTGTTTTCGATGCGATTAAGACTTCGGGACGTGAAGGAGTCGTGTACGTCCCGAGCTATTTTATTAATTACGAAACATCTCGCACGTTGATTCTTTGAGAGGCGCAAGAGTTCACACAAGCTTTCCACTAGAGATGCCGCTTCCTAATCCACCTGGTCTCTCGGTTCGTAGTAAATCTGTTGACTGGGAGGATCGTTGTGAGGATCGGTCCCAGTGTAGGAATCTCCATGACAGGACCGTTCATATCTCGATGTCGCTCATTTGATCGTCCACGTAGGTCCGCGTGGTGAAATACCTCTTTCTCGAGTTGCGGCCATATCCGTTTGAGTCTTAGCAAGAACTTCCTGCTTCTCCATCAAGTCTGAAATGGTAATGGATGGTGGTCCTCCTCTCGTCCCTCCGGTTCCTCGTCCTGATTTAGGAGTGAAAGTTGTTGCTCTGGTGACTACTGGAGGCGTTACGCTTGAGGAGTTGTCGGGATTTGCGGCGCTCCGACTCGGTGACGGGAGGTGTTACACTTACCGGAACATCTCCTGCTACGCTGGCACCTGGTAGAAGTGACGGCTGCATAAGGTGTATTGACCACGGTAGCTCCGAAATTATAGGACGGAGCCCTTCGTATACTTGTGTTACTCGCCAGGAAGAAGAGGTTGAAAATTTGCCTAAGGAACTGAAGCTGAAGCAGGTTGTACTTCAAAGGATGAAAGTCTCTCTTGCCCCGAGGAAGGACGAGGATCTTTCTTTGAAGGACTTTCCTTGAAGGATCGTAGTTACCTACTTGTCTTTTTAGATGCTCTTGTTTTTGAGTGATAGTGAGGATTCCTTTGACTACCGGTTTTGAATTAATAGGTAATTGAATTGGTTCATTTTGAGATAGTTTGGTGAATGATTTTTTCTCGAAAGAGGTTATTTTAAATGAAATTTGCATCTTGGTCATGAATGATTGCACATGTCACATGAAGTTGCAAACGTTGTGTGAAAGGAAAACATGAATGAAACAGACATGGTGTTTGATTATCGAGCCTCTTTCTCCACGTGTGGGATGCTAAGTCCCAAGTGAATTCTAAACTATCTTTCTTGTAAAATTGTTGAGTAGAATTTACTTGCTTTTGAAGCTTCATTTGTATCAAACCGGAGTAGCCTCTCCAAGAAAATCCTCCGCACTAACTTCTCAAAGCTATCCCTCCGAGCCAAGCTTCTCCCGAACAATGCGCTTCAAAGCGTTGCACTCACCGGTGGGGTGATGAAGGGACCGGTGGTAATGACAAGACTCGGGTCCATCACTTCTTGACCGATGGGTGGGCGCCGTATCGGGGTAGCTTTATCTCTCCGTTTGTACCCACGTCTCCGGTAGCTCGAGAATCTTCTTCATTGGGAAGGGGAAATGTAAGTACCTTGTGTCCAAATTTTCTTTTCTGCGTTAGCGGCGTTGCGATGTCTCCCGTGGCTTTGATATGGAACAGAGATGAAGTTGGAAGATTTGTGAGCGCCATCATGTCTCGGGATTGTCTTCCTAAGTAGAGGGATGTAGAAGGTGTCGTAATGTCACCGCTTGAGTGACCGGATTGAACGCTCCCATCCTCTCGTATTCAGGCATTTCTTGATTGATTTCTCCTTCCTCAAGCGTTTCTTCGCTTGGTTGGAAGGCCGACGGATTGGACAGGTCTTAGGGCTTCGGCAAGAGCTTTGAGGTATAAATCCTCCGGCAAGGCTCCATAGGCTGCAGAGTTCCCCTTCTTTATCCGGCAGACATCGTAGCATTCTCGGATAAGTCTCCTCTCCATGGAGTTGCATCGGTCTCCATTGTTGACCGGACCATGTTGTTCATCTTCCCCGGGTCTCCTGTGGTTGCGCGCCCTTTTTGCTTCTCCACCGGTAAAGATGTGACTCCTGGTTAAAGATTCTCGCATTGCCCGAGTGGATGCCTCATCGATGCTTCTTGTAATTGTGCCGCCATATCATTCAAAAGGCGAAATGTCTCGCTCCGCCTTCTAGTGATACCGGCATTGATTTGCCAAGACATCCTCCAAAGATTCTATCTACACTTCCCATGGTATCCGAACCGCCCGTGGTTTCCTCGATGAGGATGCATCGTGAGCCGAAAACCGAGAAATTGAGAATTCATTTTTTTGCAACCGATAGATCAACCTCCCACTTTGTGGTCGCCAATTGTTGATGGGTGAAAACTACTCCTGCGCAGAATTTGGTAATTTGGGGTGTGGATGAGGAATGAATCTAAACCTTCAACAAATGCACTGCGCGGTGAGTGCTTGTAGATTCGAGAGATCAATCCAGTGCAAGTCCGGCCTAAACCAAGAAATGGCCGTTCCGGACTTGTTTCTGGTCACAAAGCGAAGGAGATGGGGTTGATCTTAGGGAGGGAAGCGAAGAAGGTGTTGAGATTGTGAAGGTGTTGGCTTGCTTATGACTTGTAATGAAAGATGAGCAAGCTTACGGTTGATGCAAGCGTGCTCTCGAGTGTTTGAATACGGTTTGTATTAACACTTGGTTTCATCGTGCCGAACTTGTGTTGTTCTCCGTTATTCCTTGTTTTTGGAAATAGGGCGGAGACCCTATTTATACAAGTCATTGAGCCTCATTCACGTTTCTCGTGGGAAGTGGAGGTAGTGGAATGATGGAGTAGTGGAGTTGTGTGTCGGTAACACACGACCGCCTTGCCCATTTTTCCCGTTCATCTCTAACCGTCCATGACTTCCTAACACGTTCTTGTGATGGCGCGTTGCACGCCGCACGCTTTAAACCGCTGCACCAATACCCCATAAGTATCCCCCAGTTTGTGACATGATTGATGTCTTGAATGTGGATCGTGGATCCACGAAAGATAGCATGTAATGCTGAATTGAATAACTGCGTTATTCGGAAAGTCGATACTTGTGAAGTATCGTGTGTATTTTATGCAGTGCTTGCATTCACGGTGTGGTAAAGTGATGGGTAATGACTCCTCACTAACCAAATAACTCCCGACTGTGGTTGTATAACCAAGTCGGTGAAGTCGGACGGATGAGATGATGTTTGAGACACTCATCTGCGACCGTTGATGAAATTAGAGTTTTTAAAGAGGTGCGCAAGCATCACTCTTCAGCTTGGTCGAAACCAAGCATGGGAAGGATTTTGGATAGGACCGACCATACATGCGTGTTGACGGCATGATGGTGTAGGCGCCTGTATTCCGTTCCCTCATGAAAGCGCGATCTGGGCCACTCAATTTGACCGTCAAAGAGGAGTGGTCGAGATCGATTTTGCGATAGAAGTTTGATACCGCAAGAAGCCGCGCGCCATACTCTCTTCCTAGCGTTTTCCAAGACGACCTAGCTTGGTCGGTCTTGGCCGGTTGGTTTGGCGTGAAGATGATAGGCTGATGTTCACGCCCATGTCTCACCGTCCCATGAAAACGTGATCTAAGCCACCCAATCCGTCCCAGGTGAAGTTGAGTGGTCGAGATCGATTTGCAATTTGGGAAGTGTAACCACGCATGTTTGAGCGGGCGTTTTGGATTGGCCAGGCGTGATATGCCTTGGCCGACCGCATGAAGAGGTAGATGGGCCCACGGTGGTCATGCTTTGGTATGACCGGACCTGCTAATCTAATCTGTGGACCCTCCATTCGTGCCGGAGAAGATGGACGCGCGTGATGGCTTGAACCCTAATTTTGGCTTTCAAAGCCGCGCGACCATGCTATTTCAAAGTGACGAATGTGTTGTAACCAACCATGTTTGGTTTTGACCGATTGGTCAAGTGTGTAGGCGGTCACATGGTGATTGTGTCGACATGCTCCGGCCCTTTGAGTCGCATCTACACCCTCCATCTATACCTGCGAAGATGGATGGTTGAGACCGTTTTGCGGCACATGTAATATGCCGCAAACCCCTAATTTAGGTTTTCCGCCCATAATGCTTGGTATGGACGGTTTCTTGGCAAGCAAAGGCCAATGGTCGACCATGCGGGGTCGGCCGTGTGTATTCCATACCCGGCTTGGGGTGATGGAATTGATCCGTGGTCATCCAATCATGCTTGTGGAATTGGATGATCGCGATCGATCATATCCGGCAAGCTAAGGCCGTGGGTATTCCATACCATGCTTAGGGTGATGGAATTGATCTCGTGGTCATCCAATCATGCTTGTGGAGTTGGATGATCGCGATCGAATCATATCCGAGACCGATACATATCAAGTCCGGATGCTCAATCTAAGCTAGTATAACACACCGAGAGGGGCTCAATCGGGCTAGTATAACACACCGAGAGGGCTCGGGCTAGTATAACACACCGAGAATCGGCTGACGGGTATTTCGTACATGGTTTCATTATAGTGCTTGGAGGTTCGTGTTACTCAGTATGAGTAACACTCGGTCTCATGCCACATCGATAATGATTCATTATAGTGCTTGGAGGTTCGTGTTACTCTATAAGAGTAACACTCGGTCATCATGCCACACCGATAATGAGTACAGAAATACAAGGTCAATTAAGTGAGGGAGTATCCAACACTTATAAATGGCTTTATCTTTACAAGATGTCAAATAGCATGATTTTTCTGGTTTTTTACAAACTCAACCTTGAACGAAAATCCACCATCAACACTTATTTGCAACTGAATATAAAGCAAAAGGTTGAAAACAGAAGTGGTAAATTCCGGCAATATGCCTACTCCATCCAATCTCCTTGGTACATTCGACGGTCCTGAAATATACAAGACTCGTGTGAGAATTTGATGCGGCAATTTGATGTGCTTGTCAACTTACTAACGATATTAAGTTGAATTTGAAACTTGGAATGTGAAATACATCAAGTAGTTTAATAGATGGTGATAAATCGATTGTGCCAACATGAGTTACGGATGTATGTGAACCATCTGGTAGTTGAACAAAGGAGTGGTTTGGTGACAATAAATGAGAAGAAAAAGAAGATAAAGATGAGCATATATGATGAGTTGCTCCACTATCAACTATCCAAACATTTGTAGAACAGGAAAGAGTAATACCTGCAAAGTTCGCATAGGGTGCTATGTCGTTGTTGTCATGATCAGGTTCGAGCAAGGTTAGAAGCCGTGCATACTGAGCAGTAGTAATAGCAGGAGCGGCAGTAGCAGGTTGGTGAACAACATCAACGGTGTTGGATTCCAAATTTCTGGACTGTGGCAAGTCTTTCGGGTACCCATTTAGCTTCCAGCAAGTCTGCCTGGTGTTCCCGTGTCTATTGCAATGGTCACAGAAAGGGCGAGCTCTTTTGTTGGTGTCGTTGTTTGAAGGAACCCTAGAATGACGTGGGTCATTACGTGCAACACTCAAAGCTGCAGAATCAACAGACGGGATGGAAGAAGATTATATGCCCTGTTGTTCTTCTTCTTGCCTGACATGATTATAAATCTTGGCAGGGGATGGCATGGGTTCCATGATTAGGATTTGACTACGTAGGGCAGAAAATCTTTCATGTAAACCCTACAAAAATTCCATGGAACGATCCTGACTGTGATGACTCAGATAGTTCTTACCTGCTCCGCATATGCAAGGTTCAATTGGTCTAAAGGCATCTAACTGATCCCAGAGTGATTTGAGCCGGGTATAATACATAGCAACACTAAGATTGTCTTATTTCAACAGAGCAATAGACTGTTTCAAAGCATATAATTTGGAAGCATTATGATGAGAAAATCGAGATTTGATTTCTAACCATTGTTCATGAGTCGATGGGAAGTTCTGAGTGCTTGAGCGAATTTCTGGATCAACGGAATTGGATATCCAGCTACCTACTAAGTCATCACATCTCGTCCAGTGAGCGAGATCTGATGCATTAGTCGGCCTTTTTGACCGTGTCATCGATATATCCGATCTTGCCTTTGACTGAGTGCCTTGAACATGCCTCTCCCCGGTGCAGTGAGTTGTCACTTTGGTGAGTAGAGGAGTGTAGATGACGGATGTAGGATTATCCGATGGATGGACGTAATATGGACTAGTTGGATAAAGTCCAGTATCTTTCTCAGCAGTCATGGAAGGGGCAGGATCGCCTTCTCCAGTCATGATGATAAAGAAGCAGAAGAAAAAAAAATTCTCACCTAGCTCTGATACCATAAAGAGTTTTGATTTTGTTTTCTCTCACAACTGTGAAGAGATTGATATTACCATTTTGTATATATACTGATTGTAATTACATTGCATGAGTGAAGATCCTAATACTATAAATATATCAAAGGAATTAAAACTAATTACAACAATTTCTCAATCACATATTATTCTCTGCATGAATTGATCTTCTTTCCATAATCTTATTTGCATGACATCAATCACATATTATTCTTGCAGATACTAATCTTCTTTCCATGTTTATATTGCATGTACTAATCTTTTTTCCATGTTTATATCATTGAGTAATGGTAGTGATTGATGTTATCTACCTTGCCATATATAACAGTGATTGGAAATATATACGTGATTTAATACCACGTAATACTCCGAAAGGCTCAAAAATTGTAAAACAAGGTATAATTTCTAGCTAAAACAAACTCTATTTGATCTGTGTCGGGGTAGAGTACCACTTTGAATTAGTCTAAATGGTCGTGAACTTGCAGCTACAAAGCAACAAGAGTTGTGACTTATGCGAAACGATCCGATGCACCGAACCGTGCCATGAGTTTTCAAAGTGGTTTGCTGTCTGGAAATCCATCCTTTGTTAAATCATTGTCACACATCGGTATCTTTGGTAAGCTAGAAAAATAACATTTATATGATGTTCTCTAAATTTCCATTTTTTTTCATTCATATTCAACGATATTGCAAACTTTTTTTATACATCCTTTTCCTGGCACTTTTAGGGGCGACCCCGAAAGAATTAGGGGCGACTTTTTATTCCCAACCCATATACACCGTTAAGGGATGTCCAAAAACGCGGAGAATACGTTAATGCCCTTACACAATCGGAAGCTATTTTGTGCCCGATTATTATAACGAAATCGGAAGCTTAGTAACTATATTATACTACCGATTATTATCGATTTTGTGCCAAACTCGCATCAAAGCTTCTATAACAATCGGAAGGGAAATAACCTCACGAGACTACCGATTGTTAAAGTATAGAAATAAGAAATCTTTTGAATTTTGCAATGGTGAAATTTGGGGCTCCTATATAATCGGACGAATAAAAAAATGTGTAAGCTACCGATTTAGGGTTTCCCATAATCGGGTGGTAAAAGTAATAATTCCTACCGATTATGGTAGATTTCAAATTTCCCTGCAATGAAGGATTTTCGAAAAAACTCATTTTGGGGCAACCTATAATCGGGAGGTTGGGTAACCTATTTGGCTTCCGATTATTGATAAATCCAAATCACGAACCACATGGTTATAGTCGGCTCTGCACCCCTCAAAACCTAGGGAATTTGGCCAATGCTCAATTTGGGGCTTCCAATAATCGGTAGGTTATAAGTAACCATTTCTACCGATTTTGGGCTACTCAACAATCGGTAGATAATTAGGTGGTATTACCTACCGATTAATAACCGTTTGACAGATAAAACCAAAGTCGACCTAAATTCAAATTCATTTCATTTTGTTTTCAACTTCAACTTCAACTCCTCTTCTCCTCTTTCCTTCCGATTGCAGAGAGGAAAACTCTCCCCTCTCCTCGCTATACATCGTTCATCGTCGAATCGAATCATCGTCGATTATTCTCTATAAAGATGAAAGAAACGGAACGTAAGAAAGCTCGAACCAAAAACGTAGTGCGCGGTGAGGATCCGAATATTGGATTGCATGCCCGTAATAAAGAGGTTTTAACTCACGAACCCGAAGAACACGAAGAAGATGAAGTCCCTGATGTAGGCGATACTGATAGCCAAACTCTCAGGCAACTTCAAATGGCGCCGATTAGGTAAGATTCTACCATTAATTTGGTTTATATTGCTTCAATTGGACGAATCCATGTTTATTTTTTTTATGGTTTTCGGTTATTACCCAGAATCGGTAGGTTAGGTATTGTTATAAACTTCCGATTGTGGTCGAACTCTTCATTTCACGAGAAAATTTGTCATATTCGGGTGGTAAAAATTTAGGTATCCTACCGATTATATAACGTTTTTCATTACTGAGGCCTAAATCGATCATAATCGGAAGCTAATTGTGATTTTTCCTTCCGAATATACTAGGGAAGAACAAGTATCACATAAGCAATAATCGGGTGATATATTTTGTACTTTCTTTCCGATTATTTATGCTGAACCACTTGAGTAGTTTCTGGACACAAAGTGACGCATATTCGGTAGAAATTGGTTTTATGAGGCTTCCGATTGTGATGCATTCGGTAGGTGGACTTTATTATGCATTTCGATTATTGGTATTCGGAGGATTATGTTGACATCTAGCTTCCGATTATTGTGTGTAGAGAAACATATTCGAACACCAAAAAAATGTTTTTGTTTCCGATTATACGTATTCGGTAGCTTTAGATGAACTGATATTTACGATTGAGAGTAATCGGAGGCAATTTGTTAAATCAACCAACCGAATATTTAGTTTAATAACCTGTTGTACTTTCTTTTGTTGTTTAGGGATAGGAGAGGTAAAAACATCCAAGATGAAATTGTCTCGGCTAGTGCAAGGAAGGATAGGCGTCAGAACCTGACAGCTAGTGCAAGGAGAGCTAGGACTGCTAACGCCGCTTCAAGTGCTCAATATGGAACTCAACAAGCAATCCAAGAAGCTTTTCAACCTAGTGCCCCTCAATCACAACCAATCCAAGAAGGTGTTCAACCAAGTGCCTCTCAATCACAACCAATCCAAGAAGGTGTTCAACCAAGTGCCTCTCAATCACAACCAATTCAAGAAGCTGTTCAACCAAGTGCTCCACCATCACAACCATAAGTATGACAACCAAGTGGTGCTCAAGAAGAAGGAGAAGCCGAAAAGAAAAAACCTCCTCGAAAGAAAGCGAAACACCTTGTCCTGGATGAATCAAGGTGAAGGATATTCCGAAGGTGTAATCCTTGGGCTCTTTGGAGGATGGAGGAGAATTGTTATTTGGATACAAAGAATCTGGGCCAGAGAAATATATGAAACTGAGGTAATGATTGTATCCATGTTTTATTAACCTATTATGTTTTTCTTCGTAATACTTTTAAGGGTTATAGGTTTAGGTAATTCTAATTTTATTTTTTTAACTTGTCATGTGTTTAATAGTATCATTCTGATGCGGTTCGTTTACTCAAAGCGACCGCCGCACCAACAAAAATGCTAGATTGGCCTTTGGAGGGTGAATGTGAAAGGTTCAAGACCATTATTGCAAATTCAGGGTTGGCTGATGCTGCGGGGAACTCAATGTTGGAACATGACCGGGTGGCTATATCGGCGTTTGTGGAGAGACTTTATCCTAAGACCGACACCTTCCATATGCCGTTTGGGGAGATGACGATAACCCCAGATGATGTTGAGCAGATTCTTAAACTCCCCGTCCATGGCAAGGGTGTTAGGGCCGAGTTCACTAAGCGGTTGGAATGGAGGAATCTTTATGATCTGACTAAGAAGTGTTTGGGTTGGGATGAAGAAACATCAACAACTGAGTTCAAAAGATGCATGAAGTATAGAACTAGACAGTTCAACATGGGTACTCTGATGGATATGTTCAAGGGCACCAAGGATAAAGAAGAGAAAGGAACTTTAACGGATGAGCAAGTCAACCACGCGGCCACCGCATATCTCCTATGTGTATTGGGATGTGTCATTTTCCCCAATACCAGTGGCAATCGGGTCGACGCCAACCTTTTACAACTTCTGGATCCTCTCGATAAAGTGCATGAGTACTCTTGGGGCACGTCATGCCATGCGTGGTTGATGGAAGAGTTGAGAAAGGCGTCGAGGCTTGGAATTAGCCAAGTGGCCGGGAACGTGAGTCTTCTACAGGTATTGTTTATTAACTCCACATACTTGGTTATTTTTTTTTATTTTTATACTATTGAAGAATCAATTTCCTAATACTTGCAAAAATGACATTATAGACTTGGATTTACGACCACTTCCCTATCTTGGGATTGGCCATTGAAAATCCGGCGTGGGAGAAAGGTGACCCTATAGGAAGAAAGTACGTCTTCGATGACAACCATTCTAGGACGAATGAGCATCAGCTGATTCGTTTGAGGGAGATTTTGGACTCACTTAATTCCCAAGACGTATGATTTGATCCATACAAGGAAGACCGAGCTCTCGGACATATCACGGCCTGGTCCGATTTGGCACTTTATTTTGGACCGTTGTGGCACCCCACGGATATGTGATGTACAATGCCTCAAGGGTGATGCGACAACACGGTTTTGTACAAGGTATACCAAAGGAGGAAATCCATGGCAATTTCACTTTGGATCCGGGAGCACTGCAAGTCTGATAAAGATTCTATCACAGTGGTTCACAAGGGTTCACCATCCTGTAAATTCCATTAGGATAGAAGGGCGCATTACTTGATCAACCAAGGAAGGGAAGCCAACCAAGGTTTTGAAAATGCTCCCAACTATATGGATTGGTACCGCAATGTTTCTCATATTCGTGTAATCCGTGATCTTAAAGAAAAGCCAGCTTCGTACATGAGTATCCTCAAAGAGAAGCCTGCGGGTTTTGATAGATTGGTACGTATTGTTTTGTTAATTTAGTTTAATATTATGGGTCAAAATAGAGTAATAACCGTTTGATGGTATGCTATGTTTTAAAACAGATGAACCTGTTCAAGCGTTTGTCGAAACGGTGCACTTTGATTGTATAAAGTCCGGAGAGCCTGTTTCAATTGAGAAGATAAAAAAGCACCAACAGTTGATTGATAACGTTGACAATGAGGAGTATGCATCTCAGTTCGGGGAAAAATTGCAAAAGAAACCTACAACCAAGGTGAACAAAAGAACTCGGGCGTCATCAACCACTCAAGTTGATGAAACCAATGACGATCTTTGGTCCAAGTCGTAGAGGTGGTAAAGGTCGCAAAATCAAAGCAAAAAGGAACAAGTAAACTTTATGTTGTAAACTCTCGATGTTTTTCGTTAACTTTATGGATAACTTTGTTTATGTTGGATTATGTCGGATTATGTCGTTTTCAAAGTTTGTGTCGGAATATTAGTTGTTACGTTATGTTTATGGATTAAGAATAGTTATTTTACACATTTTATGCATTTAACGATGACTGTAGCGAATCACATGAAGAGACATGAAAGTGTTGAATTTTGGAACACAATCGGAAGATAAGTTTATATATTAACCTACCGATTCTGGGGATGTTCCATTTTTTAGTCAGAATCGGTAGGGTTATACGTTATTAACCTACCGATTCTGGGGATTTTGCAAAATATTAGGTCAGAATCGGAAGATTGCTAATATACTTTTCTCTCCGATTATCATGTGTAAAGAAAACTTGTCTTCTGTATCCAAACAACACCACAATCGGAAGGTAAATGTGCACCTTCACTTCCGAATAACAATAATCGGTAGGTTTATTTGTAATGTTCCTTCCGACGGTTATATGTAAAAAAACTTTGTTCTCTGTAACCAAACAACACCATAATCGGATATTAATTGAGCACCTTGACTTCCGAATATTTTTAATCGGAGGTCTGTGGTTTTGTTAATTTCCGATTATTCTACCAAAAAACAACTATGGTTTCTGTAACCAAACAACACCATAATCGAAAGGTAACTTTTCACCTTGCCTTCCGAATATAGTTAATCGGTAGGTTTAGTTTTTGTTGGTTTTCGATTATTCTATGTGAAATAACCAATGTTTCCTGGAACCAAATAACACCATAATCGGAACGAAAGTTGACACATAATATAACCGAATGTGTTAATCGGTAGTTTGTTTAACAACATAAGCTTCCGTTTATTTATAATCGAAAATTTGTTGTATTAATAATCCTCCGATTACATCCATTACATAAAGTTCAAACGACCTTAACCTTACAATTTCGTCAAAAGCACCTAAATCCATACTCCTAATTGACCATAAAAGTATTAAAAAAGAGATCATAACGTCCAAACACCACGAAATTGTCCCTCTTGATCTTGTAACATCCTTCATGTTCAAATCGTTTCCCGTAGAGGTCCATATACCGATAATCAGCAAGATTTCTCCAAATTACGAATGAGTAACAAGTTAGTACTAACTTATGTTAATGTGAGTCGGAGTTATAAAGATACTTACTCGTTTTTCATACGTCCACCAAGAAAAAGCGTTCCTAACAAATCGTTCTTCATCTTCAAGTTTTTCAATCTCCTTGTCGACCGCCTTCTTTCTCATCTTAATGTCATTGGATGATCTTCAAATTCGATTACCATCTAACGCCTCAAATACCATTAGAATACGGTTCCATAACTGCTCTTCGGATTCCCGCATGTGGAGCTTGTGAACACGATCATGAGCAGTTACCACAACCCACACTCTATAAATAGCACAATCTTCTTCTTCGACAAAAGCAATATCCATGTTTTTGGTTTTCAAAATTAGAACTCAAGAGAGGAAAGAGTTTGGTGCAATTGGGTTGATAGATATGAGTTTCTTTATATAGGTTTAGGGTCCAACGACTCTTTTTCTTTTTCCCAAAAACTACAACGGCTATTTCTTAAATTTGGTTTAAACTGCAACGGCTAATTTGACGTAGGTGATATCTTGGAAAACCAATAATCGGTAGGTATGTAAGTTAGTAAATCTACCGATTATGGTAGCTTTCAAAATTTTAAAAAAACACGATTTTTGAAAAAACTCATTTTGGGGCAACTATTAATCGGTAGTTTGTGGAACCTATTATCCTTCCGATTATGGATGCATCCAAATCACGAACCACATGGTCATGCCTGGCTTTGTGCACTCAAAACCTATGGAATTTGGCAAGGGTTCGATCTGGGGCTCCTCATAATCGGTAGGTTGTCAAGTTGTTAACGCTACCGATTGTGGTATATTTCAAATTCCCTTACATGGAGGATTTTAGAAAAAACTCATTTTGGGGCAACCCATAATCGGATGGTTTGGTAATATATTTAACTCCCGATTAACGCTGCATCCAAAACACGAACCAAGTGGTTATGGCTGGTCAGGTGCACTCAAAACCCATGAAATATGGCAAAGGTTGGATCGGGGCTCGTTATAATCGGTGGGTTATATAATTATATACCCTACCGATTATAGTAGATTTCAAAATTCATCACATGAAGGATTTTAGAAAAAACTAAATTTGGGGCAACCTATAATCGGTAGGTTGTGGAACCTATTAGGCTTCCGATTATGGCTACATCCACAGCTCTATCCAAGTGGTTATGGTTGGCTCTGCACCCCTCAAAACCTATGGAATTTGGCCAAGGCTGAATATGGGGCTCCTTATAATCGGTAGTATTACAAGTTGGATAAGCTACCGATTATAAAAGGGATTATTAGCCGAAGTATCTACACAATAATCGGTAGGTATAGTTTTAATTTAACCTACCGATTCACCTTTAACCTACCGATTATGGTGTTGGCTACCGATTATATAAGGGCATATTGGCCATTTCGAAAAATCGAAGATAAGAGGTAGCTTAGATTTACATTTGGGTGACCTTTTTTGTCTTTTAGTGTCGCCCCTAATTCTTTCGGGGTCGCCCCTAAAAGTGCCAGGATCCTTTTACCCATGTTTTTGTTTCTTAAAGTATGTACCGGAGGAAATCCGCAACAATCACCTTCCTAGGGAAACCAATTGTGTTAGAAGATGAAGACGGTTCAGTGTATGAGATAAACTACAAGGGAGTATATGGACATCTCTCTACTGGATGGAAAACATTTTTTATGGATCATAAATTAGATAATGGAGATGCCCTGGTAATTGAGATTATTGAGCCAACAAGATTTAAGGTAAGATCATCATTACCAACCACTCTATTTTTCACTCGTGAGTTTGATTCTTTTTATAAATGCATTGTTTAATCTTCACATGTCCTATACATCTTTCCGGAAATGTAAAGATGGGTTGATGCAAGCTTTTTGCTTCTCTAGAGTTTAGTCACAAGATATACGATTTATTAGTCCTTTCTAAAGTTCCCACTTCCTTCCCCCCCCTGAAGACAGTTCTAAAGTAAGATGAAGCGAAGGATGAATATAGTAATAAAGCGTTGGATTATGTTGATTGTTGAAATTAAATAATGGTACGATATTTTGTTAAACACAGTTTCCTCAAAAACAAGCTTTTGTTTCTCATAATATAATATAATATTGTAGACACATGTATGGCCAGAAGCCTCTGAACTTATTTTCAATAACCATGTTTGTGTTAAATTTTGCTATTGCTATTGCTATTGCTATGTATGGGGGGAATGGGATTTCTGAACCTGAAATGTTTCAATATTGCTATGTTAGCCAAGGTCATTTGGAGGTTGCTCAATGATCCAGACTCCCTATTAGCTAAGATTATGAAAAACAAGTACTTTCCTGACCATAGCCTTTTAAATAACTCAAAGAAGTGTGCTGAATCTTCTTCTTGGGGGTGGAAAAACATCCAAAGAGAGGTGGGTAGAGTTAAAGAAAATGCAGTTTGGATAGTTGGGAATGGAAGAAGAATTAGAATATGGGAAGATAGGTGGTGTAATATCAGCGGTGAGGCGTTTCAACCTCTCAATCAGGAAAGTCTCAGGTACACCTTTGTCCATGAGCTAATGGAATCCTAAGTCTTAGATAACTTGTCATGGAATATCAGTACTCTTCGGCTATGTTTTGATGAAGCTGCCATTTTGGAGATAAGTCAAATTCAGATTGACAAGGATGTAGAGGACAAACTTTGGTGGAAGCTGGAAGCAAATGGGAAATTCTCAACAAAGTCGTTGTACAACCAAATGGTTAGATCGGGTCACCAACAAGATAAGAAAAGTGAAGCTCTATGGGGTAAAGTTTGGAAGATGAACACAATTCCAAGAGTTAAAACCTTTGTGTGGAAATGTGTTCATGCAGTCCTCCCTTTGAATGAGAGGGTTGCAAGAATTGTCAAAACAATAAACAAACTTTGTCCAATGTGTGGAACTAAGGAGGAAACCTTGGCACATTTTTTCATGGAATGTGATTTTGTTATACATGTTTTTAACTCTTTTGGTTTGAATACTAACTTTGTGATGAATGGGCAGGTGGACTTTCACAGATGGCTCGAAAGCTGGTTCTCCAGGACGAATACTTATGAAAAAGGCATTTTGGATTGGCCGGAAACAATGGCGACTATCATGTGGGGAGTCTGGAAAGCAAGATGTGATCTTGTGTTTAGAAAAATTAAACCGAGTGTAGATAGAACAAGGGCAGTCATTAGTACACTAATGAATAGCAATACACAAACTGGGTGGAAGGATGGGGAAAATGAGATCTCGATAATAAACTCACATCATACTAAACTAGTTCACATGTTAGGACAGAAAATCAGCATAGCATGCATGTTGCATAATAATAATAAAGAATGTGGAATTGCACTCATTAGTTCTAACTTTGCAGGCGATTACACAGGAGCAAGGTGTCATTATGCGAGAGGAGAAAATGCGGAAGAACTGATAGGAAAAGCAGCTTCACTGACGATCAATTGGACTCGCCAACTGAATCTACAGCAGGTCCAGATGGAGTGCGACGATTTAAAAGTCCTGGAAGCTGTTAGGAGGGAAATCAACACAACAAAGCAAGAGAAGAAAAAGTTGTATGCAGGCAGCAGTGTCAATCTAAATTTCAGTTTATGTTTAAAAGGAATTCAAACTCTAAGTCTGATTCCTGTTTCTAGTAATATTGTAAATCGTAATCTAGCGGGAGTATGTATGAAGAGGAAACTATCTAAGTCATGGAGTGGGGATTTTTTTGGTCATGTTATGAATCCCATCTCTGACTTGGATTCCGATCAAAACTCTGGGATGTTCTTTCGGGGTTAACACCCTGTTTATCTATTAAAAAAAAAAAAAAAAGTGTTAAATTTTGCAAGTCTCTTAGATGATGTCTAACTTACTTTCCAGTATATGCGGGGAATTTTTAATGATAATCAGACTTGTACAGGTACATATATTTAAAGTGTCCAACGACGTCGGTGAAGTGAAAGCCGATGAGCTAAACTAAAGAAAGTCTATCAAGACAGTGGATGCTGAACAAACTACAGGGAGACAAAGTCGTAACCAAAGAAAGTTGAATATTGTCATACAAAAATCTGAAGAATTTACACTAGATCCTTGCTCATTCCAGAGCTAATTTTTTTTTTTTTTTCAAATTAACAATTACAAACCGAAGAACTCTTATTAAAAAAATCTAAGCTGATCGGGCTTCAAAAATATCTTTTACGTCAGAGGGTAAATTTTAACGGAAAATGAAGAAGGTACTGGAGTCATTTGTCAACAAAAAAGAAAAAAATTTAAAACACTCACGAGAAATGGTTCAAAACAGGTGGGCCCAAACGGAAATGATAAAAAAATTTTATGGGTGAAATGGAAACAAAAAAATAAGAAGAATGAAAACCTGGATTCATCCCGGCTTAAACTTAAAAAAATAGCGAGGATGAACCTGGATCATCATGTAAAATTAGAAATAAGAAAAAGTATTTGAAAATGGGCGGGATGAAACCTGGTTACATCCTACCTATTTTTAAATTTTTGTCCATTTAAACAGTATCAAAATCTAACTGTCTTTTTCACCAATGAAATTTTAATTTTGGTCTATTTAACCAATTTTGTGAAATTTTAACTACTAAAGTGTTGAAAAGAAGATCTTTTTGGTCATTAAAAACTGTCCTAATATGTATATGATTATTGATTGAGCTAGAAAAATTTCTACTTGCTAACTGCTAAATTTCTATGCGGTATTTTTGCGTATAATTACAATGATTCTCTATTGGAGTTGCATCAGTTGAACATTTGTGGAAAAATGCAGAAAGCAAACATGTTTCCACCACTAGCAAAACTCCCCGGCGTCTCAGTGAGGCCAGGTCTCTAGATGGGAAATCACTGGGTTTTACGGTAAGTTTCTCAAAGGTAGAAGTTGTATGTAGTTAGAGTAAAAATTGTTACATTGGCACCCAGTTGAATATATTATGGGCAACCAAGTGAATATAGCCAGTGAAAAATGATCGAAGGAAAATTGTGTTCCTTATCTTCATGTATCTTCATTAAATTCCACATACCGAACTTTTCAGAACATCAACAATGGCAACTTCAAGTCCACCTCTGAATCCTCTGTCTCATCCTAAATCCAAACAAAACATTCAAACAGAAACGAACCAATCCCCTCTATCTCTCTTAAGAAAATGTAATTCCCTTAGAGAACTCAAACAAATTCAAGCTTTTACGATAAAAACAAACCTGCAAAATGATATTTCAGTTATCACAAAACTCATAAATTTCTGTACACTTCATCCTTCCAGAATGATGGACCATGCCCAGAACCTGTTTGATCAAATTCCACAACCAGATATTGTTATTTTTAACGCAATGGCTCGTGGGTATGCTTTAACTAAGACTCCCTTTAGAGCTTTAACAATTTTTGCTCGAGTTCTTGAGTTGGGTCTTTCCCCTGATGATTACACTTTTCCGTCACTACTTAAAGCTTGTGCCAATTTTAAAGCTTTTGAAGAAGGTAAACAAGTTCATAATCTTGTTATTAAACTTGGGTTGTATGATAACAAGTACATTCATCCAACACTTATAAATTTGTATACTGAATGTGGTGACATTGCTTCCGCAAGTAAAGTTTTTGATAAACTGTCAAACCCGTGTGTTGTTACTTATAACTCTATGATTACTGGGTATAGTCGGTGCAGTCAGCCGAATCAAGCGCTGGCATTGTTTAGGAAATTACAAGGTAGTAATATCACTCCTACTGATGTCACATTGCTTAGTGTTCTATCGTCTTGTGCTTTGTTGGGTGCATTGGAATTAGGAAAATGGATACATGAGTACATAAGGAACAATGGGTTTGATGGATTTTTGAAAGTCAATACAGCTTTGATAGACATGTATGCAAAATGTGGAAGCTTAGAAGATGCAGTTCTTGTATTTGAGAACATGAGATTTAAGGATACTCATGCCTGGTCAGCCATGATCATTGCTTATGCAGTTCATGGGCATGGTAGTAAGGCTGTATCATTGTTCGAGGATATGAAAAGAGAGAGAGCCCGTCCGGATGAAATTACATTTCTTGGTCTTTTATACGCTTGCAGTCACACCGGAATGGTTGTTGAAGGTTGTGAATATTTCCAGAGTATGACTGTTCGCTACGGGATTGTTCCTGGGATAAAGCATTTTGGGTGTATGGTTGATTTGTTGGGTAGGGCTGGTCGGTTGGAGGAGGCATATAAATTCATCGAAGAATTGCCAGTAAAGCCCACACCTATCCTCTGGCGAACTTTGTTATCAGCATGTAGCAGCCATGGCAACGTGGAAATGGGAAAACAGGTTATTGAGCGCATCTTCGAGTTGGATGACTCACATGGCGGAGATTACGTGATTTTGTCGAATTTGTGTGCCAGATCTGGTAAGTGGGAAGATGTAAATGATATTAGGAAACTGATGAAAGATAGAGGAGTTGTTAAGGTACCTGGATGTAGCTCTGTTGAGGTGGATAATGTGGTGCACGAGTTCTTCTCTGGTGATGGTACACACTCTGAATCCCGAGGATTGCACAATGTACTTGATGAGTTAGTTAAGAAACTGAAATTGATTGGTTATGTGCCCGATACTTCTCTAGTTTTTCATGCAGACATGAGAGAGGAAGAGAAAGAAGCTACTCTTAAATATCACAGTGAGAAGTTGGCTATTGCTTTTGCACTTATCAACACTGATCCTGGAACAACCATTCGTGTGGTGAAGAACCTTCGCGTTTGTGGGGATTGTCATTCTGCTGCAAAGTTCATATCTACAATCTCTAACAGACAAATAATTCTTAGGGATATCCAGCGTTTTCATCATTTCAAGGATGGAGCATGTTCATGTGGGGATTACTGGTAGTATTAAGACGTTTCATTACGTTTTGATTCACTATCCATTAAGTACACAAAAAACAAAGCTCTCTATTAGAGTATATAGCATACATCCATGTCGTCTTTTCTTCGTATCAAAGGTCCACTGCAGAGGTAGAATACTGAAAACTTTGTTAAGTATTAGTATTTGGAAGATTAGAGGTTACAATGTTACATTATTTGCAAGAACAATCCCCCAAGGATCATCTTTCCATGCAGTTTCAGGGATTTCCATTCTCAATGAGATAGTTGCACTCCACATTTTCTAGTTCTGCTTCAAAGTCCGTGACGAGGTATCTTGTCATTTATTTTGCAAACCTTTATAATCAATTCTTACATAACCAACTCACATTCTTTTTTCCTATGTGATTCTCGTTTTCGGACCTTTTGTTAGAATTTCAACAGTTTGCTCTAAAGAAGAAGAAGAAATACAACAACAAAATCTTTGGAAACATTTGTGATTATTATTAGAGTTTGATATTTCGGGATGGTGATGAAGATGGGTGAGTAGTTGTTCTTTTAAGCATGGTGCGAGTTGGAGTCACTAACAAGAGATTTCCTTGATAATGTCAACTCTAGTCTTCCAAAAAATGTCAGGAGACTCAAAGATCAGTATTCTACCTTTGCAAAGGACCTCTAATGTAAGTAAAGCAGATGCGTGTTGCATACTCATACTCCAATACTCAGGCATGCCTTATTTGTACCTGATACTCGGCTCAAAGGAGTTTTCTTTCAAAAGGTAAAACGGCACAACACACACACACACAGTCTTTTGATTTCCGGAGTGTCACTTTGAACCTAGGAACTAAACAAATTAAAGGTTTCTTTGGATCTTGAGAAGCACTTCTCCATCCCTTCATCGATATTTCAAGTAGAAGACTCGGTATAAGTTACAGAGATGTCACATGGATTGAATACTTTGTCACCTATGCTTTTGCAGCATTCACTAAAAACAGTAAGTTCCAATCAGAATTTTTTCACATTGTTTTGGTTGGCTCACAAATACCTTTTGTAGTTATTTTAAACAATTCCTCACAACACTGACATGATAGCTCTGAACTCGTCTCCTGGAAGTGCAGGTTATTCTTTGTGTAGTTCTTTGCTAATAGGAAATAATATATGAGAGTTTATATTTAGGAGATATGCACTTTAAGTTGTTAGTTATATTAGGAATTGAATATCTTGAGAATCAAGTCTTGTGTCGTAAGAACCAAGTCTTGTGATTGTAATCTATTAGGGCAAACACTTACTCTGTGAAGAGAAGAGCACTTACTCTGGCGCCTTTACTAACACTGATACCATGTATTTCAGAGTCGTCGCAAATAAGTGGGTCTAACAACATCATGTTTTGGTATCATTAGGTTTAGCCGATCCTTCATATGTCTACCGAATCGTCTACAGGCTCTTCCACCATCTCTTCAACCACTTCCGCTGTTATCAGCTCTGTCATGTCATCCATGCAGTTTTCTCAACCCCATCACATCATTACCGTAAAACTAGATGAAACTAATTATTCGTTGTGGCGTGCTCAGTTTCTTCCATATCTCCAAGGTTACGACCTTGATAGTCATATCACCTGGTGCTACTTCGTGTCCGACGCCTCCTGTTGGTGATGCAATTCCTACACCAGCGTTTTTATCTTGCGTTAAACAAGATAAAATTCTTGTAAGTTGGTTGTTCTCTTCTCTTACACCGTCTGTTTTTCGCCATGTTCATCGTCTTACCACTGCTAAAGAAATTTGGAGCTCTCTCGAGTCTTTGTACGCTTCTAAGTCTGATGCTCAAATTCATCACCTTCACTGTGAGCTGCGTGCACTTAAGAAAGGATCTCAAACCATGCGATCCTATATCGACCATGCTCGGGATTTGGTTGACAGTCTTGCTGCTGCCAACACCACGGTTACGGATAAGGAGTTTCGTCATTGTCTTTTAGCTGGTTTGGACAGTTCCTATGATGCTATTGTTACTTCGTTAACCACCACTATGAGCTCATTGTCTGTAGAAGACTTTCTCACTTTCCTTCTTACTTTTGAGTTACGTATCGATCAGCAGACAAAAGCATCGAATTCCCAACCGGTTGCTAATCTTGCTGCACAGTCCCGTCAGCCTTCGAAGATTTCTTCACCAGCTGCTTCTTCCGCGTCATGGGGTTCTCAGTCTACATCTTTTCGTGGGCCTGGTAACGACAGAAATCAATCCAGTCGCTTTGATAACTCACGTGGGCCTGTTCACTTTGATAATTCTCGTGGGCCTGCTCGTCCTGATAATCATCGTGGGCCTACCAACCCTGAAGCCTCCACTGTGGTTTGTCAGTTATGTAGGCGTCCGAATCATGAAGCCCAGGATTGCTGGAACCGTTATGATAAGAGTTTCCGTCCACCTAGGCGGCAACCACCATCATCTCTACCAAGGGCTTATGCTGCTTATGGACCTGGTCTTCTACCATCACCTTCATGGACACCTGATAGTGGTGCTACAGATCATATCACCAATGACTTTTCTCGTCTTCAATTTCCTACTGAGTATACAGGTCCTGATCAAATCCAAATGGGTAATGGTTCTTACGACACAAGACTTGGTTATATTAGGAATTGAATATCTTGGGACTTAATAGGAAATAATATATGAGAGTTTATATTTAGGAGATATGCACTTTAAGTTGTTAGTTATATTAGGAATTGAATATCTTGAGAATCAAGTCTTGTGTCGTAAGAACCAAGTCTTGTGATTGTATAAATAGCTTGAAGAATGAATGAGAAAGACACCAAGATTATTATCAATGTAGTCTTTTACGCTTCCGCGTTTATGCTCTCATCTCTCTTGCTCGATCCTTAACATGGTATCAGAGCAAGGTGAGAGGGAGAGAGGAGAGGAAGAGAAAGTTAGAGAGTTTTCGGCTTAGGGTTTAGGTAATGAGTTGAAAAAAAAAAAAAAAAATTGAATAGGAGTGACATCAAAAGAGGAAGAGAATCGTGTTAAGTATGATGATAAGAAGAAGGCGTAACTCTTGGTCTTATGGTGCTGCTGAAGAGAACGTTTCCTGTCAAACCTTGTTTAAAATCGTGTTGTTCACCAAATTAGGGGAACAAAACCTTGTTCCCGTAGGCGGAGTTTTTTTTTTTTTTTTTTTTTTTTTTAAAAAGGGTTCAAAAGTAATTGTTAGCTGGTGAAGGCGTAAGGTTTATTGCTTATCTTACTGCTACATGATTTGTTGGACGTGAAGCAGTGATCATCTTTGTTTCTTCATGTGGGTCTTGAAGGAAAACGGAGGACTTGAAGCAAAGTCGTTGTTTAAAAGAAAAAGAATTGCGTGAAGATTGAGCTGAGATGATGGTGTAGTTCGTAGCTATACTGTGGTTTGTGCGATTGTTTGTGAAGGATTGATATGGCTTGTTTTTAGAAGTTCGGATAAAACAAGGGTTTTGGGTTTGTGCAGACAATTATAAGAAGGGGATCGGACAAGTTTTGAGAAGCAACTGCGATTATCGAGATGCCATTGACGGTAATAGAGTTAATCTGTGGTGGTACGTAGGGAAGACTTGCGAGCTTGTTTGCTTTTTAGACAATTGAGGCGTGAGGATGATGATCACGAACGGATGGGTGATTAATGGGACCTAATGTCCTTAAACTACCATTGGGACCGAAATGTCCCTAAACTACGAAGAGGACCGAGATGTCCTAAAACTACGAAGATGGGACCGAGATGTCCTAAAACTACGAAGAGGACCGTAATGTCCCTAAACTTCCATTGGGACCGTAATGTCCTTAAACTTCCGAAGGGGACCGAAATGTCCAAAAACTACGATTGGGATCGGAATGTCCTTAAATTTCCATTGGGACCGTAATGTCCTTAAACTTCCGAAGGGGACCGGAATGTCCAAAAACTACGATTGGGACCGGAATGTCCTTAAACTTCCATTGGGACCGGAATGTCATTAAACTTCCATTGGGACCGGAATGTCCTTAAACTACGAAGAGGACCGAGATGTCCTAAAACTACGAAGATGGGACCGAGATGTCCTAAAACTACGAAGAGGACCGTAATGTCCCTAAACTTCCATTGGGACCGTAATGTCCTTAAACTTCCGTAGGGGACCGAAATGTCCAAAAACTACGATTGGGACGGAATGTCCTTAAACTTCCATTGGGACCGCAATGTCCAAAAACTATGATTGGGACCGTAATGTCCTTAAACTTCCATTGGGACCGTAATGTCCAAAAACTATGAAGGGGACCGTAACGTCCTTAAACTATGAAGAGGACCGTAACGTCCCTAAACTACGAAGATGGGACCGAAATGTCCTGAAACTACGGAGGACCGAAAAGTTTTAGGGAAAGCTTAGTTTAAATTTTCTTTGTCCAAGATGGGCATTCGTGTTCTACATGCTCCATCTTGAGGGAGGGTAATAGGAAATAATATATGAGAGTTTATATTTAGGAGATATGCACTTTAAGTTGTTAGTTATATTAGGAATTGAATATCTTGAGAATCAAGTCTTGTGTCGTAAGAACCAAGTCTTGTGATTGTATAAATAGCTTGAAGAATGAATGAGAAAGACACCAAAATTATTATCAATGTAGTCTTTTACGCTTCCGCGTTTATGCTCTCCTCTCTCTTGCTCGATCCTTAACATTTGCTATGTCATATGCACTGTTCAAAATCGAGCGAGTGTACAGCGCTATCAATATCTTCTGCAAGTTTTTCTGACATGTTGGGACACCGTTATGGTGTCGGTAGAGATTTGATGGGCCTAAAACATAGGCCCGTTATAAGTTGCTTAAGTTCATCCTGTTTACGTCACAGCCATACAACACCAACAAAACCAATACGTAAAAGAAAACGAAACGAAAATATTAAAAAAGATAAAAAACAACCATGAAATGAAAAGCAATAAACAGCAATCACGCAATAGCTTGACAATACGTTAAGTATTATGAAACATGTTTGATTTACTTTCGCTACCAAAATGGCAATCTATATAAACTCAAATACACAATGAGACTACTCATTCCATAGCCAATACCAATCAAACTCCTAATTCTAATTAGTTCCAAAAATGAAAGCCATGAGTTCAGAAATCATCCCAATTTTCTTCATAATATTTTCACTATTTCAGCTTTCATCAGTTCTATGCAATGATAACAGTGACAAAGTTTGTCTTGCAAATAATAAGGATTTTGATTTCTTCTACTTTGTTCAACAGGTTAGTCTAGTTTGTTTTCGTGCGGTATATAAAAGCGGATGGTTTGGTTGTGCTGCTGCTAGTTCAAAAAAAAAAAAAAAACTCTGAGCATTAAGCTAAATAAAATTCCTAATGAAAGCTTGTGTTTTCTAATCTAAATTTCAATTTTGTTTTTGTAGTGGCCAGGGTCTTACTGCAACACAAAACATAGTAGATGTTGTTACCCATCAACAGGAAAACCTGCACCAGATTTTGGTATCCATGGACTTTGGCCAAACTATAAAACAGGGACATATCCCTCCAACTGTGATCCACACCGCCCTTTTCGCCCATCAGAGGTACATATTTTTCGTTTTCATCTTTGTTCTTAATTGATTTTTTAATCTGCCGTATACAACAATGTCTTCTATATTTGTGTGTGAATGTTTTGATTGTACAGATATCTGAAGACTTGAAGAGTAGAATGGAAAGGGAATGGCCAACACTGGCTTGTCCTAGTAGTGACGGTACACACTTCTGGGCACATGAGTGGAACAAGCATGGGACATGCTCAGGGTCTAATTTCGATGAGCTAAAATACTTCGAAACAGCTCTTAACTTGAAAAAACAATTTAACCTACTGCAAATCCTTGAAAATGCTGGTAATAACTTGACCATTTTATTTTTTGAACAACACATATAACTGATAAATGTTCTTTTTTTTTTCTTTCTTTTTTATTTGATTGGTAAAAAGTTTTGTGCAAATATTTGTAGGAATCAAGCCAAATGGGAAACTATACAGCTTGAACAGCATAAAAGAAGCAATAAGAGAAGCAACCGGATTCAGTCCAGGTATACAATGTAATATGGACGGGTCATCATCGCAACACCAGCTTTACCAGGTTTACATGTGTGTGGATAGTAATACCGGCTCACACTTCATCGAATGTCCTCTGCTGCCAAACGGGAGTTGTTCTTCCAAAATTGAATTTCCCTCTTTTTAATTTTATTCGAATTTGAATAACCATATTGACTAAATTCAAAATTGTTTTTCATAATCTAATTGTGAAATCTATAATATAAATGTTTATGTTTTATCTTACTTCTCAAGTTGGTGTTCTGCTTCTTGTACTTGGGTATGACTCAGTGCCATAACTCACGCACTTTGGATTGTTGTTATCGTTGTTAAGTGTGATATATTTACTTATTTGATGATTGTTTTAGAAAAAGCTCATGTGAATCTGTTTACACAACGAAATAATTTAACAATTCGAGTCGGTCATCAAAAAATACACAATCGAGAACGAGACCCATAATGATTTTTGTTAAAGGAGAGCAAAAACGGATCCGAGAAGAACGAAAATCAGAGTCAACTCGCTAACTCGGACCTGTTCAATATAATACTCAAAGTTAGACCAAATTACCCTTAAATACAATCGTTAACCACACAAAATGCAAACCCATTTACAAAAACAACTCCACCTCCACCACCTACAACCAGAAGAAAAAAAAAGAAAGCCTTGTGTTAAGACTCTTTGTTGTTCACGAATGATGAAAGTAATTATAACTAAATCGCTATCATATATTCGAATCATTTACAAAATGAAAATCCCACAAACAGCATAGGAATCTATAGGAAGAACAACAAAACTTTTTATTTTAGAAATATGAAATAGACAATAAGTAACAAAGAAAACCCATTCCAACGCTCAAACACGCAGCAAGCGAAGAACACCAAATGACTGTTTAGTTTAACAAGCAAAACAGATCTTAATAATTAAGCAAATAAGTAGGGCAATCAACAAACCCAAAAAATATATTTTACCTAAACCTAATTCATAATAACAACGAGAAGAAGATCTCAAGTCTCAACGGTGAAAAGAGCAATATATATGCAAGATATCATGCAAATCATAGCATCAAATACGTGTTCTCTTATCAAGATCCCAGGTCATGATAAAACGCGGTCGTCAAGTTCTTTGCATCGTTGAGTATTCTTGCCTGGTGAGTTTTTAAAATAGGGGAAGGAATTTCTATGTCGTAGCGGAAAGGCTTTCTATGTCGTACCTGTGCATAGAGATGTTCATGATGATGGTACATGTTGGGATATATGTTTTAAAATAATTCTTTTGTACATTTATATTAATAATTCGAGCTTGGCCTAGTGGTTAAGTATTTTGGGCCTGGAGGGTTAGGTCTCAGGATCGAATCCTTCCCCCTACTGATGAGTGGGAGTGGGTCTTGGGAGGTCTCTTGAATTTGCAAAGTATTTTTGCTCTTTTTTGAAAAGGTTTTCAAAACGTTTTTACTGCCCTTAATTACGTGATTAAATAGCATTGATTTGGTTACAATTATGTTACCGTTTTGACTATTTTATTTGTGGAAATTAAAAACAAAATTTATTCTCATTAATTTCGTTTTAATGGCAAGATTATAAAAAACAGTTTTGAGGTCGGAGAAAATACAAGTTTTTTTTGTTATTGTTTTTCTTTGAGAATCAAGAGACCAGTTTCTGAGCAAGATTAGAAAGAGTGAAAGTGATCGATTTCTCATTGTGTGCGTGAGAGATTGAAGAGAGTTTTATCTCGGCTGTTTTATCATGGGGGCGTTGTGACGAAGAAAGAACTGCTTGCACAAAACTCAAGGCAGAGCCACGAAACGTCTTAAAGAGAGCGACCTGGTCGTGACTCAGCCGATAACTTGTTTTTTGTGTTTAATCCGTGTTTTGCAGGTGTGAAATCGGCGACTGTTCCAACAATACAGTAAACAGATCCTTTTTCAGGAAACTCATACATACATTAATTCTTTTCTCTTGGCCCTCATCGGTGTTATAACCGATGGAGTAGTTGGTGGTGGACTGATGGAATTGCATGGGTGTGAGTTTTGTGTGGCGTGTGTATTTAGTAAGGGTAGTTTGGTACGAATCAGAAAAATACATTGACTAGGTCTGAGTTAGCGAGTTAACTACGATTTTTGTGCTCCTGAGATCCATTTTTGCTCTCCCTTTAACAAAAATCCCCATAATAAGGGAATGGCGAATCTTACATAGGAATAATGATGGGTCCTTCGTGAACATCCATGAGACCCACCATTTCTTAATGTTATGGTCTTGCATAACAAATCATGGAATTGACAATCGGTGAATATGAAAACGGATGATAAAATGGTTTGTGGAATAGTTTCGGTATCGTCAGAGGGACGCCGGACCTCTAGTATCATTCAAGGGACACTAAACCTCCTTGTTAGAAGACTAACACTTTCTTTTGATAATAATTTTCTGCTTTCATTCATTTGATATTACAATATATTTATACATAGGATATCCCATAACTAACTCTTAACTGACTCAAACCCTTATCTAAAAAACATGTAAATACAACTGCATTCAAACCATCGTAACTTGAATAGAAAATCTAAACTTACAACCCAAACAATGCCTACAATCAAGGACTACAAGACTAACTATCTGACACATAACATTCCTTCCCCCTTACAGACAACCTTGTCCTCAAGGTTGTTCTTTTTTCTGGTCTTCATAATTTCATCAAATAAGGAGATACTCGTAAATTTGAAGTTGCAGTAGAAGTTTTCTTTTTTTGCATCAGATGAATGGGTGTATTTTGCTCTGTGAGATGAATGAGTATCATTGAATGTTGCTTTGTCTTTTGTTGTATGGGATGAGTGGGTAACACTGGATGTTACTTGCAAATTTTGATTCGACTGCACATATGAATACAGTAGAAACTCTATAAATTAAAGCTGTCGGGACCATCAAAATTTATTAATTAAGCGAGATATTAATTAACCAATAAATTAATACTTATTAATTTATAGATAAATTTCATATCAAATAATTAGTTTCTATACAAACAAAATACCATATCATATCTTTTATATTTCCTATATAAATACAATATCAATATCAAATCATATTTTTATAAACATAATATTCAATCATATTTTTAATTTCTTATAGAAACACAATATCAATATCAAATCATATTTTCTAAATAAATTTTTATCAAAAAAAAATATTTCATATGCAAATACAATATGAAATCATACTACTAACAAATAAAAAAATATTTTATATAAATACAATATGAAATCATACTACTAACACAAACAAATCATACACTCAAATATGGCTTCTCATCTTAAAGGTGTTAAAAAATCAAGATGAAATTCGTAGAGCATTATTCAAGCACAAGAAGGATAATCCAACAACACCAATAATTCTTGCAATGATAAGAAAAATTAGAGATGAAATTCAATGCGATATTGATTTTAGCAAAAAACAGAAGACAAAAAAATCATTTTTCAAAAAGTCTTCGTAAATCATTAATGTATATATATAATGCATTATTAATTTATGGGGCCTACATAGGTAATCAAAAAAGTATTATCTTTGTTGTAGGGCCTTTGGCCCATGTGTACGGCCCATCTATATGTAACCGAGGTTGATACTCTAGCCTATAAATAGAGGCTTATTCCTATGTAATACTATACATTGATATCTAATGAATAAGATCTCTTTCTTCTCTATATTTCTCCTATAACACGTTATTATGCACGACTCTACCAACTGGTACGATCTTTTTTTCTCTTCGTTCAAGATTGGTTATGGATTATTCCTTGAAGATTAGCGTGGTTCTGATCCTATTTGTTTATCATCATGGATGCGTTGCCAGGTATTTCTTTTGAACAAAGAAATTTCGTTTTCGTAGTATATATTAGGGTTCCACAAACATATGATTATAAAACATAGAGATTTCACCGTTAGATTTTCATGAAATTTTAATATGTTCAACCCAATCAGTCATTACGTAGTATTTTCAAATTTCAATAAAATCGGAATATGATGCAATCTCCAAAACCTGCGTGTAATAAAACTGTGTAGTTCAGAAAAACCCTAATTTTTAACAGCGTCGAAAAACCTAAGTTTTGAGAATTTCAACCGTTGGATTATGCTATATTTGTGGTATGTTTTTTATATTGTTCTTGGTGAGATAATGTAAAAATTTAATAAAGATCCAACCATGGAAATACTCAAAAGTACGTGATATTTCCAACTGTGTCCACAGAAACGCTAATTAGAACAGTCATACGGCGTCATGTACAAGTTTTTATCTAGCCGTTGGATTGAGTTGAAATTTTACTTCCTCTGTCCGTTTTTATCTATCCTAATTTCTACTTTGGTCTGTCCGCTTTTACCTGTCCGCTCTGTTTATAGACATACTTTTCCCTTAAACTATCAAATATACCCTTTCTTTTTTATAATTATAAAATCATTTTAATAAAAACTTAATTCAAAATCATAAATGTCATTATCATATATAAGGAAAAGATCCATTCAATATTTTTTTATATTAATTGTCATTCTTTTTTTAAATATAAAAATATTTATGGATAGTTACAAAATTCTTACATTGCCTTTTCATATGTATTAATCTATTTTTTCATCTCTTTTCTTGAAACACCATGGAAGAACATAAGCTAGACTATCTAGGGGTCATAATGGAGTATTTACAAACTCATGAAATTTTTTTCATATGGTATAGTATATCTAAAGAGGAAATAATCTACAATTTCAATTTTTTTCCCTCTCAAATAAAAATTCCAAAGGCTCCAAAATTTTAGTGCGGGAAACCAAAATCATATGGAGGAAAAAAAGATTCTTAAATTTTGGATTTCATAATAAAAGTATAGATTTGCTTTTATTTCTTTACAATATTTCCTAAAACAATAATATTATCCAAATTAGAATTTTTAACATTAATAATTTTAATTTTGGTAATAACATAATATTAAATAGGCTAGTCAAGGGCTAGTCATGACATTTTATAGGATTTCCTTAATATTTTGACAAAGTCAAAGCGGACACTTAAAAATGGACGGAGGGAGTATTATGTTTGTAGAAACATAATTATAAAGTTACTGTAAAAATTTTATAATCATCGGAGATGTTTACATATATTTTCTGATCAATAAAGTTGGATGATGAAATTTCCAATTTTAGGGTTAACAATATGTTTTTGGGCTCATATGCTAATAGTTTCAAGGTTATTACCAATGGGTCTGCGCACTTCATATATAATGGAACATATATGTGGATTTTTTTTTAACCATGACGTAGTCAATCCAATGGACCGGGCATTGACCAATCCGTTGACTGGGTTCTAATTAAACCAACTCGAATAAAATTTGACCTTTTGGACTCAGAAGTACTTGAGCACCATTAAAGAGCCTCTGATACAGAAGTCAATTGTGTCTACAAGGTATTTACTTCCATCATGAAAACCTTCAACCAATGACGATGCATTGTTCAAAAGATGAAGGCATAACTTCTACGTTTTAAGGCGACATATTGATTTCAGACGATGGAATGCTCTGAAGGAAGTTTTTAAAACATTCATGAAATTTTTCCCCCCGAAAATTTGAATGTTCATTGGAATTTAAAACACTTGTAATATTGGCTCAAGTAGTAACAATACAAAGTAAATGTATTTACTGAGCATGAGACAGAGACGTAATTCTGACTCATTGGAATGAGAGTTGGACGCTTGGTATAAACATTTACCGAGTATGGTACAAGTGATGGAATGCAGGTATCATACAGTAGCAGCCAACTACAAGATTATAGAGAGTTTAAATGAAAACAAACTCACTATATGTTAAAAGAAGGCCATACCCCCGCTTGTCAACTTCAGTGGCAATAAGAAACTTGCCCAATTAATACACTTACATTTTGATAAGTTTTTATTAATTATCTTTATTATTCAACTGAATTTTGTATGATTTGATCCTGGACTATTGGTTGTATGGTAGTTTAGTAAACATTTTTTTTTAAAGTTAAAATAAATAACTTTTTATGTGAAGAACTAAATTCATAGTTTGTACTTATGAAATGAAAAGTATATCATTTCCATGAGACTGATATACTATAAAGCACTTGAGATATACTCATAAGTACTTGAGTTAAAATGATCATTCGTAAATTATGATGAAAAGTATATCATCCTCATGAATTGTACCACTCTAAAGTAAATGAGATAGATTTTCTTTTTGTTACGTAATAAGGCCACACCACTTATTACACAAAACTATTAAGGAAATATATTAAACTGATTGTTGAATAGTTTCCTTATATAATATCATGCGATGATTGGATCATTACAGGTAATATCCGAGCGAAGAAATGCTCAATCTCTTACGAAATCTGTGCGACGGTTATCGTACAAAATTCATTGTGAGAATGGGAATGCATCTACAAATTACCTCCAATGAATGTGAAAGGAATCACATTTTAGAGGAAAAAAAAATGAGTCAATTAGTCTAGTGAACTCTAAATCACTAATACTTGGATAATTGACAATATAATGTTGGGATTTGACTCACTCAGGTTTTGACATAACCATAAAGACACTTTGGTTGTGATATGATGTTTTGTTTTGAAAGAACTCAAATGGACATCCTTGTATTTAACAAGAAAATGGGAAAGAATGCAAAGTGACGGCATCTCTCATAATCAACTTTTTCTAAAGTACCAAAAACACCACCTCCCATTATGCTTTTAAAGTAATAAAGCATGTAACTTATTTTACAAATTCATTCTTTAGTAAAAAGTATTGAGACCATCCTAAGATGCAAATGGTAAACAACCCATTTTTTCAAAAGAAACAAGGTTATATTTGTGGACATATCCATACAGAATGCGGTCCATTCAAGTGATTTATGGCTCACGATGGATAATTCGAAGTGTTGAATTAATTATTGTTCACAAGAAATTATGCGTTTTTGAAACAATTCTAGCACATATTATACAATTTAAGGTCTCACCAACCTTGTTATTGCTACATATTTTACATCAAAATGACTTAATGGATATTGCATGTTTAATAGGATCATTGTAGAGCATCATATACCCCATGGTCTCGCAGAGGCTACCACCATAGGTTATATATGGTGTCTAAGGATCGGTTATGCGTAACAACCTTCCTACAAATGCTTGGGGGATATGCAATATTATACGCATATTCACTTATTCGTTTTAGAAACCGCAATTAGTCAACCATTTTTTCGTACCAGTTGGTAACTGGTTATAAGCCTGACATTTGTGTTCTTACGCATTTTTGGTTGCACTATATATGTGCCATTACGAGTCCACATCGTACTATGATGGGTCACGAAAATGATTAAGTAATTTTGTTGGATATTTACTCTCAACAATTATCCGCATTTTAAAACCTTTGGCAGGAGATCTCTTACCGCTAGATTGCGGTTATCACTTTAATGAGACAGTCTTCCCGTCATTAGGGGGAGATAAGAAAAAGTATTTTCTAAGGGAATGACAAGAATTGTCGTGGTGTGTTCCCACTATGTCTCATATTGATTCTTGTACTTCACAAATGTAAATGTGAAGTGAAAAAATAATCGATTTTCAGAATGTACATTGATGTCGCTAAAGTGATGCGATCACACATACCAGCTGCAAACCTACCTGCAAGGTTACAAATCCTCAATAGGGGATATACACCATAGACTAAGGTGTTGCAACTACACTTAGTGGAAGTGTGATTGAGGCCATGGCTCCATAAAGGAAGTTGGAGAGACCACTTGGTTCGATCAATCCTCACCTAGAAAGGAAGTAGGTGAGGAAGGAACAACTTATTTATATCATTAGAAATCAACTCATAAGATTATCTCTGAATATGTCCATGAATCAAACTGGAGGACGCTCCGAAGTTTAATGATTCCAGAGAACAATGACATCCCAAGTGGATTATGAGAATGCGCACGAGTCAATGGAAAGATCATGCGAGCATATTGATGATTAATTTCATATACACTTGCTTAAGGAAATAGAGCAAGATGAGATCGAACCAAGCTCCTTGTTGCTCAATGTCAACGAAGAGCATATTTGGCATATACAATTGATAGGTGTTGTAAAATACCTAAGTTTATATCTATTGTTTATGCTTTCTTTGCTACTTTTCTTGTAAATTATGTATCTTATGTCTGCTGTTGAGTAGTTAGGTGCTTTGGAGTCAATTGGAGCGAAAGAAGAAGGAAACATCCATTTGGAGCATAAAACGCGAGTGATAGAGCCAGCTAAGGTTATGCGGCGAAAGAATGAGGTCGTTATGGTGTCATATGAGGAAGTTATGAGCAAAATCAATGAAGCATATCAGTCCCTAGAACCGATTTCGCAGGACCAACAGTTCAAGGAAAATTGATAAGTTCATTTGGGTGGCCCTTATCCGGGTGTTGGGGTTGTCATTATCCAACCTTGTTTCATTACAACCCCGAATTCGATGAGAGAGATATTTCTCTCATTCACCTGAAATTCAGACAGAAGGAAAAACAAGCAGCGACTCTTGCTGCTGAAATTGAGAAATAGATCGAGAGAAATTCAGGGAAGTGAATAATTTGAAGCAAAGGATGATTCGAACAGGTGATGGAGAAGGTGAGTTTATGGTCGAGAGTGAAGCAGAGTTGGGGATCGATCTGAAATGAAAAAATGGGGGTTGATATGCATCTGAGATGAGTTAGGGTTTCTGAATTGAGATGGAGATGGTAATGGTTTGAATCAGATCAAGAAGAAAATGTTGTTGCTGTGAAGATGAAGATGATGCTGATACTGTTTGAATCCAAGTTCAAGCTCAGAGGAAATCAAGTGAAATTTATGAAGTTGCTACCATTAAATTGAGCTGCTGATGATGAAGAAGGTGGATTGTAATGAACTGAGAAGATTTGCAGAAGATAAGAGGTTCAGTAGTCCAAGGAAAGATGGGTGTTGCTCTAATTGAAGGAGGAAATTGATTCTTGTGATGTACTGGAAGTTAGGGTTTCAAATGAAATTAGAAATTTCAAGTTCGATTGATTGGGACTCGATTGAGAAATGGGAAGAAAGAATTGATGTTTCTGATGCGTTTGAAGTATTGGATGATTCTAGTGGTACAAGAAAATGGAGAAAATGAGGAATTGAGCCAAGCAAGGAGTTGACAAGAGCTGGTGGCACAACAGTGAGGCCCGAGCTTTAGCTACAGTTTCTGGTGGTTTTAGTTAATAAGCTGGATGGGTTGTTAAAGATGAGAACTGAGATGGTGCAGTTAAAATGGCTCACTGTTGATCTTGGTTGTGTATGTGAGACTGCAGATGGGAATGATTATTGTGCAGTGGGTTTGGTGGACTGGTATTGCAGGTTGTGTTTGAATGAATTATGCTGATGCAATGAGCAGTTGTGGGATTGAAGCTACCGAAGACATGAGTGATACTGAAGCTAAATGGAGTTGTAAGTGAGCTGCATTAAATGGTGTTGGTCAAAGAAGTGGATGCTATTGATATCTTGTTGATATGCGGGGACCAAGATGGCTCTGCTTTGGAAGTTTAGTCAAGAGTATGGAGATGGAATTGCATCTGCAATGAAGTGTTGTTGCTGATGTTGTGTTGTGACAGTGAGACATGAGGTAATTTGCAGCGGAGTGATGCCGTGGTGAGGTGAACTAACAAGAAAATGCAGTGGTGCATATGTTGCAGCTACAGTCGGAGATTGAATGAGCTTATGGAACTCGAAGGCATTAATGGAGTTGAGATGGCGCTTTGTTGGTACAAGCAGATAAGTTTGAGGCGATGATGAATGAAGTTGTGTGTTCGATTGGCTATATTGCGAGATGGTGAGTGGTAGTTCAAGATGTTACAAGCAAGGAATAAAATGGCATGAATGATGTGATACATTGCGATTGCGATTGGAGGTTTGAACTGGTGGTCCGAGATCAAGTGCTTTAAGCGAGATGCGGTTAGGGATAATGCTCGTGGAGAATGGCTAATGGTGCTATGTTGCAGTCCGAACTGCGAAAAATGGGAGCCGATATGAAGTTCGAGACTGCGGTGGTGTGTTGTAGCTAAGAAAAAATAATGATGACCTGAGCAAGGAATTGAAGAATCCAGTGAGTTGCAGGTGCTGGGTTATAGAATGGATGTCTATGGGATGATGTTGTAGTTGAGAATGGTGGAATTCAGTTGGTGGTTGATGATGAGTGCCAAATATTGCATATTTCTACACCTTTTTATTGGCATTTAACTCATCTTTTGTGCTCAGAAATCAGATATTATCCCAGATTCTGTATTTTCTTTGTTTTCAAGAATAAATATTTGTACTAATTAATTTTGTGTTTTTAGGTAGTAAATAAAGCTCGGAGAAATTGAGGAGCCAAAAGAGCAGAAAATTGGAGACAAGCGCCTATGGAGCAGAAAGCCAAAGCCCGCGCGCGCATCAGTTGCAACCCAACAAGTAGCAACCCATTTACAAGACATGGGCTTGAGCAATCCAAGATCTGGCCCATAACCCGAATCCAAAGCCCGTTTTACTGTGAGCCGTTAGATTTGCTCCATCTACATCCAACGGTCGCTCCACCATGCACATCGTCCGTCGCTGCTCCCGCTCCACATCGAAGTCACCTACACCTACACCCATCGATCCAAACACACCTTCCCCAATTTCTCACTTCCCTTTTCTCTTTCTCCCCGACAGTTTCAGAGAAACCCCATTCTCCTCTTCTCCCGACCAAAGTTGCAGAGACACCACCACCATCTCCATCCCCTGACACCAGCAGCCCCTCAGCCACCACAGCCGCCTTCACCACCGTCTCTAGCTTTAGCTATCTCCTTCATAGTTTCTTCTCAAACCCTAGAAGCTAGGTTTGAGATAGATAAAGCTAGGGTTTTTTCTCCAACATCACATTAAGGGCTTGCGGAGACGAATTGACAGAGGAGACAACAAATTCAGAGGCTTTGGGTGAGTGGGTCGCCATTTATTTTCCAAGTTGAAGTGAATTAGGGTTTTTGCATGTATAAATAGAGGATGAGCAGTGTTTGTAAAACTTATGCCTGGATTAGCCAAAGCACCAACTTTAGTTTAATTTGTGTTTAATTACTTCTAATTATGTTCTAAATTAAATTGCTAGGGTGTTGATGAAACCCTTAATTTTCATGTCAAGCATGTTTATCTTTGGTCTTATTCTTGTTGTATTATAATGTGTTAGGAGTAGTAATTAATTGATGAGCTTATGAGCCTGTGATGAGTTGTATTGTAAGAAGACAACTCATACTAGGGGTGAGTTAGTAAAATTAGTTAATGAACATCTACTTTAGACCTTCAAGGGAAGGCACAAGAACATAGCTTAAGTTACATTGCCTGAGCATGAGATTAGAAGGTGAATTCAATCACCCTAGTACCCTTTAACTTGTTTGTAATCTGTTTTTGCTGCCTTAGAATTGCTATCACACTACACCTTGTCGTATCGACTCAAAACCAACCCTTGTGTGTTACACTTCTCACCTGAAATCAGTTAGTGAAGCTTTAGAGTCATCTTTTCACACACTCCATTTCTATGTGGATCGACCTGTACTTGCCCTGCCTCCAATAGGCATTGTGCACTTGCAGTATGACCCGTAGGCAAACTCTTTTACAAGCCTACCAAGTTTTTGGCGCCGTTGCCGGGGATTTGGTAGTGTGCTGTATTGATCATTTGCTTACTTCACTGAATTTCAGTTCACCCCTGTATATATGTGCTTTGAATCTTTGTTTTTAGTTTTTCTTAGCGTAATTTAGCTGTAATTTTGTTATTGCCGCATCTTTCATTGTGTGCTGTCATTGCATTTTAGTTAGCTTATTTTAGTTACCATCAATCCTGCCTTCTGTCATTTGTTCTGCAAGCCTGATTTGTCCCTGTCTTAGTTGCATTGTGGTACCAATCTAAAAGTTGTTGAAAACTTTTCATTGTGCTGACTGAATAACGGCAGTAGGTGTTACAAAGTTGATGTTTTAGTGTAAAAATTTGTTGTTTGTACTGTGTCATTGTAAGTAGAGTTAGTCTGCAATGCAGTTATAAAACTGCAGTTTAGTTTTGCTTTATTAGCTGTAACTTCTCATGTTCAAGTTCATCACTCTATGTAACATAATTGTCTCTCAGTTTGTTCCATATCAAGCTTGTTGTTCTCATTATCTGTAGCTGTAGCTATCCTTTTGAATTTTCTTTCACTTGCATTAGCTTGCATTCATATAAACTGCATCTGTAGGCTGTATACATTAGTCGTAACTCTTAGTCCTAGTTTCAGTAATTCACTTTTCAGTCACATAGTTGCATCTCATGCTGTCACTTAATAGCATCTGTAACTTTGACATTTTGGTATAACTTAGCATAATCCCTTTGTTTTATATTTTGCACTGCTTGTCATTGTAATATGTAGCTTAGCTAGTCCATCTGTTCATATAAATTTCATATTAGCTCTTTAGTGTTAATTTTTATCATTCCTTTCTCATCAGCATTCTCTAGTAGCCTGTAAATACTAGTTATTCTTTCATATCCATAGCTGTATATTGTGTCAAACCCTTGTCAAATTGCTACTGGTATTCAAACTGCCCTGAAAAACCAAGCGAAATAACTCATTATCATGCAGTAAATTACTCTCAGTTGCTTATACTGGTGTTGATATTGTTTGAACCTGCACATTCTGAGAACTGAACTTTTCCTCTGAGTAGTAGGCACCTGTGCTACTGCATTACAAAAGCCAAGGAAAAGCATAAGAAGGAGCAGCGCAATCTGTACCTGCATTACTTCTGCAAAAGCCAAAGAAAGGAAAGACAAGGAGCAGAACAACATAGCCATTGTGGCTAAACCGGTTGGTCATTCTCAAATCCTGTTATACTTTATATCTGCATGAATGATCTGTGTGCAAGCATCTGGTGATATTTGAGCTTTACTTTGGTTAGATGGACTTATTACTTGTGCATTGCATGATTTGTGAAACTATCGGTGTCTTTTATGCTGAATATTGCTCACCCTGAATGTATGCATAACTTGTTATTTGGCCAACCTGTGTTGAATTCTAGGCCTTGTTCACATGACAAATTAGCTACCCTGCTGAGCAACCATCTCTAATTGTCTGTTAAACTAGTTGCATGAACATCTCTGTGACACTTGAGCAAACTTTGAAAACCTGAAATGTGTGCTTGTGTGTAACCTGTGCATTAAATCATTGGCTGAGCTAGCTACATTGCCACTGTGAAATCTTGGCCTCTACAAGGCCTCTTTGGCCCTTAGCTTCAATCTTTACCCCGTGCTTAACTCCAGCCCACGGTTGTTGAGTGTGAGATGCAACTTGGATAACCAAGTTAGCCGCAAGCCAAGTCAAGTCAACTCAGATCGTTGACATCAACTGAGTGAGTTGATGCCACATGCCCTGTACTCTTATGCATGCTTGACCTTGTGCTAGACCTTGAATCTGTGAACCATGCTTGCATAATGCACTAGCCACCTTGCTAAGCAAACACCACTGTGATAAATCTGAAGCCTGTGCTCATGTGACCTGAGCATAGCCTGTGAAAAGTGGAATCAACTGAACTAGTTGCCTTTTCACTTTAACTCCTAGGCGTCAACATACTCTGTGCTCATCTCCATCCCCTGTAGCTGTTGAGCTTGAGTTGCAACCTGGTTAAACTGGTTAGCTGTTAGCCCTGTACCTTTATGCAAGATTTACTCTGTCAACCACATCTGTGAGACCCTGTTGACTCTGTCACCCATTTGCACAATCTGTGAAAATTATAACATCAACCAACACACAATGACATTTTGTTTCAAGTCAAGTGCCCTATGATAGTGCAATTGTGTTTCGCCGATTCATCTCTTGCATCTCAGGCATTATCATATCTACATTGTGCTAAACTATTAACTATAAGATGTTTTGTGAATGATATGCCCTGCTATTATATGCATACTTGTGAGCTTGATCTCTGAAATTTGAGATCAACTGAACCAGTTGACACTCCATGGCATGTTAAAACTGTTGTAGAGTGCTAAATTGCTCATATGTTATTACATCCATTGCCTTTGTGCATCTGTGGATCAGCTTCTGCAAATTGTGTGTACCCCTGTGGCATTTAATTGAGTTGTTGAGTGACAGAAATTGTGTAGCAATCACTTGTTGTATGTCACACACAAACCCAGCACATGCTTCACCTTGAGTGAGCACAACCCATTACCCTGTGCACCTCACACAAATTTTTGCTTGCCTTATGCACCTGCCAACAACTGGGCTGTGCATAAGCTGTGTTTGTCTTTGCACATTACTCGCACCGTGCACTTTGCCGATCTTTGTGTCTCCCTTAAGCAACAACATCCAGCACCCCTGTGTGCTAGAAATTGGGTGTCATTTTTGTGAGTTTGTGTTCTATGTGCTGTGTACAATCTGTGCTGTGCATATAGCTGTATTGCTCTGTGCACATAACCAGTGCATAAGCTGAAGCCCACATAAACTGGGCTGTGCAACAAACTGAAGCCCACATAAACTGGGCTGGAACCCATAACCACTGGGCTCTGCATAAACTGGGCTGAAGCCCACATAACCTGAGCTGTGTTGTACATCAAGCACTCCTGTGTGCTTGAATTGGTGTGTCACTTGTGTAATTTGTGCTTATCTGTGTTGAAAGTCATTGGTTGTTTGAGTGCTATACATGCTTGATCTGTGCTAAGCTATGGGTATTTCTTTTTGAGTTCAATTTGATAGCCGGGCATGATAGGATTTTGGACTAACAGTAGAGATGAAGAATCATCACATAGGTCAATTAGAGAGCTTGCTTATGGGCATGCTTCACAATATGAACCCCCCACAGACCATGATGTCAATGACTTTAGGGAGTATTATGAACCTTCTCAGGGCCCTGACCTTGAATGCACATACCCTAATCATTATGAGCACATGTATCATTTGCCACAGTGGGAGGTTGAACAATGATGTCCTTCAGTGAACCCATGTATGCAGTCGATAATGGAGAATATCAAACTCATTGAGCAGAACAATGCTATACTTGAATGGAAAGCAATGCATGATCATACATATAGCAACATATCTGAATTTCCCTTCTATAGTGAACCTCATGCACAGCCATGCAGTGAATATCCATATAAGGCATGCATACCCACTAGTGAAGACTCTCCTTCCATTGAACATCTCAACATGATATTAAAAATGAACCTGATTCAATTACAAAGTGAAGAATGGAAGGAATCTCATGATAGGATGCTTGTTGTCCCTAATAAAGTAAATTTTGAAAATAATGTTTCTATTCCTACTCATGCAATTGACACTGAATATGAACCTAATCAAGAGGTAAATGAGTGCACTAGAAATGCTACAATTTTGAATAGGGAAATGCATTTTTGTTATGATGATGATGATGATGAATATGATATGTTAGAAGAGCATGTGTATGATGAAAATATGGTGAAACCTTTGAATGATGCTTCTTCTAATATTCAATTCATACATACATGTGATGTCAATTAGGTTTGAACAATTGTTCACCGAAAATGAGCATGCTATACAATCTCAGATCCGACCTAGGGATAGCATGATTCAATGCATGTAATTGATGTGTCTAATTCTCGCCTAGGTCACAAGGTGAAGTTTTTTGTGATCTCCCTATGCATGAAACCGAAGTCAGTAGATGATGATTATGGACTGGGCTTGCTCTTTGAAATATTTTGTGAACATGAGCATATTACATCACGTGTAGATGACTTGGGGGGATATTGATGTGATTGATAATGGTACTCTTGATCTCACACATGTGAACAACTTAGACTTGCTGGTAGGCCCGAAAGATGGGTAAATTATATGGCCTACGGTAATACCGCAAGTGCACGGTGTCTTGGTTGTAGGACATAGAAAGTCTGCGGGTGAACCACGAGACAAGGGGTGCTCTAATTGATCTAAGGCTTTGCTAAACCGAGTTTTAGTGATAACAAGTGATGAATGGTGTTTTGCGCCGAAACTACCGATTATGAAGTGTAATCCTAAACTAAAGTAACCGTGATGATAAGGATGCCGGGATTTTCGATTCCACCACTAAACTACACCGTGTCTTCAACTCATGATGTTAATCTTGTTCTTATAACAACCAAGGAAGAGGTGTCAGTCCGCTTCATGTCTAAGATGTTTCTCCAACCGATAATCTTAATCACAACTAAGGTGTTTACCCTAAGTATTAACCTGTCCGACTAAAGTACATGCCTAATCAGAGATAAACATTGGTCTATTTGAGCTTGAGTTGTAGCATGAACAACACAGGGGTTTTTAACTACAAGCATCCATGGCTTGGGTATGCACCGGGAGAGCAATGTGTGTTCCGCTCGTATTAAATGTATCTTAAAACTAATTAATCACTTTTAACAACACATGAATTATGGAAGAACATAGTGATAAGCTAGGGTTTCATCTCAAACCCTAGCACTTTGAATTAAAACATAATAAAATTAGCAAAGAACAATTTAAACTGCCCAATTTCATCTTCCTCACTCTCTATTTATACATGGAACCCCAAAATACCAAACCCTAATACTTTAATTCAAAAATCGAAACAAATCAAAAGAAAGAAAACCCATACTCTCTCGATTGTCTGTTCCTCTTTTGTCACATCGTCCTCGCTTCGACCGTTAGAACTCCTATCTCTAGTTATCACCGATTTAGTCTCTGTGGTTGGTAGAAACTAAGAAAGTGATATCTAGGGTTAGAGATGAGGCGTAGGTGTAGGAGTTGTTGGTCAGGTGATGGGAAAGGAGATGGTGGTGACGGCTTGGTGGAGATGGAGGGCGGCGCTGCGGCAGAGGGTGGTTGGTGGTGGAAGAGCAGAGCCTCCGAAAAGGGTTTGCAGGGGTTGTTCGTGAAAGTGACTCGGAGAGGAGAAGAGAAATGAGTTTAGGGTTAGGCTTAGGGGCTTATATAGGGGCTATGGTGTTGAGCAGGTTCGATGGGAACGCCGCACCGAGCGTAGGATTTAGGAAGATCTTCTTGACTACGGGCCTCGAGTGAGCTGCTGATCCGGTCGTGGGTAGCTCTAGCCCATGTCTTCCTTGTCAAGTTGCAACCGATTCGCAAGGCGGCTTTGGCTATTCCGCTCCATAGATGCTCGACTCACCTCTTCGCTCCTTGGCTCCTCAAATTCTCCGGACTTTATTTAGTACCTAAAATACAAAATTAATTAAAACAAATATTTATTCTCAAAACAAAGAAAACACGTAACTGGGATAATATCTCGATTTCTATGCGCAAAAGATGAGTAAAATGCCAATAAAAAGGTGTATAAATATGCACTATTTGGCACTCATCAAATACCCCAAAACCCGAATTTTACTTGTCCTCACGTATGCACTAAGCCTTTAAACCCCTAGGTGTCCCTAGTGGATCTAGTTGTAGTCTCGTGAGGGTTTACTAGGTGTACCCACAAAACCTTCTCCAACTTCGCAGTGTAAAAGAGTCTTCCAAGAAGCTATGAGGACATAGAGTTTCGCATGCTAGTAATGTGAACTATCGAAGAACGCATTCTCATCCTTAAGTGCCGAGCGAGAAGTAACCATACCATATGAAAGAATTCTTCGACAGATCATAAGCCTCGACTTCGCCTCACCATTAGGTTTTATGATAATTGCACTCAAAAAGATCGCTTTTAGTCTCTCATGTGTGCAGCAGGAGTAAAGAGAGAAATCCCGCACACGTTGTGTAAGAAGGATAACCTTCCGAAGTAAAATCTGGAGACTCCACAAAAGTGTGGACAAAAAGAATCTTTTCTAATGATCTCTAAGAAGGGAAAATCAACCATTAGTAAGGGGTGGAGTACTCACTCACTTCTCACCCGATCAAGAATTAATATCACTCTCATAAGAAACCATAGAAACGCCTTCAATCTTCTACTTCTTCAAATGTTGATGACGAACTTCTAAACTTCACAAAACTTGACAATTTTTAACTTTTCTACTCAAATTCCTTGTTGTTTGGATTTTTCTTTTTAAACTCTTCTTTACCATGGTGGTAGCAAAAATAAACTACAATATTTTTTGATTTTTAATTTTTTTTTTTTTTTTTTTTTTTTTTTTTTTTTTTTTGAATTACAATAAGTGAAAATAAAAATACAAATAATGAAACAACTAACTCCATGGACAAAGGACTTTATCACTCAATTTTTCCACAACTTGTATTGTCTTGATTTTATAAATTTTATTAATTCTCATCCTATTTTCTTTTCTTTGTTGCACATAAACCTTGGACTATATCAATTTTTCTTTCCATATTCGATTCTCGCTCTGGTTGCTTTGATGATGTGTTTCTATGGGTCTTGCTGATTGAGAGAGAGAGATGCTAACCGTAAATCGGTATTTAGAAGGAGTTTTCATCTTTAGACGTCACCACCATGATTGACAAAAACTAGCACTCAAGAGATCAAAAGATGGTGCGACTCACCATTCCTACCCGGAATTTACGTACGGGACACACACTCTATTGAAAGTCACAAAGAGTGAAGGTCGATTGATGTAAAATGGGTAGTCTCCACTATGGGTGATCACACTTACTACCGAATATCTAAACAAAGACGACCCGCCCTCCCATGGTTAAATCCAACTTTAACGCTCTAATCAACTAAGGAACCCGATTGCGTTCTCCTTCTTTCCAGTTCCCGTTATTTCTACGTATTCTATGTAAACATAGCTAAAAGCATGCTAGTGACTCTAAAATCTCTAAAGTTGGAGGTTTTTACAAAAAGAGTTATGATTTTTTTTTTTTTTTTTTTTTTTTTTTTTTTCAAAATAAAAGGTGAAATAAAAGACTAAAAAATCTAAATGCAAATAACACCCCCAAACCAAAATTAAAAATTGTCCTCAATGTGTCAAAAGATAGGAAAAATTAAACAAATACATACCATGAGAACTATGCTTTGAAAAGATAAAAGGGAAGAGATTATCTAAAGAAGGTTGAGCTTCATTCGTCAAGGCTAGAATCCAATATTCTCAACGGAGATCATATCGGATTAGCATAATATATGTGCAAGAAGACTCAACCGAATCAAGAAAAGAAAAATTTAACAAGTCCTACTGGATTATATACAAAAATTCACCATAAACTAACAATCTAAAGAGTTGAGGATCAACCCAATAGAAAATATATACAAACATCAACAATCTTACACAATTATAATATGAGAGTGCAAGTAAGACTGTAGATGTGAAGGAGTTTCCCCCAAACCTAAATTTGTGAACGGGTGTGTTTGTGAGAACAAAATCTTGCAATTTTAAAGGTACATCATGCAAAAGGTCTAACTCAAAATGAGTTTTGCTAATTACAGTGTATATACATATTCCAACCGTAGCTCCTTAAGAGTGTTATACTTTGATGCAAAATAGTCCAAGAGGACTTGGGAAGCACAAAGTTCTAGGCCTAAGTTAGGCATTTTAAAAGTTGGTTTTGCAATTTGTGACAAAACTACACCTAGGTTTGGTGGAGGAGTATCAATTGTGACTCAGGAGAGAGGTTAGGTACATCTAAGTTATTTTCATGTATAAAATCATTTGCACCGTCACACTCTTTCCTAAGGTCAGAGTGGGTAAATCATGGTCTTTTTTCACAGACAATGGCACAGTTCCACATCAATATCACATGCATGAATATCAGAAGAAGCATCATTCATAGGGTTCACAGAGAGACACTTAATGTCATTTGAACCTAAAAATTCTATTATATTTTCAAAATACATGCTCTTCATATTCATCATCATCATCATCATCATAGCAAAATCCATCTCTCCATTCAAAATTGTAGTATTTTTAGTGTACTCATCTACCTCTAGATTAGGTTCATATTCAATGTTAGTTGCATGATTAAGACTAGAAACACTAATTTTCAATCCTATCATTTTGTAACTCAATCAAAGTTCCTTTCAAGAATCATCTTGAGTTGTTCCATCAAGGAGAGTCTTCACTAGTGGGTATACATTCCTCATATGGGTATTCATTGTATGGTTGGCATGAGGTTCACTAGAGAAGGGAAATTCGTATATGTTGCTATGTGGATGGTCATGCATTGCATTCATTTCAAGCCTAGCATTTAGCTCCATGAGTGTATCCATTGTTGATTGCAAACTAGAGTTGGGGAGTATATTGTTCATCTCCCCACAATGATGCATGTGTGCAGAAAAACAACATCTATTCACAAATGCGTAAGATCAACAGCCAATGAACAGGATCAGCCGTTAAAAACATGCCTGTGGTGTTCACCACACAACACAACACAACACTCAGGGTTTGCACAGGGTCTGCTCAAACTTGTAGCTTCAATGGCTCATGCTCAGGGTATGCGCAGGGTTTACAAAGCACAGGGGTGCAGCCCTAATGGCTATACAAACATATCATCTGGTTCTAACACACTCGCTAACACAATAGAGAATACACAAGACACTACAGAGTCATTACAAAGACAACTATGATCTCTACAGACATTAAGCTTCTCTTCGTGAACCTTATGAATGATGCTTCTTCTAATATTCAATTCATACATACATGTGATGTTGAATTAGGGTTTGAACAATTGTTCATCTTCCTCACTCTCTATTTATACATGGAACCCCAAAATACCAAACCCTAATACTTTAATTCAAAATCGAAACAAATCAAAAAAGAAAATGAGCATGCTATACAACTTGCATCCGACCTAGGGATAAGAGCGAGCTACGAATTGTTCCGGGAGAGGAGAAGAGAAATGAGTTTAGGGTTAGGCTTTACACGATGATTCAATGCATGTAATTGATGTGTCTAATTCTCGGCTTCTAGGTCACGGTGTGAAGTTTTTTGTGATCTCCCAATAAAAAGGTGTATAAATATGCACCATTTGACAAAGGGTATGCTAAGGTCTCAAATCCACCACTAACCCTATCATGTGTTCATGAAAATCTTATCATTAGCTTTTTCACTTAAGAAGTTGTAGATGATGATTATGGACTGGGGCTTGTCGAAATATTTTGTGAACATGAGCATATTACATCACGTGTAGATGACTTGGGGGATATTGATGTGATTGATAATGGTACTCTTGATCTCACACATGTGAACAACTTAGATCTTCAATTGCACTAACTGGGATAATATTCGATTTCTATGTCACAATGAGTAAAATGAGAACTTGCACCTAAACCAACTATTCACTTCCTAATCTAGGCCTAGAGCTTTGTGCTTCCCAAGTCCTCTTGGACTATTTTGCATCAAAGTATAACACCCGTAGGGAGCCACAGTTGGAATGTGTATCTCTACCCGTTCCTAAAATTGTCCATTTTGAACTAGACCTAGTGCATGATCTGCCTTTAAAATTGCAAGATTTTGTGTTCAAAAGCACATCTGTTGACAAGTTTAGGTTTGGGGGAAAATCATTCACTTATACAATCTTACTTACGCTCTCATGTTATATTTGTGTAAGGTTGTTGATGTCTCTGCATATCTTCTTTTGGGTTGATCCTCAACTCTTTAGATTGTTGGTATATGGTTAATTTTTCTTGTATATAATCCAGTAGGGCTTTTTAAATTTTCTATCTTGAATCGGTTGAGTCTTCTTGACTAATAAAGCTCTAACCTTGCTTTCGCCGACATCCGGTAATCTCTTCCCTTTTCTCTACTCAACATAGTTCTCTTGATATGTGACTTTTTGAATTCTTATTATCTGTTGACACATTGAGGACAATGTTTGATTTAGGTTTGGGGGTGCATTTGCATATAGAGTTTTTAGTCTTTTATTTCAAAAAAAATAAAAAAATAAAAAAAAATTCAAAACTCTTTGTAAATATGCACATAAAATCCTCCAACTTTTAGAGATCTTAGAGTCACTAGCATGCTTCTAGCTATGTTTACATAGAGAGTCTGACCGAAATAACAGAACTTGGAAGTACTGGAGAACACAATCGGGTTTCTTAGTTGATTAGAGCGTTAAAGTTGGATTTAATCATACCGGAGGGAGAATTAGGTGCTGTATAGATATTCGGTAGTAGAATTGTGATCACCCATAGTGGAGACTACCCATTTTTACATCAAGCGAGGCACCGACCTTCATTTTTTGTGACTTTCTAAAAAATCGGTTAGAGTGTGTGTCACCGTACGTCAATTCCGGGTAGGAATGGTGAGCTACCCAACTTCGCACCACTTTCAGCACTATTTTTGATCTCTTGAGTGCTAATTTTGTCAATCATGAGGGTGACGTTTAAAGATGAAAACTCCTTCTTGTAGTTCGATTTGCAGTTAGCATCACTCTCTCCCTCTCAACAACATCAACAGATTCATAGAAACACATCATCGTCAGCAAGCGGAGCATCATCAGAATATTTGAAGAAAAGTTGAAATAGTCCAAGGTTTACATGCAACAAAGAAAAGAAAAGAAAATAGGATGAGAATTAATGAAGTTTGTGAAATCAAGACAATACAAGTGTGGAAGATTGAGTTTTATTGTTATTTTCATTTCAAGTTATTACCTTAAAAAAAAAAAAATGTTTGTCAAGTTTTTATGAAGTTCAGAAGTTCATCATCAGCTATTGAAGACCGAAGATTGAAGACGTTTTTATGAATGCTGAGAGACTGATATTAATTGCCGATCGGGTGAGAAGGTAAGTGAGTACTCCCATCCTTGCTAATGGTTGATTTCCTTTCTTAGAGATCATCGGAAAAGATTCTTTTTGTCCACAACTCGTGGAGTCTCCGAAAATTATTTCGGAAGGTTATCCTTCTCATCTTCAACGTGTGCAGGATTTCTCTCTTTATTCCCGCTGCCGCACACATGAGAGACTAAAAAGCGGTCTTTTTGAGTGCAATTATCATAAAACCCTATTGGTGAGGCAGAAGTTGAGGCTTGTGATCACTATCGAATCCGAATTCTTTCATATGGTATGGTTACTTCTCGCTCAACTCTTAAGGATGAGAATGCGTTCTTTGATACTTCTAACTTCGTGTTACTAGCATGCAGAAACTCTATGTCCTCATAGCTCATTGGATGCTTGAGACTCTTTTACACTCTGAAGTTGGAGAAGGTTTTGTGGGTACACCTCTGGTAAACCCTCACGAGACTACAACTCGTCCACTAGGGACACCTAGGGGTTTAAAGGCTTAGTGCATACGCTAAATGCATTCGAGAGACCAGCGACAGGTGGTATAGTTAGGATTTCTTAATTTCTCGTTTCACTTGAGGACAAGTAAAATTCAGGTTTGGGGGTATTTGATGAGTGCCAAATATTGCATATTTCTACACCTTTTTATTGGCATTTAACTCATCTTTTGTGCTCGAAAATCGATATTATCCCGCATTCTCGTATTTTCTTTGTTTTCAAGAATAAATATTTGTACTAATTAATTTTGTGTTTTTAGGTAGTAAATAAAGCTCGGAGAAATTGAGGAGCCAAAAGAGCGAGAAAATTGGAGACAAGCGCCTATGGAGCAGAAGCCAAAGCCAAAGCGCGCGCATCGGTTGCAACCCAACAAGTAGCAACCCATTTACAAGACATGGGCTTGAGCAATCCAAAATCCGGCCCATAACCCGAATCCAAAGCCCGTTTTACTCTGAGCCGTTAGATTTGCTCCATCTACATCCAACGGTCGCTCCACCATGCACATCGTCCGTGTCATTGCTCCCGCTCCACATCGAAGTCACCTACACCTACACCCATCGATCCAAACACACCTTCCCCAATTTCTCACTTCCCTTTTCTCTTTCTCCCCACAGCTTTCGGAGAAACCCCATTCTCCTCTTCTCCCGACCAAAGTTGCAGACACCACCACCATCTCCATCCCCCGACACCAGCAGCCCCTCAGCCACCACAGCCGCTTCACCACCGTCTCTAGCTTTAGCTATCTCCTACATAGTTTCTTCTCAAACCCTAGAAGCTAGGTTTGAGATAGATAAAGCTAGGGTTTTTTCTCCAACAAAGACATTAAGGGCTTGCGAGAGACGAATTGACAGAGGAGACAACAAATTCGTAGGCTTTGGGTGAGTGGGTCGCCATTTATTTTCCAAGTTGAAGTGAATTAGGGTTTTTGCATGTATAAATAGAGGATGAGCAGTGTTTGTAAAACTTATGCCTGGATTAGCCAAAGCACCAACTTTAGTTTAATTTGTGTTTAATTGCTTCTAATTATGTTCTAAATTAAATTGCTAGGGTGTTGATGAAACCCTTAATTTTCATGTCAAGCATGTTTATCTTTGGTCTTATTCTTGCTGTGTTATAATGTGTTAGGAGTAGTAATTAATTGATGAGCTTATGAGCCTGTGATGAGTTGTACTGTAAGAAGACAACTCATACTAGGGGTGAGTTAGTAAAATTAGTTAATGAACATCTACTTTAGACCTTCAAGGGAAGGCACAAGAACATAGCTTAAGTTACATTGCCTGAGCATGAGATTAGAAGGTGAATTCAATCACCCTAGTACCCTTTAACTTGTTTGTAATCTGTTTTTGCTGCCTTAGAATTGCTATCACACTACACCTTGTCGTATCGACTCAAAACCAACCCTTGTGTGTTACACTTCTCACCTGAAATCAGTTAGTGAAGCTTTAGAGTCATCTTTTCACACACTCCATTTCTCGTGGATCGACCTGTACTTGCCCTGCCTACAATAGGCACTGTGCACTTGCAGTATAACCCGTAGGCAAACTCTTTTACAAGCCTACCAGTTGAGTTGCAGTTCAGGGTCCAGGTTTGCTGGATTGGTGGAGTTTGCAAGGGAGCTACAGATGGTAGTGATGCTATCTGAGGTTGAGCTGTTGTTGCTACAAATTAGAAGGCTGTGGGTAATGGCTAGGAGATTGCAGGTCTTAAGTGCACTTTGATGATCCGATTCAATAGATTTGTTTGAAGTGAATGGAAGCTGCGAATGAGAAGCCGAACCAAATGGCAATGAGTTTCATCTTTGAGTGAGAAATGGTCGATTGCAAAGATGGCAAGAGACGAAGTCGGGCTTGGTGGAGTATGGAGTGACAGAATGGTGGTATTACTGATGATGAAGCGCCATGTTGGTGCAACACTGGGGATGGCCTGTGCAAGATTGCAACATCCTTGGCCTAGACTCTACCAGTTAGCTCACTCAGCCAAGTCAGATGCTGATTCGGTCACTCAGATGACTCACACCCTGACTCGGTCTGACTTCTGAGTTGACCCGATTGAATCGTTTGACCGGTGACCGGGCGGACTTTTCCGGTCACCTGAGCCGTTTTCCGGTCACTTCTCCGGCCGATTTCCAGCCATAATACCAGTTTTTCGGCGATAGTTTTTGGGGCATATTTTCTACATGGGTTTTTCTCACATATGGGCTTGGTGGACTTCTATCTATTGGACCTTTGAGACTTGACCTAATTTTGGAAAGCAAAGCTATTTAAAGGAAAGATTTCTACAACTTTGAGATCACGTATTATTCTTGGAACTTGGAGAGATCCGCTTTTGTTTACGCTACTAGGTTTGCTTTTGTTCATCTTCTTCTATTCAATTAATATTTTTATGATGAACTCCATAGCTATGAGTAGCTAAACACATATTATTGGTTATGGGATGAAGTTGATTTCTCAACATGTTATTTGAATCTATGAATTAGTTTTGTCTCAATACTTTATTGTTTATGATTCATTATTAATATTGTCATATGATTTGATTGTTGTTTGGTTGAGTCCGGAATCAATCCGATTTACATTCATCTCTATTGCCAGATTAGGGTTTTCAATACGAAATAGTTGTTTATCCCTGATTCTAAGTAGCATAGTGTGGTTATTACTTGTAGTGATACATCTTTATAATTGCATATGAATCATAACCTTGGTTAAATTGAATTAGTGCTTTTACACGTTTGATTGACTTGATTAGTCTTATTCCATAGAACTTAGTGCTTTGAGGGAGTTAAACTTAATTGTGCTTTTACACTTTAGGTTGCTTTCTAGGAAGAATTCACATATGCATCTTTTAATGTGGTTGTGATGAAATCAGGGAATTAGCGGGATATTCTTGCGATCAAGGTATCCTAGGACCTTTAGTTAATGAGAGATTAAATTATCAATTCTAATCATTGATGAAAATACATGTTTGTGAATGATACTATCCCGTGACCAATATCTTCTCCTTATTGATTATTCAAATTATTTTATTGCTTTCAATTATTTTTATTGCTTAGATAAAACAAACATCCCCCCTGGGTTACTTTAGAAACTGAAATTCTATAACAACAATTGCCTCTCTGTGGATACGAACTCTTTCTTATCACGTACTTCATTTATATTTAGTAGAGTGAGAAAGTGAAATTATTTTTGCTCGGCTGATAACCGGTCAAATTTTGGCGCCGCTGCCGGGGAGGCATACAACTTGTTATTAAGTTTTTTGTTTCTTTTTATAATTTCTGCTTTTATCTTTGCCTTTTGTTTTCTTGTCTTGTTTCTCACTTGTTTGCAAGAATTGTTTTTCAGGTACCTAATCCCTGTCTTCTAAAGATTGGAACTATCCAAGGTTCGGGATAGCTACTCGAAGAGGCGCAATACTCCAACCAAGTCAAGACACAACATAAGATCAAGAGTTAGAAGTGGAACAAGAGTTACAACTAGAAGGAGAACAAGAGGTTCCATTCGTAGAAGAACCACAAGTTGAAGAAGAAGGAGCAATGGGTGATGCAAATCGTACACTCAAGGACTTGGATTCTCATAGGCTTGATACACAACAGGGGTGTATTCAAACAAACTACACTTTTGAGATCAAGCCGAGGTTGCTTAGAGAATTACCAAAGTTCCATGGCATGGTGAATGAAGACCTAAACAAGCATCTTATGGACTTCCACACCATTGTCATGGCCATGCTTCTAGCGGATGTTGAGGCGGATGGTGCAATGTTGAAAGTTTTTCGTTTTTCTTTGATGGATAGTGCTAAGGATTAGTTGTACTATTTACCTTCCGGAAGTGTCACGACATGGAATGGGCTGAAGAAACTCTTTTTCGAGAGATATTTTCCTGCATCAAAGACTACTCAAATTCGCAAGGAGATTTGTGGGATGAAGCAAAATGTGGGAGAATCCTTATATGAATGTTGGGAACGATACAAGAGATTGGTGGCAAGCTGCCCTCACCAGTGACGCTATGATCATCCAATACTTCTATGAAGGACTCCAATCAAGTGATAGGAATCTTCTTGACGCTGCGGGTGGTGGTGCACTAGTGAGAAAGACGGTGGCACAAGCTAGAGAGTTGATTGAAAACATGGCAGCAAACTCCCAACAATTCTTGAGTCGTGGTTCGGATGTTCTTCTTAGGAAAGTAAATGAAGTGAGCGAGGTCGAGGAACTTCGTCAACAAATGGGTAACATGACAGCAATGATGCAACAAGTTGCAGCCGCGGTGATACCAAGTTCCTCTCAAGCTTATGAGGACGAGCAAGCTAATGCGGTCTTTACAAATCAACAAAGACGGTATGATCCCTACTCTAACACTTACAATACGGGATGGAGAGATCACCCCAATTTTAGCTATGCCAACAAGCAAGGTGCAGTCCAACAACCTACTTTCAACCGTCCGAGTGGATTTCAACCACAACAACAACAATTTCAAAGAACCACAAGCACAACAATCAATGCAAAATCAAGGTTCCGATATTGATTCAAAGCTTCAAACAATGATGCAAGGCATTTCCACCATGTTTAAAGAAAGTCAGCAGGAAACTAAGAGTGTTATCAAGGAGTTGCAGACACAAATGGGCTCCATGGCTATTGAGTTGAACCAATTGAAGGCACAAATAGTGGGAAACTCCCTTCTCAACCTATTAACCCAAAAGAGGGTGTCAATGTTATTACGTTGAGAAGTGGTACACAACTTGTGCAACCCGAAGTGATTCAGGCAAGGTGGAAACACCAAAGGAACCTGTTTTGGAGGAGAATGAGGATTCTCCCCAAAATTCTGAGGTACCTATTCCTAACTCTAAAACTCCGGTTTCTACTTATGTTCCTCCTTTACCTTTCCCTCGCAAATTTGCAAGTTCCAAGAAGGTGGAATTAGAAAAGGAGATTTTAGACGTTCTAAAGAAGATCCATGTGAGCATACCACTCATTGATGCTATTAAGAAAGTTCCAAAGTATGCAAAGGTGTTGAAGGACTTGTGTACCAATAAGCAAAGGCTCAAAGGTAATGAAGTGCTTAGTGTGGGGGAGAATGCTTCGGCAATCTTACAACACAAACTCCCACTTAAGTGCAAGGATCCCGGTAGTTTTGACATTCCCGTCACAATTGGTAACACAACATTTAACAAAGCTATGTTGGATTTAGGTACATCCGTTAATGTTATGCCTGCATCAATGTATAATTCACTTGATCTTGGTCCTCTTAAAAAGGCTGAAATTGTATTGCAATTAGCCGACTCTCTAATGTCTACCCAATGGGTATTGTTGAGGATGTTCTTGTGCAGGTTAATCAACTTGTATTTCCAGCTGACTTTTGCGTGTTAGAGATGAATGAAGGTTCACCGGGCTCGTCTCTTCCATTGCTACTTGGGCGTCCCTTCATGAAAACGGCGAAAACCATAATTGATGTGGACAAGGAAACGTTGACCATGGAGTTTGATGGAGAAACAATACGTTTCAACATTTTCGAGACGATGAAATATCCTAGTGATGTCCACTCTTGTTTCTCGATTGATGTTATGGATACATTGGAACAAAAAATGTTTGAATTAAATGGTGATGATGCTTTGGAAACCGTGTTAACTACATCCATGGATAATGGTGTAGAGTGTGGTAATGAAGTCAAGGAAGCCCTTGGTGATCTTAATTCACTACAAGGATGCCCGAAAACTCATAATATCTCTTTTATTTCTTTACCATGCAGTGATGAAAAGCTTGTACCTTCAATTGCTAAATCTCCAAAGTTAGAATTGAAACCTTTTCTCGATCACCTAAAGTACTTGTACTTGGGTGATAATGAAGAGTTACCTGTGATTGTTTCTAATGATCTTAGTTATCTACAGGAGCAAAAACTTCTAAGGGTGCTAAGGAAGTACAAGACGGCCATAGGATGGACAATTGCTGATATCAAGGGTATAAGCCCTGCCGTTTGTATGCAAAAAATCCGTTTGGAGGACGATGCAAAGCCTACAAGGGAAGCGTAACGTCGTTTGAATCCCCCTATGATGGAAGTTGTGAAAAAGGAGATACTCAAGCTTTTGGAAGTGGGTGTTATCTACCCCATATCCGATAGTAAGTGGGTGAGCCCGGTACAAGTAGTACCAAAGAAATCAGGTGTGACAGTGGTGGAGAATGATAAGAACGAACTTGTCTCAACTCGTGTGCAAACCGGTTGGAGGGTTTGTATTGATTACAGGAAATTGAATGCCACCACTAGAAAAGATTATTTTCCATTGCCTTTTATTGATCAAATGCTTGAACGTTTAGCTGGACACTCTTACTATTGCTTCCTTGATGGCTATTCAGGTTATAATCAGATTGTGATAGCGCCGGAGGATCAAGAGAAAACCACTTTCACTTGTCCTTTCGGTACTTTTGCTTATAGAAGGATGCCTTTTGGCTTATGCAATGCTCCATCTACCTTTCAAAGGTGTATGGTAAGTATCTTTTCAGAATATGTTGAAAACATAATCGAAGTGTTCATGGACGATTTTAGTGTCTTTGGTGATTCATTTGACCTTTGCTTGAACAATTTGTCTCTAATCCTTGAACGATGTGTTGAAACAAACCTTGTGGTAAATTGGGAGAAGTGCCATTTCATGGTAACTCATGGCAAAGTTTTAGGCCATATAATATCTTCTAAAGGCTTGGAAGTTGATAAATCTAAGATAGACCTTATTCGTGCTTTAACCCCTCCCACTAAGGTGAGGGAGATACGCTCTTGTCTTGGTCGCGCAGGTTTTTATCGTAGATTCATCAAGGACTTTTCCAAGATAGCATCACCACTTTGTAACTTATTACAAAAAGATGTGGTTTTTAACTTTGATGAAAAGTGTATGGCGGCATTCAATCGTTTGAAAGAACTTTTGATTTCAGCCCCTATCATTAAACCACCTGATTGGAGCAAGCCTTTTGAGCTCATGTGTGATGCAAGTGACTATGCGGTTGGTGCGGTGCTTGGGCAACGTGTGGGGAAGATTCCTCATGCTATTTATTATGCTTCTAGAACGTTAAATGAGGCCCAACAAAACTACACAACCACTGAAAAAGAGTTGTTAGCCATTGTTTTTGCTTTGGAAAAGTTTCGCTCTTATCTAATTGGTACAAAAGTTGTTGTATTTTCTGATCATGCAGCACTTAGGTACTTGCTAATGAAGAAAGAGGCGAAACCGAGGCTCATACGGTGGATTTTACTCTTGCAAGAGTTTGATATTGAAATCAAGGACAAGAAAGGAATTGAGAACACCGTTGCGGATCACTTGAGCCGTCTTCTTTGTGGACAAGGAAGCTATTCCATTGCGTGAAAGTTTCCGGATGAGCAACTATTCTCAATTGCCTTTGGAGAACCATGGTATGCCGATATTGTCAATTACTTGGTATCTAAACAAATCCCAAAGAACTTGTCTCGTGCTGAGAGGGACAAACTTAAGAAGTTAGGAAACCAATACATATGGGATGATCCATACTTATGGAAACATTGTAGTGACCAAGTAATAAGAAGGTGCGTTCCCGAATCTGAATTTAATTCTATCTTGTCTTTTTGTCACTTTTATGCTTGCGGATGACACTTTGGGAGTAAGAGAACCGCTCACAAGGTACTTGAAAGCGGTTTTTATTGGCCAACCTTGTTTAAGGATGCACATATATTTTGTATAACTTGTGATAGGTGCCAAAGAACAGGCAATCTAGGTGCCCGAAATCAAATGCCACAAACTTTTATTCAATTTATTGAAGTTTTTGATGTATGGGGTATTGATTTTATGGGTCCTTTTGTCAACTCCCATGGGAATTTGTATATCTTACTTGCTGTTGATTATGTCTCGAAATGGGTGTAAGCTAAGGCCACCCCAACTAATGATTCTAAAGTGGTTTCAGATTTTGTGCAAGCTAATATTTTTGCAAGGTTTGGAATTCCAAGATCCATAATTAGCGATGGGGGTTCTCACTTCAAAAACAGGATTTTACAAAGCTTGTTGAAGAAGTACAATGTGTCGCACAAGATTGCAACACCTTATCATCCCCAAACAAATGGACAAGCCGAGGTGTCTAACCGAGAGGTGAAATCCATTCTAGAGAAGACGGTGAACCCAACAAGGAAAGATTGGAGCATGCGACTTAATGATGCTTTGTGGGCTTATAGAACCAAGATACAAGACACCTATCGGGATGTCTCCCTTTAGGCTTGTGTATGGTAAACCTTGTCACTTACCCGTTGAAATTGAGCATAAGGCGTTTTGGGCTATTAAGCAATGCAATATGGAGATGGATGGGGCTGGAAAGCAAAGTAAGTTACAACTCCAAGAGCTAGAGGAGCTTCGCAATGATGCATTTGAAAGATCACGCATTTATAAGGAAAAGACGAAAGCATTTCATGATAACATGATTTCTAGGAAACAATTTTGCATTGGGCAGAAAGTGCTTTTGTTTAATTCTCGCTTGCATTTATTTCCGGGTAAATTAAGGTCACGTTGGATCGGACCTTTTATTGTTACTAATGTGTTTTCTCATGGTGCAGTAGAAATTCGTAGCATAGCTACAGGGAAAGAACTTAAAGTTAATGGGCACCGGTTGAAACCATATTATGAGAATTTCACTTCCGAAGTGGTGGAAGGAGTTAACTTTGTGGATGTACCCCCTCTGGAGGAGTCATAGAAAGCAAGGAGATAGTCGGGCTGACGACTTTAAACCAAGCGCTAAATGGGAGGCAACCCATCGCATGAGTATTTCTTGTCTTGTATTTATTTCTTGTCTTGTTTTTAGTTTTTTCTTGTCTTGTTTATATTTTTTCTGATTTCTTGTCACATATCATGTTAGAATTTCCCACCTTGACTTACTTTGGACGATTCAATTTACATTGAGGACAATGTAAAGTTTAAGTGTGGGGGAGTGGTTAAGTATTTGCATTGTAAATTTTTCATGAAATTTTCAACTTTTGTGTAAATTAGTGAATAAAAAACTCTAACTTGTAGTTAGTTTAGAGTCACATAGTATACATGTAGCTAAGATTACATCGAGATTCTCATAAGAGTGACTGAACTTAGAGATGACAGAGAACATGATCGGGTTTCTTACTTGTATGAGAGTTAAAGTTGGATTTAACCATGCCAGTGGCAACTAAGGTGTAGAATGAATTAGGTATTAGAGTAGTGGTCCCCTATAGTGGAGACTACCTATGTTACATCATGCGAGGCACCGACCTTCAATTCTTTGTACCTGTCTAAATATGTGCTTTTAGAGTGTACGTAAATTCCGGGTTGAATGGTGAGCTGCCCAACCTCCCACCATAGAAGCACTATTTTGATCTCTTGAGTGCTATTTTTATCAATCATGATGGTGACATCGAATTGCTAACTTACATACCACTTGTAATCTTGTTCGCAGTTAGCACCATCCACTTTATCTCTCTCTACACCAACAGGTCCATAGAAACACCATCATCATCAACAAGAGGAGCATCACAAATTCGAAGGGAAGTTAAACACGTTCAAGGTTTACAAGCAACGGTACAGAAATAAGCGGATTTCAGATTCAAGTAAAGCAACAAGACAAGGAGCAGAATTTTTACAAGTTGAAGACTATTGTACAAGAGTGAAAATTATCAAGGATGAGAGTTCGAGAAGTTTATGATATCAAGACTTACAAGTTGTGAAGAATCAAGCGGTAAAGTACTTATACCATGGCCTTTGTACTTACATTTTTATTTTATTTGTATTTTACTTTCTCTTGTCTCAAAAAAAAAAAAAAAAAAAAAAAAAAAAAAAAAAAGAGAAAAAAAAAAAGTTAGGTTCATTACTAGTTTTATTGTTTTGTTTCGTTTTGTTTTCATTTTGTATTTGTTTTATTTTTCTTGTCTCATATATAAAAAAAAAAAAAAAAAAAAGAGACAAGAAAAAATTTATATTTTGGGTTTGTATAGTTTGTTTTTAGTTTTGTATTCTTTCAATAAAGCCAATGGAAGAAGGAATATCTGCAATGAAGTTTCAAGCAATAAGGATTTAGAGGAAAGAGTTACATTGTCGAGATTCTACGAAGTTCAAAAGTTATCATCAAGAGTTGAAGGCCGAAGACGAAGATGAAGACACCGATTGAAGACCGAAGACGTTTCTATGGATGCTGTGAGAGTGGTGCTAACTGCACGTCGAACGGATAACGAGGTAAGTAAGCATATTCCCACCTTCGTTAAATGGTTGATTTCCTTTCGTAGAGATCGTCAGAAAAAGGGTTTTCAAAAATGAATAAAAGATGTGGGTTTTCAAAACAATTCGGAGGGTTTTGCCTTCCTACCGTTCAACGTGTCTCAAGGTTCTCTCTTCACTCCTACCTGGACACATGTGTGACCCATAAAAAGCTATTTATTATTGAGAACAACTTCATAAAACCCTTTCTTGTGAGGCAGAGTCGAGACTTTCGATCACTCCGAACCCGAATTTCTTTCGAGAAGGGATGGTTATTTCTCTCTCAACTTTTAAGGATAAGATTGTGTTCATATATGTGTCTAACTTCTTATGACTAGTGTGCAGAATTTCTATGTCTTCTTAGCGCATTGGATACTATCATTTCGGAGAACTAGTAAGTTGGAAAAGTAGATTTTGTGGGTATATCTCTAGTAAACCCTCACGAGACTATAACTCGTCCACTAGGGACACCTAGGGGTTTAAAGGCTTGTTATACGTGCTAAGTGTGACCGTAGCCTCGACGACACGGAGTTGTATGTATGTTTTAGAATTTGTTTTGTTTGATTTGCTCGAGGACTAGCAAAGTCTAAGTGTGGGGGAATTTGATAGGTGTTGTAAAACACCTAAGTTTATATCTATTGTTTATGCTTTCTTTGCTACTTTTCTTGTAAATTATGTATCTTATGTCTGCTTTTGAGTAGTTAGGTGCTTTGGAGTCAATTGGAGCGAAAGAAGAAGGAAACATCCATTTGGAGCATAAAACGCGAGTGATAGAGCCAGCTAAGGTTATGCGGCGAAAGAATGAGGTCGTTACGGTGTCATATGAGGAAGTTATGAGCAAAATCAATGAAGCATATCAGTCCCTAGAACCGATTTCGCAGGACCAACAGTTCAAGGAAAATTGATAAGTTCATTTGGGTGGCCCTTATCCGGGTGTTGGGGTTGTCATTATCCAACCCTGTTTCATTACAACCCTGAATTCGATGAGAGAAATATTTCTCTCATTCACACGAAATTCAGACAGAAGGAAAAACAAGCAGCGACTCTTGTCACAAATTGAGAAATAGATCGAGAGAAATTCAGGGAAGTGAATAATTTGAAGCAAAGGATGATTCGAACAGGTGATGGAGAAGGTGAGTTTATGGTCGAGAATGAAGCAGAGTTGGGGATCGATCTAAAATGAAGAAATTGGGGTTGATATGCATCTAAGATGAGTTAGGGTTTCTGAATTGAGACGGAGATGGTAATGGTTTGAATCAGATCAAGAAGAAAATGTTATTGCTGTGAAGATGAAGATGATGTTGATACTGTTTGAATCCAAGTTCAAGCTCAGAGGAAATCAAGTGAAATTTGTGAAGTTGCTACCATTAAATCGAGCTGTTGTTGATGAAGAAGGTGGATTGTAATGAACTGAGAAGATTTGCAGAAGATAAGAGGTTCAGTAGTCCAAGGAAAGATAGGTGTTGCTCTAATTGAAGGAGTAAATTGATTCTTGTGATGTACTGGAAGTTAGGGTTTCAACAGAAATTAGAAATTTCAAGTTCAGTTCAGATTAGGACTCGATTGAGAAATGGGAAGAAAGAATTGATGTTTCTGATACGTTTGAAGTATTGGATGATTCTAGTGGTACAAGGAAATGGATAAAAGGAGGAATTGAGCCAAGCAAGGAGTTGACAAGAGCTTGTGGCACAACAGCCAGGCCCGAGCTTCAGCTGCAGTTTCTGGTGGTTTTGGTCAATAAGCTGGATGGGTTGTTAAAGCTGAGAACTGAGATGGTGCAGTTAAAATGGCTCACTGTTGATGTTGGTTGTGTATGTGAGACTGCAGATGGGAATAATTATTGTGCAGTGGGTTTGGTGGACTGGTATTGCAGTTTGTGTTTGAATGAATTGTGCTGCTGCAATGAGCAGTTGTGGGATTGAAGCTACAGAAGACATGAATGATACTGAAGCTAAATGGAGTTGTAAGTGAGCTGCAGTAAATGGTGTTGGTCAAAGAAGTGGATGCTATTGATATTATTGATATGCAGGGACTGAAGATGGCTCTTCTTTGGGAAGTTTAGTCAAGAGTATGGAGATGGAATTGCATCCGCAATGAAGTGTTGTTCTTGATGTTGTCTTTGTGATGATGAGACATGAGGTAATTTGCAGCGGATTGATGCCGTGGTGAGGTGAACTAACAAGAAAGTGCAGTGGTGCATATGTTGCAGCTACAGTCGGAGATTGAATGAGCTTATGGAACTGAAGGCATTAATGGAGTTGAGATGGCGTTGTTGGTACCGCAGTAAGTTTGAGGCAGTGATGAATGAAGCTGTGTGTTCAGTTGGCTATATTGCAGAGATGGTGAGCTAGTAGTTCAAGATGTTACAGCTGAAGGAATAAAATGGCATGAATGATGCTTTGATACATTGCAGTGCAGGTTGGAGGTTTGAACTGGTGGTCCGAGATCAAGTGCTTGAAGCGGATGCGATTAGGGATAATGCTCGTGGAGAATGGCTAATGGTGCTATGTTGCGGTGTCCGAACTGAGAATATGGGAACCGATATGAAGTTCTGAGACTGCAGGTGGTGTGTTGTAGCTGAGAAAAAATAATGATGACTGAGCAAGGAATTGAAGAATCCAGTGAGTTGCAGGTGTTGGGTATTATAGAACGGATGTCTATGGGATGATGTTGTAGTTGAGCATGGTGGAATTCAGTTGGTGGTTGAGTTGCAGTTCAGGGTGCAGGTTTGCTGGATTGGTGGAGTTTGCAAGGGAGCTACAGATGGTAGTGATGCTATCGAGGTTGAGGTGTGTGCTTGCCGAGAATGGAAATGCAAATCTAGATGAATGTTTAGGATATGGTTTGAGATGATTGCGGGGTTGTTTGAGCTTTGTTGTTGCTACAAATTAGAAGGTCAGTGGGTAATGGCTAGGAGATTGCGGGTCTTAAGTGCACCGGTGATGCTTTGATTCATTAGATTTGTTTGAAGTGAATGGAAGGCGCAAATGAGAAGGCTGAATCGAAATGGCAATGAGTTGCATGCTTTGAGTGAGAAATGGTCGGTTGCAAAGATGGCAAGAGACGAAGGCTGCCGGGTAGAGTATGGAGTGACGAATGGTGGTATTACGATGATGAAGCGCCATGTTGGTGCAACACCGGGATGGCACATGCAAGATTGCAACATCCTTGGCCTAGACTCTACCAGGTTAGCTCACTCACCCAAGTCGATGTTGATTCGGTCTTACTCGGATGACTCACACCCGACTCGGTCGACTTTTGAGTTGACCCGATTGAATCGTTTGACCGGTGACCAGGCGGACTTTCCGGTCACACCGAGCCGTTTTTCCTGGTCACTTCTCAGCCGATTTCCGCCACAATTTTTTCGGCGTAGTTTTTGGGGCATATTTTCTACATGGGTTTTTCTCACATATGGGCTTGGTGGACTTCTATCTATTGGACCTTTGAGACTTGACCTAATTTTGGAAAGCAAAGCTATTTAAAGGAAAGATTTCTACAACTTTGAGATCACGTATTATTCTTGGAACTTGGAGAGAGCCGCTTTTGTTTACGCTACTAGGGTTTGCTTTTGTTCATCTTCTTCTATTCAATTAATATTTTTATGATGAACTCCATAACTATGAGTAGCTAAACACATAAAGTTGATTTCTCAACATGTTATTTGAATCTATGAATTAGTTTTGTCTCAATACTTTATTGTTTATGATTCATTATTAATATTGTCATATTTGATTGTTTGTTTGGTTGAGTCCGGAATCAATCCGATTTACATTCATCTCTATTGCTAGATTAGGGTTTTCAATACGAAATAGTTGTTTATCCCTGATTCTAAGTAGCATAGTGTGGTTATTACTTGTAGTGATACATCTTTATAATTGCATATGAATCATAACCTTGGTTAAATTGAATTAGTGCTTTTACACGTTTGATTGCCTTGATTAGTCTTATTCCTTAGAACTTAGTGCTTTGAGGGAGTTAAACTTAATTGTGCTTTTACACTTTAGGTTGCTTTCTAGGAAGAATTCACATATGCATCTTTTAATGTGGTTGTGATGAAATCAGGGAATTAGCGGGATATTCTTGCGATCAAGGTATCCTAGGACTTTTAGTAAATGAGAGATTAAATTATCAATTTTAATAATTGATGAAAATACATGTTTGTGAATGATACTATCCCGTGACCAATATCTTCTCCTTATTGATTATTCAAATTATTTTATTGCTTTCAATTATTTTTATTACTTAGATAAAAAAAAAAATCCCCCTGGGTTACTTTAGAAACTGAAATTCTATAACAACAATTGCCTTTCTGTGGATACGAACTCTTTCTTATCACGTACTTCATTTATATTTAGTAGAGTGAGAAAGTGAAATTATTTTTGCTCGGCTGACAACCGGTCAACAATCCAGGTAAAACTTGGTTCTTTGACAAATATAGAGGTATTTGGTGTGGTAGTGCTAACCAGCCAAGTGTAAATCCTATTGGACATACATGATTAATTTCTTACAAAGCATAATGAGAAGAAAGAAGTCTTAAAGGATAAAGACTCGCCTTGTGGCGCGAGGTTTCTCACAAAGCCCTGGAATTGTTCTCTTGTAATGAACGTTATAGCGTTCCGCTACTTAGTTATCTTGGTAATTTCAAAAGGACTTGAAATGCAGCATATGTATGTGGTTGTTACGAATCTCTAAACGAATCAAGAGATAGTAGATATTTACAAAAGTACTTGATAGCCTTTTGTTTCCCAAATCAAGTGACTCTAAACCATAGAGTGCGTTTACAGTTAGATATAACGCTCACTTATAGATTGAAGCAATCATACGGATGTGGTATACTCGTCTAAGTGACTATTTGATTTGGAGGGGATAGACAAGTAAGTTATTTTCATTGCGAATTCACAAGAAAGTTCCTGATTTGGAATTGTAGCTATTTATGTCGATGATACAGACATGATGGGTACTCTTGATGTAATAAGAGACCTTAAAAGCTATTTTAAATCCGAATTTTGAGATGAATAATCTGGGGAAAGCTCGACCAAATACTGAGCTTATGGTATATTATTCCACCAGTTTGCATATGTCTAAAGTTGTCAGGAAATTTAATAAAGACATGTATCGTGATAGCACTCCCATGATTAGTCGAGGTTCAAATGTAAGTAAGTGACCATTTCGTCTAAAGGAAGATGACAAAGATGTGTTGGGGATGAAATTCCCATATCTAAGTACAATATACGCATTGTTGTACTTAGTATAGTAATATACTCGATTAAATTTTACATCCTCATGGAACTTGTTAGCTAGATATAGCTTAGCGCCAACGCAACGTCATTGGAATGGTACAGTGAATGTAATCATGTACTTAAAAGTAACCATTGACATAAATCTGTTTTATCCCTAGAAAGACATAAAAAGGAATGCTAATGAAAGTGCGATCCAAAAGTTGTTGATTATGAAGGAATAATAATCTCTTCTCTAACTAAGTAATCGGGGGGATATGGTAGATTATTTTCTAAGTCATTACCGATATTCGAGTTTAGAAAAGTACATGACTGAAGGAACTGTCTGGAACAACTCTAAAAGTAATCAGGGGGAGATACCGACATCAGGGGAGGATCCAAGGATATGATGTCGACATATTTGACTCTGAAATGTGAAGCTGTGTTGTACTCTTTTCCCCTTCGATCGTGATTAGTTTTTCCCACAGGGTTTTTGTTACTCGGCAAGGTTTTTAGAGAGGCAACCATAACTACACCAACTACATGATAAATGATGAAGACCTGCAGATTTCTTGTTGAATAATATCAGAATCAAAAAAACGAAACTCGATAGTTTGTCAAGTGAAACCAATGCCGGAATCAGCACAACAACGCAAGGATTACACGCCAACAGTTTTCGGAACAAGTCAACTAGTAGTATTGATAATACTATTGCGTATCAGTACTAGGTGTTCATCAATCATCTATAGACATAGATAAGATGTTATGTATGAGTATCCATCAAAGGCATACTTCCGGATTTAATCGTGTTGTACTCTTTTCCCTTCGTCAAGGTTTTATCCCACTGGGTTTTTCCTTGTCAAGGTTTTAACGAGGCAACATATGCGAGTCCAACTCTGTTCTAAGTTTTCTTAATATCGTACTATTTTCCTTAGTTCAAGTTTGTCCCTTTGGGTTTTCCTGGCGAGGTTTTAATGAGGCAATAGACTTAGATACAGTGGTCATCGAGGAGAGAAACTAGATCTGGAGAGCTATATCTGAAGCGCTACATCGAAAGCATTATATGTGAAGCACTACATATGAAGCACTATTAATGGACCGCACAGGGGGAGTGTTGTAGGGCCTTTGGCCCATGTGTACGGCCCATCTATATGTAACCAGGGTTGATACTCTAGCCTATAAATAGAGGCTTATTCCTATGTAATACTGCATTGATATCTAATGAATAAGATCTCTTTATTCTCTATATTTCTCCAAAATAATCTTATAATTTTAGCGAATTATTAATTTGGCACGTTGTCCTCGACTCGGGACAGGCCAAAAATATTATTTAAGAGAGTTTATTAAATAATCGAGTATTAATTAAAAGAGTTTCTACTGTATACTGAATTGTCGTCAACAATTTCATCTGAATTCACGACCACTTTGTTTTCTTCAAAGGCAACAAATAAGGCAGATATTTATTTGTTTTCTGTGGGCTCTGTATTAATAATTTCAACACTTTCAACATTATGTATCTCTTGCAACACCACCGTATGATCTTCAGTCTAGACATTTTGTATATTTTGAACAACATCGTTTTGATTGACGTTTTTACTATAGGACGTATCATCATATATCTTATCTCCATTCTTAGCGAGTTGATCCAAACGAGATATAAACGTTGCACACAAATTGCGATGCCCCAAACACTAAACCTGCTTATCTGATAGGGATTACAACCTAATTTAAATATCAAAACTAGATTACCGATTCAAACAAGCATAATTATAGAAAGTGCTATATACTTGAACCCAACACTCTGATATTTATAATAGAAGAACTCTCAAATATTATTAACCTATTAATATATTGTTTTACATTAAATAAAGAATTCACATATACAAAATATACATAAATGTAACACAATTCGGTAATGCTTTAAACTAAGGAGACGAATATCTTCACGTACACCATTTCCTCGGGCAACTGAAAAACTGAAGTGGGAACGAGTGAGCATATCATCCCAAAAGGGTGCTCAATGAAAACATATAACTCGCAAGTAATCATTAATATACTTCACAGATATAAAAGAATATAAATTGAAAGAAACAAGATGAATCTAAACATTCGGCTTTATTTTCATCAAGATCAGAAGGTTAGACAAACAAGTATGATATGCATACAAGTGATTTTCCTCAAATAAAATAGTATATATAATATTACCAACGGATGGCATACCGCTCTACTAATACTATCGCCGACGGATGGCGTACCGCCCTACTTGACTTAGCTAAGAGCCGTGGGGAAAACACAGACACTCCTCGCAGGGAAATCTCATAACGCATATCACACACATACAATTACATTCAAAACAACTATCGTTCAATGCAATCACAATATACATTCATATGGGTAGTAAAAACACATCATACTCGCAAAGGAAAACTCAATGATTACAAGAAGGTTATAAGGTTCCCACCTGTTTTGATGACAAGTCATGCCTATCTTGAGATATGCGATCCACTGCTTCATCCTTTGAATCGATCGTTGTTAATAAAGACGAAATGTTAATCACACAAGCGCTCTAAGAGATTAGCCAAAAGGCTCATAACATAATCTCATACAATTCTCTGGTTATAAGCTAAGTGAACTATCTAATGATTATAAGCATATTTATGGTTTACACACTCTCACTCTCACTCTCTACTTTTAGTATATAAAAGGGGTTTACTAATCCAATTAGGTTGATTCTCTAGTCCATAGCTAAGTCATATGAGTATCTACAACTTTGTAGAAGGAATCAAAGGTCAATTCGGACCATAAGGGTCCAAAAGATCAAACTAAAAAATACATGGTACTAAGCCCAAGTTCTCTAAACAGGCCCATTAACTAAGGTCCAGTCCTTCTCGAGTCAACTAACAAATCACTAACGGTCAAACTGACGGTCACGGGTCAACTAACAACGGTCAACGTTTAAAATCGGGTCGAGTCTAGTCAAAGGTCAAGTCTAAGTAAAAGTCGGGTCAAAGTCTAACTCGGTCAAGGACAACTCGGTCAACAACAAATCGGAATCACCGAGTCGGATGAGTCGACTCGCCGGATGTCTAAGTTAGTCTAGGTCATCCGGTCGGAAAGACCGAAAAGGTTACTGAACCACACAAAGAATCACGAAACTCTTAACTCTACAATGCAAACTTCTTCTTCATTACTTCAACTCTACCAGATTATACAACTTCATCTAATTCATTTCAATCATACATTTAATTCATATAAACTTCATAACTTATACACAACAATAACCTCGGCTTACTGCAATTGCGGCTCTAAGCTTCTACAAGAGATTCAACTCCACAAACTCATCAAACCTTCATTCCTATAACTCATTTCATTCATGTCTCGCACAACTGCAAAACAACACTACAAAGCAAACTCTCTAATGAAATCTCCACTAGCTCAACAAGTTGTAACTATAACTTTATCCCATATCTCAAAACAGTTCATAAACTTTCCCCCATCCACTCATATCCCCCGTAGCTTCAACAACACCACTACAACTTGTAACTCAAGACAATCACCTACCTATGCAAATCAATTTCCTTACATCAAACCAGCACTAGTTACAATTCCATTTACATATAATTCATACTCTATACATCCGAGCTTCATTACACTCAATTCCTTATTACATGGCCACCAACACAATCATCATAACAATAATAAGAATCCCCCGGACACATCATCCTCAACTGCCATATTACTTCTTCAACACCAAGCACATTCTTTTCTCAATCACCACCGCAATTACAACTACCCCGCATCTTTATCCAAATTTCAAGATAACCACTACCAACAACCCCCGTAATTCAACACAAACCTACACTACATTTAAATCTCCAGTTCATAGCTATCATAAATCACTTTTCCATTCACTACTTCCTAAACTCATTCATTTAAACCAATTCACTCATATACATTTGCCACACTATAACCGACATTTCGGTTCATTTATCTACCATTTATAATTCCATTCAAACACAACCCTTATATCTAACTCACCAGAATCCAATAACAATTATACAACTTCAATATGGAATCAAATAACTTTACTAAATTGAATAAAGAATGTCAATTACCTCAGATTAGTTCCATTCCAACAAACACAACTCAACTTCCCTTCTTGTTTAACTGGATTCTGCGATTCTTCTTAAGGTTACAACAACCTACCGATACAGTTCATCCATCACCACATCAATCCCATCATCACCAACAGTTCTCAATTAAACCCCAACTACCAATTTCGGGTTGTTCTTCAACTTCAAGCTCTAATTCGGGATAAACCCATCCCTAATCATCCTTTGATAACATCACTTTCATCATCGAATTCCTCTTTGAACTTCTTATGAAACCCTAGTAATTTGGGGTAGAAACAGAACAGAATCCTAATTCACCGAATCCTCATCAACAACGACTACAATCGATAAATCAACACAAACCCATCTCTAATCTGCGCCACTCGAACCTTCAATTTCATCTTCTAGTTCTTTATTTGAATTTCAAACCAAAACTAGTAACCCTAAATCTTAATTTCCACTCTTCGATTCTCGATTCATACTCAATATCAAAGACCACGAACAGCATTTACTACTCAATCAAACCCTACCTCTCTTGATCTCAAGATCTCTCTATTTCAATTACTCAATTCACCCGTAGGTGCAGAACGGAGGGAAGAAAAGAAAAGAAGAAAGAAGAAGAAAGAGAAAGAAAAGCAGAGAAATGAATTTCTTCGACACGCATGGGAGATAAGGCAAAAGAAAATTATTAAGGCGCCAAGAAAATGGATAAGGGAAGCCAGGCGGTTTAAAGCAAATTAGTAAAATCTGATTATTCCTTCTTCGTCCGGTGTCCGAATGACACGAACGAGTAGTCCATTTCATTTAACTTTTTCGAGACCTATCCAATGATACTAATTTCGTATCTAGATCGTTGTTAGGTTAATTTCTATTATTCAACGTTCATGTTTAATTAGTCGAGTCATTAGCGGCTAAACCGTCTCTTGACTAGTCTAATAGCGTTGACGAACTTGAGGGTCCCTACATTCTCCCCACCTTATTTATTTTCGTCCTCGAAAATTGAACCGCTCTTCTATACGTTCAAAACTCCCCACCTTATAGAGAGGTACTATCTCTCGACTAAATGTAAGTACTTCCCATACTTACAAACACGTGAAAACGCAACTCATTTAAAATGAGTTCACGGTAACAAGAAATGAAACACCAACCTATATGGCTTTCTACAGCTATAATTTATAATTTGTAGCTCTAAGTTCTAAAGACTAATTTTTCTATTTCGTAATAAGATTGTCTCTATGCTCACTATGGTGAAATTTATCCATATAACTAATGTTACTTTTTTTTTTTATATATCTAAACTTTTAATTGATTTTAATCATCCTTTAATTAAAGCTAAATCATTTGAAATTGTTATACAATTTTACCTATTTAGTTAACCATTTAATACCAATATAGACTAATACTTTCTCATTAATCTCATATTATCTCACTTCATTTTACTTACCCAAATATATATATTTCTACTTTCACATATTCAATTGAATTTTAAGTTATATATTTAAATATATCAATTTAATTCCTTTATTCAGATATAAATATCCTATTTCATATTAAAAATAAATTCATTTTAATGGTGTAATTAATTCAAATTTGATTTCTCTTCAATTTATAATATCTATTATTTTAACTTGACTATTATACAATTTTTTTTTTATCTACTTTAAATTTTGCTATTACAAAATTATGGAAATGCTATTATTAACCGTGTTACTATTTTCACTAACTTTATTTGATTTACCAAAATTTGATCGTAGATAATCATTACTAATTTTTGCATAGCTACTTGATCCTAATTATTACTTTAATCATTAAATATTTACCTATGAGATTTTGATTAGATAAAGTTCATTACAAGACTATTTGATAAGTGTTATATTACTTTTGTTATGATTATTAGTGATCTTATTATCATTTGTCATTATTAACATTATTGGTCGACCTATGTTGTTAATTACTTTTAAGATTTTTTTATTGAGTACACGAAAAATCTTGTTGTATATATATCTTAACTACTCTTACAATTTAAATTTATTTCTAATTTAATAGATTTAGTGGTTCCAACTACAGGAAAAGGTACTCTATCGGTTTCTAAACAAAAATTTGGATCTATTAGTTCACTAATAGAAGCAAGTCTTCCTAATATGAATGGAAATCCATGAATTTAAGTTGCCCTGTTTAGGTTCATGACGCCTGACAATGGTTTCCAACTATAACGTAACTGGTTTCAACTCACCATTTTTACTTTATAATCTATTTACACACAAACAAGAAATAAGCAATCAACATGATATACAAATCAATCATTCAATTCATAAATCTTTTAGTTCTTGATTGTTTTTAGTGATTAAGATTTATCTCACAAACCCAACCCAGTTCTAAACTAGTCTAGAAATCTATCTAGTACCGGCTATTATCTAGTGTTTCCCATGTAAGATCTAATAGTGAGCTCTGATACCAACTTGCGACGCCCCAAACACTAAACCTGCTTATCTGATAGGGATTACAGCCTAATTTAAACATCAAAACTAGATTACCGATTCAAAGAATCATAATTATAGAAAGTGCTATATACTTGAACCCAACACTCTGATATTTATAATAGAAGAACTCTCAAATATTATTAACCTATTAATATGTTGTTTTACATTAAATAAAGAATTCACATATACAAAAGATACATAAATGTAACACAATTCGGTAATGCTTTAAACTAAGGAGACGAATATCTTCACGTACACCATTTCCTCAACATCAAAATCAAGTGGGAACGAGTGAGCACATCATCCCAAAAGGGTGCTCAATGAAAACATATAACTCGCAAGTAATCATTAATATACTTCACAGATATAAAAGAATATAAATTGAAAGAAACAAGATGAATCTAAACATTCGGCTTTATTTTCATCAAGATCAGAAGGTTAGACAAACAAGTATGATATGCATACAAGTGATTTTCCTCAAATAAAATAGTATATATAATATTACCAACGGATGGCATACCGCTCTACTAATACTATTGCCGACGGATGGCGCATCAGCCCTACTTGACTTAGCTAAGAGCCGTGGGAAAACACAGACACTCTCTCAGGAAATCTCATAACGCATATCACACACATACAATTACATTCAAAACAACCATCGTTCAATGCAATCACAATATACATTCATATGGGTAGTAAAAGCACATCATACTCGCAAAGGAAAACTCAATGATTACAAGAAGGTTATAAGGTTCCCACCTGTTTTGATGACAAGTCATGCCTATATTGAGATATGCAATCCACTGGTTCATCCTTTGAATCGATCGTTGTTAATAAAGACAAACTGTTAATCACACAAGCGCTCTAAGAGATTAGCCAAAAGGCTCATAACATAATCTCATACAATTATCTGGTTATAAGCTAAGTGAACTATCTAATGATTATAAGCATATTTATGGTTTACACACTCTCACTCTCACTCTCTACTTTTAGTATATAAAATGGGTTTACTAATCCAATTAGGTTGATTCTCTAGTCCATAGCTAAGTCATATGAGTATCTACAACTTTGTAGAAGGAATCAAAGGTCAATTCGGACCATAAGGGTCCAAAAGATCAAACTAAAAAATACATGGTACTAAGCCCAAGTTCTCTAAACAGGCCCATTAACTAAGGTCCAGTCCTTCTGAGTCAACTAACAGTCACTAACGGTCAAACTGACGGTCACAGGTCAACTAACAGTCAACGTTTAAAATCAGGTCAGAGTCTAGTCAAAGGTCAAGTCTAAGTAAAAGTCAGGTCAAAGTCTAACTCGGTCAACAGTACAAATCGGAATCACTGAGTCAGATGAGTCGACTCAGTCAGATGTCTAAGTTAGTCTAGGTCAGTCCAGTCAGAAAGACTGAAAAGGTTACAGACCACACAGCAATCACAGAAACTCTTAACTCTACAATGCAAACTTCTTCTTCATTACTTCAACTCTACCAGATTATACAACTTCATCTAATTCATTTCAATCATACATTTAATTCATATAAACTTCATAACTTATACACAACAATAACCTCAGCTTACCTGCAATTGCAGCTCTAAGCTTCTACAAGAGATTCAACTCCACAAACTCATCAAACCTTCATTCCTATAACTCATTTCATTCATGTCTGCACAATCTGCAAACAACACTACAAAGCAAACTCTCTAATGAAATCTCCACTAGCTCAACAAGTTGTAACTATAACTTTATCCCATATCTCAAAACAGTTCATAAACTTTCCCCCATCCACTCATATCCCCTGTAGCTTCAACAACACCACTACAACTTGTAACTCAGTACAATCACCTACCTATGCAAATCAATTTCCTTACATCAAACCAGCACTAGTTACAATTCCATTTACATATAATTCATACTCTATACATCTGAGCTTCATTACAGCTCAATTCCTTATTACATGGCCACCAACACAATCATCATAACAATAATAAGAATCCCCAGACACATCATCCTCAACTGCCATATTACTTCTTCAACACCAAGCACATTCTTTTCTCAATCACCACCGGCAATTACAACTACCCTGCATCTTTATCCAGCCTCAAGATAACCACTACCAACAACAGTTCCCCTGTAATTCAACACAAACCTACACTACATTTAAATCTCCAGTTCATAGCTATCATAAATCACTTTTCCATTCACTACTTCCTAAACTCATTCATTTAAACCAATTCACTCATATACATTTGCCACACTATAACTGACATTTCAGTTCATTTATCTACCATTTATAATTCCATTCAAACACAACCCTTATATCTAACTCAGCTGTGAATCCAATAACAATTATACAACTTCAATATGGAATCAAATAACTTTACTAAATTGAATAAAGAATGTCAATTACCTCAGATTAGTTCCATTCCAACAAACACAACTCAACTTCTCTTCTTGTTTAACTGGATTCTGCGATTCTTCTTAAGGTTACAACAACCTACCGATACAGTTCATCCATCACCACATCAATCCCATCATCACCAACAGTTCTCAATTAAACCCCAACTACCAATTTCTGGTTGTTCTTCAACTTCAAGCTCTAATTCGGGATAAACCCATCCCTAATCATCCTTTGATAACATCACTTTCATCATCGAATTCCTCTTTGAACTTCTTATGAAACCCTAGTAATTTGGGGTAGAACAGAACAGAATCCTAATTCACCGAATCCTCATCAACAACAGCTACAACTGATAAATCAACACAAACCCATCTCTAATCTGCCACTCGAACCTTCAATTTCATCTTCTAGTTCTTTATTTGAATTTCAAACCAAAACTAGTAACCCTAAATCTTAATTTCCACTCTTCGATTCTCAGATTCATACTCAATATCAGCACCACGAACAGCATTTACTACTCAATCAAACCCTACCTCTCTTGATCTCAAGATCTCTCTATTTCAATTACTCAATTCACCCGTAGGTGCAGAACGGAGGGAAGAAAAGAAAAGAAGAAAGAAGAAGAAAGAGAAAGAAAAGCAGAGAAATGAATTTCTCCGACACGCGTGGGAGATAAGGCAAAAGAAAATTATTAAGGCGCCCAGAAAATGGATAAGGGCAGCCAGGCGGTTTAAAGCAAATTAGTAAAATCTGATTATTCCCTTATTCGTCCGGTGTCCGAATGACACGAACGAGTAGTCCATTTCGCATAACTTTTTCGAGACCTATCCAATGATACTAATTTCGTATCTAGATCGTTGTTAGGTTTATTTCTATTACTCAACGTTCATGTTTAATTAGTCGAGTCATTAGCGGCTAAACCGTCTCTTGACTGGTCTAATAGCGTTGACGAACTTGAGGGTCCCTACACAAATCTTTCATATCCTTCTTAAAATCAGTAATCATATTGCTAACTTCCTTCTGTAACCAATCTTGCTTGGTGCCTATATTGCTAACTTCTGTCTCCAAATTCTTAAATATGTTCTCGTTCATTGCTGGCTTTGCGGAAGATGATTAACCTGCTCTAGGTACCACTTGTTATGGTCTTGTATAACAGATCATGGAATTGACAATCGGTGAATATGAAAACGGATGATAAAATGGTTTGTGGAATAGTTTCGGTATCGTCAGAGGGACGCCGGACCTCTAGTATCATTCAAGGGACACTAAACCTCCTTGTTAGAAGACTAACACTTTCTCTTGATAATAATTCTCTGCTTTCATTCATTTGATATTACAATATATTTATACAGAGGATATCTCATAACTGACTCTTAAATGACTCAAACCCTTATCTAAAAAACATGTAAATACAACTGCATTCAAACCATCGTAACTTGAATAGAAAATCTAAACTTACAACCAAAACAATGCCTACAATCAAGGACTACAAGACTAACTATCTGACACATAACACTTAATCTAATCAAATTATGATCTCTGAGTGAATAATTAGGTTACGGAAATGACAAATATTTATACCTATGTAAAAGGGAAAAATGGTTATAACAATCTTCAATCGTATGCAGTGCACATAATAATGATAGATTATGTAAACTTGAATATGGTTAAGTTAAAACTCAGAAGTGTTAGAAACGAAAACACTAACCGTGGGAAAAATATGGGACTGAGAAAAATATGATGTGGCGTCCAAATGGGACTTCATAAAAAGTGTATCCTCTGTTAACTTACTGTTAGAAATGGCATTACATCCTTTCCTGCATCTGTCTCGATCCTTTTGTCCCAACTCTTGCCAGATTCGATTATAAGTGATGCACTCAGTATTTTGCAACTTGCAACATAGAGAAAGAAACCTCGTATACACGTTTAACAATTTTTCCAAAGTTTGCTGAATATTTTCTTTTGTCCGGATAACTACTTGAATTTGATAAAGAAATTCACCATAAAGATTCTTATGTAATAAGAGGTGCACGTCAATTATAGCAAGTTAGAGGGAGGTGTGTGTCCAAGAAATTTAAATAGAATGCTAGAAACAAATACTCCCACTTGTATGAAAGCCAACGATCCGAGGATGAAAAGAATTAGAGAAACATTGACTATTCTTGATTCCATGTTACCTTGACTAATCGGCTTCAGCAAAAATCTTTCGAGACAAAACAGCCCATGAAAAGAAAAATAATTGGCTTAATTGAGCTGATTTTCTCGCCTTAATTAATATAATTTCAATGACCTATATATGAAAGACGAAATTACAAAAGTTCTGGCTTATTGAAAGTTTACATACATGCGTAACATGAAAATATCCATCATTATTTTTATTAAGCCTAAGAAACGTACACCATATTTTTATGAAACGTGCACTACAATTCCGTTGAAGCCGTTTTATTACATTAATACACCTTTTTAACCTCTTATGAGTATAATAAGAAGAAAACAACGTGAAACGCTCATAAGTTAATGTGAAAATATACAAATTTAGGTACTCAAAGAGTGGTCTTGAAACAAACTTGAATTTAAATACCAATTATACATAAAACACTTTTTAAAAGTGATCAACGGATCCAAATATTTTCTACGACCTCTAAATAGTCTTCAATTCCTTTCGTTCCACACATACCACCATATGGTAAATGGTAGGAGACTCCAAATCAGCTTTATGAAAATCTACTCTTATATCTCTTCGATTCTCACACATTTCTTTTAAAAGTATATGGGAATCCACACACAACCTAAAAACTGTTTGAATAGTAATGGCATAGTTTTCTAGTCCCAACACAATGAATAAAAAGATATTCTTGAGTTACAGGTTCAACACCATAGGAGATAAAGGCTAGATTGCACCATCCCAGCTCTATAAAGCAAGTTAAGAGTAAGAGCACCACCATGAAAAATTCTACACTAGAAAAGAGACTTCCAGAGGGACTTTAGGATGCCAAACTCGCTTGTGAAGGAAAACTAACATCCATTGACATCTAGAGATGCATATCATTTGGCCACAGAGTAATTAGCACCAAACTTGAAAACTCACCTAAAACTTGTAGCATGTCAGCAATATGACCAGCTCTTGTTCATTGAGACTCCTTTTAAACTTGAAGTTCCAAGCACCATTTGCAGACATCATTCATTATGAGAAAAAGAAAGCTACTTACCACCAATTTCTTCAGAATGATCTGTCTAGAAAGTGAAAACCTACAAAATAAAAGTAAAAGACGGGCAATGAAAACCTACGAAGGACAAATAAATGACCACTAATTGCATCGTATATAAAATAGTTATCATATCAGACTACCCGTGATTAAAATCATGTCTGAGGTACAACAACAATAACAAATTTTTGGAAATTATATATAACATCTTAATTAATTTGTTTTCGTATTAACATATACATATATTATTCAAATTTCTCTTACTTTGTTTTTTGATCATCAAACCATAAGTATTTCATTCCTGAAGATACGTTTACATGATGGTTTTAAAGAAAAAAAAGTACATCATAACATGAAACAAATATAAAGAAAGATAAAAACATAAATAAATCGCGAAGACAAAAAGCGATCTACCACGATAGTACCCAAATCTTGTACTTTGAGATTGGAGGAGAAATGGTACTCGAAATTTAATTCGATCACTTTGATAGACTTTCTTCTTGGAAAAAGGATGTCATATGATAGAGGAGTGATTCGCTTATAAATTCTTCATGTGTAGCGACTAACCCGAACCCTAGATCTAATTTTTTGATGAAGAAGAACTTGATCTTCTCCCCTGTCAAATCGCCGATGTACTTTTATCAAGAAAACCAAACATAAACAAATCATTAAAATGAAACACTATAAAAGTGCAGACAAAATCACCCCAATAACGAAGATAAAAATCGCTCTAATAGCGAAGAAATTATTGAAAAACAACGAAGATAACTCCTAAATCGAAATTAATTTAATCTAATATTACTAAAATAACTCCTAAATCGAAATTAATTTAATCTAAAATTACTAAAAACAAGAAAATCTTAATTTAGATCTAGCCCTTTGTATACTACTAAAAACAAGAAAATCTTTGTTCATAATTTTTTCTAAGTAATTTTTTTTAAGCAGAATTGAATCTCTACAAAGAGATTTTTGGTGGGGGAAGAAAACAGATTATAAGGGTTACTACCCTTTATCTTATTCTTGTCTTTGCAAACCAAAAAGTAAGGGAGGACTAGGATTTAGAAATGCTCACTTCTTCAACTTAGCAATGATAACTAAGTTGGCTTGGAGGCTTCTTACTGAACCAAATGCTCTATGGGCTACTCAGCTAAAACCTAGATACTTCAGGAATACCTCTGTTTTTAAAGCCAAAACCACCAACAACTAGTTCTTGGATTTGGAAGTGTATAAGTAAGGGTATACTTTTAGTTGAACAAAATAGTGTTTGGGAAATAGGAGATGGGAGTAGTACTAATATTTGGGGATGACAGATGGATACATGTATTGGAACATAATCCCAGTAGTCTTAGAAACACTACTATCTCTCACTTAACACTTGTGAAGGATCTGATTGATCCAATCACTAAGAAGTGGAACTCTACTTTAATTCTTGATCTGTTTTCTGGGCCAATAGCTGAGAAGATTATCAACACTAGAATAGCTAGAGATAAACCTGACACCCTTAGATGGCTTCTCACTAAATATGGTATTTTTTCAGTGAAATCTACGTACATCAAACTAACTGAGAAAACTGTGAATCATTACAATTTAGGGCAGCCAGATTCTTTTTGGAATAGCCTATGGAATCTTAATGTGTCACAAAGAATTAAAATCTTTGCCTAGAAATGTTTACAAGGGGCTCTCTCAACAAATTTGAAACTGTCAAAATTTATGGATGACATTCAACCCAATTGTTCCTTTGGTTGTAATGTTGCTGAGTATGTAGAACACTTATTTATATCTTGCCCTTATGCTAAGACAGTTTGGGCTTTAGAGCCATCTCCTGTTACTCTGAATTTTCATAGCACAACAAATTTCTTAGACATTTTAAAGGGAGGAATGAGGAAAAATGACCCTAACTTACCAATTGAAATCATGTTGACAAAGGCTTGGTTTATTTGGAAAGAAATATGCAATAGAGCTTTTGAACAAAAACAACAATCTTGTGCACAAATAAGTTTAGAAATACAAAGATTCCTTGACTTTTGGTATAAGGAAAATATCCCATCTAGAAATTTATCATTGGATAAAAATAACTTTCATAAATGGACTCTACCTAGAAAATCACAGTCTAAGCTCAACATAAACAGCCTAGATTTCCTTGAACTTGCCTGCATGTTTTTCTTTAATTTATAGGAATGATGCAGGAGAGTTTGTACTTGGAAAAGCAGGACCAATCTCAGCCTCTACCTCTGAAGAAGAGGAAGCTTTGGGATTACTTCAAGGAGCGCAATGGGCAGTGGAGGAAGGAATGACTGATTTCACAGTGGAAGGCGACTGTAAGAACCTGTTTGATTACCTAAATGGGAAAGCTTCTCAATTGGAATGGCAGAATCAAACCATTTTGGATGAAGTTAAACTTTCAATTTATGTCAAAAAAATTTGGGTTTTTGTTTTGTTCCAAGAACTGCGAACAATGTGGCGGATGTACTGGCAAAGGAAGCCAAGTCTTTTAGGGATACCTCATTTGGAGGAAAGATCCACCTTTTTGTATCAACTATGCCCTAGAAGTAGATATATCAAATGTTAGGATGGCTGTCAATCCCATAACATTAGATGGCTCTACTCTAATAGATGTAAGGGTTACTAACTCCCAAAGTTAGTTGGTTTGGAATGCACGTAACTTACAAAAAAAAAAAGTTGTACTTAGAAAATAAAGGTTGTACTTCTTTGGATCTTTAAATTTTTACTGGTCACCGATTTCTTTGGTATTAACTTGTCACAAGAACCATAAAACAAAAATATCATTCTATTGAATAAGAAGCACAAACCCTAAGCTTCAAAAGAAGAGTAAAAAAAAAATAACAACGCAAACCCTTGCTTTATTCTCACCATTATTTTTTATTCTTTTTTAATCCCTTGACTAGTGGTTCTTAGACTATACAAACTCCTTAAATTTAAATTGGAGTGGTCGGAAGTTTTGGTCATTATAACGAGTTGTGGGGGCAATTTTGTTGTGAAGTTGAAATTTTTATGGCTAATGGGTCGTTATGTCAACTACAATACTCACTTAAATCCTCTTCCATCACCCGCAAACCCTCTAAACTAAACTACCGAGAATATATATACTTATTAGTTTGTGTTGTAAGGGTATGGGGTTTGTTAATGATGACCTGAACTTAAAACATAGCTATTGTTGGCTAATTTGATTGCTAGTGGATCCTTTACATTCTGAGTAGCATTTGCAGAATTTTTTTAAATGTTAAGTGGACTGACTGAATCATAACTCTATTGTATCGCTGCCTTGGATGTGTTAATTTATGTAGGTATATTAGGCTTGCAATTGGGACTACACACCATTTGCAAAATGTTTATAGGTCTGTATTGAACTAATGGGACTTGGACCAGTACTGCACTTAAAGCTTAGATATTGTTTACAATGATAACATTTTTTTCTCAAATATGTTTTTTCTAAACTCACCGGGAGTGGTTTTAACAATTACAGGATTCGAACCCTGCCTCCGTAGTGGGAGGGAGCATGCCAACCACTTGGTAATCGCCATTCTCACCACTATGCGTGCGGAGAATATGTAGATGGCCGCCTCTTCATTTTGGCGAGCCACACCGACTCGCACCGTGTATTTGTAAATAATAGTGTACACGTCAAGTACTGCGGGTATCAGTCAAACATATTTGGTAGGACTGTAGGAGTATAACATTTTCTTGGGTGGTGGTGGTCCCCTATTTATGACATGATGTGCACGGTCTCTGGTCTCGGCACAGCTTTGACAGCAACTGAAGTCATCATGGTACGTGATGAGTTACAACCTTCCTCTCAAGAATACAAAGTGTTCTTAGTTAGTCGTAATTATGAAGACACCCCACCTAATCTCAACTCCCACATTAATAGCCCTTGACTTCTTCTAAATTTCTAATATATTCCGTGATGCCCAGACACTTCGACAAAAGCCTTTCTTTTGTTTTGTTTTTCTTGATACGATTAGGATATGCAAGGAATTCCCGCAAGCTACACCCAAATGATGTTATAAAACAAATCTAAGACATCGTAAAGAAAACTCTAATGGGTGTATACGATTAAGATTTACATAAATATTTAACAATCTTAAAAACTCTCAAGTATCCAATTAGGATATGTAAGGAATCATAAAGTATCATGGTATTCAAATAGGATTTATATAGATTCCACAAATATCCTAAGTATTCATTTCATTTAAGATTACCCGGGATAGTTAAGGACCAAGATATATATGGATTCATATGGATATATTTGTATTCAAAATATGTGTTTACTATCACATATCAATCTCAACCTACACCACAAGAGTTTCATGGATTCTTATGGACAAATTATTTATTTTTTGGGTTTTTTGTCATTTCACAGCATGTTATGTTTTTCCACGACCACCACCCACCACAACCACTACCACCACCACAAACCGCTAACCAGCACCACCACTAACAACAACAACCACCACTGACCACCAACACCGACCACCAACAACCACCACCGCCCATCACCACCATTACCACCAACCACCACCACCCCCAACAAAAACGACCACTGACCACGGTCACATACCACAAACAACCACCAACCAGCACCACCTCCAACAATAACCACCACTGACCACTAACGATCGCCACCATCACCCACTACACTTATTGATTATTTTTTTTTTTTAATTAAAGGGAAGCATGATTATCTTTGTTTTTTCAATTATATTACGATTTGGTAGTCCACTTCAATTTTTGTTAATCTGAATTACTCCTAATTCAATCCATTATAATCCAAATTATATATCGTTAAGAATCTTTCATATTCTTTTAAGAAACATTATAAATCCACCAGATTCAGGTAAACTAATATCTATTTTTATCCATATTAATCTTGATCCAATAAAAAGTATGTTGGAAAGAGTGCATTAGTAAAAGCGAGGATCAAGTTTCTTTCTTCTACTCTTCCTGCCATTCACTACACATAGTCCTCCATCGCGTTGCCAAGTTGCGCAGACTTTCATTTGCTCTTCGCCACAAGTTGAATACCATCTCGATTCCAGGATGCAACATGTTATTGCTGATGTACGCTACTATGAATATGCTCTGTAACTGATCGAATGATGAGATGGTCCCAACAGTTAAACCATCAAACCATTTCAAAGCTTCTACTGCAAGGCTCTCCGGAAAGTCTATGCATAACACCGCGTCATTGTGTTCCCACTGTAATAGAGATAAATTATAGGCCTTGATGTGTTGAATTGCGCATGTACTCCCGTCGAAGATACTGGTGAATGTAGGCAAGGTGCATTTTGTTGGGATCCTCGCATATTGGATTTCCCGCACAAACTGTGATCTTCCAGCCTCTTCTATCGCCTCTGCTAGCTGTCTCCTTCCTCCGTATTTTCGCGTATTGTTCATATTGCCCTCAAATCTTCTAGTTATTTTAATATCGTTTGATCTATGTTTCCATCATGAGCTTGTTGCATTGGTCTTTTGAGTCTTTTCTCTCTTGCTCTTAGCTCTTCTCTACTTTGTTGTAGTGCTCTCTGTAATTCTCGTTCTTCTTCATCATCTCTCCTAAGTCTTCGCCTTTCGCCTTTTTTCTCTATTGTCATCCCTTGTTAAATATTTTGTATGATCATTTTCCCCATTTCTCTCAGTGCGATGAAGTCTGTTACGGCTTCGCCCTCTTCTCTCCTTTCTTGGTTGTTGTCCAGTGCGATCATCTCCGTTTTGTTGCTCAAGTTGGTTTTCTCCATGATGTTGCTCGAAGCGATTGTCATTGCGCTATCCCTGCATGTTATCTTCTTCGTGCTGTTGTTCAATGCGATTGTCGTCGAGTCGGTGCTCCATGCGATCCTCTCTTTGGTGCGATCTACTCCCCCTTGTTGGACTTTTACTTATTCTTGACTCTGAGGTTGCACGAGTTTTCCTTGATGTTGTGCGAGATATTTCCTCGTTGAGTATGTTGTTCTCCTCTCTTAATGTCGCGTTTTGTTGTGTTAGGTTTGCTCTTTCCTCTTCCCCTCAGATTAGGATAGAATGTGTTGTTGAGCTTTAGACTTCACGGCGTTCATCGATTGAAGTCGAAGAACTACTAAGGAGAGTTTGTGGAATTTCATCAACAAAAGGTATGTGGAGACTTGAACTCATCTATGACTCATAAGTTTATTTCTATTCTATCTCTTATTGAGACAAAAGTTGTATATCTATATAGACTTTAAATTATACACATTTGATATTTCGAGCTGAGTTTAACTCGCTTACATATTTCTCGAAATATGTGTTGGTAAGCTTTCGCTTTAACCAAGTTCATCTTTTATTCTTGACGCAAGTCAAAAGATGATCATATGAAAATCACCTGGTAACATCTTATATGATTTGTGAGACAGTCATTTGATGTAGACTCGGAATGTTTCGTATTGATCATTTGATTACTTGAAAATTGCTTTAAAGCTAATAGTTTTTGTGAGACAGCTATTCACGTCTTCTAAGAATGTTTCAATGATTAAAATGAGAGTTTAGAAAAATTAACCATTGATTGGATATTGCACAGTATGCGTATTGTTGCAAGTATATTCCAAGTCCGGGAATTTCGTATGCATACCCGTATGCGTACAGATTTAACACTTGAAGTTCGGGAACTATAGTATGCATACCCGTATGCGTACTGATTTCAACTGAGTTTGTCATGAACGATAGTATGCGTCCACGTTTGCATACTGGCGAACAAGACCGAGTCCGAGAACTTAGGTATGCGTACATGCATACTTGAGTAGGTTAAGTTCTAAAATCGGTTAAGTATGTTTACATACTCATGAACAAATATATTTATATAATAAGAAATGCAGTCTTTGCAAACCGTGGCTATAATGTTCATGAACTAATTCGAGTGAATCAAAAACCGATTTTGCTTCAATTGTGTCTTATATACTTCTATGAGAATATAAACAATTGAACAACTCCATAACTAGTTTCATTTGAGTCATTTGAACTAGTTGTTATTAAGATGAACAAGGTTGATATGAAAATGTTCATATGGCTAACTTCGGTTAACTATTGTTGAGCCAACTAAGTGTACACGTTTAGCTACGGTTACCCATATCTAAATAAAGGTACATTTCATTTGTGTGTAATAAGCTAAGACAATCTAACGGTTGAAAGATATTAGTTTGAATATAATCAAGTTTTCATCTAACGGTGAATATTGAATGCTTTGTTACCAAGGTGACATTGATTGCAAACCCTGATTTGAAGACTATATAAGGGAGAACTCTAACAACTGGGAAACCTAATCCCCACACCTCATGTGTGATACTAGTTGCGACTAGAGTCGATTCTCCTTTAACCTAGGTTTTTCTAAAACCATTATAGGTTAACGACTTAAAGACTTCATGGGGATTCTGAAGCCAGACCCAACTATTTTCTATGTAGTGGTGTGTTCTGATCTTACTTTGTTCTATCGTATTGAGTATTATCTTCTCTAAGATTTGCTCGAGATTCAATCTCCGATAGGTATGATAAAAAGTAGTTACACACATTTTCGTCTCATCATTTGTGATTCCACAATATCTTGTTCCGCTACCATACGGTTAAGATTATTGTGAGGTGATTGATATTACTAGGCATTCTTCGAATATAAGTCCGGTATATCAATTGGTTCATGTTCACCTTGATTTATCAAAAGACGAAACAAAAACTCATAGGTATTTCTGTGGGAGACAGATTTATCTATTCAATATACTTTTCTGTGTGAGACAGATTTTTTTATCAAGTCTCCGACTTTGTGTCGTAGCAACTCTTAGTTGTGGGCGAAATCAACTAAGGGAATCAAGTGCGTAGAGTCCTGCTGGAATTCAGAGACGTAAGGAACGTGACTGTACCTTGATCAGTGTGAGATTGATTAGGGATCAACTACATTCCAGTCTGAAGTTAACTTGTGGTAGGCTAGAGTCTGTAGCGGCTTAATATGTCGTGGTGTTCAAATCTGGACTAGGTCCCGGGGGTTTTTTGCATTTGCGGTTTCCTCGCTAACAAAACTTTTGGTGTCTGTGTTATTTATTTTCCGCATTATATTTGTTTATATAATTGAAATATCACAGGTTGTGTGTATTTCAATCAATTAGATAATCCAACCTTCGGTTGTTGATATAACTTGATTGACACTTGAAAATTGGTCTTTGGTACCGTTCAAGTTATTTCTCATAATAATCAGGCTCGCGGATTCTATCTGTCTGATTTGCTTATTACATTGAGAAACAGAGATACAACTCTTGGATATATTTCCATTGATTGAGTCCGACTCTAGTTGATTCTCTTGGAATTATATTGGAGTTAGTCCATACAGATTGCCTAAAAGAAATATTGGGTGTGGTTGTTAGACCCCCGCTTTTTCACCGTTCTCACCATTCTGATATCTGAAATGTTATTAAGAAATCTATGGGAGTAGCTGTTAAAATGGTAGGTATTCTTTGATACTTGCCAAAATTTGTGTAAAACTCGAGAATGTAAGAAAACTCAAAGCCCTTTTTCAGATTTACGTTTCAAGACAGTAAAGATCTTCCGTAAAATATCAAATCCTTTGAGAAATTCTATCTAAACAACTACTGGTGTTTTTGTAGTATTAAATAAAGCTTAAGATCTTTTATAAACAAAACAAACGATGGATTAGAAATTCTATCTAAACAACTACCGTGGATGCATTTATCAACCATCCAACCCAAGTGTTTTGTAGTATTAAATAAAGCTTAAGATCTTTTATAAACAAAACAAACGATGGATTAAACCATTTTGAAAACTTCACATGTGAGGATCCACCCTGTTATTCATCCGATTTGTTTCTATGCGCCTAAATGTAGTTGCAGGAATTCCCACAAGCTACACCCAAATGATATTATGCAACAAATCTTAGACATCATGAAGAAAACTCTAAGTATTATTACTAAGAAAATGAACTTTCACAAATACAATATGTGGAAACCCTAACTTGGAGAGCAAATAATTTTTTCTCTCTCTTAACTTCTTCACCTAAACTCTCAAAAAGATCGATCCCCTGTACCATGGCTTCTAGTCCCTTATTTCGGATCTGGGAGAGCGATTATATCGCACCATCGTAGTCATTGCGCTTTGCATTCACATGTTTTGTGTATTTCTTGTTTCTCTCTAACTTCTTCACCTAAACTCTCAAAAGATCGATCGCTTTCTTCTCTGGGAGAGCGATTATATCAGTGGTGACGTACTAGACTGGTACTCTTCGCCTTTGAAATCACGTTGCTAAATGAGTATCTCGCGTTCTCATTGGTTGAGAGATATTTTGTATCCACATGGCTAGCTGGACTTTTCCGAGTTGGTTTTGACAAAAGTTGGTTAACCGAGACCTTGATAATAATTTAACAGAAAATATGTAGCAGTTCATCACTTCATGTTGCTTAGTTCATGCCTCTGAAAAAAGTGCTACATGGTGGATGTTATTTCTCTTTTGTTCCTTTTGATAATACGAGACTAAAAACTGCTAATGGACCAAATTTATGGTCGCAATGTTTATATGCTCGCCACCTATTGGTTGTACATATTTTTTACGTGGAACTCATTTCTCCTAAATGGGTTCATTATTACTAGATTTTGGATAATATGAGGAGTCACTCGGTTAATATGAGATTAAACAAAAAAAGATAAAAACTTCGATAATGGCAGCAATAGAAGATATGCAATTTTTCATAAAGCCGGTCAAAATTCCCAAGATTTCCATTTCAAAGAAAATTACATGGCGAGGCAAATACTAACATTGGTTAATTTTTTTGAAATCAAAGAAAACTTCATAGTGTAAGCAATGGAAGTTTGACCCTAAGCAACCAGAGTAACTAACTATATATTACTAGATACTTCCTTTGTCCCAGTTTAGTTGGAGAAGGCATGTGATTGAATCTAATATATTGCCAAATTAGAAAATAAAGTCGTTTCTTCCGCTAATAGAAATAATTACTACTTCAGAGTCAATTATCCAAATCATTCCCATAAAAATTGAAGTGCACCTTTTGTGATGGTTGTATCTTTCCTGGATTTTTTTTTTTGAGACAATGTGACTGAAATCATGTATGTTGGCCTAGAACTGAAATTGCACCATTATGGTGCATAATGAAAGTGAAATGTTGGCTTCGAGCGGAAGTGCAATTTCAGAAACTCGTTGTCGCGAAATTATATCGACTTGGTACATGACCATCTCCTATTTTTCTATTTGTATAAATGTGAATAAAATTTATATATATATGAAAGGGGTGTTGGTTGAAGGTGCATTAAGGGGAAATACACCAATAAGCTATAAAGTTTAGCCGGTAAAGCTTTCAACAGTGCCAAAGCGAAGTAAGGAAGCAACAAATATGCTTGCAATGGCTATGTGCAAGTCCAAGACGTGCCTTATTCTTGCACAGGACTCAGAAGTTAGTGATGCATATAAAATACATCATCATTATCCTTTTTGTCCTTGCACGTTTCACAAAATTGGAATACTATAGAAGTTATGTTAAGGCATCACGCTTGAAGCATGTTTGCATTGGCAAATCGATGTGTATTTTCCTGGTGTGATTTGAAGATTTATGACCCTGAGAATGCGTTATGAGTGGCGCATCAGAGAGTTTTGTCCTGCACAACTTGGGGAAGGGGGCGAAATTTTCCGGTATATTGTAGATAGTATCAGAAATAGTTCCTAGATAACACTATGGACTATATGTGTTGGACTCGTCAGTGTTCGTTTTTAACGAGACTACAAAAAATTTCCTTTAAAAAAATAATAATAAGTTGGAAGAGTAGGCCAACATTTATGCGGAAATAGAACTTATAACTGCTTTGAGAGTTACTTTGAAGATCTTGTTGTACTTGGTCGAGCACCATGAGTTGTCCAGGCCTTAAATGGCGACCTACCATATATTTGGTGATCCGGGAGACCGTCCAAAATAGTAGGTACACATTGAGACTGATCAACCCTTCACCCATTTGGAACGATATGTTTTTTCAGGACGGCTAGCACCCACTACACTAGTGACAAGATGGAAGAACGTTGGATGTAATAGTAGGCTTGTATTCGACTGCTCTGTCATTAGAGTTTGTTCCTCATAGTACTGCGCTAAGAATTGCTTGTTATATTCAATAATCCTTGTTAAATTGCGAACTTTGGATACTTCTGTGTGTAGAGGTATGTGGCGTGCACTTAGGATCCCGTTAAGATATACTATTGGAAATCCTAAGTATGTGGTATGTGACATTTACTTAGGGTATCGAAATCGATATTCTCGATAGTGTTATAAACTCTTTTGAGATTTATGGGTATGTGGTATGTGACGTATGCTCAGAAGGTCCTAATTGTTGTTCACGGTGAATTGAAGATACCTTGTGAGATTCTGAGCATCATGGTACGTAACTGTTTATGGGTAAAAATCGTTTCCGCCGATTTTGGTAAATTCGGTAGGTGAGTGAGAAACTGGTTTAAACCCTAAACAAATGTGCTGCACGTGAGCACTTTCTAAATTCGAGAGATCAATCTGTACAAGTCCGGCCTAAACCAAGAAATGGCCGTTCCAGACTTGCTTCGGTCACAAAGTGGAGGAGAAGGGTTGATTTGGGGAGGGAAGCAAAGAAAGGTGTTGAGACCAGAATAGTTCCTGGGAGAGTAGTGTCTCGACTTGTATCGAAAAGTAAAAGCTTCTAAGCTTGCAAGATATGAAAGCTTTTTTGAGAGCTTGCAAAGTTGCCTTTCCGAGAGTGTTGTGTTTTTCTCCCGACCGAGACTTGTTGTCCGGTGGAAATAGGTAAGACCTATTTATACAAGTCGAGATTGAAACGTACTCGGCCTCATGAAGGAAGAGAGTAAAGGGTGAAATAATGGGAGGAGGTGGTAACCGCATGGTGTTTATGGGTGAAAACGTTTTCACCATTATTTCCTCATTTATTTGACCGCTTTATTCCTATTCACGCTTTCTTAATGTGAGCGTAGTGTACGCCGCATGTTTGTGACCGCCAAACCAAGACCCCGAAAGCATCCCCAGTTTGTGTTGATGTCTCGAGTGTTGGTTGCACCTTGAGTGTAAGTGGCGCTGCTAGTGGTGCGTGTGGCATGTGCTAATGGCATGTGCGGAACGCCTTTGTTGCGGGTTGCACCTTGAGTGCAAGTGGCAATGCCAGAGCTGCTAGTGGCGTGTGTGGCATGTGCGGAATGCCTTGGTGGTAGGTTGCACGTTGAGTGTAAGTGCAATGCCAGAGCTGCTAGTGGCGTGTGTGGCATGTGCGGGATGCCTTGGTGGTAGGTTGCACGGTTTGCAAGTTAGGCTACCAGCGTGGGTTATGGCATGTGCCAATGACACATATGGCCAAGTTGGCCTAGGTTGCACGGCTTGCAAGTTAGGCTACCAGCGTGCGTGTTTGGCATGTATCAATGGCACGCACGGCCATTAGGACCACGACTAGGTAATGAAAGCTACCAGCGAGCGTGTTGGCATGTGTCAATGGCACGCATGTCCATTAGGGCCACGGCTAGGTAATAAAAGCTACCAGTGAGCGTGTTGGCATGTGCCAATGGCATGCTCGGCCATTAGGGCCACGGCCCTGGTAAGAAAAGCTACCAACGATGCGTGTTGGCATGTGCCAATGGCATGCGTGGCCATTAGGGTCACGGCCTGGTAAGAAAAGCTACCAAATGATGCATGTTGGCATGTGCCAATGGCATGCGTGGCCATTAGGGTCACGGCCTGGTAAGGAAAGCTACCAGCGATGGGTGTTGGCATGTGCCAATGGCATGCGTGGCCATTAGGGTCACGGCCTGGTAAGGAAAGCTACCAGCGATGCGTGTTGGCATGTGCCAATGGCATGCGTGGCCAATTTGGCCTAGGTTGCACGGTTTGCATGGCGTGGCTAGGGCTAGGTAAGGGTGCTTGGCTTGGCGTGGTATGACTATCATAGCTAGGGCCAAGGCAGAGTGCGTTTGGCATGGCGCGGCTAGCTTGGGCTAGGTGTGGCTGGCATTATTTGCCATTGGCACAGAGGTGTGGCTAGCATGGTTGGCATGCTTTGGCGCGTTTGGTGTGACTAGCATAGTTAGGGCCAAGGCAGAGTGCATTTGGCATGGCGCGGCTAGCTTGGGCTAGGTGTGGCTGGCATGATTTGCCATTGGCACGGAGGTGCGGCTAGCATGGTTGGCATGCTTTGGCGCGTTTGGTGTGACTAGCATAGCTAGGGCCAAGGCAGAGTGCGTTTGGCATGGCGCGGCTAGCTTGGGCTAGGTGTGGCTGGCATGATTTGCCATTGGCACGGAGGTGCGGCTAGTATGGTTGGCATGCTATGGCGCGTTTGGTGTGACTAGCATAGCTAGGGCCAAGGAAAAGTGCGTTTGGCATGGCGCGGCTAGCTTGGGCTAGGTGTGGCTGGCATGATTTGCCATTGGCACAGAGGTGTGGCTAGCATGGTTGGCATGTTTTGGCGCGTTTGGTGTGACTAACATAGCTAGGGCCAAGGCAGAGTGCGTTTAGAATGGCGCGGCTAGCTTGGGCTAGGTGTGGCTGGCATGATTTGCCATTGGCACGGAGGTGCGGCTAGCATGGTTGGCATGCTTTGGCGCATTTGGTGTGACTAGCATAGCTAGGGCCAAGGCAGAGTGCGTTTGGCATGGCGCGGCTAGCCTGGGCTAGGTGTGGCTGGCATGATTTTCCATTGGCACGGAGGTGCGTCTAGCATGGTTGGCATGCTTTGGCGCGTTTGGTGTGACTAGCATAGCTAGGGCCAAGGCAGAGTGCGTTTGGCATGGCGCGGCTAGCTTGGGCTAGGTGTGGCTGGCATGATTTGCCATTGGCACGGAGGTGAATTAGGGTTTTGCTCGTTGGGACCCTAATTTGAAAAAATACCCCCTATTAATTACTGACTACATGTATTAAATGTTCTAATAAATGTGTCACCGATGACATTAGGTTATTTGGGGTTTTACGATTTTACCCTTTTTTTAAAAACCACCATCAACATTAAGTCCCCTGCTTAGCTCGGAACAGGAGCTTTGTTGCGAGGTAAGCATAAGATGGTGACAAACTATCAAAGAACAAATCGTAAAGAGAATTGAGGAGGCTTGTCTCGACCTTTTTATAAATAGGATTTGGAATCCTTGCCTCTGGCATTTTGCACAAATCGGAGGTCAGCTCAATTGGGAAGTCGCATCATTGAGAGACGGGAAGTCGGACGGCATCGAGAAGTTGACGCGAGTTGGGAAACTGAGCGTGCTATCTGGTGGGACCGGCGCAAGGTGGGGAAGCTGATCTTGCTAGATGGCGCGACTTGGGAGGTCATTGGGAAGTTGGCACAATTGGTGGGACCGATGTGGCTTGGGAGATTGGGAAACTGGCGCGAGCTTGATGGGACCGGTGTAAACAAGGAGGGAGTAGGTGTTTCTACAGATAGCAAAGTTTCCTTATTTTTCCTTCCTTCATGCGCAACTTCAATCATGGCATTATCCATGCTAAAATCTGGAAGATTTATGTCCCTCATTGCTTCCTTTCCTTTTTTAAGGTTCCGTATTCATACCCAACGCAATTGTACCGTCTCCCTTGTTTGAGAAAAGGTTCTTCTTGTTGAGTTTCTTTCTTTACCTAGAGGCGAATCATCCTCTAAACAACCAGATTCTCCAAATGAAGGCGCGAGGTCTGACTCTCGCAAAAGCACCCCGACTAGGGTTATTCGGGCTAAGAAGATCATACCGGTATGTTTTCTTCTTCTTCTTTGTTCATGTTATCCTCTTTTTATATGTGTATAGATAGGATGGAACTTGATCATTTTCTCCATTTTTTGTAGTGTATGATGGGACCCTCCAGGGATGGCCGCGCCTTTAACTCTTCGGAGAAGGACTTCAGAATTTACGGAGATCGATCTTCTTCTCTTGAGGATGCATTGGTTGGGATTGAATCTCTGTTCCATGAAGCTAGTGAAATCATTAAGGACCTCCCTTCCATCTATCCCCATGAAGAACAAGTGCATGTTCGGACTTTCTTGGGTTCAGTGAGCATGAAGGAGGGGCGAGATAACGAGGAAGAGTCTTGGCATATTGAGAAGTTTCAGTACGGCAAAGCCTTTCCTCGGTCCGGGTATGGGGCGGATCGAACTGTTTCTAGGTCGAAGCGATGGAAAAGCGAACGTGTGAGGCTCTTGGAGGAGAGCGCCATGATTCTTGATTTTGATGCGGATGAATCAAAAAACTTTCTTCGAAGTGTCAATGAGAAAACCTTCGAAGGAGTATATGACGGAAACGAAATAGCCTTTGAAGTTGATGCCAAAGGTGTCGTTGGTGATACCGGAGGGGTCATGGTGGCGTATGCTGGACCGGTCGTCGGGGAGGACACTGCTATTGCTGTGGTTGCTTCGGGATGGGATGTTGAGGTTGCTGCTGCTAACACCGTTGAATGGAACCTTTGTTGCCCGAGGGATTGCTGGGGGGAGTGCTTGAAGATAGCCTTGCCCAAGGGGACTTGTGCTCCATCCTTCGAGGGCTAGTTCCTCCCTTTTGTTATTTCAGTTAGCTGCTTAGTTCCCTTGATGTTTTTTTTCTTCGTAAACTCATCTTTACCTTCTTCTTCATCAGTCAACATTTTGCTTCATATATATTTTTTGAAAGAAGGTTGTGGTATGATGGCTCTGCAATGGTTTTCTGGGTTTATCTGATGTATTTCTCTGATATCTGGAGAATTTGCTTGGAAAGAGATATATTTATGCTCTTTTTTTGACTTTAAAAGGGAATCCTGGGAAAATACAAACGGTGTATTCATCTTGGGGGAGTACAACTACTAAGAGGAATTGTTAAAGGAAATACTAAAAGGGGGAGTGACTGGGAAGTACAGCATTTTAGGGATTGGAGGCCTTGAGCCATCGCGAGTGAATTATCACGCCTTCAGTTGTGTCTGCATTGATGAGCTTGCAATATCCTCCCAAAAGGGTATCCGCAACCATATATAGCTCGTCTTCTCTTTCATTGGGCGAATCAGTTTGAATAGCCATTTTTACTTTCATCCTCCCAACTTGAAACGAGCTTTCCTTAACCACTACATCTCCGATTGAAAACGGGTTCAGACGTCGTGCAACCGTTTGAGTCTTGGCTTCGTTGGTTTCAATAGAAGTTTCCAAGCTTCTTGCAAAGTTTTCAAATGGTCCAGCTCCCCATTCACATTTCTTGACAAAATGCTCGTGCGCGATGAATCACACCGAGTCCCCATGACGGAATGGGGGAAGGAAAGACTGGTTGCATAAAAGGTTGCTCGGTCAGACTTACTTGCATTTGAAAACCATGAGCTAGCGCCAACGGGTCCTCTCCTGATGTCTGGGTTCCTTCAATAGTTCGTTGATGCGATAACTAGTGGGATGATTTGTTGGAAATTCCTTCGGGCGTGGACGTCGGCAGAGGGTGCACATCCAATTTCGCTTTGTTGTCGAGCACCCATAAGCGTCCCAATATCATGTCATGATCTAGTTCTTTGACAATGTGGAATTTGCTATGCGTTATAGCGTCTCCCATCTTGATCTCTAGGTTGATGTAGCCATGCGCGTTCAAAGTTTCTCCTCTCAAGTTCTTAATCACGGACGGGGAATATGTAGCGTCTTGTTTTATAAATCCTGCTGCCTTTAGTGTCTTGAAAGTAATGATGTTGTGGTCAGAGGCCGTGTCGATGAGCGTGTCGTCAAATTCGTTACCTCTTAAACGGGACGTGGTCAGCAGTCCCCGGTTCTCCTTTTTGGTTCCGCATGTTTGGAAAGCTTGGGCCCCTGACATGGTTTCCGAGGAGAGAAAAAGTCGTTTGCCGGATATAACGCGATTGAGAGCTGCGAAAATATCTTGGCGCTGCACCTTGGAAAGATAGAGAATTTCGCATACATGTTGCATCATGGATTGTACAGTCTCTAGTGCACGGAGTCCCTGTGAGGACCCGCAGCTTTCTTATTGGGAGTGGGTCTCGATGCACTCTTTCGTCTCCTAGTTGGAGTTCTCCCGCTTCTATCCTTTCTTTGAAAATATGCTTTAGTCTCGTTGCAATCGCTGGTCGGGTGGTGAACGAACTGTGGTAATGGCAAAGTGGCAAGACTTGGGGTTCGCCATCTCGGCCTCGGTGGTGGACGTCCGGGAGGTGGCAATAACATCATCTTGAACCCGTGCTTCTAGGAGGTCAATCACCTCCTCGATGGGAAACGGGAAATCAAGGGCATTTCCTTCAGTCTCATGATGATGCATGGGAGTTTTAGTGACGGTCTTTCGTGGCGGGGGTTCCCGTTGCGCCGGCGCTTCACGTTTTGGCTGGTGGCTCGTAGTTGGGACTTTCCTTTTTCCCCTTTCGTTTACTATGTTCACGGAGGATGAGCCGGCATTAAATTGCTTGCTGATGAGGTGTCTACTCCCGCGAGTTTCGTGCGTGTCTTCGGTTCGAGTTAGCCTAGCTCTTTCCAGTAATGCTGGTGCTGTTGTTGCGGATCGGCTGGCGGCTTCATGGAGTTCGGAGAATGTTTGGAAGCGCAAGTTCTCTAGCAAGGCGCGGTAAATAGGAACCATACCATTGATGCACGCGTTCACCAGTTGTTGCTCGGTCAAGTTTGGGTCGTGACAGTCGAGTGCTTGAACCCTGAACCTTTTGACGAAATCATTCGGATGTTCGTTATCCCACTGGTACATTCTTTCGAGGTCTGAGAAAGTAACTTGTTCAGACACGAAGAAGTATTTCTTGTAAAACGCAGTGACCATGTTACTCCAGTTGGGAATGCTGTTCGGTGGGATGCTGTTGTACCATGTATACGCCCTTCCAGTAAGTGATTTTGAGAATTCCCTTAAACGAAGAACGTGATTATATTCATGTTCACCTAGGGATTCCACGAAACGGGAGACATGCTCATGTGCACTCCCGGTACCATCGTACAGGGTAAATTGAGGAGAAGAGTACCCCCTTGGGAGAGGAATTCTCTGCATTTCGGATGGGTAAGGGGGTTGGTGATGATGCACGTCCAATTCATCATTCTTGATTCGGTTGCGGAGAAGTTTTCCAGATCTTCTCGCGTGACGAAGTTGGGCGGCTGATTTCTTTCCAACGGGATTATAGCGCGAGTTTCCTCATCCGTGGAGGCGTGCTCCACCGAGGTGCTGGCGTCGGGGTTGTTGGAGACGTTCCTAAGCGGCTCTGGAGGACGCGACTCACGTGGTAGTTGCTCTGTCAGGGTCTTGAGAAAGACGAGTACCTCCTTCTCGCGTTGAAACCATATCCGTCCGGGCTCGCGAGCATCTCCCCGTCGTTCCATCAAATCAACGATGGTGACATAAGGACGACTTCCTCTGGTCCCTCCGGTCTCTCGTCCCGTCGGCGGGGTAGTTGGAACCTTAGTTGTGTTCGGAGGCGCTATGCTAGACGAAGCATTAGGGGCCGTAGCGGCGGCTCTGGTCCTGGTGACTGGTGGCGTGACACCCGAAGAGATATTTTCGTTGCCGTGATTAGAGGGTTGTGCAGAGACACTTGAGGAGGCAGCGGCTCTGGCCCTGGTGATTGGCGGTGTTACGCTCGAGGGAGTGCATTCGATGTTACTGTAGTCAGTAGGTGATGCAACAACGTTATTCTGAGAGACGCTAACATCGGGGATGTGTTCTGGCTCTTTATTCTCGGCAGCCGCTCCGGACTCCGAGTTCCACAATGTTGGGATTTGACGTTCGGGAAACGAAATCAGGAGTCGGAGTTGGTATTGTAACCGATAGATCAATCCTCCCGCTGTGGTCGCCAAATGTTTATGGGTAAAAATCGTTTCCGCCGATTTTGGTAAATTCGGTAGGTGAGTGAGAAACTGGTTTAAACCCTAAACAAATGTGCTGCACGTGAGCACTTTCTAGATTTGAGATATCAATGCATACGAGTCCGGCCTAAACCAAGAAATGGCCGTTCCAGGACTTGCTTCGGTCACAAAGTGGAGGAGAAGGGTTGATTTGGGGAGGGAAGCAAAGAAAGGTGTTGAGACCAGAATACCCAGGGAGAGTAGTGTCTCGACTTGTATCAGAAAGTGAAAGCTTCGAAAGCTTGCAAGAGATGAAAGCTTTTTTGGAGAGCTTGCAAAGTTGCCTTTTCTGAGAGTGTTGTGTTTTTCTCCTGACCGAGACTTGTTGTCTGGTGTAAATAGGTAAGACCTATTTATACAAGTCGAGATTGAAACGTACCCTGGCCTCATGAAGGAAGAGAGTAAAGGGTGAAATAATGGGAGGAGGTGGTAACCACATGGTCTTTATGGGTGAAAACGTTTTCACCATTATTTCTTCATTTATTTGACCGCTTTATTCCTATTCACGCTTTCTTAATATGAGCGTAGTGTACGCTGCATGCTGTGACCGCCAAACCAAGACCATGGAAAGCATCCCCCAGTTTGTGTTGATGTCTCGAGTGTTGGTTGCACCTTGAGTGCAAGTGGCGCGTGTGGCATGTGCGGAATGCCTTTGTTGCGGGTTGCACCTTGAGTGCAGTGGCAATGTCAGAGATGCTAGTGGCGTGTGTGGCATGTGCAGAATGCCTTGGTGGTAGGTTGCACGTTGAGTGTAAGTGGCAATGCTGTTGATGGTGGATTTTCATTTAAGGTTAAAATTGTAAAAACCAGAAAAAATTATGCGCTGACATCTTGTAAAAGATAAAGCCATTAATAAGTGTTGGATACTCCTCACTTAATTCACCAAGAATGGAGCATGTGGCAACAATCCCATTCTCAGAATACATGAAATTCCTCCAGGTTGGAGCATGTGGCAACAATCCCATCCCGTGAATTTCTAATCAGCCTTGTATTTCCAAGACTCATTATCGCGGTGTGGCATGACGACCGAGCACGAACCTCCAAGCACTATAATGAAACCATGTACGAAATACCCGTATAGTCGACTCTCAAGTGTTATACTAGCCCGATTGAGCCCCTCTCGGTGTGTTATACTAGCTCGATTGGGCATCCGGATTGACCGTATCGATCCGGATATGATCGCATCATCCAACTCCATAAGCATGATTGATGACCCGGATCAATTCCATCACCCCCAAGAAGGTATGGAATATCCACTGCCGAACCAATGCGAACCCGCACGGTCGGCCATTGGCCTAGCTTGCCAAAAACGTTCATACCAAGCATTATGGACGGAAACCCTAAAATAGGGTTTGCAAAGATATTACATGTGTCGCAAAATAGTCTCAACCATCCATCTTCGCAGGTATAGATGGAGGGTGTAGATGTAGATTCAAAGGGCCAGAGCATGTCAACACGATCACCGTGGCCCGCCTACACACTTGACCAATCGGTCAAGACCAACCATGTTTGGTCGTGACAAAATCGTCGCCCAAAAAGAGATGACGCACGACTTTGAAACCCAAATTAGGGTTTTGAGCATCACGAGCGTCCATCTTCTCCTAAGCATGAATGGAGGGTCCAGGATTAGATTAAGCAGTCCGGCCATACCAAAGATGACCACCGTGGACCCATCTATTCCCTAACCCGATCGGTCAAGGCATATCATGCCCGGCTAATCCAAAACGCACGCTCAAACTAGCGTGGTCACACCTCCCAAACCGCAACCGATCTCGACCACTCAACTTCACGGACGATTTGGATGGCTCGATCACGTTTTCATGGGATATTCAGGTATAGGCGTAAACACCAACCTATCACCCTCACACCAGGCCAATCGGCCAAGACCGACCAAGATTGGTCGTCTTGGAACGTGCGCCTGAAGAGGGCGTGACGTGCGGCCCTTGCGGAACTAGTTTTTTGTCGCAAATCGATCTCGACCACTCGATTTCACCGTATGAATTGAGTGACCCAGATCATACTTTCATGAGGTAATGGGGTATAGGCGCCTACACCATCATGCCATCTACACGCATGTATGGTCGGTTAGGCCAAAGTTGTATCCCATGCTTGGTTTCGACCAAGCTGAAGAGTGATACCTGCGCACCTCTTCAAAACCCTGATTCCATCAACGGTCGCAGATGAATGTCTCAAAGATCATCTCATCCGTCCAATGATGAGTGCCAAATAGTGCATATTTATACACCTTTTTATTGGTATTTTACTCATCTTTTGTGCTCATAAATCAGATATTATCCCATATTCTGTATTTTCCTTGTTTTCAAGAATAAATATTTGTATTAATTAGTTTTGTGTTTTTAGGCAATAAATAAAGTTCGGAGAAATTGAGGAGCCAAAGAGCGAAGAATTGAGTTGAGCATCTATGGAGCAGAAGGACAAAGCTCACAAGAAACAAGTTTGCAACCCAACAAGTAGCAACTCATCTACAAGACATAGGCTTGAGCTAGACCCGACCCGCGACCCGATCCGAGCCCATACACTCCAAACCGTTGAGATTTCTATCTCCCTCATCCATCGGTCGCCGCCTCCACGCGCATCGAGATTCGCCGCTCCCGTGCAACACCGCATCACTCCAAATCTCTCTCACCCGCTCAGATCTCCCTCGGCTCGATCCTACGCTCGCTCGGCCTGTCCCATCGACTCGCTGCTCATGCCTCACAACAAAACTCCCTACCCCCTACACCTCGCCCGACCAAACCCTATTCTCTATTCTGTCTTCTCTTTCTTCTCTTTCTTCTTCCCTAGCTCGCAAACTCCATCCTCCACCTTCCATCTCCCCGACAAAGCCATCACCACCACCATCTCGTGTCAGCAGACAACAATAACCTCGCAATGTAACCACCTCTCCGCTTCCCTCTATTTCTCTCATAGTTTCTGCCCTAGAGACTAAGTGAGAAATAGAAAGAGAAGAGGATTAGGTTAGGTTTGTCTCCAATCAATCAACTCGATGGAGTTCTCGAGCACGAATTGACAGGAGAGCTCGATTCTAGAGTCTATCGTAGTATGGGTGCGAATGCTTTTGATTTATTTTATCTTTAATTTCTGTTTTTCAAAATTAGGGTTTATTTTTCTTGCATGTATAAATAGAAGAGGAATGAGATGATGTTAGTCATGCCTGGGCTAGCCAGTGCGTCAATTAGGATTTAATTTGTTTAATTTGTAGTTTAATTGTTCTTAATTATGTTCTAATTTATTTGCTAGGGTTTCAGTGAAACCCTAATTTTCTGATTGTGATTTCAACTATGTTGAGTTGTTCTTGAGTACTTAATTTACAAGATAACCCTCAATTCTGGTATTGCAAGATTTACTTCTCACAATGGATGCCCCGCATCCATTGTAGTTAGGTTACAACTGTATTGTTTATACCTCAGCTCAAACTTAAGAAATAGATGCTAACTCCCTTGACTGGTTGTGCTTAATTAGACAACCAGTGCTCCGGGTTAGTGCCTTAGCTGTTATCTGAGTTATCACTAGGAGAAACTCCTTAGATAGGAGGTAGAATTGACACCCTGCCCTTATCAGTCATAGGACAAGAACCTCAACTCAGCTGAACTCATAGTAGGAGTTAGTGGTGAAAACTGAAGACCCTAGTAATCCCTCTATCACTGTTTACCTTAGTTTAGGTTCACTTCAGTTCAAAATCAGCCGTATCGGCAACAAAAACACCAACTTATAGTTATGTCACATTACCTTGCCTGAATTCAGTGGAAGTAAGCCTTGATCAACCTTAGAGCACCACAAGTCCTTGTGGGATCGACCCGTACTTGCCGCGTCTCCGATAGACGCCGTGCACTTGCGGTATTACAAGTAGGCTTAATTATATACACATTCCGAGGCCTACCAAGTTTTTGGCGCCGCTGCCGGGGACTTGGCGCGTGCCCTGTGTTCATTGGCTCGCTTCACTGTTATTCTTTACTACCCCTGTATATATGCATTTGCATCATAGTGTAACTTAGCTTTTCGTAGTGTAACTTAGTTCCGTTGTTCTTTATTTTACTTCAGTTTTTAGTGCATATTTTACCTTGTGTAGCCTAGCATAATCCATGTATTTGTGCATTTGATCCATCTCATTTTCTTTTCATCTGAGCTAGAGCTTTATAAGCCTCAGTACCCTGCAGCTCAGTGTTTAATGTAACTTTTGTTCCCTGTCAGTCCAAATAAACATCACAATTCCTTACTCTTTCCCTGTGTCAGTCCAACTTATTCTCAGGCTTGCATTAGTCGGCCTCCCTTTTTCTTGTTCTTTAACTCATCTGCTGAACTGAGCTTGCATAGTGATTACTCATTGTCATTACTCATTGTTGCTTAGACTGCTTTGTTATTGGTTGAGCTTGCAACCAGAGAACTGATCTTCTGTGTTGAGTAGCAGTGCTTGCCATTGTATACTCCGTGTCACGGTGGCAGCCAACCCAAGAAGGGATAAGCCCCGAACTTGAGGTAAGATTAATTAAACTTGAGGTAAACCCTGTGACTTGAGGTAAGATGGAGTCTTGAATGCATGCTTGAACCCATTGTGTTGTTGGACCAGTGTGTTAAAAGCCAGACCCTGCTCACTTGCTAGCCCCCGAAGCTGCAAGTTTGAGCCAAGTTGCAAACCCTGCTACCATCATCCGAGCATAACCTATCTCACCCGAGCAAGACCCCATCCCAATATTTGCATGCTTGTGTGCGACCTCGTGTATTGCTATCCCGCACCTTGTATGCTCTGCAAACCCCAGTCATCTTCACTCGCGCAAGCTTGTGCAAACTCGTGACAGACTGAGTCAACCGAAATTGCATGCCATCACCCGCTGTCAACCTTACTGCATTTGTAAATTGGCTTTTGCATCTATGTATGATGATTCTGTGCAACATGATCTATGCTTAGCCTGTACTTGAGTGACCTAGCCAAGATAGTTAAAAATCCCAGTTGAAGTCAACTGAATGAGTTGATATCAACTCAGAGAGTTGACACAACTCATCTGCCCTGTTAAAATTGTGCCGTGCGCTGTGAGCCGTGTGCCGTGTTGCAAAGCCGCAAATTATGTTGTGCCGTGACTTACCCCGAGCCTAAACCCGACTCGCAAACTATCGACCTAGCCAACCAGTGCATAGACCATCCGAGCCGCCATTCTCCAAATTTCTCTGCACTGTGAGTTGAAGCTACAACCGGGATAACAAATTAGATGCAAACCTTGTTGAGCCAAGTATTGACAGACCCTTTGCATAACCTCGATCACTTGCTAGGCCATCTCGACCCGCAATTTCGTGGCTGTTGCTTGCCTGCAATGTGCTCGCCGTTGTTGTTTTTGAGACTCAAAGTGTCTTCCCGTGTTGATTTTTATAATCTACCCCGTGCTTTGTGTTGTCAGCTGTGTGTTGAGCATAACCCATTTTACATACCTTGCTTTGCCTTGGGCTGATTGCAAGCCTTATTTTGTGCTTAACCTGTGATGACTTTGCCGAGCTGTGGCTGGAGTGCACCTTGACCTTGAGCCGCATCAATTTCTCGTGAGTTTGTATCCCCTGTGTTGTGTGCTCGTGTGTTTTGAGCACATAAACCCCGCCAAGCTAAGCTTAACAACCGAAGCCCAACCACCGGGCCTGCACTCGCACAACCGAGCCCATAATCATAGTTGGGTTGATTGACCCCAAGGCTGGGCTCTACACAAACTAAGTTTTGCATAACCTGGGCTTAACCTGTGCAATAGACTAAGCCCCATCAATCTGGGCTGAGCCTTTTCACCTGGGCTGAACCCTTAAACAGCCAAGCCCATAATAACTGAACCTGGGATGTTAACTCACTGAGCTGCTGGGCTTTATAAGCTGAAGCCCACAACCACCAAGCCATACTGCTGGGCTGTACACGCATCTGAGCCCACATCATCTGGGCTAGAACCCACATCTGTGGGCTGTCCACAGCAACCTAGGCTGTGCTGTTTTCACAAATCCTGGGCTTCAAACAACAAACCAAAACTCACTAAAACCAAAGCTCCCAACAAAACCAAATCAGCCCAACAAACCAAAGCCCAATAAACCAAATTCCCACATAAACCAAAGCCCATTTTTTTGTTATATTTGTAAGAATGTTAATGTTTCTGTACATTATCTTCATTGTATATAATCCAGTAGGACTTGTTAATTTTTTCTTTCTTGAATCGGTTGAGTCTTCTTGTGCATTTTTTGTGCTAATCCGATATGATCACCACTGAGAATGTTGGATTTTGCCTTGATTAATGAAGCTCAACCTTGCTCCCGCCGACATCCTAATTTCTTCCCTTTTCTCTTTATCAAAGATAGTTCTCTGGTATGTGACTCGTTTAAAATTTTTCTATATGTCGACACATTGAGGACAATGTTTGATTTAGGTTTGGGGTGCATTTGCAGTTAGAGTTTTTAGTCTTTTATTTTACCTTTTATTTTCAAAAAAAAAAAAAAAAAAAAAAAAAAAAAATCAAAACCCTTTTTGTAAAAACCTCCAACTTTTAGAGATTTTAGAGTCACTAGCATGCTTCTAGCTATGTTTACATAGAGAATCTGACCGAAATAACAGAACTTGGAAGTACCGGAGAACACAATCGGGTTTCTTAGTTGATTAGAGCGTTAAAGTTGGATTTAACCATACCTGGAGGGCGAATTAGGTGTCATTTAGATATTCGGTAGTAGAATTGTGATCACCCATAGTGGAGACTACCCAATTTACATCAAGTGAGGCACCAACCTTCAATTTTTTGCAACTTTCTAGAAAAGCTGTTAGAGTGTGTGTCACCATACGTAAATTCCGGGTAGGAATGGTGAGCTACCCAACTTCGCACCAATTTCAGCACTACTTTTGATCTCTTGAGTGCTAGTTTTTGTCAATCATGAGGGTGACGTCTAAAGATGAAAACTCCTTCTAAATACCGATTTGCCGTTAGCATCACTCTCTCTCTCAATCAACAAGACCCATAGAAACACATCATCGTCAACAAACGGAGCATCATCATAATATTGAAAGAAAAATTGATATAGTCCAAGGTTTATGTGCAACAAAGAAAAGAAAAGAAAATAGGATGAGAATTAATAAAATTTATAAAATCAAGACAATACAAGTTGTGGAAAAATTGAGTGATAAAGTCCTTTGTCCATGGAGTTAGTTGTTTCATTATTTGTATTTTTATTTTCACTTTTTGTAATGTTAAAAAAAAAAAAAAAAAAAAAAAAAAATCAAAAAAACTGATTGTAGTTTATTTTTGCTACCACCATGGTAAAGAAGAATTTAAAAAGAAAAATCCAAACAACAAGGAATTTGAGTAGAAAAGTTAAAATTGTCAAGTTTTGTGAAGTTTAGAAGTTCGTCATCAACATTTGAAGACCGAAGACCGAAGATTGAAGACGTTTCTATGGTTCTTATGAGAGAGTGATATTAATTGCCGATCGGGTGAGAAGTGAGTGAGTACTCCCACCCTTGCTAATGGTTGATTTCCTTTCTGAGAGATCATCAGAAAGATTCTTTTGTCCACACCTCGTGGAGTCTCCAGTTTTATTTCGAAGGTTATCCTTCTTACCTACAACGTGTGTGGGATTTCTCTCTTTATTCCTGCTCGCACACATGAGAGACTAAAAAGCGATCTTTTTGAGTGCAATTATCATAAAACCCTAATAGTGAGGCGTAAGTCGAGGCTTATTATCACAATCGAATCCGAATTCTTTCATATGGTATGGTTACTTCTCGCTCAAAGACTTAAGGATGAGAATGCGTTCTTTAGTAGTTCTAACTTCTTGTTACTAGCACGCAAAAACTTTATGTCCTCATAGCTTCTTGGAGGCAAGAGACTCTTTTACACTCGGGGTTGGAGAAGGTTTTGTGGGTACACCTCTGGTAAACCCTCACGAGACTACAACTCGTCCACTAGGGACACCTAGGGGTTTAAAGGCTTAGTGCATACGCTAAATGCATTCGAGAGACCTGCGACAGGGGTATAGTTAGGATTTCTTAATTTCTGTTTCACTTGAGGACAAGTAAAATTCAGGTTTGGGGGTATTTGATGAGTGCCAAATAGTGCATATTTATACACCTTTTTATTGGCATTTTACTCATCTTTTGTGCTCATAAATCGATATTATCCCATATTCTCGTATTTTCCTTGTTTTCAAGAATAAATATTTGTATTAATTAATTTTGTGTTTTTAGGCAATAAATAAAGTTCGGAGAAATTGAGGAGCCAAAGAGCGAAGAATTGGAGTTGAGCATCTATGGAGCAGAAGGCCAAAGCCACATACAAATTTGCAACCCAACAAGTAGCAACTCATCTACAAGACATAGGCTTGAGCTAGACCCGACCCGCGACCCGATCCGAGCCCATACACTCCAAACCGTTGAGATTTCTATCTCCCTCATCCATCGGTCGGCCGCACTCCACGCGCATCGAGATTCGCCGCTCCCGTGCAACACCGATCACTCCAAATCTCTCTCACCGTTCGATTTCCCTCGCCTCGATCCTACGCTCGCCGGCCCGTCCCATCGACTCTCGCTGCTCATGCCTCACAACAAAACTCCCTACCCCCTACACCTCGCCGACCAAACCCTATTCTCTATTCTGTCTTCTCTTTCTTCTCTTTCTTCTTCCCTAGCTCTGCAAACTCCATCCTCCACCTTCCATCTCCCGACAAAGCCATCACCACCACCATCTCGTGTCAAGACAACAAAGAACCAAGAATGAACCACCTCTCCGCCTCCCTCTATTTCTCTCATAGTTTCTGCCCTAGAGACTAAGTGAGAAATAGAAAGAGAAGAGGATTAGGTTAGGGTTTGTCTCCAATCAATCAACTGATGGAGTTCTGAGCACGAATTGACAGGAGAGCTCGATTCAGAGTCTATCAGAGTATGGGTGCGAATGCTTTTGATTTATTTTATCTTTAATTTCTGTTTTTCAAAATTAGGGTTTATTTTTCTTGCATGTATAAATAGAAGAGGAATGAGATGATGTTAGTCATGCCTCAAGGCTAGCCAAAGGCGTCAATTAGGATTTAATTTGTTTAATTTGTAGTTTAATTGTTCTTAATTATGTTCTAATTTATTTGCTAGGGTTTCAGTGAAACCCTAATTTTCTGATTGTGATTTCAACTATGTTGAGTTGTTCTTGAGTACTTAATTTACAAGATAACCCTCAATTCTGGTATTGCAGTACTTTACTCTCACAATGGATGCCCTGCATCCATTGTAGTTAGGTTACAACTGTATTGTTTATACCTCAGCTCAAACTTAAGAAATAGATGCTAACTCCCTTGACTGGTTGTGCTTAATTAGACAACCAGTGCTCCGGGTTAGTGCCTTAGCTGTTATCTGAGTTATCACTAGGAGAAACTCTTTAGATAGGAGGTAGAATTGACACCCTGCCCTTATCAGTCACAGGACAAGAACCTCAACTCAGCTGAACTCATAGTAGGAGTTAGTGGTGAAAACTGAAGACCCTAGTAATCCCTCTATCACTGTTTACCTTAGTTTAGGTTCACTTCAGTTCAAAATCAGCCGTATCGGCAACAAAAACACCAACTTATAGTTCTGTCACATTACCTTGCCTGAATTCAGTGGAAGTAAGCCTTGATCAACCTTAGAGCACCACAAGTCCTTGTGGGATCGACCCGTACTTGCCGCGTCTACGATAGACGCCGTGCACTTGCGGTATTACAAGTAGGCTTAATTATATACACATTCCGAGGCCTACCATCCAACTTCACCAGCTTGGTTATACAGCCCTGGTCGGGAGTTAATTGGTTAGTAAGGTGTCATTACCCATCACTTTACCACACCATGATGCAGTACCTGCATAAAATACACACGATACTTCACAAGTATCGACTTCCTGAATAACGCAGTTATTCAATTCAGCATTACATGCTATCTTTCGTGGATCCAAGATCCACACATTCCAGACATCAATCATGTCACAAACTGGGGGGATACATACTGGGGTATTGGTCTCGGTTTAAAGCGTGCGGCAGCGTGGCAACGCGCCATCATAAGAACGTGTTAGGAAGTCATGGACGGTTGGAGATGAACAGGAGAAGTGGGCAAGGCTGGTCGTGTATCACCAACGCACAACTCCACTTCCTCCACTTCCCACGAGAGACGTGAATAAGACTCAATGACTTGTATAAATATGTTCTCCGCCCTATTTCCAAACAACAGAGAAAAACAACAAGAAAACACCCAGAGCCTGTTTACACCAATCGTAAGCTTGTTCACTTTCCTGTTGCAAGTCACAAGCAAGTCTACACCTTCACAATCTCAACACCTTCTTCGCTTCCCTCCCTAAGATCAACCCCATCTCCTTCACTTTGTGACCGAAACAAGTCCGGAACGGCCATTTCTTGGTTTAGACCTGACTTGCATAGATTGATCTCTCGAATCTATAAGCACTCACCGCATGCAAAGGCATTTGTTTAAGGTTTAAATTCATTCCTCATCCACACCCCAAATTACCAAATTCTCATAGGAGTAGTTTTCACCCATAAACAATTGGCGACCACAGTGGGAGATTAATCTCTCGGTTGTAAAGTCAATTTCTTCAATACCATTCATTCAATTTCGAGATGGTTGGTCTTAGGACCGCTTCCATAGTCTCAAATCCTGATGGTTCCTCCAACGGAGATACTCCTCCTCCTAACGGCGTACCCGACGGCATGATCAGGAGATTTCCAACATTAAGCGAACTAGCACGGGTACAGGAGATTCACACGAAGAACATGGAGCTAATCAAAGAAGCGGTAAACGGCATACTTGATCTCCTCATCAAGATGACGTCAGAGATGAGCATTCCGGAGATTTCTACACCGGGGACTAATTCCCCTCAGATCAACAACTTTACTACAAACCAGAGACCAGTGGATCAGGAAGCGGCATCTCTAGTGGAAAGCTTGTGTGAACTCTTGCACCTCTTAAGGAATCAACAGACAGAGACGTTTGCTGCAATTAATAAAATAGCTCTGGATGTACACCTGACTCCTTCTCGTCCAGAAGTCCTAGCTGCATCGGAAATATCTGTAAACAATGTTACATTTACAGAAGATGACATGATGGCAGAGAAGGGTCACAACCGGGCCATACATGTTACCGTACACATCAAGGGTTCGGAGTTCAGAAGAGCCCTCATCGACACAGGAGCATCTTCGAATGTGATTACGCTCAAGACTCTCAGGACAGCCAAGGTTAGTCCATGCAAGATGGTACGGCAGCCCACCACAATGACAGACTTCAAGGAAATCGGACCAAAGACATACGGGTACGTCAATTTAAATTTATCAAGAGGGGACCCGTTCAATCAAAGGTGAAATTTGAAGTCATAGAAAGGGAACCGGACTACCATATGATATTAGGGAGACCATGGCTTCACGACAATAAGGTCATCCCTTCAACATATCACCAGTGCCTGAAGACCATACTAAATGAGGAAGTCATCCGTATTCCTGCGTCATTGTCTCCGTATGCACCGATATGCGGAGTGGAATTATTTGAGTCGAAAGAAGCTCCGCAGAGAAGGGCAGGCAAAATCCTGTGCACCCCACTACCCACGTGGGCTTCAATCCAGGAAGAAGACCGACTTACACTACTGGAGGCCAAACACCACAACACACGTTCTGTAACGAGGCGTCCATCTCTATCCGGTGAGACTTCAACTCATGCTCACACCAAAAGAGGACGCACTTTCGAGGCGAAACGTGATCGAAGGGGAGAACAATATACCTGGCGCCGCTGTTAGCAATTAGCGGAGAGACCAGAACCCGGTCTCTCCGCCCAATTGAATGCCGCAAGAACGACGGAATACAAGAGGAGGTACCGTGACGCCCGCAACAACTACAAGATGGAACCAATTCCACAATCGACGAGCTCGAGACTCATTAACATCGGGAATGAAGAATCTCCTGTGCCTGGTCTCTATCGGTTCGACTCGGTCCACGTATTTAACGTACGAGTCTTGTTCAACTACTCAAGGAGTACCAAGATGTGTTCGCCTGGACATACGAGGAAATGCCTGGTCTGGATGAAAAATTGGTCACCCATCACTTACATGTCATACCTGGATCCAAGCCAATCAAGCAATCTCCGAGGCAATTCAGACATGAAGTAGAAGAACAAATCAAGAATGAAATTCAGAAGTTACTAGCTATCTGGCTTCATCAGACCTATTCATCACCCGACCTGGTTGGCTAATGTGGTCCCATAAAAGAAGAAAACGGACGGATCCGATGTCAAGTGGATTTCGGAGACTTGAACAAGTGCTGCCCCAAAGACGACTTTCCTCTACCTAACATCGACATGTTAGTAGAAGCCACCAGCGGACACGGCATGTTCTCCTTCATGGATGGATACAGTGGGTACAATCAGATAAGGATGTATGAGCACGATGCGAGTAAGACAGCTTTCCGAACCTCTCTCTGCAATTTTTACTATACTGTTATGCCATTCGGTTTAAAGAATGCCGGCGCAACTTACCAACGTGCTATGACGGCAATCTTCCACGACATGATGCATAAACAAGTAGAAGACTATGTAGATGATATCGTGGTCAAGTCAAAGGCTCGAGCAGATCATACTAACGTCTTACGGCAAGTATTTGAGAGGTGTAGGGAATACAAGTTAAAGATGAATCCTTTGAAATGCGCTTTCGGTATCTCCTCAGGTAAATTTCTAGGGTTCCAAGTGACTGCAGAAGGAATAAAGGTAGACCCTTCCAAGACCCAGGCTATCCTAACAATGCCGCCTCCCCGGACTGTGAAGGAGCTCCAGAGTTTCATGGGCAAGGTGAACTACATTCGACGTTTTATACCTGGTTTAGCCCAACTTACCGCCTCGTTCACCCCCTTGTTGAAGAAAGGAGCCAGCTTTGTTTGGACCGCAACCCAACAAGAAGCTTTTCGAAAAATCCAACGAATAATATCATCTCCAGCTATCATGAAGTCTCCTGTACAAGGGAAGCCGTTGTGTCTCTACACTGCCTTCAGTGACACTGCAGTGGGGGATCTACTCGCTCAGGAGGACGACGAGGGAATCGAACGTCCTATATACTATTTCAGCCGAATATTGAGGGGCGCTGAATGATAGGCCTCGGAATGTGTATATTTTATGGCCTACGGTGATAACCGCAAGTGCACGGCGTCTATCGGAGACGCGGCAAGTACGGGTCGAACCACAGAGACTTGTGGTGCTCTTGTATGATCTAAGGCTTCTTCAACTGACTTCAAATGAGTAACAAAGTAACAACAGATGGGTTTTGTGCCGATACGGGCTGGATAATGTTCAAGTGACTCTAACTAAGGAATGAAACAAAGTGACAATGGGGTTGCTAAGGTTATCAACTCCACCTCTAACTCCTATTGTGTGCTCAATCGAGTTGAGGCTTTCTTGTCCTGTGATCGGAGCATAAGGGCGGGTGTCAAACCCACCACCTATCTAAGGGGTTTCTCCATGTTATGCTTCAAATATCGCCTAAATTGCTAACCTAGAGTACTCAAGTTGTCTAATGAAGCACAACCAGATCAAGAGAATTAGCTATTGTGCCTAAAGTATGAGCCGTGGCAATCTCAAAACAGATGTGACCTAACTACAATGGATGCAAGACATCCATTGTGAGAGAAAAGTATTGGATGCCCTAATTGAAGACATAATTATAACTTTAATCATTCAAGATACTTCAACAGAGTTTAAACACACAATATGGAGTTAGATCATTGAAACCCTAACAAAACTAATTAAAACATAATCAAATAACAAAATTAAACCTAATTGAAGCACTGGCTAGCCCAGGCATGAGTAAAATCATCTCATCCCTCTTCTATTTATACATGCACATGAAAACTACCAAACCCTAATTCCCAAAATCGAAATAAAAATTAAAATAAACTGCAACCACTCTCACCCATACTCTCTGATCGTCTCTCCTCTTGTCTATTCTCCTCAGTGCTCCATGCGTGGTTGTTGTGGAAACCCTAGTTCGAACTGTCTCAACCCTAGCTTCTAGGTTGAGAGAAGCTAATGATGGAGAAAGTGTGAACTAGAGAGTGGAGATGGCTGCAGGGAGTTGTTGGTGGCTACGGCTGGGCCGTGGGTAGGAGATGGTGGTGATGGGGTAGCTCTGCAAGTGGTTGGGGAAGATAGGAATGGGTTTTGCAGAGCTGTTGAAAGAGAGAAGAGAAGAAAGAGAAAGAAGAAGAGAGGAATGGGGTTTCTCGATAGGGGGTATAGGTGTATGGGTCGCTTCGGTGTTGCACGGGTGCATCGAAGATTGATGGAGAAGGCCTCAGCGAGCGTAGGATCTCGGTGAGGAAGATCTGAACGGCTGAGGATGACTCGGGGCGATTTGGTGTGGAGCAGGGAACATCGAGTAATGATATGCAAAGCTGAGCGACCGTAGGATGTAGTTGAGGGAGATCTCAACGGCTCAGAAAATGATGGGCTTGGATCCGGGTCGTGGGTCCGAGATGGATAGCTCGAGCCCATGTCTTGTAGATGAGTTGCTACTTGTTGGGTTGCAACCATTGCTGCGAGCGGGTTTCGGCTTTCTGCTCCATAGATGCTCGACTCCACTTTTCTGCTCCTTTGGCTCCTCAGATTCTCCGAGCTTTATTTATTACCTAAAAACACAAAATTAATTAATACAAATATTTATTCTTGAAAACAAAGAAAATACGTAATGGGATAATATCGATTTATGAGCACAAAAGATGAGTAAAGTGCCAATAAAAAGGTGTATAAATATGCAATATTTGGCACTCATCAAATACCCCCAAACCTGAATTTTACTTGTCCTCAAGTGAAACAAAATTAAGAAATCCTAACTATACCACTTTGTCGTAGGTCTCTCGAATGCATTTAGCGTATGCACTAAGCCTTTAAACCCCTAGGTGTCCCTAGTGGACGAGTTGTAGTCTCGTGAGGGTTTACCGAGGTGTACCCACAAAACCTTCTCCAACTTCGTAGTGTAAAAGAGTCTCAAGCCTCCAAGAATCTATGAGGACATGAAGTTTCGCATTCTAGTAACAGGAAGTTAGAACTATCAAAGAACGCATTCTCATCCTTAAGTGGTGAGCGAGAAGTAACCATACCATATGAAAGAATTCGGATTCGATTGTGATCATAAGTCTCAACTTCTGCCTCACCATTAGGGTTTTATGATAATTGCACTCAAAAAGATCGCTTTTTTAGTCTCTCATGTGTGCGAGCGAGAATAAAGAGAGAAATCATGCACACGTTGTAGGTAAGAAGGATAACCTTCCGAAATAAAATCTGGAGACTCCACAGAAGTGTGGACAAAAAGAATCTTTTTCTGATGATCTCTAAGAAAGGAAATCAACCATTAGTAAGGGGTGGGAGTACTCACTCACTTCTCACCCGATCGGCAATTAATATCACTCTCTCATAAGAACCATAGAAACGTCTTCAATCTTCGGTCTTCGGTCTTCAATTGTTGATGACGAACTTCTAAACTTCACAAAACTTGACAATTTTTAACTTTTCTACTAAAATTCCTTGTTGTTTGGATTTTTCTTTTTAAATTCTTCTTTACCATGGTGGTAGCAAAAATAAACTACAATATTTTTTTATTTTATTTTTTTTTGATTTTTTTGATGATTTTTTTTTTTTTTTTTTTTTTTTTTTTTACAATAAATAAAAATACAAATAATGAAACAACTAACTCCATGGACAAAGGACTTTATCACTCAATTTTTCCACAACTTGTATTGTCTTGATTTTATAAATTTTATTAATTCTCATCATATTTTCTTTTCTTTGTTGCACAAAAACCTTGGACTATATCAATTTTTCTTTCAATATTCTGATGATGCTCCGTTTGTTGACGATGATGTGTTTCTATGGGTCTTGCTGATTGAGAGAGAGAGTGATGCTAACTGCAAATCGGTATTTAGAAGGAGTTTTCATCTTTAGACGTCACCCTCATGATTGACGGAATTAGCACTCAAGAGATCAAAAGTAGTGCTGAAAGTGGTGCGAAGTTGGGTAGCTCACCATTCCTACCCGGAATTTACGTATGGTGACACACACTCTAATAGCTTTTCTAGAAAGTTGCAAAAAATTGAAGGTTGGTGCCTCACTTGATGTAAAATGGGTAGTCTCCACTATGGGTGATCACAATTCTACTACCGAATATCTAACAACACCTAATTCGCCCTCCGGTATGGTTAAATCCAACTTTAACGCTCTAATCAACTAAGAAACCCGATTGTGTTCTCCTAAGTACTTCCAATTTCTGTTATTTCGGTCGATTCTCTATGTAAACATAGCCAAGCATGCTAGTGACTCTAAAATTTCTAAAAGTTGGAGGTTTTTACAAAAAAGTTTTTTTTTTTTTTTTTTTTTTTTTTTTTTTTACGATAAAAGATAAAATAAAAGACTAAAAACTCTAAATGCAAATGTACCCCCAAACCTAAATCAAACATTGTCCTCAATGTGTCTACATATAGAAAAAATTTAAACAGTCACATACCGAGAGAACTATGCTTGATAAGAGAAAAGGGAAGAGATTACCGGATGTCGGCAGGAGCAAGGTTGAGCTTCTTTAGTTAAGGCTAGACTCCAACATTCTCAGTGGGGATCATATCGGATTAGCACAATATATGCACAAGAAGACTCAACCGATTCAAGAAAAGAAAAATTTAACAAGTCCTACTGGATATATACAATGAAAATTCACCATAAACTAACAATCTAAAGAGTTGAGGATCAACCCAATAGAAAATATGTACACACATTAACAGCCTTACACAAATATAATATGATAGTGCAAGTAAGACTGCAGATGTGAAGGAGTTTCCCCCAGACCTAAACTTGTGAACAGGTGTGTTTGTGAGAACAAAATCTTGCAATTTTAAAGGTACATCATGCAAAAGGTCTAACTCAAAGTGAGTTTTGCTAAAAACAGGCAGACATACACATTCCAACTGTGGCTCTTTAAAAGTGTTATACTTTGATGCAAAATAGTCCAAGAGGACTTGGGAAGCACAAAGCTCTATGCCTAAGTTAGGCATTTTTAGAAAAGTTGGTTTTGCAATTTTGTGACAAACAACACCTAGGTTGGGTGGAGGAGTTTCAATTTGTGACTTAGGAGAGAGGTTAGGTACATCTAAGTTATTTTCATGTATACAATCCTTTGTACCATCACATACTTTCCTAAAGTCGAGAGGAGGGTAAATCATGTTCACCAAAGATAAAACAATTCATCAATCTCCATGTCATAATTTTCATCATTCTCATGCATAACATGACTAGGAGAGATATCATCCTGTAACCTAGGCATGGAATTAGACACATTTATTGAATCATCTGTATTAACAGACAATTCAGCTATTCCTAGGTCACATACAGGTGATAAAGCATGCTCATTTTCACAGGACAATTCCACAGGTTCCACATCAACATCACATGCATGAATATTAGAAGAAGCATTATTCATAGGGTTCACAGAAGAGACGCCTAACGTCTCTGAACCTAAAGATTCTATTACATTTTCAAAATACACATGCTCTTCATATTCATCATCATCATCATAGCAAGAATTCATTTCTCCATTCAAAATTGTAGTATTTTTAGTGTACTCATCTACCTCTGGATTAGGTTCATATTCAATGTTAGTTGCATGAGTAAGACTAGAAACACTATTTTCAATCCTATCATTTTGTAACTCAATCAGGTTCCTTTGAAGAATCATCTTGAGTTGTTCCATTGAAGGAGAGTCTTCACTAGTGGGTATGCATTCCTCATATGGATATTCATTGTATAGTTGAGCATGAGGTTCACTAGAGAAGGGAAATTCAGACATGTTGCTATATGGATGGTCATGCATTGCATTCATTTCAAGCCTAGCATTTTGCTCTATGAGTGTCTCCATTATTGATTGCAAACTAGGAGTTGGGGGAGTATAAAATTGTTCATCTCCCCACTGTGGTGAATGATGCATGTGTGTAGGTTGATTATGGTCCCAATAGTTGCCAGCATGGTCACTTCTAGACACTTCGTACATTGGATAATCATGGTTTTCCCTAGACTGCCTAAAATCATGCAAAATATAACAGTACTCAGCAGGGTGGTCTAAGCCACCACATAAGGTGCAAGCATGCATTTCATATTGCCTAGGGGGATTAGATTTGACAGACTGCTCATGTAATTGCCTTTCTAAAGCAGAAACTTGAGCTTCTAATTGATCTAGAAGTGATGACTGGGTATGAGGAAAGTGTTCATTTTCAACCTGTGGTGGATGATGCATGTGCTCATAGTGATTAGGGTATGTGAGGTCAGGGCCCTGAGAAGGCGCATAAAATTCCCTAAAATCACTATGGTATGTGGGGAGTTCATCCTGTGAAGCGTGCCCGTATCTCTAAGGGATTTGTTTCCATCCCCAGATGCAGACCAAAATCCTGTCATGATTTAGTACTCAAATTGAACTCAAAATTTAGTTTGGTTTATGTGGGTTTTGTTTGGTTTAAAATGGTTTTCATTTGGTTTTGTTGGGAACTTTGGTTTATGTGGGAAGCCCAAGTTGCTGTGGGCTCAATTTGGTTTTGGTTTGTTTGGGATTTGTTGTTTGAAGCCCAAGATTTGTGAAAACAGCACAGCCCAGCTTGGGTTGGCAGAAGTAGAGCCCAGATTGAATGGCCCAGTATGTGGCTGATGCACAGCCCTGTTGGAATGGGTTTGGTCTAGTAGCTGCACGACCCAAATTATGTTGAAAATTGAAAAACCGATTCAACTCGGTAAATCGCCGAGTTAGGATTGACTCGGCGATTCGGTGAGTCAACTCAACTCGCCGGTTCAACTCGGTGAACAATGAACTGTGTCACTCACTCGGCTCTCCGCTCGGACTTTTACTCACCGAGTCAGAGTTTTCTATTTAGCCCTCACTCAGCTCACTCAGAGTCAACAAGTGTAGTTGATATCAAGCAAAAATTTTAGATTTTCAGTTCCCAACTGAGAGCTTCAGTTGCTCAAATCTGGCAGGGCTAAGTCCAGCCAAATCTCAGCCAAATTCTCACAATTCAATCACAAAACACCCACACAACTCTCAGCTGATTATCAAATTTTTCACTCAACAAACTCTCAAACTGATCTCACTCAAAGTCTCAGCAATTTCAGCTCAAATGCTGTGATTTTCAGGTTTTCAATGGGGTTTCAAACAAATGTGCAATGCACAACTCAGAGCATGCACAGGGTTATACAGGTGGTAGACCAAGGGCTAGCCAGGGAGCTCAAGCTTGCAGCTTCAGGGGGCTGGATTATCATGCACAGTGGTCGACGAGCCTAGGATTGGCGGCTCAAGCAAGGCTTGTACACAAAGACACGGCCTAGGTTCACAAAGCAAACTCACGTAAAACTAGCACAAACCAGTTAGCGGCTTGAAAGCAACAGATTAAGCAATGCCAACACAATTCACAACCCGCAAGTAATGATTAAAAACTTAGCTTGTGCACATCACAGGTATTTCGGTAAGCGCGATTGGTTTGTGCTCAAACTCGAGCTCAGGGTTACGGCACGTGACTCTAGCAAAGAGTCGGCAACTAGTTTATCATACAATTATGAGGCACAAAAGCATTCAGCTATAAAGGGGCCACACTAGTACATGGCAAACAGGGTTTGCAAAATGGTTTATGCTTAGGGCTCAAGCATGCATTCAGCCTATGAAGGAGCCACTCACCTGACTCCTATAAGTTGCAGTGGTTGCTCAGTTGCACCACAAGCACAGCAGCACAACAACAAGCTCAACAGGTACCTGTGTGCTCAAGAGAAGAATTTAGTTCTCAGAAGTGTAAGTTAAAGCAAGGAGAATATAGCACTGCAAAATTCCAAAAATCTGCACAACGAGAGATATGATATGCGGAGTGTGATGATAATCCTGAGAGCTATGAGTTAAGCTAACAAATTTCCAATAATGCAGTTACATGGCACCAACCATTGCAAGTTCAGCATGTCACAGAGAGTGGGTTTAGTGGTTAACCACTGGGCTGTGCAATGCATCTGAGCTGTTGACTGCTCAAGCCACAAAGAGAATGCAGATAATTAAAAATGCAAATGATTAAATATACAGTGAAGATTACTAAAATGCAGGGATAAGAAGCAAATACAAATTAATTAGGTTATACTGATAAAGATTGAAATAAACAATGCAAGGTGAACTGAGCTACAAGGTGAACTGAGCTACAAGGGGTAAAACAGAATACAAGTGATGATAAAGCAAACTAATGCAATTTACACTAAAACAAGACTAAAAACAAGAAAAACAAAGTAAATATGTACAAAGAAGTAAATATGTTCAAAGGAAAAATAGTGAATTCAAGCCAATAAATCAGCGGGGCACGCGCTAAGTCCCCGGAACGGCGCCAAAAACTTGATAGGCCTCGGAATGTGTATATTTTATGGCCTACGGTGATAACCGCAAGTGCACCTGCGTCTATCGGAGACGCGGCGGCAAGTACGGCCGAACCACGAGACTTGTGGTGCTCTTGTATGATCTAAGGCTTCTTCAACTCGACTTCAAATGAGTAACAAAGTAACAACAGATGGGTTTTGTGCCGATACTACTGGATAATGTTCAAGTGACTCTAACTAAGGAATGAAATAAAGACAATGGGGTTGCTAAGGTTATCAACTCCACCTCTAACTCCTATTGTGTGCTCAACTAAGTTGAGGCTTTCTTGTCCCGTGACTCGATAAGGGCGGGTGTCAAACCCACCACCTATATAAGGGGTTTCTCCATGTTATGCTTCAAATATCGCCTAAATTGCTAACCTAGAGTACCTGGTTGTCTAATGAAGCACAACCACCAAGAGAATTAGCTATTGTGCCTAAAGTATGAGCTGTGGCAATCTCAAAACAGATGTGACCTAACTACAATGGATGCAAGACATCCATTGTGAGAGAAAAGTATTGGATGCCCTAATTGAAGACATAATTATAACTTTAATCATTCAAGATACTTCAACGAGTTTAAACACACAATATGGAGTTAGGGTTTCATTGAAACCCTAACAAAACTAATTAAAACATAATCAAATAACAAAATTAAACCTAATTGAAGCACTGGCTAGCCCAGGCATGAGTAAAATCATCTTATGCCTCTTCTATTTATACATGCACATGAAAACTACCAAACCCTAATTCCCAAAATCGAAATAAAAATTAAAATAAACTGCAACCACTCTCACCCATACTCTCTGATCGTCTCTCCTCTTGTCTATTCTCCTCAGTGCTCCATGCATGGTTGTTGTGGAAACCCTAGTTTGAACTGTCTCAACCCTAGCTTCTAGGTTGAGAGAAGCTAATGATGGAGAAAGTGTGAACTAGAGAGTGGAGATGGCTGCAGGAGTTGTTGGTGGCTACGGCGGCTGTGGTAGGAGATGGTGGTGATGGGGTAGCTCTGCAAGTGGTTGGGGAAGATAGGAATGGGTTTTGCGTAGGCTGTTGAAAGAGAGAAGAGAAGAAAGAGAAAGAAGAAGAAAGGAATGGGGTTGCTCGATAGGGGTATAGGTGTATGGGTCGCTTCGGTGTTGCACGGGTGCATCGAAGATTGATGGAGAAGGCCTCAGCGAGCGTAGGATCTCGGTGAGGAAGATCTGAACGGCTGAGGATGACTCGGGGCGATTTGGTGTGGAGCAGGGAACATCGAGTAATGATATGCAAAGCTGAGCAACCATAGGATGTAGTTGAGGGAGATCTCAACGGCTCAGAAATGATGGGCTTGGATCCGGGTCGTGGGTCTGAGATGGATAGCTCGAGCCCATGTCTTGTAGATGAGTTGCTACTTGTTGGGTTGCAACTGTTGCGCGCGCGGGTTTCGGCTTTCTGCTCCATAGATGCTCGACTCCACTTTTCGCTCCTTTGGCTCCTCAGATTCTCCGAGCTTTATTTATTACCTAAAAACACAAAATTAATTAATACAAATATTTATTCTTGAAAACAAAGAAAATACAGAATCTGGGATAATATCTGATTTATGAGCACAAAAGATGAGTAAAGTGCCAATAAAAAGGTGTATAAATATGCAATATTTGGCACTCATCACTGAACTCAGATACCCCAGAGCGGAAAAGGAATGTTTAGCCTTGATTCATTCCATTCAGAAGTTTAGGCATTACCTACTGTCTAATAGGGTGATACTCGTGTCTAAATCCGATCCTGCAAAGTTTTTACTTTCAAAACCGGTCCTGACTGGAAGGACAGGAAATGGCTTCTCCAAATGTCAGAGCTGGACATAACGTGTGCGTCACCTAGAGCTATCAAGGGTCAAGCAGTTGTAGACTTACTGGCAACATTTCTGGAGAAGGCACTCGAGAACTACATGAAGACCTCCCCGGAGAATTCCCAGACGTCTCTGTTTTGGAGGAAGAAGTGTGGCTCCTGTATTTTGATGGCTCTGCTACCCCTAGCAGCAATACTGGAGGAGCGGGCGTGGTGCTAGTCTCTCCAACCGGAGAAGTATTTTCACATTCCTTCAAGTTAGACTTCGAATGCACCAACAACTCAGCAGAGTACGAAGCTTTCCTTATAGGGATTTCAATAGCTAAACAAGCAGGAGTCACGCGTCTGGAGATAAGAGGTGACTCCAAGCTACTGGTAAATCAGATGAACGGAGTGTACGCATTGAAGGAAGCGACACTAGCCCCATACCGGTCGAAGCACAAAAGTTATTAAACTATTTCGCCCGCAACCATATCCATGTTGGTCGCAAAGAACAATAAACATGCCGATTGTCAGCAACATTGGCTTCCAAACGAAATTTGAAGGAGCGGAAGAAACCCCGACAAAGAAGAGGAGAACCATAGAGTCGACATGGTCACAATACAAAGATACCGGGATCGATGATTGGCGAACTCCGATCATTCGGGAGCTCAACAACCCACTCTCTCAAGGAAAGGTCGGTCTCAAAACCTGCGAGAACTTCTTCATGCTTCATGGTATGTTGTACTATCGAAACCCTGATGGTTCTCTGTCAAGATGTCTTGGAGATGACGAATCACAACTGCAGATGAACCGTATTCACGATGAAATCTGTGGACAATCATTGGTGGTAACGCTTTACCGGCGACTCCAAAGATCACAGGCTATTGCGGCCGGAGATGGAGACTCGATCCGAGCTACTTCGAAGTCCTGCTCAAATTGCCAAGCACCGCCACACCAATCGGAAGTTTTTAGTGTGAACCACACTGGGAACTACATCAACTATCTTCGTGATGGAGCAACTTCCGCCGATCAAAAGGATGCCATCAGGATAAAGCAAAAATCCAAGTGGTTCGTATACCACGAAGGGATCATGTACCGCAAGAGTTTCGGAGGTAATCTATTAAGATGCCTGGCCGGGTTAGAAATTCCGATCATTTTAAAGGAAACACACTAAGGGGAACATCAAGGGAAGAGGAAATTGTTCCTCCAGATACACGAGAAATATTATTGGCCGACCATGGAGGATGACGCGTCCGCTTTTGTTCAAAGCTGTCACAATTGTCAAATTCATGGAGACCTTGTTCACGCACCTTCCACCCCTTTACACTCGATAAGCAGTCCGTGGCCATTCTACAGCTGGGGACTGGACATCATCGGAAAAATCAACCCGCCCTCATCGAAGCAGCACGAGTACATCATAACTGCGACGGAATACTTCACCAAATGGGTAGAAGCCATCCCACTGCGAGGAACTACAGGATCAACAATTGCGGCTTTCATCAAAGAACACATCATTTGTCGTTTCGGTATACCTAAGCATATTATCACCGATAACGGCACTCCCTTCGCCAATAAACAGGTACGAGAGTTACTTGAAGGATATGGCATCAAACAGGTTTTCTCCACCATCTACTATCCTCAAGGGAACGGAAAAGCTGAGAGTACCAACAAGACGCTGATCCGGATCATCAGTCGAATCGTACATGACAATCCTGAGAATGGCATGACCAGTTACCAATGGCGCTGTGGGCATACCGTACGTCACCTAGAAGCTCCATTGGGGTCTCCCCATATTCACTTGTTTACGGAGCTGACGCAATTCTCCCAGCAGATATCAAAGTCCCATCAGCCAGGATTACAACGATGACCGAGATCCATTGGGACGAGGATGAAGCCTCTAACTCTCGAATAGCGGAGTTAGACACTCTGGATTCCAGGAGAAACAAAGCGGAAGAACGTACTCAGGTATACAGGAACATAATTTCCAGGGCATATAACAAGACTGTGAGACCACGTATTTTCAAAGTGGGAGATTTGGTCCTAAAAACGGCCAAGCATATCCAATAAGACATGTCCGCACCGAAATTCTCACCAAAATGGGAAGGTCCCTATACGGTCACCAAGGCCTACAATACAGTTACTACAAGATCATTAAAGTGGACGGAGGCGGCCGGAAGCATCATCAATGGAAAGTGGCTCAAGGCATATCATGCACGACCACTATCTGTTGTGTCAACAATACGAGCATTTATTTTCATTACATGTTTGAATCATCAATTATATTCAGAGATGTGTCAATGAAAAAACCTGTTTCACCAATCAAAAACCAATGCAGTTTATTTCGCAAAGACGTTCAAAATTTTTTTGACATAAACATCATTAAGGGAGTGCAGTTTAGAAGAGGCCGTCTAGAAGATTATAGTTCCTTGAGAGCATCATCTCCAGTCTAGCGTGATATCTTTCTGTTCTTTTCTTCAAGTCCTGCACAACCTGCTCTACCTTCTCTAATTCTGCAGCCAGAGCCTTCTCCTCTTCCAAGATAGCTTTCGCAGCAGGAACAACATTTACAAGGATACCAGCTCGATCAACCTTGATGGTATCAAGACGCTGCCGCAACCAGCCCACGTTGAACTCCATGGATTCACGAGGTAGATACCATATTCTCCCACTTTTCGAGGCTTGATTCGGCAACGTTGCGGATAGAAATACTCTCCATCTCAGCAATCATGGGAAGAAGGCGGTTTCACGCGGTGACCAAAGCGGAACAGTGTCGGACCACGTTTAAGGTTGCGATATGACCGTACTTCCTCCATAACTTTGTGTACAAAGGCACAAACTCCTTCCGCACTGTGAATCCACCAACATCTCGGTAGAAATGGAGGATAAACATTTCATGCGAACATCGAATGAAAGACCTGCATTTGGGTATTCATAAGATGAGATACCCAAGTCAGTATCTTCGAGGTTCACAGGGGTGAATGTGTTTGAATTTGAAGGAAGAGTACTGGTTAAGTCATCATCATCGATAACCGTCACACATGTTCCGGTAGGGTATCTCTGCAAGAATGAAGGGATTATTTACTTGATCATTATGACGAACAAGCAATGGTTCAGGAAAGGAAAAAGAGACAAACCGGTATGATCTTCTTGACTCGGAGAACACGAGCAGGGGATTGATCATGAAGCTCAGAAGCAGGTCGTGCACGTTTAACGGAAGATCCTGGATGGTATGAAGAAGACGATCCACTGTTGTTCGACATGATGAGGAAACGGAGTTTCTGCGGAAAAATCGTAAAAATGGTTCAAAACCTCTACACCTGCATATATGCTGAGAAAACCCTAAAACGATTACGGCGCCCGATATGCGAGGATTCAACACCGACCAAGTCAAGCTTTCTTTTGAACCCTAATCAAGAATCAAGAGAGCATTTGGATACGAGCGATTCAACCAGCGGTGTGCAAGCACCCACGCCCACGATCCCAGTAAAAGAAGAATCCTATGACTCAAACACCTAAGGGAGAAAGCCGGCTCATCAAAGGCCTGTGGTCACGCACGTATGGAGGATTGCCCAAGGCCAGAATCCCTCCAGGTAGACTTCTTTTATTTTGTCTCCTTACGTTTGTATATGTCACCATCTCATGCCTACCCCACAACAGTGTAACCATTATCTGCTAGGCATGGGACTTAATGTTGATGGTGGATTTTCATTTAAGGTTAAAATTGTAAAAACCAGAAAAAATTATGCGTTGACATCTTGTAAAAGATAAAGCCATTAATAAGTGTTGGATACTCCCTCACTTAATTCACCAAGAATGGAGCATGTGGCAACAATCCCATTCTGTGAATACATGAAATTCCTCCAGGTTGGAGCATGTGGCAACAATCCCATCCTCGTGAATTTCTAATCGACCTTGTATTTCCAAAGTACTCATTATCGGTGTGGCATGACGACGAGTGTTACTCTTCGAGTAACACGAACCTCCAAGCACTATAATGAAACCATGTACGAAAATACCCGTACAGCCGACTCTCGGTGTGTTATACTAGCCTGATTGAGCCCCTATCGGTGTGTTATACTAGCGATTGAGCATCCTGATTGACCGTATCGATCCGGATATGATCGCATCATCCAACTCCATAAGCATGATTGGATGACCCCGATCAATTCCATCACCCCCAAGCAGTATGGAATATCCATCTGAACCAATGCGAACCCGCACGGTCGGCCATTGGCCTAGCTTGCCAAAAACGTTCATACCAAGCATTATGGACGGAAAACCTAAAATAGGGTTTGCGGCATATTACATGTGTCGCAAAACAGTCTCAACCATCCATCTTCGTAGGTATAGATGGAGGGTGTAGATGTAGATTCAAAGGGCCCGAGCATGTCAACACGATCACCGTGGCCCGCCTACACACTTGACCAATCGGTCAAGACCAACCATGTTTGGTCGTGACAAAATCGTCGCCCAAACAAGAGATGACGCACGGCTTTGAAACCCAAATTAGGGTTTTGAGCATCACGAGCGTCCATCTTCTCCGGCATGAATGGAGGGTCCAAGATTAGATTAAGCAGGTCCGGTCATACCGGATGACCACCGTGGAACCATCTATTCCCTAACCCGATCGGCCAAGGCATATCATGCCTGGCTAATCCAAATGCACGCTCAAACTAGCGTGGTCACACCTCCCAAACCGCAACCGATCTCGACCACTCAATTTCACGGACGATTTGGATGGCTCGGATCACGTTTTCATGGGATATTCGGTATAGGCGTAAACACCAACCTATCACCCTCACACCAGCCAATCGGCCAAGACCGACCAAGATTGGTCGTCTTGGAACGTCTTTGAAGAGGGCGTGACGTGCGGCCCTTGCGGCACTAGTTTTTTGTCGCAAATCGATCTCGACCACTCGATTTCACCGGATGAATTGAGTGACCCAGATCATACTTTCATGAGGTAATGGGGTATAGGCGCCTACACCATCATGCCATCTACACGCATGTATGGTCGGTTAGGCCAAAGTTGTATCCCATGCTTGGTTTCGACCAAGCTGAAGAGTGATACCTGCGCACCTCTTCAAAACCCTGATTCCATCAACGGTCGCAGATGAATGTCTCAAAGATCATCTCATCCGTCCAACTTCACCAGCTTGGTTATACAGCCCTGGTCGGGAGTTAATTGGTTAGTAAGGTGTCATTACCCATCACTTTACCACACCATGATGTAGTACCTGCATAAAATACACACGATACTTCACAAGTATCGACTTCCTGAATAACGCAGTTATTCAATTCAGCATTACATGCTATCTTTCGTGGATCCACGATCCACACATTCCAGACATCAATCATGTCACAAACTGGGGGATACATATCGGGTATTGGTCTCGGCGGTTTACAGCGTGCAGCGTGCAACGCGCCATCACAAGAACGTGTTAGGAAGTCATGGACGGTTGGAGATGAACAGGAGAAGTGGGCAAGGCTGGTCGTGTATCACCAACGCACAACTCCACTACTCCATCACTCCACTTCCTCCACTTCTCACGAGAGACGTGAATAAGACTCAATGACTTGTATAAATAGGTTCTCCGCCCTATTTCCAAACAACAGAGAAAAACAACAAGAAAACACCCAGAGCCTGTTTACACCAATCGTAAGCTTGTTCACTTTCCTGTTGTAAGTCACAAGCAAGTCTACACCTTCACAATCTCAACACCTTCTTCGCTTCCCTCCCTAAGATTAACCCCATCTCCTTCACTTTGTGACCGAAACAAGTCTGGAACGGCCATTTCTTGGTTTAGGCCGGACTTGCACAAATTGATCTCTCGAATCTACAAGCACTCACCGCGCAGTACATTTATTTAAGGTTTAAATTCATTCCTCATCCACACCCCAAATTACCAAATTCTGCAGGAGTAGTTTTCACCCATAAACAAATGCCAGAGCTGCTAGTGGCGTGTGTGGCATGTGCGGGATGCCTTGGTGGTAGGTTGTACGGTTTGCAAGTTAGGCTACCAGCGTGGGTTTTGGCATGTGCCAATGGCACGTACGGCCAAGTTGGCCTAGATTTCACGGCTTGCAAGTTAGGCTACCAGCGTGCGTGTTTGGCATGTGTCAATGGCACGTACGGCCATTAGGGCCACGACTAGGTAATGAAAGCTACCAGCGAGCGTGTTGGCATGTGTCAATGGCACGCACGTCCATTAGGGCCACGGCTAGGTAATGAAATCTACCAGCGAGCGTGTTGGCATGTGCCAATGGCATGCTCGGCCATTAGCGCCACGGCCTGGTAAGAAAAGCTACCAGCGATGCATGTTGGCATGTGCCAATGGCATGCGTGGCTATTAGGGTCACGACCTGGTAAGGAAAGCTACCAGGGATGGGTGTTGGCATGTGCCAATGGCATGCGTGGCCATTAGGGTCACAGCCTGGTAAGGAAAGCTACCAGCTATGCGTGGCTATTAGGGTCACGGCCTGATAAGGAAAGCTACCAGCGATGCGTGTTGGCATGTGCAAATGGCATGCGTGGCCATTAGGGTCACGGTCTGGTAAGGAAATCTACCAGCGATGCGTGTTGGCATGTGCCAATGGCATGCTTGGCCAATTTTGCATAGGTTGCACGGTTTGCAAGCCTAGGCGCGGGCGCCATTTGGGCATGGCGTGGCTAGGGCCAAGGTAAGGGTGCTTGGCTTGGCGTGGTGTGACTAGCGTAGCTAGGGCCAAGGCAGAGTGCGTTTGGCACGACGCGTCTAGCTTGGGCTAGGTGTGGCTGGCATGATTTGCCATTGGCACAGAGGTGCGGCTAGCATGGTTGGCATGCTTTGGCGCGTTTGGTATGACTAGCATAGCTAGGGCCAAGGCAGAGTGCGTTTGGCATGGCGCGGCTAGCTTGGGCTAGGTGTGGCTGGCATGATTTGCCATTGGCACGGAGGTGCGTCTAGCATGATTGGCATGCTTTGGCGCGTTTGGTGTGACTAGCATAGCTAGGGCCAAGGCAGAGTGTGTTTGGCATGGCGCGGCTAGCTTGGGCTAGGTGTGGCTGGCATGATTTGCCATTGGCACGGAGGTGCGGCTAGCATGGTTGGCATGCTTTGGCGCGTTTGGTGTGACTAGCATAGCTAGGGCCAAGGCAGAGTGCGTTTGGCATGGCGCGCGGCTAGCTTGGGCTAGGTGTGGTGGCATGATTTTCCATTGGCACGGAGGTGCGGCTAGCATGGTTGGCATGCTTTGGCGCGTTTGGTGTGACTAGCATAGCTAGGGCCAAGGCGAGTGCGTTTGGCATGGCGCGGCTAGCTTGGGCTAGGTGTGGTGGCATGATTTGCCATTGGCACGGAGGTACGACTAGCATGTTGGCATGCTTTGGCGCGTTTGGTGTGACTAGCATAGCTAGGGCCAAGGCGAGTGCGTTTGGCATGGCACGGCTAGCTTGGGCTAGGTGTGGGCGGCATGATTTGCCATTGGCACGGAGGTGCGACTAGCATGGTTGGCATGCTTTGGCGCGTTTGGTGTGACTAGCATAGCTAGGGCCAAGGCAGAGCGCGTTTGGCATGGCGCGGCTAGCTTGGGCTAGGTGTGGTGGCATGATTTGACATTGGCACGGAGGTGCGACTAGCATGGTTGGCATGCTTTGGCGCGTTTGGTGTGACTAGCATAGCTACGGCCAAGGCAGAGTGCGTTTGGCATGGCACGGCTAGCCTGGGCTAGGTGTGGCTGGCATGATTTGCCATTGGCACGGAGGTGCGACTAGCATGGTTGGCATGCTTTGGCGCGTTTGGTGTGACTAGCATAGCTAGGGCCAAGGCGAGTGCGTTTGGCATGGCGCGGCTAGCTTGGTCTAGGTGTGGTCAGCATGATTTGCCATTGGCACGGAGGTGAATTAGGGTTTTGCTCGTTGTAACCCTAATTTGAAAAAATACCCCCTATTAATTACTGACTACATGTATTAAATGTTCTAATAAATGTGTCACCGGTGACATTAGGTTATTTAGGGTTTTACAATTTTACCCTTTGTTTAAAAACCACCATCAACAGTAACATATGCCGAGGAATACCGAACCGACGAAGCTTGTCATAATAGTTTTTGTTTTGAATTTCAGTGACAAAATTATTTAAAGGGTGTAATAATGTAAGACCTGTATTTTTCGCATGACACATGCTCAAAGATATGTTATTGAATGAGATGAAGTTTCATCTCAATCTTATGTTGTCCGTTCAGGGCATAACGAAAGTCGGATGCTGTCCTAGAGTAAAATTGCGCCACTATGGTGCAATTCGTATATTGACTATTGGTCGAGAATTAAAATTGCACTAATGTGGTGCAATTTTCAAAAAGCATGTACACTTGGTACACGTACATCCTCTTCTCATTTTTTATCTGTAGAAAAATCAATAAACATATATATATATAAGAAAGCGGTGTTGGTTGAAGGTGCATTAAGGGGAAACGCACCAATAAGCTATAAATCTTAGACAGTAAAACATATACGATGCGAAATCATCAATATTGATGTGTATCTTTTCCTATGGAGCATATGATGTGTAAGCATCGTTAATGCTATGTTGCAAACTAAGAGTGCATCAAATTGACGCAATCTGATAGAAAGGTCTATGATGCACTATCTTATGCATCATTCGCGAAGAACCCTTTGGCCTATACAAACTAGGATTTGCTTGAATTTGGCCTTACAAAATGAGTTGGTTTCAGTTGATAGTCCCGACAAGGATGAACTATGGTATGTGGTTGATATCTTCGAGTTACAGAGTAGGGTACTTAGGCAGCCACAATGAGTTGTATCATTTTTGGTCCATCATTTTGTCGCTCATATCGTATCATCTAATTGTGAGGTGATCATTATCTAATTGCGAGGTGATCATCATCTGGAAAAGAAATGCTAGACAAGAGATGATTTTTGTCATACTTCATGGTAGTTGCAATATATTCCTTGGATTCTCATACTTCTCATCAAGCCATTCTACATTGGCATGTACCAAATACAAATTGAGTATGGCCAGAAAAAGAAGCTAAACCGGTATGCAGGTTACGGGAGCTTGCATAATCCATTTGCATTGAAGGAAAGATGCAAAGAAAGAATGACATGATCTTGATTGCTACATCCTTGGCATGATCAAGATTCGTGCATGCTTTCAGCAATGCCGAAGCAAAGTAAAAAAACTGTAAATAGGGTTGTAATGGCCTATGTGCATGTCCAAGACGTGCCTTATGCTTAGACAGAACTCAGATGTCATTGATGCATTCAAAATACATCATCACTAGCTTTTATGGCCTTTCACCCTTCGGAAAACAAGGATAAGTTGGAACAGTGTGGAAGCTACGTATAAGGCGTCATGCTTGCAAAACATGTTTGCAATAGCAAATCGATATGTATTTTTCTGGTGAGCTTTGAAGCTTTATGGCACGGTCACGACGTTACGAGTGGCGCATCAGGGAATTTTGGCATGTGTGGCTCGACGCCGAGATAGGTTTTTTCCGATCCATCACACTAATAAAGGGAATGCTAGTCACTGTATCTAAGAAAATCTAAAAATTTTATTTTTTTTGCTTGTAGACTTTAGCTACTAACCTAGCCGTATATTTTTCAACAGTTCCATCTATTTTATATTTTCTCGTGAAGATCCACTTACAATTGTTCCATATGATCCTTGTTTATTGTATCCCTTGCATATGACATATTCTTGTCCTAGGTGCATAAAAAATTCTTCCACTTGAACTTTTTTGCCCAATTCAACCATGCCGACTTCACCAATTTCATGCGTCAATCTTATTTTGTACTCCGACATGAAGATGGTAACTTCTAATTACTTTAGATACTTGAAACGTCTCATTTATGACCATATCTTCAATAAGAATGTCGTTAGTGATTTTTTAAAGTTCAAGGACTTGATCCACAACAGACTTATCATTCATCTTAGAATCCATGAATTTAGTAACCAATAAATTCTTGCTCGTATCAGTATCAGCCTGGTACTTTGCTTCTAATGCAGTCCACAAATCAAAAGCACTGAAATTTTCTTTAGCGTTATAAAATTCATACGTTGCATCATCTGGATAGTTCATAAGATGATTGTTAGCCATATAGTTCTACCTGTTATAGTCCTCAAGTTCACTTTCATGTCCAACTTCATTCGGCTTCATCAAAAGTACTCGATAATCCTAATATAACTCATGGTAACTGTAATGCCTAAGTTCTTTTTCTTAAGTATTAGGTTGCGGTCCCAATCCATTTGGATTGGAAGACTAGAAGTAGCACCAATGTGGAGCGTGAAACCTAGTTATCGTTGTGTTTTAGATGTGAAACACTAGGATAATTTTCCTAAGAAACTATATTTCTCTCCGTGTGATCTTGCTCGTCCTATCTTATAAGGATGCTAAAAGAGTTGTTTATACTCGGGTTTGCGTCAAAATGACACTCACCAAGTTTATGTGTCGAGTATATTTCAGAAGGGTATTTTAGACGTTTTATATTCTTTGATATATATTTTTCTACAGAATTTCATTACAGAAACTTGCTCTTACTCCCCATCCTTATATTCTTCTTCTTCCTCCAGCAAAATATTTTCATAAAACTTGAAAATTTGAAGCTTAGTTACGTCGTTTGGTTGGTTTCTTTGGATGCTTTTGTTGCACAAAAGTTTGGAGGAAATTCTTCTTTAGAACTTTTATAATATTGATTTTATCATTTCGATTCTTTGGTTTCATGTTCAACGGAATTCAAGCTTCTTCATACTCTTATAATACTCTATGTGATGAATTTCTGATGTTTAAAACGAATTCATGCTTGTTCCTCTTGATTTTGATTTTAGGGTTCATTAAGAAAATTAGGGATTTTAGTAATTTGATTTTTAAACTTTACTACTTCTGAAATTATCCATGGGTTACTTTGAATTTCATGGATTTGAATCTGCTTCTTATTAAAATTCAACTTAAAGCAACTCAGGGATTTCTGAAATAGTTTTCTGTTCTGCTTTCGGGCTAGCTTCAAACCCACTTTATGCAAACCATTATTTTATATTATAATATATATATTTTTTTTAAAATAAAACTTTATCATCTTTCAAATGATCCAAGAACCAATAAATTTCGATAAGTAATGAGGTCTCTGTGAATTTTCAAATAAAGACTATCAAAATTGGTTCGTTTTTTTTATTATAGAAAGTGTATTGTCAGACTTTTTCATAAAGAGTTCTCTTTGTTCCTGAATTTGTTGTTTTTGTATACAAGTTTTGCAAGATTTATTATCTTATCTTCTTTAAAATGAGTCAAGAACCAATGGCTTTCGGTAAAAAATGAAGTCCATGTGATTTTTAAGCGAAGACTTATAGATCATTGGATTTTCTGTAGCATTTTACTCTCAGACTTACCAGTGGGGTTTTGACTTAGTTTAAATTTATTGTCTTTACCTGTAATTTTTTATGTAAAATTTGATCTCCTCTTCTTCAGAATGAGCAAAAAGACAGTGAATTTTAATAAGTAATAAAGTTTATATTAATTTTGAAGCAAGTGCACCGGAAGGTTTTATCAGACTGATTTAGACATTGTTCTTGAGTTTATTGTTTTTTTCTCATGATTTTTATATGATAGCTTATCATGTCTTCTTTAAGATGAGCTAAAAACCACATCCTACACAAATTTTTGGACACAGGTTGTCCAAACTGAATTTTCTGAAATGTTATGTTCCTATTTGACATTATATTTCCTTTGTTTGTTTAGTTATTGAATTCCTTCTTTTTGCTAATGATTTTTGTATGGAAGGAGGGCCTTTTCTAGTTTATTAAATGCTAAAGTTTGACGAGCTATGATATGAAATGAATCCCATGGAAAGTTTTGAATACTAGTAGATTAAAATGAAATTTTCGTGCAAACTCTTTGATTTGAAAGAACTTAATGGTTCTGAAATAATGTTTAGTTCTATGATTCGATACTTACTAGTATATATGAACTTGTTTTATACGAAGAAGGTTAGGTAAGTTGCTTTCATGGTTTATGAATCAATATTTGTTGATGGTTTGTTCAATACTCGTATTTAACGATGTTTGCGAAGTTTTTATCAAATGTGTTGAGCATCCTCATGGTTACGAACCCAATTGATGAGTTTTTCAGGTCTTTTAAGGGCGACCCATATTAATGGCTGCGGAAGATCGCCTGGGACGATAGGGTGGTTTTCTGATAAACATCGACAGTTAGTGGACCCTCACAGTACATTATTGCAAACTCACTTGTTTTAGATGATTTCGATTGTGTATTGGCTTTTTAAGGATTCCGATACTCGATATGGATGTGCTCAATACTTAATTGCATTATTTATGCTTTATTCAATTCGGTACCTTTTTTTTTTTTGGGTATTCTTTGTACTCGTGTTATCGTGTGGCGTTTTCTTTTGTTTATTTTGTTTTGTAAAAAGTGTTAATGCATTTTCTTGTTCACTTTATCGTGTGGAAATTCCTTTACTGCAAATATTTGGTTAACCGGTTAACGTAAATGAATTTCCTTTTGTGATTTTTTATAAATTAATTTTTACTCTTTTTTACAAACTGCTTCCAATATGTGCATCTCAAATGGCAGCTTAGAGGATTTGAAACTTGTCAATTGACCGAACTCCATGGCTAGAAACGAAATTTTTTCCACCACTGTCACAATAATATTATTCCAGGAAAAACAACATCATGGATTTCTATCTCTTGAATTTCGTTGAACTTCTACGGTCTTTCCACGTCGTTGTTTCTCATTGTTACAAATGATAATAAGTGTTAAGATCTTGCAACAATAAACATCAAAGTTAGATTATCAAAAGAAATATAAAATACTAAATTGAAACAACTCTACCACAAACAGCTTGACGAGGGAAAAATCACAGGTTCAACAAGTTTTCCGTAACACATTAGTTCGCGGGTACACTCAACAAAGACGTTGCTATGACCTAACAACGAAGATGTGTCCAGGATAAGACTGTCAGACATAATTTGTATAAGCACAACACAGGATACCCACTCTCAGAACTTAACAACGAGGATCAGAAAGGGAATAAATAAGCAATGCGCAATACAAAGCAAGAAGAGGTAAAAATAAGACAGGATGATAACCGCTTTTGGGATGATTTTTCGATCGCAAAAAATTCGTTTTCTTTTATAAAAGAAATAAATTCAAGGGTTTAGGATTTCTTGTAAAACAAGTTTTTTTAGTTTTCTTCTAAAACAAACCAAGATAAAAACAGAAAAAGAAATTTCGCATGAATAGAAAACTAAGAAAAATATTTTGTAAAAAATAGATCTTAATTGAATTAATACGCGTGTATGCCCAAGACATAAGTTATTCAAAGCATAACTATTACTAAGGTACTCAGTTATATGGTGGACATCCATATTTAGCCGAACGAATGTGGGACTAAAGGTTTCCTTTCATTCACTTATAAAGAAAGTGAGTAAGTAATATCGTTAGTGACAAACAAGCCATAAGATCAAATCCAACAAAAACCATCAAATTACAAGTTATAAAAAACTATTTAAAATCTCATTTTCTCCAACAAAAAAAAATTTGTGGAAATAACTAAAAAACAAATTAGAAACCTCCTTTTCCAAAATAGATCACATAAGAGCAAGTCTAATGGTGGAAGAGTTCCATCTTTCAAATTCATTACCACCTCATCACTTGGAATAGGTAAAATGGGTTTCAAAATGCAATATAAAATTGGGCTCAATGCGATTTCTCCATTGTCGGAAAAGGATAATCAGTTTTAGAAACAAAATTAACCCCAAGGTTTTGCTTAATTTGGAATGACGTTGTAACTTGGATTCCAAGCTGTCTTCCATAAAACCTTGGAACATGGATTGGAAAACGTCAATCCAAATTGCGAGTACCAGTTTGAGTTGCATTCACTCTTGTAGTTGATTTTGTATCTAAATCTGATTGTCCTTCTCTGATTGTCGAATAATTTGAGCTAAAATTAAAAGCATTTTGAAATAACATTCATGTAATTCGAATTAATTACCATCTACTGTTAGACTTGTGATTCCACGCATTTTTCATACGTAACATTGCTTGTATTCCACCATTATACTTTTTTTTTCCATCATAAAAACATTAAACCTTAAAGAGGAGGGATCCCCTCACACCTTTATTATCACATTATCTCACACGTTGGGCGTCATTTTTGCGAATAAAAACCAAAATGTAACGGATTTGAAGCTAATATTCTAGGGATATATTCCTCTTACCAAGTTCAACATACCTACCAAAAATGAGCGTATTCCGAAACATATAACACTACCATCTATTACTTTGAAAATGAGCCGTTGAAAATCAACGGATTTTTGGCCGTCGAAATTAAGACCGGTAGATTGTGAGGTTTTATATTTCGGAATGTGCTCATTTTTGGTAGGAATGTAGAACTTGGTAAGAGGAATATATACCCAAAATATTAGCTTCAAATCCGTTACGGTTTGATTTTTATTCACAAAAATAACGCCCAACATGTGAGATAGTGTGATAATAAAGGTGTGAGGGGATCCTTCCTCGACCTTAAAAGAACAGAATGAGGAACTTTTTCTCTTGGAATGAATAGTGGGACCTGTATAATTCAGGCCCACCGTATTAAGAGGGGTGGTTTTCGGATTGTGTATAGTCTAGACTTTTATGGCTTATCAAGAGTTCTTAAAAAAGAAAATGCCAAACATGTGCAGGCCTACAGGGTACTATTAGATGTGTGCCACGATGTTAAGATGATTTATTAAAAAATATTATTCTGATTAAGAAAGATGAACACAGCTGGCCTTGACTGATTCTCCTCAACAACAGGACGGCTGTAGCCTGCACTTTTTTAATCTCAAAAACCAAAAAGAAAAAACTAATTAATAAACCTTGGAGATTAATTAAAAGGAAGTGGTGGTTAGTATTATATTCGTGTTAATACTGTTTCTTAATTTTACTTATTCAGTTTCCTAATTTTCTTTAGTTCTCTTTTTTAGACTTTGAACTTTAAAGACTTATTACTACTTCTTATAAAGAAAAATAGAAAATGGACATAAAGTGAAAAATCAGTTCCTTCTTCTTCATTTCCTCCTCGTCCTGATGTTTCTTTGTTTTTCTTGGCATTTGTCTTTTGGCGTAGTCTTCAAGTTCAAACCATAAAACAGATCCAAACTATTCCTTTTTTCCTCTATTCTCCTTTTTTTTTGCTTCTCGAGAAAACTAAATTATACCAACTCCTCTCCATTATCTACTCCCCAGGTCTTCTCTCTCTCTCTCTCTGGGCTGTGTTCGAAGAGATTAAAGGTATGTATTTATGTTGTTTACTGTAATTCTTTTTCAGTTGCAGAGAAACTGTTTGGTTTTAGTTTTTTGGAGGATTTAGAACTTAATTTCTGCATTGTATGTTGTAATTTGAAGTTACTTTTGGAGTTATTGTGAGTGGTTTGGATTTAAACTGAAAGAGACTGTTTAGGTGAACCTGATTACAGCTTGATGTCAAAATTGGCAACTCTAATTTAAGGAAACGTAAATGGGGAACTAGATTATTCGTGTTTTGTGTGTTAGTTAACAGTTCTGTTTTCTGTACTGGTTATTTTTGTCTTGGAATTTAAGTAAAACTTTGATGTTAACAGGTTCACTTAAGCACTTGGTTTCGAGTTGTTGGTAAGTGGGGTTAGAATGTAAACTTTATTCTTTCATCAAGGCTTGTGGTTGACGGTTTTACTGGCAAAACGTAGTAGTTTAGGGGGATTAATGGATCTAAGCTGAGGAATTTGGGGGGAAATCTTAGTATGCTACACTCCGAGAAAGTGAAAATAGTTATCCGAGTTTTATCTGTATCATCCACTCTGTGAATAGCATCCAAGGTACACTGGCATGTTTGTTGCTGAAGAATTGATATGTTTTGCACCATACTGGATTTGATTTCTGACGATTTTAGGGTTCAGTTTTTGACCTAAAAGATGAAATTATCAAAAATGAAGAAGTGGTCTGGAGGTGTTCTGATTGCATCACTCTTCATGTTGCTGGTTCTGAGGTATGGCATTATGACAGGTCCAATTGTGGGGAGTCCTATTTCAAACACGCTCTTGAATTCAACAAATCCTCTTGAGTGGTTGAATTCTGGGTATCAACCGGCAGTCCAAAATCCAGAAACTAATACACATGTTCTTACCGATGTCTTAGTAACCAGTCTTTTCACACCAAAGAATTTTTCTGAGGAAGAACAAAAATCTTTGAAGACATGGACCTACTTGAGCCAATTGATTGGTAATGTTGGGGTTTTACCAAATGCAGTTGAAGCTATAAAAGAAGCTAAAGTTGCATGGGATAGTCTGATGACTTCAGTTCAAGAGGAAAAACTCGGTTCTAGCAATGAAAGCTCACAGATAAAAATGAAAGAGAAACAATGTCCTCCTTTTCTTGATAAAATGAATGCCACGGAATTTGGTGACAGCGGATACAAATTACGGATTCCTTGTGGTCTGGTTCAAGGCTCTTCTGTTACAATCATTGGTATTCCAAGTGGGATTCTTGGCAATTTTCGAATCGACTTAACAGGTTCGCCACTTCCAGGGGAGCCAGATCCTCCTGTTGTATTGCATTTCAATGTCCGCCTCCACGGTGATAAGATAACCGATGATCCTGTGATTGTCCAAAATACATGGACACTAGCTCATGATTGGGGTGAAGAGGAGCGATGTCCTTCTCCTGTTAGTGACAATAATAAGACAGGTGATTCTTTAAAGTCTCTGATTTCCGTTTTTTACATGTACTAGTTTTTTCCCTGCTGAATTTAATATTAGTTTACCTTCTATCGTTTGATCATATTTGGCTCTTAAGAATTTATGACCTCTGTGGTTATTTTCATTTCTTTCAGCCAGTTGATTGATAACCTGAGATTATCTTTTCCTTTCAGTGGACGGATTACATATGTGCAATGAGATGGTGGGTAAGAATGACACCCAGAGGTTTATGGGTAATAAGAATTACAATAGCTCGCGGCGGTCTTCCATGGCACAGGAGAGATTCAAACCACGGAAATTTTTCCCTTTCAAACAAGGGCATCTCTCTGTTGCTACTCTTAGGGTGGGTGCGGAAGGATTGCAGATGACAGTTGATGGAAAACACATAACTTCTTTTGCTTACCGTGAGGTAGTACCGATAATTCTTTTTCAGTATCCCAGCAAATAACCTGAGATTAATTTTGCAATAACTTGCTCGGGCTGGAATTTTTGACAGAGTCTGGAGCCATGGCTTGTTAGTGAAGTAAGGATTTCTGGAGACCTGAAGTTAGTGTCTGTTCTTGCCAGTGGTTTACCCATATCAGAGGATTTAGACCACATAGTGGACCTTGAATCACTCAGAGCACCTTCTCTACCCCGCAAGTCGCTGGATCTCTTTATTGGTGTTTTCTCTACTGCCAACAATTTCAAACGAAGGATGGCTGTTAGGAGATCATGGATGCAGTATGATGCAGTTCGGTCAGGAGCTGTTGCAGTGCGTTTCTTTGTTGGTCTGGTAAGGAATTGTTCTTAATTTCATAAGAAGATGAGTGACCATCTCGATTGTAGGTTAATGAAAATTAAGTAAAATGATACTCTAGTTGTAGTATCATAGAATGTAGAGAATAGTTTTTGGTCCATAATTTATCCATAGAAACTACTCAAATTATCTTACGCTGCTGCAAATATCAGTGACATTGATAAATACTGTGAGATATTTATCTGAAGTCTTTAAAATTGTGGTGTTGTAGCACAAAAATCAGATTGTGAACGAAGAACTCTGGAATGAAGCACGAACCTATGGAGATACTCAGTTGATGCCTTTTGTTGATTATTATAGCCTAATCACTTGGAAGACGTTAGCCATTTGCATCTTTGGGGTCAGCTTCTATCTCTTTCCATAACAGTGCTAGAGATTCTTCATTTTTAGCTTCATGAAATTAGCATATTCTAAAATGTCTACTTTTCTCTGTGCTCCAATAGACAGAGGTTGTTTCAGCAAAATTTGTTATGAAGACAGATGATGATGCATTTGTGCGTGTAGACGAAGTACTTTCTTCTCTGAATAGGATTAATGTGACTCAGGGTTTACTGTATGGTTTAATTAATTCCGACTCCCGTCCACATCGGGATACTGACAGCAAATGGTATATTACTCCAGAGGTAACTTGCTCTAACTCTGCAGTTAATGTTTCCTTGATTTTCTATTGTTGCGAAAATTCAGTGGTTATGGTTATCCAAGCATTTACCCCCAATCTGAATTCATGTAGGAATGGCCAGAAGAAACCTACCCTCCTTGGGCTCATGGTCCTGGTTATGTTGTTTCAAGTGACATAGCAAAGACTGTCTACAACAGTCATACCAAAGGCCAATTGAAGGTAAATTTTCTTCTTCTCATTTTTGCTTGTTGTTTGTTTGTTTTTTTTCTCCTTCCATATCTTAGGAGATTTTCTGATATCATTTTGATAGCGTAAGGTTTCACTTGTTCCCATTATTTGGGAGTCCTTCAATGCCTGGTTATAGTGGTCCAATGAGACTTTTGGTTTTTTCATATGACCTCATTTGTTACCAGTCGAATATAAGGCATGTAATTTATAGTAACCTAAATTGCATTATTATTGATCACAATCTGAACTCTGAAGTCTACAGATAAGGTTGGTATAAATCTATCTATTGACCTAAACCTAAAGTACTTAAATTGCACCAACATTGATCATAATCTGAAGAGTACAAACAGGATTGGTATAAATCGTGAATGATTTTGTGACAGATGTTCAAATTAGAAGATGTCGCGATGGGTATCTGGATTGCAGAGATGAAGAAAAAAGGATTAAATGTTAAGTATGAGAAGGATGACAGGATCCATAACGAAGGTTGCAAAGATGGGTATGTTGTTGCCCACTACCAAGGTCCCAGAGAGTTACTCTGTCTTTGGGAAAAGCTTCAAGAACACAAACAGGCCATATGCTGTGGTGAGAGATAGAAACCATTTGGCTGAATTCGAATTTAGCATAGATTAGCACCAATTGGTCCTTTGTAGAGCGAGATTACAGATAGATACATAGATAAGAGTATGAAGTAAGGATTCAGAAAAGTGAAAATCATTAACAAAAGCTGCAAGTCATATCCAGAGAAGAAGCGACGAGGCTTATAACAATTTACCACGACTGGAAACCCCTCAAGAATGGTCAGAGTTAATAGATTTTTTCATGGTGTAGGGTTTAACCGTTTCATGTTCATAGATATATAATTTAATAGAGGATTTAGTGTGTGCAGGAGGATAGATATGTTTTTGTAGATTTTTGTTCCTCGGGTTTTGGTTGTAACTTTTTGACAGTCACATGTTCATTATTGAAAATCTGTGAGTCCAGCAGTACTACACATTGTAATTAACATTACTTGACACGATTATTATGAATACCGTAGTTTGACTTTTTTCTTATCCAAGTGTCTCTGCATTTGTCATCTAAGTATCTCTGCATAAATCGTCGAACAAAAAAGAAAACTTTTAAATAGGTGTAGATCATAAGAATAGAACTCATGTCAAATCTGTTTTATTTATGGTCTCGTAAATCAGACACTATACTAGAGGTACGTAATACAACAATAAGATCATGTAAACGTACATCCAGACACTACCCTGAACAACCAGGTGTTTATTACAACAATAATCAAATGATTCAAATCCCTTCCACTTCATGTAGCCATGCATCCGATTCCATAACGAGTGGTCGGAAAAACTAGATACAGAGCACTGCAAATGATACCCACCATCAACGGAAAACTCTCCATAACTTCGTCCATTTCCTTAACATGATGTTTCAACAAACAATTAGTAACTCTGTGATCAGAACAAACAATAGAGAGAAACACCATTACTGACATGAGTGCATGAACAAAATCCGAGAACCCCAACTTATATCTATCATCTTTTGGAGTTTCAACTCCAAGGTCGGACTTGAATACAGCCAATCCTCTTGGAGTAACAAACCCATAGTAAACTTTCCCATCCGGTCCTTTAAAACTATCTGTAAAATGAAAAAAGAAACAAGAAGCACAACAAAGACTCAATAATACCAGAATCATCATGGTTTTCACTGGTGTACATACACCATCACCAGTAACAGATGGAATTATCATTTCAAATGTTAGTAATGTTCCGGTTGGTAAAAAGTTGGCTAGCATAGATGTCTTTGACAGAGTTTTTTGTACTCCTTTCGCCATTGCACGTCGTTTGCGACCATGTTCACGTATTGGCAATGTTGATTGTTGTGGAGAAGATGGGAATTGGGAAGATTCATCTTGTGGGTTATTCGTACTGTAGATTTTGACTCCAACTTCGTCTTCGTACTGCTCCATTTTCCTGTGATCTTTACTTGTAAACGTTGATGATCAAGGAAAATAGAGAGACACAAAATTGGAGAGAATAGTGGATTGAAAACAAGTTTATTCTGACTGTTTATATAGAGACCAGAGTTGGTTAATTGTTTTTCCGTTTGAATTCAAAAATATTCAGTTGTAATAACCAACTGCCGATAACCGTATCTTTCTACGGCTATACTCTCTCCCAATAAAAAAAATGCACAATTGAGTCTGGGCCACGGGCTGATTTGTATCCAAATCTCTTCAAATAGCAACTCGTTTACACTTGTTTCCTTACCCTCAATGGAACTACAAAATTTGCACATTAGTGCAAGTTCAGCAGGGTATATGACAAGGTTAAACTAAACAAAAACGGGAAAAAAGAAAACAAGGTTAGAAATGCCGAGTAGTCGCCAGACATGCATAGAGAAAAATGGATGCGCAAAGCACAATGACATTCAGGAAACATTTCTTAAATATCATCCAAACCCCACTTTTGATAATAATAACAACATTAATAAGGGATGCCCCCAACTTCTGATAATACTAAGCAACAGTATTTTTTTTTTTTGAAGGGGTAAGCAACAGTAAATAGAACTAAAGAAACTAGGAGCTACAAATATAGATTTGTAGCTCCCATGTCTGCAAACTGGTCCCACCCCTCATCGTATTTGGGCTCTGTAATTTCATAGTAGGACAAAGTACGATCATCCTCGAGATGTAAGGATCGCCATCCACCAGAATCAACGAACTGCTTTGGGCGCTTTACGATATCTTTCAATATGGAATCCCAGTCTATTTTTCTACTGTTACAATAGTACTTTACGCTCCCAAAGTTCAGAAGATTTTGTATCTGAGTGAGCGATTTTAAGGGAATTGAGTTGATTTGAAGCACTTCACGTTCGAAGTCTTTGAATACCACTGTCATATCAATTTCCTCAGATCCAACGTTCGCCAGATTGACAATCTCAATATCTTTTAGTGGGATCACAATGAAAGGAGTTTCTACAAGCAGTACTAGGGCACAAACAGTCAGGGTAAAGACAGCTGATGCCCCCCTTGGGAACGTGATCAACTCTTTATCATAAGAGGGAAGAACTCCATAAAACTCGCACTCATTCAGCTCCTCGAACAGGGATGAGATACGCTGGGAGTCCCACCGAACCCTACAAATTCTGTCCACAAAGTCCTCTAAATCTTTGTTACGGTCATATGTATCAGAACTCTCCCTCCTACACTGGTGGACACCAAATGGAACTGAATATCCTTTGTCTCTTTTTTTTCCCACCATGATGGGCTGATGAAAGTGGAATTGCAAGAGAGGCGGCATCCTGTCGTCCCCACGTCGCCAGAAAGACAGTTTAACACTAGTATCCTTGAAATGCATATCAAAACCAGGGAATGTGAGCATGAATCCACACCCACGGGCCTCAAGGGTACCACGGTAGTTTCTCCCCGTCTTGGGAAGGATGAGGAAGACATCGTGCAACTGTAAAACCCAGTGGTTTTCAGGCTTAGGGTAGCGAGATTCCTGCCTGCGCATGATAGCTTTAGTCAAGGCTCTGCTAACTGCAGCTTGAGGCAGTCCGGCAGAACCAGCTGCAGTCTCAGGCTCATCCTCACCCAACAATCTCCGGGCAGTTGCTCTATCTAACTGGTGAGCAAGTCTTGCCTGATGATGCCTACGCATTTCCTCCCTCTCCTCCTCCATTCTTGTCATACTCGGAATTCTAGGTATATCGCTTGGAAAGTATATTGTTGCCTCCGGGAAAGTCTCTCGCATCCGAAACTGGCATTCGAGGCTTTCCTGATGAAGCCTCTGCATTTCATCCCTCTTCTGCTCATCCGTCATATTAGAAAGTTTCCGATAGTTAGGTATAACAATTGGAGCAAATACGGTCATATCCTCAAAAGTCCCTCCCAAGTGAAGTGGTCCAGGCCGAAAAGAGGACATGGTTCTAACAGGTGGAGCAGCAAGAAATGCAAAACAGCCTGGTACTGCAAAAGAAAGAATGCAAAATAATAATCGTTCTTTGTGTTGCGTCAAAGCCTGCGGAAGCGTTAGGTTTGCGCCGTTACAAAGGTACCTCAAAGTATCCCAAGAACACAATCACACACACTAAGAACAAGTATTTAACGAGGTTGAATCCTCGGGAAGGAATAAGCAATTTTATATATCAGCGTATGGGTTGGAATATACAAAGCCTAAGCAAAGAAAAAGAAAATTCTTTTTAGTTCTGGTGTGTTTTCTCTAGTTCTTTCTTTAGCAATTTATACATATCAATAGGACTGGATACATTCCTTAACAGGGATTACTTTCCTACTAGTATAGGATTTCCTAACTTAATTCTAAGAGACATACCTCTTAACTTGCTATACTTAGGACACAAGTACTTGGTTTCCTTAATAGATTTCCTAATCCATCCTTCTTCAACCTACCAATACTTTGGTGCAAAACTTGCAGGGACTTTGGGGAAAAAAAATAGAAAAAAATATTCCTAAAACATATGCCATCTTAATATCATACATGTCAGTCAAACACTCAGGCAAGAATGAGGATATCACATCCACAATGTCATGAAAAGCATCCATAAGATGACAAGAAGCTTATTAGGAACAAAAAGTCTTTACAGACCGAGCTGAAAAAACCAGGTAAAAACCGCCACACACAAACCCACCCCCCACGTCTCCCGAGGCTAGGCCCCACTGGGACCCACAAATAATAATAATAAAAAAGCCGTGAGAGACGTTTTTACCTTGTTTGGTTTTCTCGGCCTCAGAGAAGGACTATTAGGAAACTAGGCCACTTTGACCGACCGCCGAGAGATTTCAAGAAAATAAAAACACGTATCACGAGTTGGAAATCATTCAATAAAAGTATGCACAGAAGTATTATGTGTTATGAAAACGCAATTAGAGCAATTATATCAAACAGTACAGGATCATAGCGGGACTGGAATATGCATATAAACATACACGTGAAATAAAAAAGAACAATAGGAAAAAATAAATAAATAATAATAAAAAAAAACTATACCTAAACATGTTAACAAAAATCACTAGCAAGAATCATAAAATACGTACATACCTAAATCTCAAGATGATCGGAAGGGAGATCGATTTTATGTCACGAGGCCGAATGTTATTAAGGAGGATGAATTTATCGAATTTATATTTCAAGAAGAACAAATACATCTGGATACGATATATTTTAAAAAATAAGCCCACCATGAAACCCAACTCATGGAAGAAAGAAGCGTAAGGAAACATTCAAGATTGCTAATTGGGATACCAAATTGCTCGGAACAAAATATATATAGAACAAAATATATATTGGTAAAGGATTGGTGCATCCCAAGCAATTTGGTATTACTATTAGCAGCCTCGGAAACATTGGGTTTCCTAGTTTTGGGTCAATTACCATATATTGATGGGTTTCCGAATTGACCATGGATTCCTAATGGTAGACAATTTCCTAACCAAGGAGGCTAATACTTGGAACCTAGTTTGTGACTTCTATAAGTCTAGTCCATGTGTTAAGTTATGGAATCCAACACTCCTAGAAGGAATTTCAAATAGAACTAACAAATGAACGAAACTTGGTAATCAGAATCGAAATCGTGAACCTAGATTCTACCCCTTTAAACTAAGAATACCGAAGGATCAAAATAGAACCAAGTAAATTTTTGTGACATCTATGTTATGCCCTCTCTTGATATTTTTGTTGTTGAAGATATCACATAAATTTCCTCTCTTGAATACCCTTTGCAAATAACTTGTGTTATACGACGTACTAACGTTTTTTCCAACTGTTGACGGTGGTTTTTAACTAAGGGGTAAAATCGTAAAACCCTAGTCGATCGCGTGACGTCACAGACTTAAACGCATTTATTAAACCCTTTAATATGTCTGCAAGAAAATTACCAGGTACCTTTTTTTAATTGATTACTAGTTAGGGTTTCGATAGGCCAAAACCCTAATTCCCACGCCACATGTGCCAATGCAAGCCGTGCCGACCACATCCTACCACGCCAAGGCATGCCAACCATGCTAGCCGCACCCCCGTGCCAATGGCAAATCGTGCCGACCACACAAACCGCGCCAAGGCATGCCAACCATGCTATCCGCACCCATGTGCCAATGGCAAACCGTGCCGACCACACCTCCGCCGCCAAGGCATGCCAACCATGCTAGCCGCACCACCGTGCCAATGGAAAACCGTGCCAGACCACACCTACCGCGCCAAGGCATGCCAACCATGATAGCCACACCCCTGTGCCAATGGCAAAACCGTGCCAGCCACACACCTGCCACGCCATGGCATGCCAACCATGCTAGCCGCACCCCTGTGCCAATGGCAAATCGTGCCCCGACCACACTGCCGCCCAAGGCATTCCAACCATGCTAGCCGCACCATGTGCCAACAACATGCCAAACCCTTGGCCCATGCCATGCTAAGCCAAACCATTCATGCCAAACCCTTGGCCCCACATGCCGAGCCAAACCGCACCTTGCCTTGGCCCTAGCCATGCCGGGCCGCACCATGCGCCCATGGCATGCCAAGCCCTTGGCCCCGCCATGCGAGCCAAACCATTCATGCCAAACCTTTGGCCCCACCATGCCAAGCCAAACCGCACCTTGCCTTGGCCACGCCAAACCATGCCATGCCAACGGCATGCCAACCTAGCCGCGCCACCATGCTGGCCTTCCCTACGCGGCTACCAAAAACGAAGGCGTGTGACGATCAACGGTCCCCCTTCAATCCCGAGGAGCAAATCCCTAGCCATCCAAGGTTACTAGACGACGCATGGTAACCTTTGGCCCGAAAACCTAAGTTTGGCCAAGCCAAACCGCACCTTGCCTTGGCCACGCCAAACCAACGCCATGCCAACGGCATGCCAACCTAGCCGCGCCACCATCTTTGGTCTTCCCTACGCGCTACCAAAAAAAAAGAAGGTGTGCGGCGATCAACGGTCCCCCTTCAATCCCAGGAGCAAATCCTAGCCATCCAAGGTTACCAGGGCGACGCATGGTAACCTTTGGCCCGAAAAAACCTAAGTTTGGCCACGCCAAACCATGCCATGCCAACGGCATGCCAACCTAGCCGCGCCACTATGCCGGGCCTTCCCTACGCTGCTACCAAAAAACGAAGGCATGCGACGATCAACGACCCCCCTTCAATCCCCGGATAAAATCCTAGCCATCCAAGGTTACCAGACGACGCATGGTAACCTTTGGCCCGAAAACCTAAGTTTGGCCAAGCCAAACCGCACCTTGCCTTGGCCACGCTAAACCATGCCATGCCAAGGCACATGCCAACCTAGCCGCGCCACCATGCTGGCCTTCCCTACGCGGCTACCAAAAACGAAGGCGTGTGACGATCAACGGTCCCCCTTCAATCCCAGGAGCAAATCCTAGCCATCCAAGGTTACCATACGACGCATGTTAACCTTTGGCCCGAAAACCTAAGTTTGGCCAAGCCAAACCGCACCTTGCCTTGGCCACGCCAAACCATGCCAACCTAGCCGCGCCACCATGCCGGCCTTCCCTACGCGGCTACCAAAAAACGAAGGTGTGCGACGATCAACGGTCCCCCTTCAATCCCGAGCAAATCCTAGCCATCCAAGGTTACCAGACGACGCATGATAACCTTTGGCCTGAAAACCTAAGTTTGTCCACGCCAAACCATGCCATGCCAACGGCATGCCAACCTAGCCGCGCCACTATCGCTGGCCTTCCTCGCGACTACCAAAAAACGAAGGCGTGCGACGATCAACGGTCCCCCTTCAATCCCGGATAAAATCCTAGCCATCCAAGGTTACCAGACGAAGCATGGTAACCTTTGCCCGAAAACCTAAGTTTGGCCACGCCAAACCATGCCATGCCAACGGCATGCCAACCTAGCCGCGCCACCATGCTGGCCTTCCCTACGCGGCTACCAAAAACGAAGGTGTGCGACGATCAACGGTCCCCCTTCAATCCCAGGAGCAAATCCTAGCCATCCAAGGTTACCAGACGACGCATGGTAACCTTTGGCCCAAAACCTAAGTTTGGCCAAGCCAAACCGCACCTTGCCTTGGCCACGCCAAACCATGCCATGCCAACCTAGCCGCTCCACCATGTTGGCCTTCCCTATGCGGCTACCAAAAACGAAGGCTTGCGACGATCAACGGTCCCCCTTCAATCCCAGGAGAAAATCCTAGCCATCCAAGGTTACCAGACGACGCATGATAACCTTTGGTCCAAAAACCTAAGTTTGGCCACGCCAAACCATGCCATGCCAACCTAGCCGCGCCACCATGCTGGCCTTCCCTACGCGACTACCAAAAAACGAAGGCGTGGACGATCAACGGTCCCCCTTCAATCTCAGGAGCAAATCCTAGCTATCCAAGGTTACCAGACGACGCATGGTAACCTTTGGCCCGAAAACCTAAGTTTGGCCACGCCAAACCATGCCATGCCAACGGCATGCCAACCTAGCCGCGCCACCATGCTGGCCTTCCCTACGCGGCTACCGAAATGAAAGCGTGCGACGATCAACGGCTATCTTTCCTCTTGAGATGCAAAATCTCGACCGTCGAAGGTCGCCAAGCTAGCAAGTCTCCCCAGCGCGACTTTCCAGGCAACAACAACATGTTACATGTTCGAGACATCAACACATATCACAAACTGGGGGATCCTCTTTGGGTATTGGTTTGGCGGTTTGCAGCGTGCGGCGTACACTACGCCCGTCATAAGGAAGTGTCATAAGGATGAGGCGGTTAGTAAATACAGGGAGTTAATGGTGAAACGTTCTTTTTATGGAACATCAATTCCATGCGTTAACGGTTTTATGGAACATCAATTCCATGCGTTAATGGTTTTATGGAACATAAATTCCATGCGTTAACGTTACCACCTCCTCCCATTTATTCACCCATTTTTCCATTCCTTAATGAGACCGAGTACGTTTCACTTCGACTTGTATAAGTAGGTCTTACCTATTTCCACCGAACAACAAGTTCAGTAAGGAGCATACACCACTCAGAAAATGTTTGCTAGCTTTTCATACGTTAGCTTCCCACTTTCTGATACAAGTCGTAACACAACTACTCTTCCGAACCAACTGATACTGGTCTCATCACTTTCCTTGCTTCCCTCCCCAAAACCAACCCATTCTCCTCCACTTTGTGACCGAAGCAAGTCTGAACGACCATTTCTTGGTTTAGGCGGGACTTGTACAGATTGATCTCTCGAATCTAAAGTACTCCTTGCAAGACATTGTTTAGGGTTTAAATTAGTTTCTCACCCACACACCCGAAATTACCGAAATCAGCAGAAACCATTTTCACCCACAAACACCAACCCATTTCCCCAGACAATTATGAGAACTTTATTTAATGCATATATGGCATAAATAATCAGGCACTATTATATTAGATGTCTTTCAAATGTTAGTAATGTTCCGGTTGGTAAAAATTTGGATAACATAGATGTCTTTGATAGAATTTGTTGTACTCCTTTAGCCATTGCACGTCGTTTGCGACCATGCTCACGTGTTGGCAATGTTGATTGTTGTGGGGAAGATGGGAATTGAGAAGATTCATCTTGTGGGTTATTCATATCAGATTTTGACTCCAACTTCGTCTTCGATCGCTCCATTTTCTGTGATCTTTACTCGTAAACGTTGATGATCATGGAAAATAGAGAAACACAAAATTGGAGAGAATAGTGGATTGAAAACAAGTGAATTCCATTTGTGTTTATATAAAGACCCGAGTTAGTTAATTTTTTTTTGCGTTTGAATTGAGAAAGATTATTCGGTTGTAATAACCAATCGCCAATAACCGTATCCTTCTACGGCTATAGTCTCTCTCCCTAATGCACAATTGAGTCATGCCACGCCCCACGGCTGATTTTTTTACCAAATCTCTTCAAATAACAACTCTTTTTTTATTTTTTGAAGGAACAAGATTACTTCTTGACTTCATTAAAATAATAAGAATTCATACATTATCTTCAAATAAATCAACCATGAAAAACATGAAAAAAAAATAATCCAATACATGAATTTCAAAGATAAATATGATGATGCCGGAGGAATGGCTTATGATTTAGTAATCTACCATTTTGAATTGTCTTCTTCTTTGGTAAGATTGAAGTGTCCCAATCGGGAGTAATTTGCGCAAAATATTGTTACCACAATCAATTTCGGTAGCCCTTATTCTTCACATAGATGTAAAATCATGTCATGCCAAGTAGATTGCCCTGGATGAAATATTTGATGCAATCGATTGAATCGCCACGAAGGCTAAGGAATTCTTCTTGGAAAGTATACAAGAAGTAATCTAAATGGCATATAAAAACCATTATAGGAGAAAAGAAATACATAATAATAATCTAATATCGTTTTATAAAAACGATTGTTTTATTTAGGAATAATATACAAATACTTATAAGTAATTGTATTCAAATCCAACCAAGATCTCGAGAAAATCGGACCAAACCTAGTAGATTCGAGATAAAAAGAAAGGATTTTGAAGATCTAAGAGAAAACAATTACAAGAATTTTTTTGCGAGAGAAGAGGGGATGAGAGAGACCAACATAAGTGAGGGCTTGGGGACAAAAAAAAAAACACACATGTTAATGAAAATTAGAAAACATAGTAATAATTTTTTCTTGATATATATGAAATTATATAACCAAGCAGTAGTTATATTTTTCAATAGCGATTTTAAAGGTCATGCCTTCTTCAACAAACGTAAAATTTACTTACATTTTGTTATCTTGTGCTCGCATACACAAGATAAAAGTCAATCATTGAATTTAAAATTGTATAAAAAAAATATGAGAGAAGTTGTTACTTGTTACCATGCATTTGAATAATACAAATTTTGTGGTATTAGAGTAGGTCTAGTGGAGAATCCCATCCCCTTCCCATCTTTCAAAAGCTTGGCCTAAAGCCACTCGTCCTGCAGAGGTCCACTGTTACTTGGGAATCTATGTGGGAAGAGATAGTGGATGGACAACAATTCACGTTTCCAATAGTTTTAAAACGGCCATCCATTAGGCGTTTCTTAACCTTTTAGTTCACACTTGACTTATACTGATCTTCATTTTGGGCTTCATTTAACACCCGTAATAACACTTCCTTTACACTAGTCCGGCTGAAATAGAAATAGTGCTCCATGTAGAAAGAGTTTGTTGTGGTGTACAAGAGAACATTTTTGCAACACATGATGCTCGCCAAAACTTGTAAGGAGAGTGATTAATGGTATTTTGCTCAAACTAGATATTGATAATTAACTCATATTGTGATCTAGATGTTAAAGCTTAAACGAGGATAATCAATTTCATCGAATTCAACTTAGAGATTTAAATGATTTTATATAACATAAGATAGTATACTGATTTATTACCTATTATGCATTCTAAATCTAACTCACTTTCGAAGATATCGTGGTTGTACTTATCTGGTGCATCAAGCCTTTAGATCGCTAGGTGACCACGAGTGGTGTCTCAAGGGTATACCTACAAAACTGAAAATCCTAGGGCAGTTGTCTTAATCCTCGTCTCCATCTTGAGGAGGATCACAACATAATTCTTTCGGATTGTAGTCGGAAGGTTGTCCTTCATAAGTAGGTATCATTCATAAAAACTTGAATTCTCTACTTGATGTCTCAGAGTAATTTTGATTCGCCACTAGTTCCTACATGAAACAAACAAACAAAAACTAGTTTAGTACTTCATTAAAAGAGCATTTTAAAAAGACACCTAGTTAATCGAAAATCACTTACACAATCAATCGTAAAACCGGATGGCATGTTTCCGTAAAGTGAAACTAGGAATCACTTCACTTCTCTTTTTTTATAGATGCAACCTATTTCATATAACATGCTTACTTTTAAAGTGAGGATTCCCATTGCTAATTGATGAGTTCTTAATAACTAGGTCTCATAAGTCTATACCCGAACGAATAAATTGAAACCGATAAATATTCGAATGATATACTTGGAACTTTCTATCTTTCCAATTACTTGATATTTATCGTGAGTTCTCTTTGATTAATGAGCTTGCTTAGTCCAAAGTTCCCAACCTCCATCACTTCTAGAAGGAATCAAATTCAGGAGAACCAACAAATGAAAGAAACTTGGAAATTGTAACTTAAACTGTAAACAAAATAGAACCAAAACATATTCCACCCCTTTAAACTAAAACACCGAAGGATCCAAAATAAAACCAAGTAAATTTTTGGGACATCTATGTTATGCGCTCTACTGATTTTTTTTATTTTCTTTTTTGAAGATATCACATGAAATTTTCTATTGAATACCCTTTGCGAATAACCTATGTTATAGGTACTAGTGTTCGTGAAAACCCATATGCCCAGGTAATTATGACTTTCTTTAATCCATCCATAGCATTAAGGGTTAATAATCGTGAAGGGTGTAATAATCCTGAAGATTCTGATAAAAATATTACACCACCATCGATGAGTAAGTTATCGAGATTTAAAGAGTGGGTTCAAATGGGGTTGATACACCTTGAGTTACTAACTCTTGGCTCTGTTTAGCTTGCCTAATAAGCCAAGCTAGAACCCCCTCCTATCTTTTTTTTTTTTTTTTTTTTTTTTAAACTGAAAGAAAGATATATTGAAAGCTTATAGAGTTACACGACTTGCCTCCTCCTATTAGGGGGATTCAATAACCAAACATTGTTTAGCCTATTAACTCTAGCTAACTTAGACAACACGTCTGCTAACTTATTCTTTTCCTTTGGCACATAAACACATTGCCAGGAGATAAAAAACTTAAGAAAATTTTTAACATCTTTAAGTAAATTATGAATTCGCCAATCACAATTGTATTGATCATTATTAACTGCTTCTACCTCCAGCTGGGAGTCTAGTTCAAAACGTACTTTCTGCAAATTCAACTCTTTTGCCTATAAGATCGCCTCCCATAGACCACTACACTCCGCATACTGGACTCGGCCGCAACTAGATGGATGCATTTTGATCCTTTGTGAGTACCTGCAAAGTCACGGATAATTAGACCAATTCCACCACTATTATTCAAAAAAAGAACCATCGGGAATTAATTGTAATAAATCCTCTTGGAGGAGGTGACCAATGCAAATTGGTTTTAATTTGTCTAGTTGAGCTAATAGTGCGTCTATTAGACATTTCAAGAAATCTGAGATGTATTTCGCATCTTTGGATAATGATTTCTGGTGAACATGAAATGCATTTGAACACCTTGTCACATCTCTGCATCCAAGAGCACCAAGCTACAATTGCAATTCTACATATTACTCCTTCATCTATATGACCAGCTTGCAGATTTGTAAAGTGAGAGTAAATCCAATCCTTGAGGACAGTATTAGGCTGAATGTGAAGACCCATTACTGCAAGCCAAACCATTTTCACCATGAGAGCAATCCAAGATACAATGAGAAGAAGTCTCATATTCTTGATTGCGAAAAAGGACAAGTAAAAGTCTCCATCTTGAATAGCATAAAACAGTTTATCTTTGGTAGGAAGGACATCTTTCACACACTTCCACAGGAACTGGTTAAATTTAGAAAGAAGGGTTAGCTTCCATAATTTTTTGTAAACTCTTTTCATACCTTCATCCACCGCCCGAGTTGCATTTTCTTCTTCAAACATCTTTCTATAAGTGACTTAATCGAGAATCTGCCATTTTTTCCGAGTCCAAACCATTTTGTCTTCAGAGTTTGGGAAAATAGGTGTTAGAGCATAACTCGATTGAACCCACCAAGCGTTGGTATGTCAAGTTTGGTTGTCATATTTTAGTGAATCAAAACTCATTTTAAGAGTCGCTTGATTATGTACTAGAGTCAACTTCGTATAGGTTAGCTTGAAAGTATTAGGATATGAGACATTACAAGTATTGCGAATACTTGAAGAAGTGAAGAAGTAAGAAGCTACAATGATAACATAATCCTTCCACTTGAGGTTAGTGATATTTGACTTGAACTGTTTCATTCCCTAACGTATCTTTCAAGTCATGCATATTGAAAACGAAACTCGTGAAGCATGAACACTCTAGATAGACATAGTATTAAGGAATACAATATGAAGTTTATTGCTTAACTATTAAACTTTGTAGATAAGACATCGACATAATCGTTTAAATGCTATTGTGATTATGTATGAGTATGAGGTGAGGATTTCATCCTAGGAAACAATGTTTTATATGTGTTTTAAGGAAGTAAGTTCATAAACTTGTTTATGAATCGAAAAGGAAATCTCCAAGTGTTATTGGGATTGTTATTCATTGCATATCCTGTGAACATCAATATGTGTGATTTAGTATAATCGCTCACGACTTGTTTGTGTTCTTGGTAAAACTATTCACAAAGGCTGACTTATGTATTGGTATGACTTTTATTAGTGAAACCGATCTTAAGTAATCACCGAGATGGTATGATCGAGTTTGTGATTTGTTTGAGCGAATTTGGGTAAAGGGGAATCGATCCTATGAAGAGGTGCAACACATCATAAAGGGAATCGATCCTTGTATGAGGTGCATCAAGGTTTATAGCAAAAAGGGGAACCGATCCTATGAACATGTGCAATACGTTTTTAGGCAAAGGGGAACCGATCCTATGGATATGTGCAACACATATAAGTTAGATACCATATATATGTGGGGAACCAATCCTAGTACCTAGTCAACCAAATTTTGGAAAGCTAGTGTGAATATGCACAGTACTCACATGGAGGTAGAACCGAAACTTGTTTTGGTAGAACCTGTTAAACCCATGATTTGTGATTGAGTGTTTCTTAATCAATCGCATAGTTCTTGAAAGTCAGATGAACCAATTCTAAACTTGTTTGGAAGTGTGGAAAATCGGTATCAAGGTTGTAAGTATGAAAGAGGACTTACAAAGTAAGGATGTCGGCATACTTTGAACACGTACAATAATGTTTATCTTTTATTGTTCAAAGTTATTCCTTAATAGCTACATGAAGAAAATCCTAGGATCGAAATATAAATAAGTTAAGAATCTTTTATTTAAGGTTGTTAATTTTATTTTAGGAAAATGAGAATTAGTAATGTGCACTTACTTGGTTGAGATTTTCCAAAGAGATTTTCGGTCATTATTTTGGACATGAGCATTTCCGGGAATTATGGAAACTCGAATTTGGAATATATTAAATATCTTCGAGAATATTTTCGGTTTTGGAAATTCCTTGGTGTCCAAACTTCCTTGTCTATAAATACTTGAAGTTTGCAATCCTAGCAAACTAATCCTTCGTGACAACAAACTTCCTCGGTTGTGTTGTTACTAGTGTAGCCGCCTATTCGGAGAGGTGAGTAACCTAATTAGGCGAAATCTCTTACTGCCGCTCAGTTTAAAGTCTTCTTTGGGATTGAGAAGCTCTACGAGTACCGTTGGTGGGAAACTAGATAATTACGGTTTATCTTGTGTTTTCGATTGATTTGAGTGACTAACGGTGGTTGAACTTTGATTGCACCTAGTTTGTTTATGCTTGAGAATCTTCTCTTCTGATATAAGATTCACTCAAACTAGATCGAAGTTTCGACAGGGATCTTAAGATCGTTGTTAGTGCTAAAGACGATCTTGTGATAATCCATTGTTAATGATTTCGTTAAATGCGTGATTGATCACAAGAGATTCAAGTTGTTGTGTGCGGTGTTTATTGAAGATCTAAGAAGATTTGAAGACAAAGAAGATATTGAAGATTTCTCGATTTGGGGTTCATAATCTTTGGTGTGCACAATACTTGTTTCGGTATAAGAGGATCCAACTATAATCGGTTTATCCTTGTGGTAGATTGGATTGATTAGTTGTGTAGATCGACATCAATACAATTCTTTGTGATTAAAAGTATTGATTGCAAAATCTTAACAATTACTTCGGTAGTTGAGAATAAGATAGATCTAAGAACCTGACGAAGAAGTTTATTGATAAACAAAAGAGCCTTTGTCGAACTCACATCACTTAATTGAAAAGAGTTGGTACCAAATCGATTTGTTGTTCCTTTTTGTTTGGAATATTACTAACCAAAGGAATTGTACCAAGTACGTGACTTATTCATAAGTTGGAGGCGTATGAATACAGACGGAACTAGGTGAACTATAGGTTTAGTTACTTGGTCTCAACTATATGAAGTTAGGTTTAATTTTGTGTAGCGGTTTAATCCCGAGAGTATTCAATTCAGGACAAGGTCCTGGGTTTTTCTCGCATTTGCGGTTTCCTCATTAACAAAATCTTGTTGTGTCATTTACTTTATATTTCCGCATTATAATTGTTATATTATAATTAAAGTAAATTACACAAACGTTAATTCCTATTTACTTGATAAGCATTGGTTAAGTTCGAACCTTTATATCAAGTAAACATACTTCGTTGTTGTATTGTCTCGATCTCGTATCCATAGACGATCACACGAAGTGTGAACCGATTAGTTGTATTGTCTCGACTCGGTCCATAGACAATCACTTTCGGAGAAAGGACTTATAGGTAGGAAAAGTTTAACTTGAGGTATATTTGGGTACCCTCGCCTTTTCAATAGGAATGTTGAGAATTAATCTGGTTATTTGATCTTCAAAGAAAGAAAGAACCAAGTCAGAGTTCCAAGAGGAGTTATCAGAAGTAAACAAATGATGTACATACTTGTATTGAATATGACTGGTGGAGCCACTTTTGGGAATTGAAGGATCTTGTAATCCTTGCACCCACTTGTGTTTCCAGATTAGAACCTTTTTCCCATTACCCAAGGACCAAAAACTGTACTTCTGAATGAATTCCAGCTCAGAACTAATACTTGTCCAAGACCATGTAGTGTTAGATTTCTTCTTCATATCAAGAATCTGTCTATCAGGAAAATACTTAGCTTGCAGAGATTTTGCACGGATTGAGGTCTGGTCAGTACATATTCTCCATGAGGATTTGGCTAAAAGAGCACTATTAAAGAGATGAAGATCCCTAAATCATAAGCCTCCTTCCTCTTTTGGAGAATTAATGCTTTTCCATGTAATGAGTTGTTTCCTTTTGTTTGTTTTCTTTTTCCTCCAAAACTTTTGTTGAGTGGAATTCATTTGCTTGATAGTTGAATCAGGGAGCTTGAAGCTTCACATATGATGCACATGAATTGCATTTGTAACATTTCTAACCATTACTGACCTTGCTTTGCTTCAAACATGTTTGTAGATCTCCATCTTGTAATTCTAGCTTCCATCTTAGAGTTAAGAATAGAAAAGGAATCTTCTTATTCCCGCCAATAAAGAAGAAGGCGGACCCAAGTATTTCTCTTCATTAAGAGCTAGTTGTTTCACTTGAATAATATTACTTATTGTTTGACAATATGAATGATTCTTATTCTTGCTAAAATAGACAACAGACTTGTTAAAATTTATAAGCTGGCTTGAACAAGAGCTGAAGTCTTTTATAACTTGAAGTAGTTTTCTAGTTTGATCTAAATTTGCTTTATAGAATAAAAGACAATCATCTCGCAAACAAGAGATGGTTAATCTTTGGAGTGCACCTTGAGATTTTCATGCTGTCAATTGCTTTGTAGCTTCATCGTGATTTAAATTCCTTGAAAAAGCCTTCATTGCAAGAATGAAAAGATAAGGGGATAGAGGATCCCCTTGTCTTATGCCTCTTGTAGGCTTGAAAGAAGATGATGGAGTGCCATTAATCATAATTTCGTATGAGTAGTTGATATGCCTTTGAAGAATAAGTTGACAGAATTTTTTAGAAAAACCAAATTTCTTGAGAACTTCTATCAAAAACACCCATTCCAGTCTATCAAAAGCTTTAGACATATCCATCTTTAAAGCTAGATGACATGTTCTAGCTTTCTTCTTCTTCATGGCTTGTACTAATTCTTAAACCAAACAAATATTTTTAGAAATTAATCACAGCACATAAGTCGACCGCATTAGAGATATAATTTTAACCATATGCTTCTTGAGTCTTAAAGCAATGATTTTAGACATCAACTTGTACACTATGTTACATAAAGCAATAGGTCTAAAGTCTTCGGCCTTTGGGATGAGTTGATTTTTGGAATTAGAGTAACTACGATGCAGTTAATTTTCAAAAGAAAACCAGGATGAAAAAAAACTTATACCACCTTGCAAACATCTTCTTTAACAAAAACCTATTGAGATTGATAAAAGCCGGAGGAAAACCATCTTGGACCAGGAGATGTCCAAGGTTCCATAGACATGAGTGCACTTTGTGTATTTCCTTTTCATTTGGAATGGATACTAAATCATCATTGTCTTCTTTGATTGATACATGAAGGAATGTGTTGGAGAAAATTAAAGAAACTTATATTCTTGAAATGATTGACTAACAATTGCTCAATAGAAGATTTATCTTGGCACCAAGTACCATCTCGTAGCTTGGAGAGAATCTATTCATTTCCGTTTCTTCTTTGGTTGGCTCTTATATGGAAGTATCTTGAATTCTTATCCATGTCATTGTAAAATTTATCTCTTGACTTCTGCTTGTTGGAGCTAGCTTGTATGTCATTAAGAGATTTAATTTGTTTCTCTAATTCCATGACTTTTGAAGTATTGTTTCCTTGAACATCGGTGGCTTGCCAATCGGATAACTCTAGGTAGTCAATATCGGTTGCACGGACGATATTATAGGTTTTTATCGGGTATCGGAAAATACCTATACAATATCGAAAATATCGGCGATACAAAGATGGAACGATAAAAACGTTAAATGTACGAGGCCGGTACAGCCGATATATCGGTTTTACCTATACACCGATAATATCGGTTCCAATATCATGTTTGGTTAAAATGAAACCTATGAAGGCAAAATTAGGAATTCCAGTATCATTTGTGGTAAAAATGAATTCTATAAATGGAAAAATAGGCACCATCAAGTATAATCAATTATCAAAATCACCACCAAATAAAGTGGATAAGTTTTCCGAGCAACATGCATCTAGTCTTTATAGACAAGTAGAACGTCAATTATAGAATGTAAAAACCCTAATATATTTAAGATATAAAATCAATGACTATCGAAGGATATAAGATGGACACCATATATACTCGAGGATGAATTTGAATGGGATTTGGGTTTTGGCTTGTGGACCTGACGAGAAGATAGTGGAGAATTTGAGCGGTTTTTTTTTTTGACTACTTAGTTGTATTTGTGATTGTTTTGCAAGGATAATAAGAAATATTTTACTGTGGCAAAATGGGACAACAAATACAACTCGTAAGATTTTGCCACCTTATGATTTAGAAATTTGAGATACGTGTATGATTCTTATTATTTTTTTCTAAGGTCTTATAAATATTTGAAATTCTAATTTTAATGATGTATCACCAATAAAACCCGTAATATACATTGTATAGGTGTATAGGACCCGGCCGATACGAGACCGATACACGATATTAACTACCTTGCTCTAGCTTGAGATCTCGAAATTCTTGAAGAAATATGACCAAAAGTAGATTTACTCCATCTAGATAATAAATGTCTTGTATTGGCTTTCTTATCGCCTAAGATAAAAGCAAATAGAACTGCGTGTTAGTGTTCCGAGCATTTATAATTTCACTAGCACATGAAGAATTTTGAATCCAGTGTTCAAAGAATTTCCGATTTCTCCTGAAGAGGCAATATAAGAATAAAGAGAGAGCATGATATGCACATGGTCGTGAGTTAGCCGAGAAAGGTGTTGAAGTGAAGCATTAGGATATTTAATGATGAAATCACTATTGACTAAAGTTAAAGTCTATACTTAATTCTACCATTCCATGGGAATTGCTTGTCCAGGTAAAAAGAATTACCACTAAAGTTCATATCCTGCAAGTCAGATTGTCTAATGGACTCAATTACTTCTTGGGGAGTGGAAATGGTACTAGTATTCCTTTCATTAGGATTCAGAACTATTTTCAAATCACCTATAAGAACCCATGGCATAGACACAGAACTACTTAAGTCTCTAATATACTCCCATTGTTCTGGTTGTTCATCTATATAGGGAGTCCCATAAACACAAGATAAGAACCAATCTCCTAAGGTCGGATCATTGTTAATGACAGCATGAATCATGTTTTTGGAGGAATTCATGATTTCAATCTTGAAACCATCCTTCCATAACAGAATAATACCACCTGTCGTTCCTATAGAAGGAACAAAACAGTGATTAGGAAACCTTAGAGAATTAGTAAGTTGGACAATACGATCATTATTAATTTTGGTCTCACAAAGGAAAATGAGATCCGGAGAGTGGAAATTATTTAAATATAAGAGATGATCACGCGTAGATTTGCCAAGATAAACTTGACAATTCCAACTAATAATCTTCATATTTGTGGTACGTGAAAAATATAAAACTTGTAAAGAAGAGGAAGATTTTTTACTAGGGAATATTGTCCTCATTCATCGCATGAGAATGCTCCCTTGTATCGGCTTGTCCTTCTTCAATCAAGTCATGTTCCATGCTATCAAAGTCGAGGATCTTTGGTGGATTTTCGATTTCTCTCTATGTTATTTTCCGATCCTCAACCCTAGACCTCTTATGACTTCTCGCTAAAATCCTCATCTTCATTTTCAGCTTCTTTTTGCTTCTTTCTAGCTTCACGGATTTTTTGTATGAGAGTATCCAAATCCTCAATTATTTCCACACCATAAGCTCTGGAAAGCTCATGAATATACTCAATATACTCTTCATTGGTAAATCTTCTAATCATCAGATTATCTGCAGTATTAAGACACTCATCTTCATCATGATCAATCGTACAACACTTTGGACATAAGTTATGAGGCTGTCTTTCCCAGTGGAAACGAATCCAAGTTTGGCCCCCTGCTGTTGTATTCCACCAACCACCTCTATGTAGAGGTTTTGTGAGCTTTATTTTTATTCTAGCAAAATAGTCAAACCGAAAGTGGGTTTGCATCAAAGTGGGTCTCATCGAGATTTTTGTTCCTAGATCTGCAATAGCTTCATCTACAACTGATACGAGAATAGTGCTCAAAGCGAGAATGTGTTGGAATTGAACTGTCGAATCTTGTTCATCAAAAACCCAAATCCTTTCGGGAATTGCTTTGCATCATATTGCTTAAGATTCAAATGAGCTTTAAGAAGATTCCAAGGCCTATTCCTCAAAATGGCATTCATAACCTCCTCCGAGTTAAACTTAAAGCGAAAAATATTGATGTCTAGACGTCTTATCTCTTTAATTTTGTATCTTTTCCATAGGGTTTTGGCTTCTTTCCCGATTAATTCATTTGAAGAATCATTGATAAATAGCTTACCTATTAAGGTGGTGTTTAGTTTCTCGAAGCTTCGGGAAATAATTGTTTTTGCTCAACTGTTCTTCTCATCTCTGTCTAGCAGACGGATGTCTCCGATTTTTGTATTTTGCATCTTGGAAGTAATAACAGAGATTTGGGAGTTTGAAGGAGAAGCCATGGTTTCAAATAAAGGTTTGAAGAGAGAACTTTGTATGGTGTGAATGGATTTTAAGCTTTGATTCCGAATTATAAAAGAAGAGAAGATATCCCCAGAATAACTAATTTTAGTTAAAGCAAGATATTTTTCGACTCCGTAAATATGGTAACAAGATTTTTGCGAGTTAATTGAGGATGGCTAACAACATTGAATTGGAGAATGTTTGACTGCTTGGACTTGGCTTTAATTTTGTCTTCCCAGAGTTTCGCTTCTTCATAGGGGAAAGTTTGAATTTTTGAAATTCAAAACTCCATTAACTTGACGCGGCCTCGGATCTTCGAATTATACCGGTAGAGGAGAAAATAAAATTTAAATCATATACATGATGAAGAGAGACATCTTGAGACATACTGTTTGAATCCACCCTAACTTTGATGGCTTGCAATACTGCTTTAGACGATGACATAAATACAATCTGGATCAGTAACAATATTGTTATCGAAGGAGCATGTTGGATACGAAGTCCAATACTGAATGTTCCTCATGATAATGATGAATAAAGAGGCCTTGAAAAATTTAACAAAACATGAGATTAGAGAGAGGATTTTGTATAAACATGAGTAATAGAATATAATGTTAGAGCATAGCTCGGCTGAACCCATCAAGCGTTTTTATGTCAAGTTTGGTTGTCATATTTTAGTGAATCAAAACTCATTTAAAGAGTCGCTTGATTATGTACTAGAGTCAACTTCATATAGGTTAGCTTGAAATTAGTAGGATATGAGACATTACAAGAATTGCGAAGACTTGAAGAAGTGAAGAAGTAAGAAGCAACAACGACAACATCATCCTTCCACTTGAGGTTAGTGATATTTGACTTGAACTGTTTCATTCCCTAACGTATCTTTCAAGTCGTGCATATTGAAAACAAAGCTGCTTATGAACACTCTAGATAGACATAGTATTAAGTAATACAATATGAAGTTCATTGCTTAACCATTAAACTTTGTAGATAAGACATCGACATAATCGTTTAAATGCAATTGTGATTATGTATGAGTATGAGGTGAGGATTTTGGTAGGCTTCGGAATGTGTATAAATTATGGCCTACATGTAATAAACCGCAAGTGCACGGCGTCTATCGGAGACGCGGAAAGTACGGGTCGAACCACAGAGACTTGTGGTGCTCTGATTGATCTAAAGGGCTATGCTTAACTGATTTCAGGTGAAGTAACAAGTGACAGAGCTAATGTTTTGTGTTGTCGATGCGACTGAGGTTGAGTTGTGACAATGAAGTAAAGGTAAACTACAAACAGTGATAGTAAATGGATGCTGGGGTTGTCAAATTCACCACTAAACCATGTTATGTGTTCAACTAATTTGGGCTTTCTTGTCCTGTGACAGATAAGGATAATTTGTCAATTTTATCACCTATCTAAAGGGTTTCTCCTTGTGACACTTCAATACACAACTAAAAGTGCTAACCCAGAGCACTAGTTGTCTAGTTAAGCACAACTAGTCAAGGGAATTAGCCTATAATTCTAAGGCTTGAGTCATAAAGATACTAAACACAAGTATAACCTAACTACAATGCATACTTGGCATGCATTGTGAGAGAAGAGTGTTAGATACTTATAATTGAAGGTGTTCTCTATAATTTAAGCATTCAAGATTACTCAAACTGAGTTGAATTCAAAACAGTGGATTAGGGTTTCATTGAAACCCTAGCAAACTAATTAGAACATTAAAAACAACAAATTAAAACTAAAGTGCTGCTCTGGCTAATCCAGGCATGCTTCCACAGTTATTCTATTTATACATGCAAACATATCCCTAAAAACCAAACCCTAAATTTCTCAAAAGTAGAAATTAAATGAAAAATAGAGTACCCATACTCTCTCGAATCACGTGATGGCTCTACTCAATCGTCTCTAAGCTCCCTTGATTAATTTATGAGAAAACCTAGTCTTGTTTATCTCTAACTTAGCTTCTAGGGTTATGAGAAGCTATTTTAGAGATAAACACGACGTGGGTGTGGCGGAAAAGGTGACAGAGGGAGTTGTTGGTGTGATGATGTGGTTCTCGCAACGGTATGGTCGGGGAGAGGGGGAGAAGGTGGCGGAAGAAACAGCTCGCTGCCGGTTCTCCCGATGGAGACGGGAGAGGTGAAGAAAGAGAAGATGGAGAAGAAAATGAGTTTGTCTCGATGGGTATAGGGTTAGGTATTTTGGTGTGAGGCGGAGTACAGACGGACGATGAGGAGGCCTCGGCGAGCGTAGGATGTGGGCGATAGAGATCCGAACGGCTCGGGATATAAGTGGTGATTCTGTCGTTGAGCGAGAGCATCAAACGTTGATGTGCAAGGCCGAGCGAGCGTAGGATGTGGCGAGTGAAGATCTTAACGGCTCAGAATGATGGACTCGGATCCGGGTCACGGATCGGAGATGGATATCTTGGGCCCATGTCTTGTAGATGAGTTGCTACTTGTTGGGTTGCAAGCCATTGCGCCTTGTGAGCTTCGACTTTCTGCTCCATAGATGCTCGACTCCAATTCTTCGCTCTTTGGCTCCTCAATTTCTCCTGGACTTTATTTAGTACCTAAAAACACAAAATTAATTAATACAAATATTTATTCTTGAAAACAAAGAAAACACAGAATCGGGATAATATCGATTTCTAAGCGCAAAAGATGAGTAAAACGCCAATAAAAAGGTGTATAAATATGCACTATTTGGCACTCATCAAATACCCCCAAACCTGAATTTTACTTGTCCTCAAGTGAAACAAAATGAAGAAATCCTAACTATACCACTTTGTCGTAGGTCTCTCGAATGCATTTAGCGTATGCACTAAGCCTTTAAACCCCTAGGTGTCCTTAGTGGACGAGTTGTAGTCTCGTGAGGGTTTACAAGAGGTGTACCCACAAAACCTTCTCCAACTTCCAGTGTAAAGAGTCTCAAGCATCCTAGAAGCTATGAGGACATAGAGTTTCTGCATGCTAGTAACGAGTGATTGGAACTACCAAAGAACGCATTCTCATCCTTAAGTCTTTGAGCGAGAAGTAACCATACCATATGAAAGAATTCGGATTCGATTGTGATCATAAGCCTCGACTTCCGCCTCACTATTAGGGTTTTATGATAATTGCACTCAAAAAGATCGCTTTTTTAGTCTCTCATGTGTGCAGGCAGGAATAAAGAGAGAAATCCTTCACACGTTGTAGGTAAGAAGGATAACCTTCCGAAATAAAATCTGGAGACTCCACAAAAGTGTGGACAAAAAGAATCTTTTCCTGATGATCTCTAAGAAAGGAAATCAACCATTAGCAAGGGGTGGGAGTACTCACTCACTTCTCACCCGATCGGCAATTAATATCACTCTCTCATAAGAACCATAGAAACGTCTTCAATCTTCGGTCTTGGTCTTCAAATGTTGATGACGAACTTCTAAACTTCACAAAACTTGACAATTTTTAACTTTTCTACTCAAATTCCTTGTTGTTTGGATTTTTCTTTTTAAATTCTTCTTTACCATGGTGGTAGCAAAAATAAACTACAATATTTTTTTGATTTTTGATTTTTTTTTTTTTTTACATTACAATAAGTGAAAATAAAAATACAAATAATGAAACAACTAACTCCATGGACAAAGGACTTTATCACTCAATTTTTCCACACTTGTATTGTCTTGATTTTATAAATTTTATTAATTCTCATCCTATTTTCTTTTCTTTGTTGCACATAAACCTTGGACTATATCAATTTTTCTTTCAATATTCTGATGATGCTCCGCTTGCTTGACGATGATGTATTTCTATGGGTCTTGCTTTGATTGAGAGAGAGAGTGATGCTAACTTTATAAATCGGTATTTAGAAGAAGTTTTCATCTTTAGACGTCACCCTCATGATTGACAAAAACTAGCACTCAAGAGATCAAAAGTAGTGCTGAAAATGGTGCGAAGTTGGGTAGCTCACCATTCCTACCCTAATTTACGTACGGTGACACACACTCTAACAGCTTTTCTAGAAAGTTGCAAAAAATTGAGGGTTGGTGCCTCACTTGATGTAAATTGGGTAGTCTCCACTATGGGTGATCACAATTCTACTCACCGAATATCTAAACAGACCTAATTCGCCCCGTATGGTTAAATCCAACTTTAACTCTCTAATCAACTAAGAAACCCGATTGTGTTCTCCTAAGTGCTTCTAACTTCGTTATTTGGTCGAATCTCTATTTAAACATAGCTATAAGCATGCTAGTGACTCTAAAATCTCTAAAAGTTGGAGGTTTTTACAAAAAAAGAGTTTTGATTTTTTTTTTTTTTTTTTTTTTTTTTTTTTTTTTTTTTGAAAATAAAAGATTAAAAGACTAAAAAAACTCTATATGCAAATGCACCCCAAACCTAAATCAAACATTGTCCTCAATGTGTCTACATATAGAAAAATTTAAACAGTCACATACCTAGAGAACTATCTTTGATAAGAGAAAAGGGAAGAGATTACCTGGATGTCGGCAGGAGCAAGGTTGAGCTTCTTTAGTCAAGGCTAGAATCCAACATTCTCAACGGAGATCATATCGGATTAGCATAATATATGCGCATGAAGACTCAACTCGATTCAAGAAAAGAAAATTTAACAAGTCCTACTTAGATTATATACAATGAAAATTCACCATAAACCAAGAGTCTAAAGAGTTGAGGATCAACCCAATAGAAAATATATACAAACATCGCAGCCTTACCACGATATATGAGAGTGCAAGTAAGACTGCAGTATGTGAATGAGTTTCCCCAAACCTAAACTTGTGAACGGTGTGTGTTTGTGAGAACAAAATCTTGCAATTTTAAAGGTACATCATGCAAAAGGTCTAACTCGAAATGAGTTTTGCTAATTCTGAGAAGACATACACATTCCAACCGTGGCCCTTAAGAGTGTTATACTTTGATGCAAAATATTCCAAGAGGACTTGGGAAGCACAAAGCTCTAGTCCTAAGTTAGGCTTTTAGAAAAGTTGGTTTTGCAATTTTGTGACAAACTACACCTAGGTTGGGTGAAGGAGTTTCAATTTGTGACTCAGGAGAGAGGTTAGGTACATCTAAGTTGTTTTCATGTTTAAAATCATTTGTACCATCACACACTTTCCTAAAGTCGAAGAGGGTAAATCATGTTCACTTTCACAGGGACAATTCCACAGATCCACATCATCATCACATATATGAATATTAGAAGAAGCATCATTCATGGGGTTCACGGAAGAGACACTTAATGTCTCAACCTAAAGATTCTACTACATTTTCAAAATACACATGCTCTTCATATTCATCATCATCATCATCATAACAAGAATTCATCTTTCCATTCAAAAATGTAGTATTTTTAGTGTACTCATCTACCTCTGGATTAGGTTCATATTCAGTGTTAGTTGCATGAGTAAGACTAGAAACACTATTTTCAATCCTATCATTTTGTAACTCAATCGTGTTCCTTTGAAGAATCATTTGAGTTGTTCTATTGAAGGAGAGTCTTCACTAGTGGGTATGCATTCCTCATATGGATATTCATTGTATGGTTGTGCATGAGGTTCACTAGAGAAGGGATTATCAGACATGTTGCTATGTGGATGGTCATGCATTGCATTCATTTCAAGCCTAGCATTTTGCTCCATGAGTGTTTCCATTATTGATTGCAAACTGAGTTGGGGGAGTATAAAATTGTTCATCTCCCCACCGGTGAATGATGCATGTGTGCGGAGTTGATTATGGTCCCAATAGTTGCCCGGATGGTCACTTCTAGACACTTCGTACATTGGATAATCATGGTTTTCCCTAGACCCGCCTAAAATCATGCAAAATATAACAAGATTCGCAATGAGGTGGTCTAAGCCACCACATATGGTGCAAGCATGCATTTCATATTGCCTAGGGGGATTAGATTTGGATGATCGCTCATGTAATTGCCTTTCTAAAGCGAAACTTGAGCTTCTAATTGATCTAGAAGTGATGACCGGGTATGAGGGAAGTGTTCATTTTCAACTTTGTGGTGGATGATGCATGTGCTCATAGTGATTAGGGTATGTGAGGTCGTACCTCGAGAAGGCTCATAAAATTCCCCTAAAATCACTATGGTATGTGGGAGTTCATCCTGTGAAGCGTGCCGTAAGCACGCTCTCTAAGGGATTTGTTTCATCCCCCGGATGCGGATCAAAATCCACGACATGATTTATCAACTCAAATTGAACTCAAAGTCTAGTTTGGTTTATGTGGGTTTTGTTTGGTTTAAATGGGTTTCATTTGGTTTGTTGGGAGCTTTGGTTTGTTGGGTTTGGTTTGTTGTGGAATTTGGTTTGTTTTGGGCTTTGGTTTGTTGGGAAAATACAAACGGTTGATGTTAAACTGACTCCTTGGTGGGTTCTAGCCCGATGATGTGGGCTCGAGATACGTGTACAGCCAAAGATGTATGGCTTGGTGGTTGTGGGCTTCGACATTATGAAGCCCGAAGCAGCCGATGAGTTAAACCAGTTCGATTAGCCCAAATAAAAGGCAAAGCTTAGTGGTTGGGCTGGGTTGAAATGTCAAAGGCATGTATTGATCAAGAGTTCATGTTAATGTGTAATGTTTGTGTTATGTGGGATCGTATAGCCTTCAGAGACGGGCTCATGGGAAATGCAAAGCCTGTGTCATGTAATTGCACAAATTTGGTCGTGCCAAGTATAGATTAGGTGCAAAAATTCGCTGCGGCAATTCAAATAAACTCAAGACAAACAATCACTGGGTGAGGCACTCGGCGCTCAAGATTTCAAAGAGGCTTATGCAATAGGGACAAAGAACTCACAAAAATAACACAGCCTCACACCCGCAGGCCGGAGGGTTAGAGCATAGCTCACAACTACAGCCAACTCGGCAACAGTGGGTCAGGAGCTCAATACTTCACAAAGTCAAGCCTGTGGTCTGGCAGCCTATAACCACTTGGTTTTCCAAGTTGTGACTCAAAACTTGTAGCTTCAACTCACAATGTTAGGGATGGAGCTGTGCCTGTATGGTGAAAGAACACACACACCTCCTGCAGGGTAGGTTTAAGACCACTGTGCTTAGAGCAACACAGAGCACACAAAGACAGCAGTAGTTTTAACAGTATACCAACACTTATGAGACCGCACATCACAAAAGTTAGCTTAAGCTCGACAGGCTATGTGCACACAAATTTCATGCAAAGGTGTTGGTAAAAATTTGGCTTAAACTTGCAACTTTCTGGTCAAAAGCGTACTCTTGGTTTCTACAAAAGGTGCTTAAGGGTGGGCAGGATCAATAGTGGTTGTGGTATCAACTCATCCAAATCTGACTCTGCGTTGATTTCAACTCACAAAGGTCTTTGATTCACTCGGTTGATTTCAAACCACTCTAGCATGCATAATGGTACTTGCCGCTCCAAGCTCACAAGGCACGGGATAGCAATACACGGATCTCACACAAGCATGCAAATATTGACAATAAATTGGCTCAACAGCTTCATGGGGGTGGAGCTTAATAATTCACGGGTCAAGCTCCGGGGTGATCACACGGCAAGGTAACTACGTCATCAAGCAAGTTGGTAGGCTTACCTCATTCACAGCCTCATGCGCAAATGTTCAAAAACTTGGTAGGTGCACATGATCAGTGCTTGGCGAGCTTCACAGTTAGGGTTTAACACAATGTAAGCATGCATAAGGTCCGCACGAGATGGAGCACAAGCGAGAGCCGGCAGGCTTGTTATCGACAATTCTCAAGCGGATGCATACAAAGTACGAGGAGCTCAATTGTTATGAAAAAGGTTTAAGTGTGACAAAGCAAGCAGGTAGCTCTACACTT